>JAGVSL010000125.1:0-1200000 GCA_022494535.1 Himalopsyche phryganea | reverse complement strand
GTTGACGCAAATACGCATTAGATAACTACGTAAATACACAGTTATGGTAGGACATTTTTAGAATTGTGATACCTATAATCAGGTAGTAAGGGTAGGTATATATAGGCAATGTTACAGGTAATAATTTATAACACCCTGTTACCTACGGCGACTACAAAAAAACACCTGTTGTTTTGAACACGAATCCGCCCTAAGAGGTTCTTAAAAAATAAAGGTAAACGAGTACTGTTTATAGTTGACAATACGAAAAATGAGTGTTAAAAATTTCATCATAATGTTAATAGTTTTTAATCAACCTACCATTTAGTTAACCGATCAATTAATAAATTAAAAATACATTTCCACTTCATACTTATTGAATATATATGTTTTTTATATAAAAAGAAAAAAACTACTGTTAACATATAGCACTTATAACTATAGCACAGATAACAAATGCCTGATTAGAATAGAATTACTTGTTACGCCCTTTTCGATAAAATATTAATGCTATATAAATCTTGAACAACAAGTAATATTATACGTCAGGTGGGATGCTAGCTGTCAACACTAAAGGTGTCACGCACAACAGGTTAAAACATCGACACTCTAAATATAGTCCTGCATCTGCAAACATGAAATTTTAATTTTAATGCAAGCATTTCAAAGATTCGTAACGCAATTGCAAAGCAACGACTATGCAGTCGTATCTTCTTCAAAATTGGGACAGTGCAACTATTTCAAATCTAATTTTTCCTGCTGTTTGATGCCTACCCATAGAACTGAGTGCGTAGACAATGAAAATGCAAAACACATATAATCACATATTTTGCACTTACTTGATTACAAGTGGGAAGTGTCGGTATGATCTACCTTGCGAAAAATGCCATCGTCATCGAAAGGTTGCGTATTGAAAACAATTGACAGAGTATGTACTGTTATTGCCGCGCCGCGACACTTGAAACTGCCGCGATTGCGTACGCATGCTCAGTGCTCTGGTGTGCGTTACATACACATAAATCAAATATACTAAACATTTTTAAAAAATTTGCTACAAATTAGTGATGTATTTTTATTTTGATACCTACTACAATTATATTTGATAAATACACACTTTTTAAAGTCTTATAATTTTAATCTAGAATTATTACGCACAATCAAAACAGAACTCTAGTTTTGTTAATCATATAATAACTTTAAAAATGCACTTTTGGGGTAGAAACTAGGGTGACGACATAAACTGAAAAAAACGGGACTATTGAATGAAGATTTTTAGCTAATGAATTTATAGTGTATGAACTATAAAACATTTCAAAAGACTTAAGAATATTTCCAAAGACATAAGAATATAATTTGTTTTTATTGATTACTTTTATAAAGCTAATATTTTAATGAAGGTAAAAACTGCATCGGCAATCAAAATTGGTTATCTATTTATAATAAAGAGGTCAACGAGACAAAGTTTTAATCGTTTTTTTTTAATTTGACAACATATTTTATATACGATTTCAAATATATCTTCGAAATGTTTCCGACAACCATGACACAAGGCTTCCAAGATTTACTGTCTCTCGCGTATTTCGTTACTTCCTATCAGGCTTTGACAGCATTCTGAATTTGCATCAAGAACATGTTATGGATGGTCATCAGCGAACTACAAAGACGGCAGAATCCGTCCGGTCAAAATAAGAGACAGGCGTGGTACAGGCTACCGTGTGGTATCCAAAGGTCATACATACCTGGTTTATTTAAAAAGTTCCTCATTTCCAAATTCCTGACAAAATCAAACATTCTTTGTATAATACTTTGCACAAGCAACTTACAAACTCTTATATGAAATATTACTATTTATAATCAGTATATTCTTTATGATAACAGACTGATAATTTTCTGTCGCTTATGCTTGCAAAATGTACTAATATAAATAATGTAAATAAAAAAAGATAAGAATGATAAGGAATGCATTTGTAGAATATATTTAAAACGTGAGAATTACCTTTAACATAAGAAACGCGGAATTACCAAGTAGAAACATTATTCCAGAAGCAGGTATAATGCATTAGGTAAATGAGGAAGATGTGTGTACGAGAATAAAATTTGTTTCAAAAATACGTTAGCCGAAGGCCGTGGCCGAGTGGTCGCGCTCTAGGGCTTCCGACAAATTCTGTTCCGCGATCATGAATTCGTAAATATGAATAAAAAAATCACCCATTAATTTGTAACGGAGACACAAGATTCTATGACGCTTCCATCTCTTTCTACTCCAGACAATTCGTTTTTTACTACGAAAGTGAGTTGCTTTAAGGGTTTTCATACCCAGCTCTTTTGACTAGTAAAATTCATTTATATGCAATATTGTAAATTAGGCAATAATGCTGATAACATCTTCTGTGAATGACCGGACATGACAGGTAAGAATTGGTGTCTACAATAGCAGATAACGTAGCATGTATTAACTTTGTGACATGATACCAAGTGCGGGAACATCTATGCTTAATGAAGAGAACCATTCCAAGTTTTCTTACTGTCAAACCAAACTATAGTGCATAGTAACCAAGTATTGGGTTATACAATCACCTAAAATCTACTAACGCTACTTTGAAACGTGCTACTAAAAGTATACTGTGATCAAAGTCGCTTGTTTCAGTTACGGATCTTCGCGGGCTCGAATCCCAGTACGGAAAGTTTCATAAAGTGTACAAGTACATCTATTTATAATAGTAGAGGTAAAACAGTTATAATAATATGATTATCGTTATAATTAGGTATGTGGAAGAAACTATATAGCTTACGTAAAAAGAAGTGAAGTGAAGTTATGGCCAGTAAAATGTATGTAAAAATATAAAACTTTAGTATGCATACTTCATATTATATGTAAAATGTTATCCCGATAATGAAAAGTAAAGAAAATATAAATTATATCTTATAATTAAGCATTTTGTTCAAGCAATTTTCAATGTAATAATATATTATTAAACTCAAAAAATTTGCGCATTTTACACATTTCTACTGAAGAAAATATCAAAAGAAATATCTCGATAGAGAAGTGACAAAGCTTAAAAATAATTACAAAGATTTTTTAAAAGAGAAGGAATTTTGAAAAGGTCGTCACCCCAACTGAGCCGGGAACAAAGAATAATGGAAGTCAAAAATTTGATGTTGTTTCCTCCTTATATCCTTTGAGAGGGATACATTTTTTTAAAACCAAACCATCCGACATTTTTGGTGTAAAAAGGAATAAAAAAATAGATAAATTGATAGAAGCATCTTATTGTGTAGTCAAGAAGGAAGAATAGTTAAACCATGTTATCTGAAAGGTTTGGCACATAATATTGTACGGTATAAATATGTATTTTATTACATCTTCAATTTTAGCAGGTACAATTTTATGTTTATACATCGATCGTTCAGTTCGTCCAAATAACCAATATTGAGATAATTCTAAAAGCAATATTCAAATTGTCAATACATATCAAATATTATTAATTTGTATCTGAGCTTTACACATTTTATAAACAGGTGTTTAACAATTGGATACTTTCCGAGTATATTCAGTAATGGAATATTTTAAAATATCCTACCGAGAAATATCAACATTTTGTTTAATTCTTAAAATGTTTATTTGCTTTAGCATTTTTAGTGGTATTGTTGAGTTGTTTCAGTAATGAATCAGATAGAGCGCCAAATTGTACATATTACTGCATTTTTAATTGATTTTTTTAGAGTTATCTGATTAATGAACTGAATGATCGTCATATAAATTTTACTTATAGAATGAAAATATTTAACACGTTGCACAAATTTTAATTATAAACCTAATTTATATAGTATAATATATATATATATGTTCGTATATGTTCTCTTCAGAGGAGTCGTCCTATATGACGTCACGCACAAGTACTATGACAATTTGTCAAGTAAAAATATCGAAACCATCAAAACATAACTCATTTTTTGAAAAAAAAAATGTTTCAAATGTATCATAATAATGATGGGGTAGAGGGTAAAAGATTTTATGATCATATCTGACAATGGATTTAACGCTGTACATTTAAATAGTTCAACATATCTATACAACTATGGCTTAGAGATTCCAATTCAAATCATTAAAAAATCATTGAAATTTACGTATATATTTTGCTAATTGGTTGTACTTAAATTTATACCGTTAAAACAACAAAAAATACACGTTTTTTTCGTTTCTCATATTTGTATTTGTTCTGAATGTTTACTATGGTTATTATTGTCAAAACGCCACAGTGCGATTTCGTAATTCAAGTTTATTTGACGAAATATGCATTAGAAATAAAAACAAGTCTTGAGTGTAAGATGTTGTTTTTCGAATCTTCACAAAATTTTATTGTAAATGGATCGAAAGCGCCTGTAGTTTCGTTATATTAATTTGTTGAAATATAATGAATTAATCTGTTTAACAGTATTATTTGTCAACCATATCCGCTGCCAATGTGAAGCATATGTACTTCTGAGGGATTATCTCCTGTTTGTTATTCTCTCGCTGAAAAATTCTTATTCAGGAAGGGTAATGTTAAATGTGTAGATCTAGGAAAGGGATAGTTGATAGCTAATCGCCCCGGGTAAATATGCTCTACAACATGCTACTCTTTTTTTACCAGAAGAAATACTTAATGCTAAAAACAATGCCTTTCTCCGTGTAATTTAATTGCGCATAAGAGGTTGTCAAAAAATCTATCAGAAAAATCAAGGAAAATAATAAATTCGCCGGCCACATTTCAAATTTGCTCTATGGCTTGTTCTAAAAAGTTCATTTGACATATTATGGTGACTTTTTCATATTGATACCATGATCGTATTTCGCGTAAATAATCAACTTCCATGATAATCATTTATCATAATTTGTCATTTTCCTTTTCTTAATAAAATTTTCTAAAGAGCTGCATTGTTATTAATGAATGGCCTTTGGTGAATTTTCGGCTAGAAAAAGAGAAGCATGTTGTGAAATATATTTTCCTCGCACGGTATAATCGAACGGATGGTGGAAAGAGATATCCGTTTCTTCGAACAAAAATTTATATATGGATCAATCTATGACTTGAACGTATTGACATCCCAACCGACGAAACGAACTCCCGAAAGCGTTCAACATCCGACTACAGTCCGGCGATTGATGTATTTATATTTTCATATTTCAAATCGATATTTTATCTTTTAATCTTTCATCAGTATGTTAATTTTTATAACGTAAGCTGTCACTTTTTAAAATTATTACTGAATAATTAATTGACTGTGAAAGTAAAACAGCAGAAATGATATCCGATGCCTAAAATAATAAAAATTAATTTAATAGTTTTTATTCTTCACTAAGACATTTCTTGATTCAGGTACATACAACTGTAGTTTGATCACTTATCTGTATAATATTTTAATAATAAATAAATGTATTATCGAGAAATTGAAGTGAACTTAAAAATGACGATTGTTTTTTTTTTACTATAACATTGCGTAACTAAAATTAAGCATCCTTAATGTTGAGTAATAGTTTAATTATTTAAATAATTATGATAGTTCATTTTATAGTACATACATAAAACGCTATTGAAAAATGATTTTATTTTATTACAACTAATTGTATGCTTATAATTGAATTGTAGTTAACTAAATATATTCTAGGTTTGAATAAATGAACATTTTTTTGTTGCCTATTTTAGAAAAATAAATGTAATACACTTAAAAACAAAAAATGGCATTCAACTTTTATTATTAATAATTTAACAACTATTGAAAATGAGTAAAAAAATTGTTTAAAATTTGAATATTTCGGACAATTTTGTTAGAATGCCTTTAATTATATTATGTACTTGTAAAAATACTGCTAGTAAAAACACGTAAATATGGCATTAAATTATACTAAATAAAATGCAACACAATAAAATTTCTTTGCAGTATTGTATTAACAATTAAATTGTGCTGTTGTAACTAATAATTAATATTAAGCGTTACACCTTAGTCGATCATACGTAGGCAAAAAAAACTAACCTGAAATTATATCCAAATTAGATTGTATAATAAAGAACTTACCTTAAACCATTCAACAAAGTTAAACAATATTATATCAAGCACTATCCAATGATTAAATTTATATTTTAAAATGGGGGTATTTCTATTAAAAACAACTACGTAAAAATCCGTTACAAATATTTACAAAATTAATTCAATATAATTTAAATGTCAGAGGTAAAAAGTAATACTAAAAAATGTTACATTCTTTGTTTGTGACATCACCTCTTTTGTAAATAATATTGATAAAAACAATTTTTTTACACTACACGTTTTGATAAATGTTATCCTACCTATACTAATTAATAATTCAAACACACACCTGCAAATAATTACGTTATTTAAATTGACGAAGTAACTTCTACGAAACTCTTTTTAGCGGCTGAACGGAACGCGGGTAAGAGAACCGACTTCGAACAAAATTATTCCGCACTAACTTTCTTTCACAGTAATTCAATGTTGCCTGGTGTAATATTTCACAACTGTGTCAAATTGACATTGCTATAAAATGTTTTAGTCATCTTTTGAAATTATATTATACACATTCAAATGCTAAACATAATATTAATCAAATTATTTCTTTTCACATAATCAATTCTTGATCCAATTTTTTTATATTTCTATAGTAGAATAACGTTTCTTTAATTAGTATTAGCAACAATCAATTTTTAAAAGATTTAAATGATTTATTTTCTATAACGGTAATCTCCTTTTTTGTGATGGATTATTTATTTATTATCTAAATAGCAAACATTGGCTTTATTTAACGTATTATTTATTCTGAAATTATTAATTGCAGTGCTTTCGCAACAACTTTACTTAAATTATGAGTTGAATCACTAAAAATTATTTCTATTTCAATTTATAACTAAAATAGTGCTAAAAATAAAAATTACACATATCCAAACACATTATTTTTAAATTCATAACGATTACTATGAAATCGATTTAACTTTTTTATATTCAACACTATATATATAACATTAAAATAAAAATCATTACTAAAGGAAATAATATCTAAACAATCTTGATAGATTCAAAAAAATTTCATTTACCTGTAATTTCATAAAATATGGCAACATTAATATCTTGATAATCGGAAGTCTACGGACAGTAACATACCGTTTATCTTTTGCCTCGCTCTTGCGCATAATAAACTGTATGGTTGGTTGTGTACTGTTGTCTAAAATAGTTTTCGTTACTTGAAAACGGGAATACAAGATTCAAACTAGTTTCAAATAAAAATGGCGCGAATAATGCCGTCAGAATAATAATTATTGTTACACAATATAAAGAAAAAGTATGATAATGAGCTTTTACATGACATTATAATAATTTATTATTGTGTTGAATAAATCGATGAAAGAATAATTTGTTAGTTTTTTCATTCATACGGTCAGTGCAATATTTACAAAATTATTGTGTCAGATTATCTACGAATTTTTTTTTTGCTTTCTTTCTTTTCTTCTTATACATTTCAATTTTTTTTTGAAAATAGTTCCAGTATGCCACTCCCACTAATGTCGTATTGTCAACTTTTTAAGATACAATAATTTTCATTTTTGTTGAAAATCTATTAAAATCTTCAGAAATGCCGAGCGCGACATCTGTTGTTAAGGAACATTGTTAATGGAAAATATAAAATTAAAATCAGGGACCCGGACCGGAGCCGAACCGATATTTATTTCGATTTTTTGGAGAAAAATTTTCGCCGATAAAAGCCAGATTTAATTAATAAGTTGTATGCAAAAATTTTTATTTAATTAATAAATTTTATTTTTATCAGTTGATAATACTCGCGATGAGCGAAACCGGTCTTGATCATTACAAACATGTCGACTGTGGAAGGGAAAAAGGACGTAACCCACACCAAAAAATATTGTGAATAACACAAAACACAAAACGTGCTAATACACTACGATATTGTATATATGAATGTATAATATATTGAGTTTAGACAAGGCAAACGGACTTATCCCTCGGTCTTTAAAAATATTTTTTTTCGATTATCACAATTTAATACACGCTTTGTTTGGGCTATACACAATATTTTTTGCATGTGTGTTACGTCTTTTCTCCTTTCCACAGTTTCAGCGTAAGTAGTACAAACAAAGTATATATATACAAACAGTGTTTTAACTTTAAAATATAGTGCCTTTCCACCAAAAATTGACAGTCAACACCTTAAAAGTAATTTAAATACGAGCTGAACCGAAAACCAAAAATCTCAACTGAACCGACAGTTTTTGTTGACCGAACCGAAATGAAACCAGGAACGAAAAAAATAACAATATTGCTAAGTTATTTATTTCTAATGTAAGCAATGTGTTTAATTCAATTTCTAATTCAAGAATTCGAATCATTGTTTACCTTAGAAATAGATAACCTTACGATATAGTTAGTCTGAAGATGCATTAAAGCGAAACGCGTTACATTTATTTACTCAACCACTAGAGAAACTATGATATTAATTTTAATTTTATATTATAAATGAATTTCCACAAAGTTACCGCCGAATCCATCGAAAATATTGTTAATTGATATTCGTGTCTTTGATAAAATTCAGCCAGATGAATGAATTCTTAGTAACACTATTCCACTAACAGTGGCGAATTGCCCCATAAGTTTACAAGGCACGCGCTTGGGGCTTCACTTTATAAAATCATACAAAATATATTTTAGTGGAAAATGAGTAATTTACAAAATAATAACTGGTTGACAAACAATAACTTCTATTATTTTTAGATAGATGATGCGCCGCTATGTGCCGTTCTATTATTCTAGGAAACGTTAAAATTTTGGTATGTTGCAAATTTAATACACAAAGAAATAAAGTATAAATCGTTAAATTTTTCACTCAAAAGATATGATTTAGTAAGAAAATCATATTTCTCATCAAGATTATGAAGCTGTTATTTTACGTTCAGTGAAGAAAACATTTCTCTCCCCAATTCTGCTTCGAATGATAATTCAGCATCTTGTGATTGTTCGTTCACCAGACAACAATTTCTTCTTTCTCCCTCGACATTGAGGCTTCATAATTATCATTAGATGTTTGAGAGAGGAAATATTACATTTTGTCAGTTAATCAAAACGCATAACAATTTTTGTTTGTTTGTTCAGATTTTTCTACTCATTAACATAACTCAAAAATGCCGCCCCTAAAAAAGTATGTTTTGTCAGCGAGTCACAAAATGGTGAATGGAATAATATAGCTTTCATTGATTATGTATACATTAAACAAATATTTATTTACCGCTGAAATTTTCTATTCACTTTCGAAAATTCCGCCCCATAAAACGTGCCGCCTGGGTTGGGCACTCCCCCTCCCCACCGCAACTCCTTTGACCACATATTTCTTTCGACTTATACGAGGCCAAAATGAGAATTCCTCCATTCTTGAGAATCTCAAGCTTTATAGTCATTTTTTGAGGAATCGTGGATGTGAATTTTCTGTTCTTCTAAAGAGTAAAATCAGCCTATCAATAGTGATTCCACTGGGAAGAATTTAAACAAAGTTCAACGGTATTGCTTCGGATGTCAACATATTCCTCTTGAATGTGAGTGGTTTAGACGATCACTTATTATTTAATGTATTGAAGTAAATTTTTCTGAACTTATAGGTTGACTTCCTTGACAATTTTCATTGAATACATTTTTTCTTGTGTTTTAAACGTTTATTACATGGCAAAACACTTATAATTCAAATTAATTAATAATTTATACTATATATGTATTAAAATCAGAATGCTTAGTATTCAAATCTCACCAAGTTCAATAGTTATTTCATTTTGGTTCAATTTTACATTTAGGATCTCAGAAAAGTATATTATTGATCTCTGATTCTGTTTTTTTCAAGTGATTTAATTTCAAAATACTATTATAAAAATACTATTCAGTTTAAATATTTTCAATCTGGAAACCGGTTTTTTTTCTTGAGGAAATACTACCAATCAAAACACAATGATAATTAGTAATTTAAGACATCGACTGAGGGTGCTTGATGGAATTTCAATATCGAATTTGGATTATTGAGATTTTGTACATTTCCATGTATTTTGTCACTAACGCCGAGTTTCGCCTTTTGGCATCTTCAGGCATTCGTGCGCTCGAATGCCTGAAGATGCCGAAAGGCGAAACCCGGGTCGTTAGTGACAAAATACATGGAAGTGTACAAAATCTCAATAATCCAAATTTAAAAATTAGTAATTTTGCAAAAAGGTTTATAATTTACGAAGTAACTTTCTTAAGCAATTATTAATCTCACAATTGTAAGAGGTGCATTTGAGTTGACATTAAGATCATTATAGTATTGTAAATGCATTACTTAAATGGCTTTTTCCTTTATAGTACATATTCGACGGTGTTTTGGCCAATTGACGTAACCCTCAAAATTGAAGTTGATCAGGAGAGTCAAAACTGTTTTTATGGCATTATATGGTGAGTTGCGTTATGAATCTTTGAAATTCTCATGTTTGCAGATTCGGGATTATACGTACGGAAGTGTCGATATAATAGTGGCTAACATCAAGTGGCCGGTTCAGAATTTTTAAAATTAAACCCAATGTAAAATGGTTTTTCCCTTCCAAAAAGGCTCAATTTATTTTTCTTATTTACATCATTTGGCAGAGACCTCCTATGTCGTCTTTAAAATGAGATCATATCGATAACTCATTTTCGTATTTTTTGAGACCTACATCAATTGGTAAAAACACCATCGAATTATGATGTTTTCAGTTTTTGTAAAATTGAATTGCAAAATTGCAAGCAGCATTTTATTGCACGTGCGCAAATAAAAATGCTATCAAAATACGGTGACAAAGCACCACTAGAGATTTGTTTTTCGGGGATCTGTCAAATTAACCCTTAGCTGTCTGGAAACATCGTAAATTCATTCGGATAAAGTTAAAATAATGATCTGCACCAGCCGTGGCACTTTGTGCAATTTAAGAAGGGTTTACAAACCGCCCATTTAACTATTTAATATTGTTAAGTTATCTTTTTAATCTTTAACCTCAATAATTTTCAAAAAAAAACCTATTGATTTACGGTATACTCTTTTATTGAAATGTAATAATCACTTCTCAATCCGTGCGAAAAAGACAGACACAGAAGAAAAATATGTTATTAAATTACATGGGAACGATATTAATTTTTTTTGTAGCCGTGTCCTCTCCTAATGCATCATAGAACAGAACAGAACTACTTTGTTGTACAAGAACAAGACATTAAGGACAGAAGACAGGACTAGTGGTTAGCTGATCGTCCCGCTGTGTAATGTTTTTAGGATCGGATGGGTCTGAAGGAAATTAAACATCGCAGACATTCATGCCTTCGAACACAACTCTAGATTTCGTCTAAAAAATAATTTATGAAACTCCGTACTGAGTTTCGAATCCGTGGCGACCAAAACTGAAACCAACGACGATGACCATTTGGCTACACGACCTTAATAGGAATAATCACTTTTTAATGTTAATCGGAGGTCATTTAAGGTTGGCCAGCATTTTTAATACCAATTTTCATTTATTATAATATTATACATCGAAAGATACAACAAACGCCTTTTTATCCTGATGGCATTATTAATGTTGAATAATGTATATTAAAAGTGAATATTTTATTTAGTTATTGTTAGTATTACAAATATTTGTACGAAGCCAGGACGTAAAGCTTGTAACTTTATAAACCAAAACTTTACAGGAAAGAATAAAATATTTTAAAATCAAATTAGGTACTTATATATGAAGATTTCATTTTGGAATTTTCCATATTCATGAAAAATATGTACCATATTTTCTTCCCGTCTTTCTCTATTCAATCCAAATAAGGAGATGAAGACGGATTCGTTGATTAACAAATACTTCTTTCCTGTATTCATACTTCGATCCTTACCATTTCAAAAGAGAGATTGAGATACCGGTGGACATATGGTTCTCGTTTATAACGGCTTTTAAATATTTTCTTGTGACAAATAAGGTAAAAACATTTGCCAGAACCGATGGGAAATTTCTTCCGAGGGCAATCAAACTTAAAAATTCTTTGGTGAATCGTGATAATCAAATATTTTACTCCTGATTTCTCGACCAGCCAATTAATAACTGACTATAGTCACTTCACGTCTAAGCTCTCTCAGCTTGGCCGGTTGGCAGATGGTTCAATATGTAAATACGGCAATATGATTCAGGATGCTGGTCGCATTTTTTGGAAATGTCCAGATATGGACAACGAACGGGAAAAATTGCTCAAGACGATACGACTATTAGTCAGATCTGTCTGCCCCTTTGGTCATGCTGACTTGGTTGCATCTCTTACAAGGCATTCAGAAAGTTCACGGCGTCCGAATAGAACTCAAATCATTCACTGTTTTTGTATCATTATTACTATTTATTATTTAGCGTCCTGCACACTAGAGTGCATGCAAAAAGTCTTGAAGAATTTTTCCTGAAATATTCCTGGAAAAAAATTGAAACTCGCATAATGTTGTTACTCTGAGGAATGCACCCTCTAAGAAGAGTGTGAAATTTTAGTGGGTGGTGGTGGATATAACGTTGCGTAGCATAAGGAATGAAAAAATAATGAATTCATTATTCAATTTTTTGTTTTACTGTACGAGTGGGATTTTTTTAAATACATTTGGTATTTTCTTTCAATATCTGTATAGATCTATTCTATTCGTATTTTCAATTTGACGACCCCTATAGCCCTCGAATGACTAGTTGGAGCTAGGCAGTTGCCATATTTGAGAGTAATTAATCAATTACACGCGCAACCTGGCAACACCCACCTCAAAAACCTTACAGATGTCATAACTGAATAATATTACGGAGCTTATTGGATCCGTCAACTTTTGCCAGGATTATATTCCACATTGAAAATAATTTATAATATTTGTTTCAACTTTGAAAGTGCGTACGAGTGATAGATTAATAATTTCGTAATTAATTGATGTTCTGATAGTGGGCTATTTCGAATCGACTGAAGATTTGAATTCCGAATGACAAACTGTCATTTTGATTTTGTTTGCTCACAAAATGGCCGCGCTAATTACGGCGATAAATCATCACTTCGGGCTGTTTTTAATCGTTGTTTATTTTACTTTAATTTCGAAACACTTATACCTTTAACTCTGCATGTTTAAGAGTGGTAGTACGTGCAATAATTCAAACGATCCAAGGATAATTGTATTACAGAATCCTCTGATAAATCGAGGTTTTTTCAACAACAATAAAAATGAGACAAATCCGAAATCGCTTTGTATTCGATATTCAAAACACAAAACATTAGTATTCAATTGCATGAAAAAGTAATCGTTACTTTATTTATTTCTCTTAGTTTTATTTGCTTTAATAGAACAAAAATCATGTATTTGATTATATTCTGTTGATAGATGATGCATTGATCGTCGACGTTATTTATCTGACATCTCCAATAACCCATATAGAGATAATGGAAAAGCAATATTCAAATGGTCACGTTATATCAAATATTATTGATTTGTACCCAAGTTTTGTACATTTTATGAACAGGTATTCAACAATTAAATACTTTCCGAGTATAGTCAGTAGAAGGATATTTAGATATATCCGTTTACTGATCCAGACAGGCTGGAAGGTTATCTACCTAAGTATTTTTAAGTTATCCGAGTACTGAAATAGATATAGAGCAAAATTTACATATAACTGTATAGTTAAGTAAACTTCAATTTTTTGGAGATGTCAGACATAACGATCGATATAAATATGTATTTAAACTTTATATACAATACAAGACTTCATGAAAATATGTTTTCTTCCTTGCCACTTACAAAAGAAGACTGTTTCAGTTTTCTTCGACTCATTGAAGCAATCCTTTCACCACAGTAAATTAATTCAACACCACCATCCCAAATAGAAAACAACGCCTCCAAATTACAATAATATATTTCAATTAATGTTTTTCTTGAAATAAGGGCCAAATTATAAAAAATATATATTTAATGCAGAAGGACTCGGATATATTAACGCAAAGTGCTAAAAATATTAAAAACGCCCCCTTTGAGAAACACTGCATTATAAAAATCAGTTCATATTTTATAATCCTGCTTCTACTTTAATGTTAGTTGACAGAAACTTAACTTATTTTTATTGCACACTCCTTATAATATACTTAAAGTAATATACTTAAGTAAAACGATTCCAATTCTAGCATTAGCAATTGAACACTTAGCTATAAATCAAATACGAAAAAGTATCTTAAATCTTTTCATAATCGCATCCATTACTGGATCGGATAAAACTTTTCTTCTTTTCATGTCAATAACAAAAAGTCTCCATTTTTATTTTCGTCCACAATTTCCATTTATCAGAAGAGAAATGTTATTTTCATTCCTTAATGTTGTTTTGCGGAGATATCGTACACTGGGCCACACATTTATTTCAATAAATTTGTAGCCTATATGAAACGCCCAAGGTTCGTTATGTTCGGTTGCACCGTCAAGTGTTCAAAACAGTGTACCAATATTTATATTTTCAATCATTACAAACGTGTACCGAGAGATTTCGATTAGATACTTTAATTAACGGCTAGTTAGTTGACCAACTGTCAAAACGACAAATTTGAAAGCGTTGTCTCGTGAGGCTAATGACGAAAAAACCGCAGTTTCGTTTTTATAAACACACTGCAACATTGCGGAAGGAAATGAGTTGTGGTAATAGCCATATTATTACATTGTCATATGAATGTGTAATAAAAGGACTTGTGGGTCTCATGTTAGGTTCCGTAAAAATAAGGGGTTAAAGGCCTCAAAGATTCTTCTAGAAAGTGGATTACATTTTATTTTCTATTTGTCAGAAGAGATAACTTCCATATCTTTCTATGAGAAGCATTTGTCTATTAACAAAAATACGACAGTTGACTGAAAACTCGACAATCTTATACGAGAATTTTGTGTGTGGCGAGCTTCGTTAACTGTCACGATAATTATAAGCGGCCAGGCTGACATATGTTATGTATTGGCGAGCAGGACTAAACTGAAAAAAAACATTTATAAATAAGTGTAAGGAACATTGTTCGCGGGTGACGCAAGGGGAAGCAGGTCGTTTTTTGAGAACACATTTCGTCTATAAATTTGACCGCTCGATTTCGGTACAGCAGCTAACAGAAAAGTACCAAACTACAATTTAAATGTTGCAGTTCGTTTCAGTCTTATTGATTGAATTGGCATTTACTTGGTAGAACTCAATTATAATTGAATACAAATAACGAAGTATTCAGTTCAAAATTTTTGTATTAGTTATTTGATAGCTTTTTCGGCTTCACGCCATCGTCAGAACTATGATTAAACTTAATTCAGCTTAGCTATATATATATATATATATATATATATATATACTCTTTTAGATCTAACTTATTCCAGCATCAACTTTTATTTAAAATAAACAATATTTTTGACAAAGAAGTAATAGGTATCTTAGTACTTTGTTATTTTTACCCTATCATATCAGTCTTAGTTTGATAACGGTTAGTTATATGATTTAAAACATTTTTTTGTCGTTGACAAGCAGGTTTAATTCATTAATTAGATTAAAGTATTTAGTTGTGAAGGTTGTTATGTACACTGAAAGATATTACGAGAGTCAAGGGCTGCGTCTGTATGGACCCTGATTATATCTGAACCGACTCTGACGAAATAACCCCATCGACACGTGGCATCGGTACGTGTCATTCATTCTTTTAAGTATATCAATTGTTTTGTGTTGACTCGAGCGAATAAACATTGTCATTCTTTGCTTTGAAGACTGGCCACAGATTATCTATATCAGTGACGTGCACGATTTTATTTAAAGAAGAAGGAGTAAACAGCTGATAAAGAAATGATGAAGTGACTGTTTTTTTTATTTTATATACGAAAATCTGTTCAAGCATACCTCCGACGATGGCGAGACGTCCAGATAGCTATAAAATACATTACAAAATTATAATAGTGTTACTAATAACATTCAATTCGATAACTCAGTTCCAAAGCGGAAAAATTTAAAAAGTATAGTTCTGAGATACTTACGAAACAAGATTTTGGACAGGTTCATTCTACCAAATATATTTATAATACTGTAAACATAATTTTGTTTTTCTCTTAACACATTGAGTCCCGGAGTCGTGTTTTCACGTGATACAGCAACCGTCGCTTGAGTCCCGGAACCGTTTTTTCACGTGATACTTGAGTCATCGAGCGATGCGTATTACAACGGAATCCTCGTTTCAATTATAGTCAAGACTTAAAACTTCCCAAAACAGTCGTTTTGTTTGTGGTCTCGAAAAATAGGTTTTGTTTTTATCGGCTTAAAATCGTAATTGCGTTTTAGTTTTTCAATATTCCCCCTTCTGGAGACGATATTACGGTGACACCGAGTCCACTCCGAGCTAAAGTTTTGCAAGATCTACAAGGCAGGTTTTCGGGGAATATGTCTAAGCACATATGATACCGATTTCGTCAACAGAAAAAAATAAGCCTTGTAGAACATGCAAGGTGAGTGCAAAGCACAAGAAAAGGAGTGACACTCGGTACATGTGTAAACATTGTCGTGTGGCTCTTTACAAAAGGAAATGTTGGCAATTTTACCATACAAAAATTAAATATTAAAATATTTTAAGCAATTTCACAAATGTTCATTTGATTTCATCCACTATTTCTATAGTCATTACACTTTTAGTAAACGCTTCAGAAAAATGATATTTCTTCAAAAATGGGCCGGGCACAGGGTTGTATTTACCTCATTTTGGCCGGAGCTGAGAATTTTAAGAGGTTTTCACAGAATTTTCGTAGTTGTTACAGTTTGGATCTTAAGTAATAATAACCACAATCATTCTAAAACACCGACATATTATCACGTCTTACATTTTAGAGCTGGTAGATATCGGTATTCTAAGCAATTTTTTTCCGATGTCCGCTCCCAATGTGGAGCATATGGTCTCCTAATGGAGGTATCTTAACAGAATTTTCCTATGAGAACTGCTTGTTACTCAGTTGCTCAACCTCTCTTTTTTGGATGAGAGTATGGATTGAAGGATAGAGCTAGAACAGGACTAGTGGCTAGGTAATCGCTCTTGCTACGCCCCGTGAGGATTGGATGGGTGGGAAGGAGGGGTTTTAGACATCAATCAGACTACAAACAGAAGTCCATAAATCGATTGAGAGATCAATTTATGAAACTGTCCGCACCGGGAAGTGAACCCGAGACACCCGTAACCATAGCCAACGACGCTGTCAACTGCACCACGGACGACAACCTTTTATCCTTACTCTCCTCAAAAAGATAGGTCAAACAAAAATCAGTTTTCTAAAAAAAAACTTTATCGAGATATTTACTAAGACTGCACATGTTATAAAGAACCTACATAATAATTTATTTAAGAACGTCACTGCATGAGTGGGTACATTACTTTGTAAAGGCGCCGAAGATAAGAGCGATGAACTCGTCATCAATTGGGTGTGAAATGACGTAGCTTTTCTTTCTCATACAAATTGGAATCGATATACAGACATATCTCTACAAATACCTTTGGGGAAAATTCGTTCTCTACACCTATCTGTATATCTATCTATCTTTTGATATTCAAAACTCTTAGAATTCGTCTCTAACGAAACTATTTGCGTAACCCTTTTGCATCCATTAGATGGTTTTACCTAATTAGTAGATTTTGTGAGTACTAAGTATAAACGTGTGAAAGGAAATACACGCTCATTCTTACATCAGGGAAAAGGAGTATGTAAATGAATGACGGATAAAAGTTTGACGAGTGATATGTATGTTGATATTTAAAATTGAAAATGCTCACTTGATAGCAACCCAGGCGTGATAAATATTATTCATAATCAGTTTATAATGTTCGCAATGAGTGAATTGAGTCCTGATCATTATAAAAATGGGAAATGTGTAGCCTCTCCACCAAGAATTGACAGTGACACTTTAAAGTCATTCAATTTATTGAATTTATTGTAGTGGCTCTAAACGTTAAAGTGAACAATATTTCCCAGAATTACATAATGTAGTATGTATTATCTATATCTACATATATAAGAATGAAGATTTGTTTGTTTGTTTGTCCTCTAAGCATTCATTTACCATTCATCCGATCCATCGTATACACATTGTATTTCCAAAATAGAGTTCTGCATGGGCTAGGGCTTGGTCCGCGGACGTTTACCCGGCCTGGGCTCGGGCGGGTAAAGACAATTCAGATTTGGGCTTGGACCGCGCCCACAAAGGAATTCAAATTTAAGAAAAATATTTCGTAGTATGTTCCGGTCATGAGTCAGCCATAACAAAATAGTTTACATAACTTAAATAATTTATGTCACACGTGCTATGAATATCGCTGGAAATATGGAAACAATAACATATATTGTTTAAAAAGTATAAATGAATTACTATATGTTTTAAAAAATAAGCTGGACTTTTTTTGGGCTGAGAAAAATAAATCCGAGCTTCGAGTCAGGTTCGCGTTTGATATTGAGACTCAGGCTCGGGCCGGGTCTGAAAATGACGGGCTCGGACCGGGTAATTTTATGAAATTTTGACCCGTGCAGACCTCTTATCCAAAAGCACTTCAATAAAAATAATTAAAACACAAACCTTTTCTTTCTGTCGTGGCATTGTAACGCATGCCGGGCACTCGTTAGTTTATTATACTAACTAAGAAGAGATATACTAACAACGTGGATTTCACATTTTGGCATCTTCAAACGTTTCAGTACACGAATGAACTCGAACTGACAGATAGTAAATAGTTTTTATCGTTAACATATAAGATGAATTAAGGAAGAATTGAGACGAAATACATGGAAATGTACAAAATTTGAACAATTCAAATTTCATCTTAAATTGTATTTCAAAATAAATTATTGAAATGCTCGCGGTGAGAGAAACTGGTCCTTATCAAATATCATAAAATTGTGGAGTTTTATGATATTTAAATTTAAGAAAAATTTATTTAATTTGTACTAAAAAAATGTCTTGTTTGTTTTATGGCATGGTATAAGCCTATAGAAGGATTGGTGATAATAATAATATGTCATTGATAATTATTTTGATTATTGCCGTTGTGTTGGCTACAATGGATAAGCTTGAATTTCTAGGATTACAAGTATGGAAACATTAATAAATAACTATTCAAATAGTAAATTGAAATACAGTAAAACCTCGATAAATGTGGACTAGGGGGTATCCGCTAAAACCGAAAGTACATTTAATGATTACTAAGGTTTTCTATATCCGCTTTTTCATTTATTGAGAAAACAAACGGCACAGTACATGTGTAGGCGAAGCCACATCCCGCGAATAATCAGCTGACACGCGTTTAAACTGTCGAAGCTGTGTGGTGTCAATTTCATGTTTGTCACACGTCGAACATTTTTAGCTGACTGTGGATCTTCGTTTGAAGCATGCTAACGAATAAATGTATGTAAATTTATCAATTTTTAAATAAGTCAGTTGAGTTTAAGTTCGTTATATTAAGGTTTTAGTGTACTTAAACAATAAATCTTTAAAATTATATAAACAAGAGGTATTAGAAATAAAGACATATAATTTTTTGCCCAATTCAAAATTATTAAATAAGCAAACCGTCTTTGCATCTTCTCCTCTTTTATATCCAATTCATTAATCTATGCTTAATTTGTATTGTACCTATAATGCAATTTTTTTATAATTTAATTTATAAGAATTGATTCCGGTCTCTTTAATTTTGTTTTTCAGATATACATTTTTATGGATACTCCTTGCTGCTCTGCCTTCTCCAATTACCATAGCTATTTATTTGGATTATTGAGATTTTGTACATTTCCATGTATTTTACAAAATCTCAATAATCCAAATTTAATATTGAAATTCCATCAAGCACCCTCAGTCGATGTCTTAAATTATAGCTATTTATTGTTAATATTTATTAATTACATGTTTAATATTTCATTGTTTTTAAATGGTTCACTAATTTCATTTAAAAATTTTCCCAATCTGCTATTTGCTTAATGAATATGTAAGCATCTTTGAGCCATTATTTTTTTTTGCCCTGTTAATGGACTTTTAATGTAGCTTTATTGATGATTTCAGTTTAGTATTTATTGATTTGTAAGACGTCCTTAACATTTTTATTTAGTTTATGTATAATTTGTTTGATGATCAGTAAATTCTTGTCTTAGTTCATAAACCAGCTGTTTTATATATCTTAATTTTTAACATTCAATTATATAAACATCAATTCTGGGTGGTAAGACATTATACTTTAAATATAAAACACAATTTGTTTGGTACTACCTCCACATTTATATAATGATCATGGCTGATTTCACTAATCACGAGAATATCTATGAAAACCGTCCGCACCGGGAATTGAACCCGAGACATCCGTAACCGCAGCCAGCGACGCTGTCAACTGTGCCGCGGACGCTGACAACCACTTAAATAATATTTGAGTATTTGAGCTTAATTTTTTTTAGTTACACCTTTTACAAATGCTTTTTTTTTTATTTGTAATTTTCAAAAAAAGGATTTCATCACTTTGAAAATGTAAAAGAATTTAACTGACTGCTAATAAAAAATATATTAGCCACTATTTTAAATACATCAAATAAAAATAAATTAAATAATTGTATGATTTGTTTATTAAAATTGTATATTTTGGCTCGTAGTGTGTCGCGAAATATTTATGAGTGCTTAGGTGTGCCGTGGGTGAGAAAAGGTTGCGGAGCACTGTCGTAGAAGATCCATGCGTTTGGACTCGAGCTACTGTCAGTTAGGAACTAGGTAAGTCAAAGTTAGCTATCACATAACGAACAATTCCTGATTCCTGAATAAGGTATAAGTTGAACCCATGAGAAGTGTAGTGAGCTAACTGATACTTTCGAAGAAATGAGTTGGATGGGTCTTGGTATTCTACATGTAAGAAAGCTAAGTAATTACAGGCTACAAAAGTATTTTATTCTGTATGAAGTTAACTTGAAGTTAACTAAGAAGTTAGAACTAATTATGTTGGGGTTATCCACTTGATTTCAGAGATTTTAGCTGTGCCGGAATATTAAAATTGAACATAGTTGATGCAACTGTTTTATTTATATGAATACCTAACAGTGGCATAACATTGATCCATTACTCACAGATTATTATTTAATAATTACTTGTGTGGAATAATAGCTCCTTTCTCTTGGCAACGAGTCTGTAAGAGTCTCTCAGAGGAATTTTTTAACACCAATTAATAATGAGTCTCTCTCAATTAGAGACGCGATGATATGCGACTAAGAAACACCCTACAACTAGTTTATTCTTAAACCATTTTTACAAAAAACAGATCTAACGACTTGTGACAGACTATCATGGCTGTCATTCAAAGATATATTACGACTTTTAAAATTATATGCAAGTATGAATCTGGATTAAAGGTATTTACGTAACTCTCAGTTACTCCAGGATTGTTTTACATGCCATCACTGTCGCTGAATGTTGAACAGTCGATAGAAAACCCTCCAGTAAAACGATTTTCCGTTGGAAATTCAACTTAGACCGTTTTGTTAGTTACAACCTTTTCCGGGTGACCTATTCAATTAGTGAAGCTACCTCGGTTTTGTTTTTACTCTTCTCCTATGAAAACTGTGTGACAGCTGTTAATTTATGATACACGGATAGTTCCGTTCGCCTATTTATGAGAATGTAAGTAATATTTTATTATATGAATAAAAAGAATCATGGTACGACACCGAAATTACTATTTATACAACGTAATGTTGGGTTTGAGTAAGGGCACGATTCGATTAATAATTGATCATTAATTATTAATCATTTTTACTGATTCGTGAATACGTCGACACATGAAAAAATAAAAAAGCACTACAGTGTTGCCAGGTAATAAAACTCTTTATATTATTATAATGCCTGTTCTTTTTTACCACTTGCTTCAATGAGAGAAGAAATAAGACATTAAAGTTTATCTCGTTATTCGTCGAAACTTAATGAAAACGTTTAGTATGTTTTGTATTTTAATAAGTATTCAGTGTATTTTTTTATTATCATGAATAATTTCTCGCAAAATAATTTATTGACCATAACCTAGTAGGGACCTACAATATCAGTTTTGTGACCTTTATTTAGTTATTCATTAAATAAACATTTACTTGTCACGTGTCTTATAGTTTGATGATGGTGTTTAGCTTAAATAGCTTTCAACTATATCTTACAATTTTTGTACAACTAAATATTTTTGTCGGCTCCGTAGCGCAGTTGGCGACGTCGTTGGCTACTGTTACGGATGCCTCGAGTTCAATTCCCTTTCGGACAGTTTCATAAATTGATATCTCAATCGATTTATGGATTTCTGTTCATGGGCATGAATGTTTCTGATGTCTAAAATTCCCTCCCACGCATTCAATCCTAAAAAACGGGGCATAGCGAGAGCGATTTGATAACCACTAGTCCTGTCCTAGCCCTATTCATCTATATTCGTAAAAGAGAGGTTAAGCAACTGAGTAACAAGCAGTTCTCGTAGAAAAATTATGTTGAGCTACCTCCATTAGGAGGCCGTATGCTCCACACTGGGAGCTGACATGGTAAAAAATCTATTTTTATCTTATTTTTTATTTCATTTTATAAACGCGATGACTTTGTATAATTTATCAACGACAAAATAAAATTTGTGAATCAGTTTAGATAAAAATATTTACAATACAGTTGGACTCACAGAAATAGTCCATTAAATCCTAGATTTTGATGAATTTCTGTCCGTAGGCATGAATGTTTGTGATGACTAAAATTCCTTCGCACCCATCTGAACCTGAAAACGGTTCTGTCATAATCTTATTCTTATATCCCTACTCTCTTCTAAAAAGAGAGGTTGAGCAACTAAGTAACAAGTAGTTCCCGTAAAAAATGTATGCAATCAAGCTATATGCCCTTTGATTATAAAGCGTCATTTTATGAACTATTAATTTCATGTGTGAATGGCTATTGAACAAACCAATCTGGCTTCACTGCTAAGTCTTCTCCTTTGAATATAAAGATCACTTACTTGCGTAATTTAGAATAAGGCGTGATGTAATGCTTCATCACATCACTACTATCACACTATTAGGGTTGTCGTATATAAAATATATAATATCTACACAATGGTGGGCTGCCAATACGTTAATAAAGGGCTCGCTTAATCTCAGAGCTATTCGCGGTTTACCGTGGAATGGTCGGGATTTTTTATCACTGCTACAATAATACACGTTAATTTTTAAAGCAATCGAAAGTTACTTAACTTACTTATATCATATGACAGTACACAATATACCCGTTAAATAATTAATATCAAATAACATGACAAATAAATTAATGTATTTATAAAAAACATGCTGTTTACAGAAAACTGAACAAACGAACGAACACAACACTGGATTGATAATGAAGTTCTACTTAATAAACGATGGTACAAAATAATGAATATAAAAACTGTCTTTCTTAAAATTGTGTTTATGTTTGAAGGACAATTTTTCAAAGCATTGTTCTCAAAAATGTTTCGTTGAACACATAAAAACACCTGGAAGCAATATATAGTTAACTGAATGCAAATTCAGTGACATTTCGTGAATTGTGCGGAGGACCCATTTCAAGATTTAGCTTTATCTATATCAGTGTTCCCCAACCTTTTTGCACCTGCGGCACGGTAAATAAGAGAAAAAAATCGCGGACCACGCTTACTGAAATAAAAATGGTTTTTCGTAATTCTTTTTAAATCTTGTATTGTGATAGATAGACAGAAGAATAACTAACAAATATACATATGAAATTCTTGGAAATATATTTAGGTAGGGTTTTGCATATAGGTTCAGTATCCAAGAGCAAATATTTCAGTTCTCCTTGAGTGTACCTGAGAAGATTTATGGCTGTCGATTTTGAGAAAACAGTAAC
Source organism: Himalopsyche phryganea (assembly GCA_022494535.1). Lineage (NCBI taxonomy): Eukaryota > Metazoa > Arthropoda > Insecta > Trichoptera > Rhyacophilidae > Himalopsyche > Himalopsyche phryganea. The sequence goes on along the minus strand of JAGVSL010000125.1, from coordinate 1,176,067 downwards.
TAAAAATACAAGTAAACGTGTAGGCGAAAAATCGTATATTTAATATTTTTACATGGTTAATTTCTTGAAATTTGGCATACTGTTCGCGGCCCGGTGGAAAGTCTTTGCGGCCCAGCACTGGACCGCGGACCACCGGTTGGGAAACACTGCCATATATCTATCTCTTTATTTTTTTCGTTAATATATGATGAAATTGTTTGTATCACACCGAAGATCATGTCCCTTCAATGATACATTTAGTCTACATATTTATAATAAACAATGACTATAAGGAATAGTGAATAAATAATTATAGTCATCAAACAAGAGTTAACTTAAATATACAAATGGCGATACTAAAAAAATCAAATATAATAATGATTTCAATAATTATGCATTAAATGGTGAGGGGCAGGGAAGGTAAAGTTTTTCCCCAAAGGAGGCAGCCAATTTTATGAATTGATAGAAGTTTTCTGGGGAAGAAACTAGATCTGAATGTCCGATAGAACCATCGCTACTATTTCTGCAAACAAATAAAGGAAATCTCTTTCAATGGACATAGCTGGGCAATCCTAGAGAATATGCTCTGAATCTTGATTTCTATCATCACACGGACAATCTGGGTCTGGTTTTTTATCTTGGCATTAAACGCACCATGCTCAGTGATAAAATGGAAGGTATAGTAATTTGGAGAGAACCAGGTTGTATTCTGACGGAACGAAATATCTGAGAAGAATAGATACCTCGTGGAGAAATTGACCACCGTTTTTGCCAAGTCGTCAGAACACTGAGTGAGCGAAGTTTTTTCAGTTAAGCTTTAAAAACTATTAACAATCCAACGGGGGAAGTATTGTGCAGCCAATTTGTGCTGACTTCCCAAGAAATAAGTGATGGATTGATAAATGATATATTATCTCCCTATTAGGAATATTTTAATTCAGTGGTTTCCAAACTCAATACGAATATGAACTACTTTCAGAATTGAAAATGTCTGATGAGCTACTTATACATTTCATTATCATCGTGGTTTATCGTACCATAAATAATATTATTAAATTACTTAAAATAAATTATGACATCATACTTCCAACAAAATATAAAATGCATACTTTAATTATGTATTTAAAAACAAAATAATAATTGAAAAATATCTTGAAATGAGTATGAGGAAAAGTAAAAATAATTAGTGAAAAGAAAGGCATTCAGTGAGTATTTTGTCACTCCCATCCGAATGCAATTATCAAAATGTACATCTACAAGTCTGTTTCTATATTTACTTTCAACCACTTTCATAGTAGAAAACGTTGATTCACATAAGTAGGTAGAACAAAATATTGCCTTTCTTTTAAGCGCAATTCGACCTAAAATTAGATACATTTCTGTTAGGATGAAAGGCCATACAGATTCTACAGTTAAGCAACACTCTTAAACGACAAATCAGATTGAAATTTTATCAATTATATTTCTGGTGAAGGGCCATCTTCTTGAATATGGTATTACAACGGTAACTTGTTAAGCATTTCATTGAAATTTAATTCGAGAAATATTGCATCTCGGAGTACAATAATAAAATTTATGAGGCAAATTTGTAAATATGATAAAATATCTTACGCGAGCTACCGAAAATGCCACGGCGAGCTACCGGTAGCTCGCGAGCGACCGTTTGGCGATCACTGCTTTGATGCAATACTGAAAGTCTATAGAAATACATAGATCCTACTATTATTATTGTGAAGCCCTTTCGACACATTATAAGTTACCACTTAATTCTACTCCCATTTGGCTATATCAAACATCAGTTTTTTTAACGATTATTAGACTAGAGACAACAAACGCCTAGGTCTCGATTTTCCCTGTCCGCTCCTAACGTGGAGCATATGTCCTTATAATCGAGGTATCTTAACAGAATTTTTCTATGAGAACTGCTTGTCACTCAGTTGCTCAACCTCTCTTTTTCGAAGAGTGGACTAGTGGTTAGCTAATCGCACTCGCTACGCCCCATTTTTGAGGTTCGGATGGGTGGGAGGGAGTTTTACACATCACAAACACTCAGACTACGAACAGAAATCCATAAATCAAATGAAAGATCAATTTATGAAACTGTCCGCACCGGGAATCGAACCCGAGACATTCTTAGCTGTAGCCAACGACGTAACCAACTGCGCCAAGGATCCTTTTTTATTGTTCTACCAAAATAAATGTATTTTACGATAAATTTCAACAGACAACAAAGTCTTTCATTTAATTATACATTTAAAACATGTACAGAAATTGCAGTTAGGTATTGAATTGATCTGAGAATATTGTTTTTCTTAATTTAACAAAAGGCCCGCCGACCTTAGTCAAATTTAACAAGAGGCTCGCGCGAGTTCTTCCAGCCCACCCCTGTATCTATACCATCTTACTTAGTCATGAATATTGAAGACGCCTTTGCTCGATGAAGGTCGTACAATTTTAGCACTCTGTTATATAAATTATTATATAAATTATACTCCTAAATAGATTTTCGCACGTCATAACATAATTAGGTAGGGACACGTACATGATCAATGTGCAATAATAAGTGATATATCATCTGAAGCAAAATAATTATACTTTCATCAGAACGCTGTGCCGTAAATAATTGCTCCCGCTTTTTGCTCGTGGAAAACTAACAGCGCAGACATTTCATCACTGGGAAAAGTTATCGCAAACAAATTTATTATGTTTTAGAATTATCTCTCCAATATTTTGATCACTTGTAATGTGTTACCCCGACAATTCTTGGTGGTAAGGCTTTTTTATATTATATACAATAGCCCAGACCGCTTTGTAGACGTTTTTATTATTATCACATATCACATATAGACATAAAATTTTGTCATGACCTAAGCGCTCGTGGTCTATAATATAAAATAAAATGTTATGCACAGTTACGACGTACTATCTACTTTAGACATTCAGCGTTTCAATTTCAATACCGTCATCTATGACGGGTACGGTTATACTAGTTTTAAAAATAAAACACAATTTGTTTTACACTACTTCTAAATTTATATAATGATCAGCACTGGTTTCGGTCATCACGAGCATCATCAGCTGAAGAAATATAAATCTTAACAAAGCTTTTATTAACGTATAATTTAAGACATCGACTGAGGGTGCTTGATGGAATTTCAATGTCACATTTGGATTATTGAGATTTTGTACACTTCCATGTATTTTGTCACTAACGACCCGGGTTTCGCCCTTCGGCATCCTCAGGCACTCGAGCACACGAATGGACTCGAACTGACAGACAGTAAACAGTGTCTAACGTTTATATAGAAGATACAAATATGACAAATATTATTTACGAGGTAAGATATTATACGTCTGAGAACCACACTGATACCTGAGTTAACATTTCGAGAATTGCCTCAATCCTTATTTTGTAAACAACACATTAGCAGAGTGGCGCTTTCCAACTTCTTTTAGAAATACCAGTGATTTTACAATTATAATAGCATTGTGGGTTTCGACGGGATTCAAATCCCGTCTTCAAATTACGGTCCGCGAGTACTACCAATCCGGTATATGTCTGATGAGCTAGCTAGTTTTTGGTGCTTGGTGGAGGGCACTGGGACTTAATGGAGAACTCATTGTGGCGCTTAGGCCAAAAAGTTTAGAGACGCCTGAGCTAAGCCATCAGGACCGGTGAAAAAACCATTATAAAAATGTGAAAGCGGTACAAAACAAGCTGTGTCTTATTTTTTATAATAAAATATATCTTTTTTGACCACATTCACTCATTATGTGGAGCATATGGCTATTACGCGGCGCCTCCATGATTTCCTGTCACCCGCCAATCGTTTTGCTTCCTCTTTGATAGTACCCGACGGTCGTCTAGGACGCTGTAATCCCACAGCTCGAATTAAGGATCTCCGGAGCAAATATATTGTATTTAAATAAATATCTGTAAACTGGCAATTACTGTTATAATAACTCTATTTTTAATAAGAAAAAAATAAAATATTTCAGTACGCTGGATCTGTAGCCAATTCGTCAACGTTATCGTCGTCAATTGCCGTCTTCACGGCTTCGATTCCCAGTATGAAAAATTTCGTCAATTGATTTATGCATGTCTGTGATAAAATTTTCCTCCCACTTCCATCTGATCCTTAAAACCGGGCGTAGCGAGAGAGATAGCCCCATGTCCTGTCCTAACCTTTCATTCCGAAAAACTGAGGTTGAGGGACTGAGTAAGAAACTGTTGTTCTAGAATAACTTATGCACGAATAAGCTCCACTAGGAGACCATGGCTGTTTTTTTTTAAATTATATTTTAATCTGTAATGTCGTACGCTGTACTATTTTGCTCATTTTTTTCTTTTATGTTTCGCCTGTGTTGTCTCGAAATAAATATCTGAACGATAATATCGTAATTTGTAACACTAGTCGTCTTCAATTTACTGTTGAATGAATTCTTCCCACGTTCTACGTGATCTCCTTAATCTCGAGTGGACCTTGATTGCTCCATCCATTCAGCGACCCCTAGGTCATTCTTGGGTGTTTTCGCACTTCTATTATGGAACTGGTTAACCGTTTTATTGTCTTCGTCCCATGGTGTGGAACTATGAATAATTTTTGAAAATAAACCGTTTCAAAATATAAAATTTAAATCTTTATTGCTTTACATATTAAATTTGTGACATCCGAAAACCACTTTTGCCATTTCAAAATGCGTCTGATTATTTAATAGTTTTTTTCTAAATATTAGTAAGGATTAACAATTTTTCAACCCTATATATGTCAATAAGCGTAATTTCATGTTATAAATTGTTTATTTAAAATAATTTTTTTTATTTATTGAAAACAAAATTTTCTTTTGAGAAAATTTTGTTTATATAGTTAATATTGATAATAATTATTGTCAATTAGTCAATGCCAGGATTTTGGGAATCACTTTAAATGTTAAAAAGTAATTCAAATTCAAATATAAAACTCTCTGAGTAACTACAACTTTTGTTTACGTACATACATTTTTATAATATCTGCATAATATTTAGGAATTGTAATCTACCTCCTTCTTATATTTTTGACTGCCGTAGAGACGAAAAATAATTTTGACAACAATATATTTAATTGTTTTTTTTTTGCATTATTTTATAAAAAAATATTAATCACAACTGTCAAATAAATAAAATCTTCTCAATAAATAAAAAAAAACATCTCCATGATACAAACAAATATATATAATCATAAATTCATTTCAATTGAAGCAATAATGAACAATTTAAAACATGAAATCCTGAAATCCCGGGATCATAAGAAAGACTTTATATTTTAAAAAATAAAACACAATTCATTTGTACTACTTCCACATATTTATAATGATCAGGACCGGTTTCGCTCAACTCAGTTGATAATGCTCATGATGAGCGAAACCTGTCCTGATCATTATAGATATGTGGAAGTAGTACAAATGAATTGTGTTTTATTTTTTAAAATAAAAAACATATGATAATAATTTAATATATGGATTATCAGATGGTAGAAGGGGCATCCGTATTTTAATTTTACATGCGGATACCATCCTTTTGCCATCTGAATACCCATATTGGGTATATAAACTGAGGTTGCTTGGCAAAACTACAATATCAAATTTGAATTTCTATCAATTCTAGTGTATTCTGCACTTGAATGCTTATATATATCAATCGTGAAACCCCGGTAATTAGTAACAAAACCTATAGAAATGTATAAAATTTAAACGATTCAAATTACCAAATTCTCCTGTAAATAATATGGAGTACTGAATATTAGTAAATCACTGTGTTTTTAATGATTATGTGGGTGGGTAAATAGCAAAGAATTTAATTTCCTTAGATAAGAAATCTTACATGAATAAGGAAATGTGAGAATGGTTAACTACTGAGAAATTTGAACCACAATTTACAAAACGCGGAAATAAAAATCTGATTCGATATTATTTTGAAAAACAAAATAAATTTACCGAATGTTTTCGGTATTTTTCTCACACTGTAATAAATAATAAAATGCCCTGAATAGAAGTTCGCTAGAGTGCGCTTTCAAAACTTTGGCTCGGGTCCCGATTCCGCTGAAAAATATTCAATTAGAATTCCATTCAGTTCAGTTCTACATAACATGCAAAATACTTAGTATGGTGGTATAATATTATTATCCATTTATTTTGCGATTTATTAAATTCTGGCATAGAGCCATTTGAAATGTTTATTTCCTCTGTTATTGTATTGCGTGAACTTTGGATAAATGCAGTGGTGAAAAACCTGATGCATTCGAAACATGGAAACTGATAATTTTAGTGGTGTTGCCTCTCCGTTGGGTTTTATGTCAATATGCGCAATTGATTATTTTTATACATAAAACATCTATTACAAGAGATCCAATCATTAACAAGCACGGGATAACGTGACAACGGGACAACATATGCACGTTTGACCCCATTTAACCACTATCGTAAAAAAATAAAGATTGCAAAGCTCCAAGCGTCATCTTTTTGTTATGATGCTCATAAAGATTCAGCCGATGACTCCTCTACAGAACATCTATGTACAGACTGTTCAGTTGTTTCGCCAAGTCAGTTAGAGCTATTTTTTGCCTAGTATTCCGTGTGATAAACAATTTCGGTTTGCAACTAAATAAAATGACACTTATGAAAAAAGTTAGACTCTAGCTGAGAGACTTTCGTTCATCCATCGTTATCTTGTGTCTATCGCTTTTTTTTCACGGTTTCTTGCAAAAGCGAAGAATCGAGGTTCTACTATAGTTGTGAGAGAATTTAAAAGATCTATCCAAGCTTTCAATTCAATTTGATAATAGAGAAACATTCTTTTCCTTTTTTATTGGCTAAAAATCAACTCTGTGAAAAATGAGTATGAAAACATACCGAATTATTTTCTTCTAAATCAAAACGTAAACGTAAAATTTTATTATTTCAAAGATTTTTTACCATTTCCGCTCACAATATAAAGCAGATGGTCTCCTAATGAAGCATCTCAACCTCTCTTTTTTGGTGTAAGAATAGAAGTATGGTGCCAGGATAGGAAGCCAAATGCTCTTGCTACTCCCCGTCTCCAGAAACGGATGGGTGGGACGTAATATCGACACTCTCTACGTATAATCCTGTATCTTCAAACATAAGATCTCATTGGCTTAGATTACATCTTTCTATGTTCTATTTCTATAGGAATGTTTTTTTGTCCTCTGTGCGTTCCTTTACCATTCATCCAATTTCAATAAAATATTGGTGAGTTGCTGTGCGCACACTCGTGAAGGTTTATTAAAAAAAAAAAATCTATAATGTAAAAAAAATCTAAGACAAGGAATCAAATACGTACATACAACGGCATCTCGGAAAAACTTTCTGATTTATTCGTGTACGCACCAAACCGAAAAAACAAAAAATATTGTGTATCCAAAACAGAGGTCTTTACGGATTTGGACGGGTGAAGACAATTCAGATTCAGGCTCAGCCTGGGTCTGGAAAAGAAATTCAAATTTAATAAAAATATGTCGTACTGTATTTGGGTCATGAGTCAGCAATAAGACAATAGTATTCATAACTAATAAATAATTTATTTCACATGTGCTATGAATATCATTAGAAATATGGAAATAATAACATATAATGTTTGAAAAGTGTAAATGAATTACTATATTAAAAAAATTCTTTTTTCGGACTGAGAAAAATAAATCTGGGCGTCGTGTCGGGTTCGGGTAACAAGTGTGATATTAAGACTCGGGTTCGGGCCTTAAGATAACGGGTTCGGACTGGGTAATTTTATGAAATTTCAACCCGTGCGGACCTCTAAACCAAAAGCACTTGAACAAACAGAATTAAAACACAAACCCACGCATTGCAACGCATGTCGGGTACTCACGAGTATTTGATCAATTAATATAACCAACAATATGAAATGTTTAAATAGTCTAACGCTGATTTACTTCGTCATAAGATTCCGCTTTTATTGGTGATACCAACGTCGGGTACTCTTTTGTATTGTAGAATATCGCCAACCCGATTCATTCATCTCCCGTGTAAATAATATTTCTACTTCAGCTGTCATACATAAAGTGTTCTCTTCATAATATAAGAGAGGAAAATCAAAGTGGTTGACACATTAGTCCACTGATTAGATTCGCTAATTTAATTGCTAGGTTCATTCTCGCGAAGGAATCACTTCAAAGTGAATACGTTACATAGATACTCAACACGTGTGTTGTGAAAATGATACAGCAAGACTCGTAAGAGTATAATCAAAAGCATTCTTTCGTGCAGTATAATTATTATTAAGTAATTTCAATATGTTTTTGTCAGCTGCTGCGATTTAAATTTAAAGTGCTTTTTAGCAAAGATGACTTTTCCTAAAATTTATTTAGAGATGTATATTATTTTACCAATGTTGGTTTTTAAGGTGACGCAAACTGACTCCCAAGTCCTCATAGAGATTACCTGAGACCCGGAATACGCTACTTTTTGAGGCCCTCACACTTAAAATTTTATGAATCATGAAGAAAAAAATATTACACTGATATAATGCCAGGTCCGTGTTTCGATTTAATGTCCCAGTAAGGACAGTTCTATAAATTGATTTTTTAGTCGATTTATGAATTTCTGTTCGTAGGCATGGATGTTTGTGATTTTCATTCCACCCATCTGATCCTAAAAACGGGGCGTAGCGAGAGCGATTAGGTAGTCCTGCCTTAGCCTTATCCTTATATCTTTCAAAAACAGAGGTTGAGCAGCTGAGTAATATGCAGTTGTCGCAGAAAAATTCTGTTGAGATACCTTCATTAGGAGTCGATATAATTTTTTTATCATGTCCGAAGATTTTCTACGAAAACTGCCTGTTACACAATTGCTCAGTTGGATAGGAGGATAGGAAGTGAACGGGCCAGCCCTTTATTACGTCCAAAATAAAAAATGTACATGATTTGAACATGTCCTACGGATACCTCATTAGCCTGAATTCTGCCTGTCTCTTCTACCCACATGTGTGGTGGCCACATGCTTCGAATAGGAAGCGAATATGGTCTAAAAAATATTCATATTAACAATAATTACAATCTAACTTGTTTATTGAATGACAGACGCCCGTCATCTTATATATAATAGACCAGACCGCTCTGTAGACGTTTTATTATTATCATATATATTAACTTTATCATGACCCAAGCGTTCGCGGTGTATAATAAAATAAAATGTTATGCAATGCACACACAGTTCCGACGTACTGGCTACTTTAGACTTTAGGTATTTCAATTTGAAATACCGTCATCTATGACGGGTACGGTTATACTAGTAACTTTATATTTTATGGATTTCGTGATTTAAATTTAGTTGATACTTCAGTTATACAGAACGCGACAATTCCTAATTCTAAATATACTAAATAAACTTTAACTAAATGCGAGTCCATATACACATACAAATATGAAATCATTTTAACAACCCTCAGCTTCAAAGTATATTTTTTACACGTCTAGAGCTAAGTAGCAGAACAGAAATAGTATCAGAAAAATTTTCCCATAAAGAGAACTGCTCGCTTTTCAAAATTTTCCCTCGCATTATCATAAAATCTAGTCGAACTCCATTATTCCCCCCTACGATTACACCCCAGCTCGTTACCTTTGTAATTTTTCCATTTGATACGTGGAAATAAAACGTAGGTATAACCTCTTTGAGGCAGCGGCTTGAATATGAACCCCGAATATTGACCGACTTTTTAACCTCTACTGTAACAAAGGCACTGGCTGTAAATAAGATATTTTATCGTGAAGTATTTTCACTAGGACTGATATGCCTAATTATTGAATAGGCTAGCTCTTGGATTGAAATACCAATTTCACAGCTCAGTATCATTCATGATGACGATACAAATAACAGTTTTATTAAAAAGGAAAATGAAGAACTAAATCACGATGTTTTTTTGGTAGACTTCTTAAACTTTATTAAAAGTAAATTCGGCTACACCATGCTGGTTTAATGATTTCGGGTTTTTTCATGCTAGAGTGCGCTACGGCACTTCTTCAAACAATTGACATTAAAGCTATGTCTGCACGAAAATCTAAATAACGAGAGCGATTCGCTAACTATCAGTGTTGTTCCGCCTCTGTCCTTCTATCCCTACTCTCTTTATAAAGAAAACTTGAGAAACTGAGTAATAAGCAATTCTTGTAGAAAAACTCTCTGTTGAGATACCTTAATTAAATGGTCGTATACTACACATTAGGGATGGACATGCTTTTAATAAATATATATGTATATATATGTGGAAAACGAATAAATATGACGGAAAAACCGAACAAAACCTAAGATGCCTACAGAAAGCGTCATACTGTACAACGAGGCGGGCGATAGACAGAAGGCGATCGATCGTCATAGAAGCTCGACTATCTAAACTCTGAAACAACAATTTCTCGACGCATTTCAAAATTTTTAAATATCTGTTATTACAATAAGGCAAATTAACACATTCCAATATGTATACGGACGGTGTTTTGGCTAATTGATGTAACCCTGAAAAACTAAGAAAATTAGTATAAAAATAAATTGACCCATTTTGAAAAAGAAACATCATTTTACATTGGTTTTAGGTTTAAAAATTCTGACGCAGTTACTTCATATAAACCATTATTATATGGACACTCCCTACGTATATACAAACAAAAGAATTTACAGAAGTGCACTATTTAAAGATTCATAACGCAACTCACCATATAATTTTTTCCGTAAAAACAGTTTTCACTCTCTCTCTCGTGAACAATTTCAATTTTGAGGTTTACATCAATTGCTCAAAACACCGTCGATATAATGTAAAACTTATGTAAGGTAAAGCTTTAAAAGTATTTCATTTCTTTCTCATTACTAAATTTATAATGAAAAACCTTTTTATTTTCATTCAGCATTATTGAAATCGTGACCCAGTTTTAGTTACTCTACTAAAAACGGCTAAGTACGCAAGGAATGGTTACGTATAATGAAATATTTTTGCAAAAAATTCGTTTGGTGTGGAATGGGCGGGTAAGCGATCATTTTCACAGAGAAGAAGGTATTTCCAAAAATGACAAAGAATTGTTACTGGATTCTCCCAACCAACCAACCAACTGTCAAAGAAGAATACAACATCATCCAAGATTGTATCGCTTATTTCTTTTCTTGTTTATTTTGGAGTAATACCTTTATTACAATATATGTATGATGAGCGGACTTATGAGTATTCAGTAAGCCATTTTTTCAGCAGTAGATTATACTCTCAATAAGGCTATCATTTTTACTGTTCTTATTAGCACTGTTTAGGTATGTAACAAAATGTCATCAAAACAAGAATTAATGGACTTGTATTTCTGTAAGCATAAAATATGTATTTAATGATCAAACTTATACTTGAGGACAACAAATATAGCATAAAATATCCACTAATCTTTATAAGCTGCCTGAAGACATGTTTTTAGAATGACGTATATTCTTAAGATGTTGTATATTATTTTTGTCCACATAAAATAAAATAAAAATTCATTCAATCTTGGCTTAAAATCACGATATCAAAATTTGACAGCTCGTTCAACGTTTTCAGACTAGAAAAATACTTTAAATAGTCACGAGGGACTCCAAATTTTCGATATTCGAATATAATCGGTTCTTTTTTTGACACTCGAATATTATTCGTTCAATAATGTGTATTAAGCAACTAGGCTAGTAAAAAATCATTCATTGTCGCAGTAGATCTTGATACAATATAATCTATTTTTTTAACCTTTTCCAGTCCGTGCTAAAAAAAGCACGTTACCAGCCATGGTCGACACAGGCTGTGTCACTTGGACTTGGTCATGTAATTGAGTATTTTAAAGCTAATTGATCGGTTCAAAAGGGTTATTCTGTTTTTAAATATCATATTGTTATCGTTTTACACTTTATTTTGTGTCTAGAGCTTCCAATTAACATATTTTCATGTAATATAATCAAAGACAATGAAAAAGCACGTCACATAAGCTGCAGGCATGTCTCGCTTCTGTTTTATGCATTCCGTTTCCAATTTAATCTTGACGAGTTGACTCAAATAACAAACACAAGTAAGCGCGTGACATGCCGTTCTCTCTTTCTCGCTCAATCCCATGTAAAGTGAAGGGTGCGAATGAGATACAAGGCCTTGCGGGTGTACGCTCTTGTATCCTACTTGCTCATATACAAGTGGGGTTGTGCGATAGAGATAGTAACTCCACCACATGCCGTTGCATAAAAAATAAATACAAGCAATGATACATCCGGTCCTTTCTCCCTCCCTCTAACTAATACCATTTCTCACTTTGTCTCAACTGAGCATAATGTATCGTATGTCACTCTTGCGTATAATATTTCATATATCGCTATCACTTTCATTAGGCATCCAGTTCTCTTTCCCTCTAACTAATGCCATTTCTTGCATTGTCTTAATTAACAATATATATCGTGCATCACTCTTGCGCTATCACTTTCATTGAGTTTGGAATAATATTGTAATCAGAGTTTTGTAATTTTATTAATTTAATGATTAAAACATGGAATCGAACCACATAATTATTTTAATTTTAATACATAACTACTTTATCTACAAAGAACTAAAACCCTAAAATTTTTATAAATCCTAATTAAGCGAGATATTAATGTTTTCAACTCGTTTAGCAATCGTGGTCCACCTATGGTAACGGGAAGGTTAAACTCTACAATAATCACTCAAGACACGTGTTAGTAACTAGTATGTGCTAACGGTTAATAAGCTAGGCAAGAAATATGATGAAGAAAAAACAACGAAAACACAATTATTATTTCGGGTCCGTGGTGCAGTGGTCAACGTCGTTAGCTTCGGTTACCGGATATCGCGGGTTCAAATCCCACTACGACAGTTTCATAAATTGTATTGATGTATGTGATATTTAGAATTCTCCTCCACCCACCGATCCTAAAAACGGGGCGTAGCGAGAGGGATTAGATAAATACCTATTCTATAAATTAGCCTTATCCTTTCATCCCTACTTTCTTCGACAAAGAGAGGATGAACAACTGAGTAACAAGCAGTTCTGTTAAAAAAAATTATATCGAAATACCTCCATTGGGAGCGGACATGGTAAAAATATATTATGGTGAAATTCACACATTACATAATTCGAATAAATTGGGCTAGTATAATGTCTTAATATTCATTCGAATATTTGATTTCAATTAATATTTTGAATTCTTACAACAAATTCCATTTAAATTTACCAACATAAATACATGTAAGATATTTCCATCGGATTTTAAAAACATATACAAATTAAAACCATCTTATATCACTTGAAAAAACAATTTAAATTACATACAAATATATAAACATTTTATAATACTGTTCCAAATATAGAATATCAAAATGGCTAAATTTACTTTTTGTGTGTTAACCTCCCGGGTATAATTGTTTCCTATTTGAAGGGTTCTTTCGTTCGTAATAATATCTCTGTTTTAATTTTGAGTAATGGACTAGCTTAAAATACCTTTCTTTTTCTTTTCGGTTGCTATTCATTCGCCCACGGGGTGGTGCGGTCAACTCAATCAGAACTGTCAAGAGCAGAAGACACATGCATAATGGGCGTTTAATTACGTTAATTATCGATTTTCTCACGCTGGCGCTCATGTAATTAAATAATTCTTCAAGAAATTATGGTTTAATGGATAAAATTGTGTATATTATCATTTTATCATATTTCCTATAAACATTTGACGACTGTATAATACATAAAAATCAACTATTATAATATATCACTCTGAAAGTGTACACTTGGATCTCGTATAACACGGTTTTATACAACGCGTTTTATGCATTGTGACATATTTTTGTACAACACGCTTTATGCAACACGGTTTCAGCATTTTTTTCTATCGAAAATGATCCTATAATTGAAATAAGTTTGAAGTTTAAGAGGGAATCACAACAGATTTTGACCCCTTATCACGAAATACGTAAAGATTTATACGCTAAAAGCAAACAATCACTTATTACAGAATTTTTAAATCCTAAATCCAAAAACAGTCCTCCGATAATGAAAATTCACAACCGATTACGAAAAAGAGTCGAATATATAGAATTGTAAGTGATAGCGATGATGAATGAATGATCTTTTATAATATGTTATTAAAGTTTTTTTCAATAAATACGTAAATTAATATTTTTTCGATTGTTTATTACAAAAAATAAACGATATTAACAAACTTTGATATTTTTTGAAACGCATCCTAACCTAACTTTTGTATGAACTTCACACCTCGTATAACGCGGATTTGTATTACACGACGTTTTAGTGGAACCATATGACCGTGTTATACGAGGCCCAAGTTTATTCACAAATATGTATTGAATAAAACTTCCGATTTTAATAAATATTCACTTTGTATAACGCCTATCTACACTAACATTAGATATTTCTAAACAAGCTAAATTGACATTGATTGAGGAAATAAGAATCGAAAGCGTCGTGAACTGCTCGAGTCTGTGGTCGAATGGTCAACCTCGTCGGCTACGGTTGCGGTCCTCACCAGCTATTCAAAGGCTTGGATACTGTGATTTTCAAATTTTCCTCCCATCCACTTAATCCTTTAAAAAATAGCGTTACGAGACCAATTTTCTAACCCCTGGTATTTTCCTAGCCATATCCTTCTTTCTCCACTCTCTTCAAAAATAAATTTTGACCAATTAGTAACAAGCAGTTATCGTAGCAAAAACTTCTGTTGATGTAATCTCTATTAGGAGTCAATGTGGTCCACATTGGGAGCAGACAGTGACACTCCTTTTTGTCTTTAACACCAGAAAGTTAGTACACTATACTGTATAAAATTTTAAATAAAAGCGACTAGGGCTCAAGGTCTGTTAAATTGATATATAAAACAAATGCTTAAGAACGGTTTCCAGTCGACGACAGGACTGGCATGTGACAAAAACACTTTTAAGCCGACTGGTTCAACAAACAAACATCGCAACACGTCTGTGATTCCAGCATTTTTTTTCAATTGTCCAAAATGTAAATGCGTTTTGATTCCCGCTGTCACCGTCAAGTCCGCCCGCCCACATATCCGACATCCCCCGGGTTACCCGCCCGCGTCTGACGTCACGACTTCCACATTAACAAATGTGTAACGGCACTAGCGGCCACATGTTGCCGATCCGCTGTTTTATTGGAAACGTGGAACTCGCCGGCCGCCTGTGGGAGCCGAGAAATTGACGCCGCTCCGTGGAACTCTGCAAATCGACGAGGAGAAACGATGCAAATTTTCGACCGGCCCCTGCCCATATCTATGCATATGGTAATCTAGTTACGTATTTTTGAAATTCTGTATAAAAATGAGATTTCGACGAAGCTAAAAAAACTCATAAATTATTTTCCCCGCTTTTTTTAATCCGACAAATTACAGCTACAGAAGTTCTATTCTCAGGTCCATTAATGTTCGGACACTAACAGTGCCCGCTATGTAAGGTTTAATTATGCAAAAAAAATGCAACACATTTAGTTCTTATGATGAAAAGTTTGGTGACTACTAACATCTTTTCTGCATTATGATACAGGCTCTCAAGGCTCCCAAAGAACTCTGTAGACGCTTAAGTGCTCGACCAGAACCAACGCGCGACGGCTGAACGGGCACGGCATTTGAAACTGAAATGCAAAATGGCTCAAAACAATTCGCGCAACTTCCAGTCCCTGCATATTTAGAATGAACATTGGAAAAGCATGCTTGCATTTCAGTTTTAAGCGCCTCGCCCGCCCTGCCGTCTCGCGTTGACTCTGGCCGAACACTTATTATTATCACATATCACATGTAGGTATGAAATTTTTTCATGACCTAAACGTCGCGGTTCGTGGTGTATAATATAAAATAAAATCTTATGCAATCGACACACAGTTAGACGTTCAGTGTGTCAATTTCAATACCGGAATCTATGACGGTGCGGCTATACTAGTTTTAAAAATAATACACAATCTGTTTTGTACTCACAACCGATTTGACTCATCGCAAGCACTATCATTAGTTGATAACGCTCGCGATGGCAGCCTGTGAAAAACAGTATAAAAATGTGAAAGTTGTAGAAAAAATCGTCACCTTGGAAGTGTTGAACTTATTTCATGAAAACGACTTACTCGTATTATAGAGAAGAAAAATTGCTTATTTTCTAAAGAAAAATGTATTTCCCTCTTTCTAAACGATCATATACACATTTTGAAGAGATGCATGTAGCATAGAACGGTTCACTTCCATTCAATTAGTAATTATTGTTCATATTCTTGTTGGTGATTAAAAGATCCAAGCCACATAGATCCCTTCACAACTCACGTATTTCAAATGGTTACCCATCAGATCAACAATCCTTACATATAATCGCATAAGTGCCACATACGTGATAATAGGTCTTTTGCATTTTGATTGTCTACGCACTCAGTTCTATAGGTAGGCATAAAAAAAAGTTGTGAAAAATACTTAAAAAAGTCATCACCTAAAATCCAATGTCGTATTTGTAATATTTCAAAAGCCACATCAGCAAAACTTTACATAAAATAAGAAACAATATTTCAAATAATAGCACTCGAAAAAATCGTGTTTTGTTTTTAAAATAAAATTCTTTTTCACTAAGAATTGACAGTTGACAATTTAAAAGTGAATATGAATTGTTATACCAACGGAATTCGTATATTTTCAATTTAACCTAAGATAACAAATATTTTCTTATAACAACAGTAACATGTTTATAATATATGACACAATGCGAAAAATGTTTGGATAATTTAAAGAATATATTATTTACAATTAAGTTTATTTTCCTAAGTGAACAAAAAGTAAGCGAAGCATTACCTATACAAAAAACATTTAAAACAAAATAATTCTCACTTTTCTTTATTTCCATAGTAAATACCGGACCCACTTCGTCTAAATAAAATTTCCCTTTTTTCTATCGGTCCAACAATGGGAAAACTTAAAGAGGGACTTTTTATGCATCTACTTACAGAAAAACTGCTGTAAAGGATTTCCCCTGTCGAGAGGAAAACTTTCTAACAAGCGGTCTGTTCATAAATAAATAAATAAATTTTCTTTGATAGAAAATTTAAGACAGAAACAAGTTCCTTTCAGATAACAGAATATTTATTTTTGTATTCATGAACTATATAAAATCTTTTTTATTGAAATGTATTTATTTATAATACACAGGTACCAGCCGCTTTCAAATTCAGGTACACCACAATTTCACAAATTGATTCGTGTACAAAGGTCCGGATGTCTGTGATATTTCCATTCCCTCTCAATCATTCGGTCCTAAAAATGGCGAGTAGCGAGAACTATTAGCTGATTTCTATTCCTTTCCGAATCCGTGGTGCAGTGGTCAACGTCGTTGGCTTCGGATTCGGATCTCATTCCCTTAGTTTAAATACACTTGCTTTATGTAACACGGTTTCAGCATTTTTTTCTATAGAACATGATCCTATAATGGAAAGAAGTTTGAAGTTCAAGAAGGAATTACAACCAGATCTTGGAAACTTATCATGAAATACGTAAATATTTATACGCTAAAAGTGAAGAAACGCTTATTACAGAATTCTTAAAGCGTAAATCCAAAAATACTCCTGAGTCCTCCGATAATGAAAACTCACAACCGATCTCGAAAAAGAGTCGAACATTGTAAGTGATAGCGATGATGAATGAATGATCTATTATATGTTTCACTTAGAATAGTAACGGCGTAACTCCCAAATTACGAAAAATGAGTTTATACCTCAAACACAGTCAAAAGATGTTATTCTATTAGTTTAATAATGATCCTCCTCCATATATATTCCTAACTTTTTAAAAAACTGTTTTTTTTGTTTTTTATATTCCCATATTAAACGATATTTATCAGAATAATAGTGAAGTACTTGCGATATCAGAATAAGAGTGAAGTGTCCGGACAGACTTCACTACTAAACTAACGTTTAAGTTCTTCAGTTGATTGACAAACAGTTATCAATGGTTGTTATTTGATCCTAAGAACACTTTACAAAACCTTGATTTTCTCAAAACTTCTATCTGGAGTTACACCATTACTATTCTAAGTGACACATATGTAATTAAAGTTTTTTTTTTCAAAAAATACGTAAATGCACATTTTTTCGATTATTTATCAAAAAAAAATAAAGGTTACTGTCAAACTTCAATAGTTTTTGGAACGCAAACCCCATTTTTTTATGAACTTCAAACTTCGTATAACACGACGTTTTTGTTGAACCAAATTACCGTGTTATACGAGACCTAAGTGTACATGTATTGATAAGTTTATATTATAATATATTATGTATTTTTATTGACGAGACTTGAGGTAAAGCATAACGGAATCACAAAGTAAAATAATCTCATACAAAGTGTCATAGGAATTCTCGGTTTATAATTTTATTTTTCTTTATATAGGGTATTATGCTCTTGAAGAATTAAATTAATAATGGTTGGTAACGTGGTGCATTGGTCAACGTCGTTAGCTTCGGTTACGGAATTTCACGAATTCAAATCACGGGCAGTTTAATAAATTGATTTTTCAAACGATTTATGGATTTCTGTTCGAAGGTATGGATGTTTGAGATGTCTACAATTCCCTCCTACTCAGCCCATCATAACAACGAGTGGAACGGTAAAAATGCATCAACTGTAAAAAAAATATAAAATATAAAATCTTTTTTACTGACATTCCTCGTTTCGAGTCGTTTTCCTCGCTGGTGTGGGTCGTGAACTCGTAACTTCGTGTCCCCCGACGATTCCCTCACTCCGTTACTCTGAGGGCCGTTGGTAAGGAGAGGCCCGTGGCGTCCTTCACCTGGTAACACCATTGAGTCGAGATTCTTTCGCATCCCCTTTTCCCTTTTCCTGTGCTTACGACGAGCCTGTCGAATGTCGAAGATTTTCGGTAGGCTTTCATGCAATGTGGCCAAAAATTCGAGTATATTATTTAACTCCTTCAGGATAGATGCGTTTGCGCGTTTGGCGGTCCATGGTTTTCGGAGCATCCTTCTCCAGAACCACATTTCAAATGCGTCTAGCCGTGAATGTAAATAAGACATACAGTACTCACATTATTTGAGTGTACGTGCGTATAAAAATGTGAAATGCATTTAGGATAATATTATGATAAGGAAAAGAATGAAAATTTTGGACGGTTTCACATAACGCGCTCCATAAATAAGTGTTCTTTTGTGACAAAGCCACTTTGTACCTTTAACCATATACATATTTTTAAAATAATACAAACAGCGAGCACGACTGTGTACCTTCTGTCATGAATATTTAAGTTTCATTTTTGGCTGTTATGATTTCTCTCTAACGTCGGTCGTCAACGTATGGACTGAGTGCTATTTTGAAAGAGCTTGTAATCGGCTTATTTTTGTTGAAAAACAAACACCATGTGAAATTAATTGTTTTACAACAAAAGATTAATTTTAGTCTTCGGTATAAAAAAATGTGTTTCCAAAATAATTTTATTCGAAAAGTGTTAGCTCCGTAAGCTTCAGTGAAACAATTTTCCGTTGAAAAGTCAACTAAGACCATTTTATTGGTTTACAACATTTTCCGGACGACTCATTTAATTCACTAAATGTAAAATTATCATGCATATTTAGCGAATTTTTGATTTTTTTTAATGTAGAGAAAACAGCTCAACGGCTGCTTGGTAACCCTTTAATTGAGTAAATTAAGCTTCCTAGATTTGGTGTCTATCAAACAGTCGTAAAAATAGTTAATTACACAACTTTTCTTTACATTTAAAATGTACCTAAATAAGATTTTTCAAGCTGAGCTAAATGCAAAATTAAAAATGAATATTATGGTCTGTGTTTTGGCCAATTGATGTAACCCTCAAAAAATACAGAATACAGTTAATGGTTGAATTTCATTTTGACGACGGTAGAGCAGGTCTCGGCCAAATGATGTAAATTAGAAAAATAAATGGACCAATTTTTAGAAGGGAAATATCATTTTACATTACTTTTAAGTTTAAAATGTCTAACTCCCCCATTTGATGTAAGCCACTATTATAACGACACTTCCTACGTATAATGTCCTATCTGCAAACACGATAATTTTCAGGAGTGGATTTCAAAGATTCATAACTCAACTCAACATATAATGTTTTCGATAAAAACAGTTTTCACTCTCTCCTGGACAATTTCAATTTATGTTTATGATCAATTTTTAATTTTTAAATGATATACGAAGGGTAATAATTGTTTACTATGAAATCAAACGATGTCAATATTTGTCAATTTTTTTTTATTTGCACATATTAGCATATTTAGTAAAACTCCCAACCTGTAGCCAAGTGTTCAAAGTCATCCTCTTCAGCTGCGGTCTGCAAGGATTTGAATCCGACGACAGATATTTTCATAAATTGAACCATGAAACGGATTAGTGCTCAAAGCCGCAGACGTCTGTGATGTATAAAATTCCTCTCACCCATCTCATCATAAAAAAACGCTGCATAACGCAAGAGATTAGCTAACTAGTTCTCCTGCCCTTCCTCTTTTAGAAGGCGAAATGCATAACATAGGGAGCGAACATTGTTAAAATAAATAGTACGACATTGTACTATTATAACTATTAAAGATAATAAGTTCATTTTTTGAAAGTCCTGGGATTCGAGACTGCAAACATCCTGAAATTTTCGGGTCGTTTCGATAGAGAAGTTTACTTATTATTGATACATTATTTAAAAGCTGACGACTCCTGTTTTTGGAGAATCACGTTTTGCTGTGATACCTTTTCTTTTCATAATAAATGGCTATTTGTTTGCCTGCCTTCATTCGTTAAAAATACGTTTTGTGTTCTTTGTAAAAAAATGTCATACTCTGTCGGCTTAGTGGATGAACATTTGATTATTATGCCGAAGCAAATTGGGTCGGAACTATCGGATCTCTAAAAATACAGTTTCAATAAATTCAACTTATCCAGCGGTGAAACAAGTGCGATCCTGGTATTAATGGGAATTCAAACATGAAGAGAAATCTATATAAAGAAACACTGGCACCTGGCACCTATATGGATAGTGGAATAATCACTTTTAATGTGTTGACTATCAAGACCGTGGTGCAGTGGTCAACGTCGTTGGCTACAGTTACGGATATCTTGGGTTCAAGTCCCGGTAAGGACAGTTTCATTAATTAATTTTTTAATCGAGTTGTTGGGCATGGATGTTTGTGATGTCTGAAATTTCTCCCCACCCATTCGATCTTAAAAACGAGGCGTAGCGAGAGCGATTAGCTAACGACTAGTCCTGTCCTAGCCCTATCCTTCTATCCCTACTGTCTTAAAAAAAAGGTTGAGCAACTGAGTAACAAGCAGTTTTCGTAGAAAGCTTCTGTTAAGATACCTCCATTATGAAGCCATACGCTCCACAACGGAAGCTCATATGTTAAAAAAACTGTTAATTCTTGTTGAAAAGGTACTATATTTTTAAATAAGACACATTTTTATAAAACAGTAAGATTCGCCATACACGCTTAATTAATCACTTTTAAGATGTTAACTGTCAATTCTAGGTGGAAAGGCATTATATTTTTAAGATAAAACACAATTAGTTGATAATGCTCGCGATGAGTGAAACCAGTCTCTGTCATTATAAACATCTGGAAAGAAGTAAAAAACAAATTGTGTTTTATTTTTCGAATAGTAGAAAAATATTAAATAGGCATTGAGTAAAATTAAATTAAAATCGATGACATTATTCCTCTATCCTATCTATTCGATGACGCTATTCTTATATTATTATGAGATATCCCTTTGGTTGTCTTATTAGTTGTGTGTTCACCATTTTGAGAAGTATCTTCAACGAGGAAGACAATTATTAGGTGAAGCAAACATCAATAGATTACTTTTGAATTGATGTCATCGATAAGTTATTTAACTACTATAAACTAAAAAAGGAGATTAAAGTTTATTTTGAGATATCCATTAAAAACCTGTCATTAATACGTAAACACTAAATTATCAACACTCGCCCTTTTTTGAGTGTCAGAAGTAAATAATTAACTATTCATAATTTGGAAAATGTTTACGACAAAGGCTCTAAAATTTCTGAAAGTCTACCTTCCCTGTTGTGTCATAAATTTATGAAACTTAGCGCGGAATATTATATAAAATATTAACTAAGTACTTACTAAGATTATTAATGTACATAAGGCACTATTTCTGTGGAAGTCTTTCACTTTACTGCTAAAAGCAATTTTTTTAGTATTATTTATATTAGTGTCTTTTTATTAGCAGTAAAAAACTAGTTTCTCAGAATACATGATTTAATTAAAGATATTACTACGTAATATAAAACTCTCGGTGTTAAACAATGCACACACCGTTCCGACGTACTAGCTACTTTAGACATTCAGTATTTCAATTTGAAAACCGTCATCTATGACGAGTACGGCTATACTAGTAATATAATAGATTACAAATATCAATGTGTAACGTGACACTAAATATATTTTTTTTAAAACTTCAAATATGAACGAATTATAATCGAATGTCGAATATTAGATTGGAATCCCTAGTTACATTGAGAATTTAAACTCATTTTACAAATTTGTAAGTGTTTTTATATTTTTAAAATATAGTAGGACAGGGTGTTGCTGGAATCCGAGTGGACGGTAGATCACTCAGTCATCTATTTTAATTCTAGTGTATCCAAGCTCTTCTGCATTAAAATCGGTTAAAAATGGCCTTCGTTTCATTACATTTATTGAATAAAATTCATATTGTTTGGATTATTGAGATTTTGTACTTCGTTAGTGATAAAATGCATGTATGAATAAAATTCAAATTTGATATTGAAATTCCATCAAGCACCCTCAGTCGATGTCTTAAATTATGAATAATATTGTAATTTTTATATTTCGTTTTTCGTTTTTGCCGGGGGAAAAAGTTTTTATTGATGCAGTTAAAAATCACTAATGAAGTCTGTAATCAGCACTGATTAGAAGTTTGGAATCCAAGCACTGGCCAGGGTGACACGCTTTTACTATACAGGTTGAGAAACTTTGTTTTATTTTACTTAAGATAATCTTAAGCAAGATTTCAAATATAGAATGCTTTTCTGCATCTGTAATGTCAGAATATAACTAAATCTACCATCAAATAACAACGCTTTACATTATATTTAATGTATGGAAAAAAATACAATACACATAAAATATCTTGAATTTATCTCGTCTTAAATTTAGCGCGATTTTGAAAAATCTCCGCAGAAAAGCGTGTGAATTACTTATAAGTTTGCAAAATAAAAATAAAACGTAATAACTTGCTTCCGGAGGGCGAATTTTTTCCGATTTATTTTTAACACATTCACGGCCCGCTGAAAGACTTATTTTTCCATCGCTGTGTTTTTATTATCTCAGGGAAATGTAAGTGAGTCAGTCTGACAAAACAAATTCACTCGTATGCATGGATCGTCAACTATCATACCAAATTAATTTACAAACTGTCAAGATATTCCTAATGATCTTAGAAGCATGCACAATTTTAACTTTCTCAAAGGGATTTTGTTAATTTTGTTACTGTTGATATGTAAATAATTAGCAAGCTAATCTATATTCTTATATTACTGGCGGTAGATGACAAAACAGTATTTGCAAACTGACGCTTTGCAATTCTGACGTGAAATTCGTTGTAACTATTTAGCCACGACAGGGGGTTTTCAAATGTGGTCGATGGGCTGGCTCATGGCGGACGAACAAAAACAAAATCATATTTGAATGGTTGAGATTTTGTACATTTCCATGCATTTTGTCACTAACGACCCGGGCTTCGCCTTTCGGCATCTTCAGACATTCGAGAACACGAGTGAACTCAAACTGACTGACTGAACTCGAATGCCTGAAGATGCCGAAAGGCGAAACCAGGGTCGTTAGTGGAAAAATACATGGATATGTACAAAATCTCAAATATTCAAATTTTATATTGAAATTCCATTAAGCACCCTCAGTCAATGTCTTAAAAAAATCATTTTTTGGCTTCCAATAAACCATTTTGATTCAGAATTTTATAATCCGTAGTAACTTCTATTAAAAATCTTTGATAGTAGAAATAACAGGAACATATTAAGGAATACCACGCTCAATTTATATACGTTGTTGAAATTTACCAAAAAAAATGTTTTCTACTTATTTAAAGTATTTTATAATTTTTAACATTTGATAGTTTTCTCAGCATCAATACTAAAGTTTAATTACTTTATAATTTTATTTTTTCACTTATTAACTTTTAAAAAATACATGTTGTGTTGTCAATTCTAATTTTCGTATTTATTAAACAAATATTTAAATGCGCAAGAAGACTAGAAGTTAAGCCCAGAGATATAATCAGTCCATTTATTTTACTAATAATTTGCAAAGGCCGATTAACTTGAGTCGTACAAAGGTTGTGTATTTCTGTATTTAGCGATCCAAACATAAACAATGAATGACAGGCCACAAAACCAGTCTACTCGCTCGTCTCCCCCGTGACATATAATCAAAAGAAAATCGTAAACCATTTTGAGATGGCTTCAACACTCCGATGCGATTTTTTTCATGTTCTTGTATGTGTTAAGTGTATATAAACATTTGTTTTTATTGATTCTCTTTCTGTTATTGCGGTGTCCAGATGAAATAGGTTATGGCATAAAAATGAAGGATTTATCGATAGCAATATTACATAAAAAGAATTTTATTATTTTGCGATAAAATGGAGAAGTAAAATATTTATTGAAAGATTCTTCTTTCAATAAAACATCTTATTAGTATTTTATTTATTATTATTTCTGAATTTATAGCACAAGAAATACGAATACAGGCGGCCCTCAACTTTCAGACGTTATCGGTTCCTGAAAATGTGTGCGAATGTTGAATGTTCGAAAGTAGAGCAATGTAAAAAAAGTGTATTTAAAAATATTTATTAATCAATGGGTAAAATAAAGTTAACGAGGCCTATTATTTAGTGTCAGGAGTTTTTTTTTATCAACCTTTCAAGAGATAGTCGGATACTACCATTATACTTTTTTCTTAATAAATAGTTCTATAACATGCTATGTCTTTATAAATTGCCCTACGTTACACCCTTAGATATACGCTCTCCATTGGGATCGCAATGAAGTCTTTGTCCATATTCCTGATTGCCTAAGGATTGACATACATAAACTGTTAAAACACGACGCACCGAGATTTGAAATTTACAAAAAAAAAGGACAGCTTCTTAAATGGATGGAGAACAATATTGAAGAAGATGTCCTCTTTTTCGATAACATTTGGTAAAACTAAAATGATTAAAATAAAATATAAGACTATTTTCATCAATTCGTTTTTATAATTTTTTTTGTGGATTCCCAATCATTAAAAAAACATTCAAATGCTCAAAAAAATATTAATTCAAATATTCGCTCCAATCGAAGCAGTAATAATGGACACAAGTTAATTTTTAAATGTACAGTTTAGCACATGAAATGACACTTAATAAGCAATCCCGGATTTGAGAAATTTTGAATTCCGAAGTCCCTGGATCATAAAAAGGGTGCGGGATACGATGCCTAGTGACTCCCGCTTCCAATATAATTAAAAATTGAAATATACTTTCTCCTTGCCTCGTCACAGCTAAATTTCTCTACTGTGCTCTTTCTTATTTTTCTGAAATATTATTTAATTATAGCATACGAATCAATAAATAAAATAAAGATATTGCTTGTCATACTTAGCTTCACAATCAAATTAACATTTTAAAAATGTATTGAAACACATGATAGATCAGTGTTTCCCAAACTTCTTCATTCCACGGCCCACAAAATTTGCAATAAATAAACCACGCCCATTTATCCCGAAAATTAAATTAATTTAGTTATTTAGAATCAAATAATTTATTTGACTTTATATATAATACACGAACACTTTTAATGTGTTCTGTTGAAGGACAAAAATGCACAATTAAATACTTTTTAGCTCTACTGCAAAAAAAAGCCCTAAGGCGCCCCAGAAGGTCGCACCGCATTGTTTGAGAAACACTGTATTAGCTGATTGTTTTTGATTAATTTATTTAGAAAATTAAACATTGTTATGATAGTTTTTAATATAGGCGACGATGCGATTCAGCTAAAAGAATATTACATTATTCCCTAAAACGGACGGTTACAAAAGAGTACGACAATAAAAATAACTGTTATATTCAATTTTAACTCATAAAGATATAAATCTTGTAATGCCATTTTCTCCCGCAATATATTATATCAGAAAGATAATCTGGAATACATTTTATGTAATATATTGGATGCGAAGGAAAAATAATGAAAAGTCGCCTTGTATGATATGAAATATGTTCCGATTTGAGCAGTGGGCACTTTTCACTTGACTTCTGCAAAGTGACAGCGAAATCACTCAACGATCTGGGGAATTCCCTTTAAATGCGCGGCGAAACTCTGGCATACGTGCAAGAAGTGGCAGAAACACAATATAGGTCATATGTATAGGATATTACCCTGAGGTTAATACCTAATCACTGGACAAGCCGGTTCATGACGCTGACTACATTCTCTGAGATTGTCCTGTAATGTTACATTAGCGGGACGAGCTCCTCAAGGCTATCTATCTAAATAGGCTATGCTGACTTGGTGGATAATAGGGCAAACTATAGTGCCTTCAGCAAATTAACAGCATCGTACGGCGTACGAACCGATATATACAGATACTGCCACATCACTTCTTAAACCAAAGACAACCGTCTATGGCAGCTGCTTCCGAGTCCCTGCACAAAAACTGAAATAACACGCTTCACGTTGTTAACGCCATGGAAAACGTCTGCTAACACCAGAACGCAAGGCCGTGGCGGGTGGTGGTGGGGATTGCAAAGATTATATCGGTACTATCATTGTAGAACTCCAATCTTCCTCGCACATATCAACACAGCAATCGGCAAGGTGTGATATTGCATCCATGGAAGCTAGTACACAATATGATAATTGAGTCAGTACGGCACAAATAGAACACTTTGAATGTATTACCCTTTTGGATTTGTTTATTCATTTTACTTGTTTCATTGCATAATAAACGAAATGACTCGTGGCTTAATTTATTTTCTCTCTTTTCTTATTATTGACAAACCAGTGTAAGAATGATAAAGCAATTGATTGGCGACGATTCTAACATTAACATAGCGAGTAAATCTTTTTCACTACAAAGATAGGATGGTTTAGATTTAAATGTAAAAATATTAAATTATCTTTGCTGATACGCGCAAAATAAACTTATTATTACAAATGACAAGTTGGTTTCTCCCAATACTACCCGTTGTTTATGTGCAGCCAGTGTCTCATTGCCACCTTCAGAACGCTATCGACAGAAAAAAGGAGTCTACCGCTCACATTCATATCCTGAGCAGAGCTGCACGGTTCACTGTATTTGAAAAAATTACTAACTTATTTGGGGATCGCTATAAACTTGATTCCTCAGTAGATTCAATATACTTGTCTTAACTCGACGGGCTCTCAATATACCAACTATTACAGATTTAAAAAACAATTTCTATAAGTATGCTGAAAAGCAATTTTTGGGTATGAAAAATTTCGACTGACTAAATTATTTCAGTAATTTATCGCTAAAAAAATCTGGCATCCACGTCCTGACAAGGTTCTCCGCGCACGCCTAAGAAACAACCGAGAAACCTGCGGACAGACCGGATATTGAGTTAGTTCCCTCGGGTGTCCTTTGACCCGCTCGCCACGCCATCTGTTACCGATATCATAAAATTCATTTTATTAAAAATAAACCTCACTCCGTCCCTGTACGATAGATATCTATCTATTCATACGACTGGAAGATGACAATAAAAAAAGTCGAAAGGGAACTTTTTGGTTCGCGGTTTTGCTGTGATATTATATTGTGTTCATTTCAACAGTTCTTTGAAATGATTATAATATCCCTATTATAACAGAAACCAAAAGGTGAATTGATTTTTTCAATACCTTCTCACGACCATGATCGCTTAAACGACAGAAAACAATGTTTTTTTTACTCTGGTGGTAAAAGTCCGAACTAGCAGAGTACAGCTTTACAACAAGGACTGCTACAAGGCCATTGCGACTACAAACACACAGATTACTATGTTTTAAACGGTAACTGGCTCCCCTACACAGCTTCTGTCCACTAAAATCCCTTACGTTTAGTTCAGTCAGCTGACCAGACATATTGATATTTGTGTCTCTTCTTTGAGAGAGAAACGAAACACTTGTCAGGTCTAGTAACACAACAGTTGAAACAGTGATATCAATTTTGTCTTGTATTTGAATTTGTCATTTATATAGTATGATATAAACGCATAAAAAAGCACAGTTCTGAGTTAATTAGGAAACAAGACTTTGGGCAAGTTTAATCTTCTACTGTACATTTCATAAAATTCTAGAATTATATAAAAAATATATTTAAATTTATGATATTACTAGTGAGTACCCGGCATGCGTTGCAATGCCACTCAAAGAAAGAAAGGGTTTGTGCTTTAATTCTGTTTATTGAACTGCTTTTGGATTAGAGGTCTGCATAGGCCAAAATTTCATAGACTTACCCGGTTCGAGCCCATCATCTTCAGGTTTTGCCCGACACGAACCCGAGTTTCAATATCACACTTGTCAAAACACAATATTTTTGTTTTTCGTCTGGTGCGTACACGAATAAATCAGAAGGTTTTTCCTAGGTGTCGCTGTACGTACGTATTTGATTATTTTTTTAAATTTTAGATTTTCAATTTTTTTTCTTTAGAACCCTTCACGGGTGTGTGCACAACAACTCACCGAAGTTTCATCGAAATCGTATGAATGGGAAAGGAACGCGTAAAGGACAAACAAACGTTTATTTTATATAATATTTCCCGGCATGATCACAATAAGTCCTTCCTGAAAGTTTCGTCGCGATCGGTTGAGTAGTTTAGTAGCATATAAGATCCGGACAAACCAACAAACCAACAGACATTCATTTTTATATATATAGATAAACATAATATAAGTTTTATTTCAAGAGGCTTTCACAGAATGTTCGTAGTTGTTAAAATTTGAATTTAAAGTAATACTTACCACTTTTATTCTAAAATAACCATAGATTACCGCTTGTTACATTTCGGAACTGTTAGATATCGGTATTCAAATCATTTTCTCATACTTAACACAAAACAGTGAATTTTTAACTTATTCCAATTTGGAACTGAGGTGTCGAAACATACATTTGTTCAATTTGACATTCTTAAGTTTTTGAGCTGTATGAGCTATCGTTTTTACTCATTTTAGTGACCTCAAATGGTTTTGTTCAATTCTGCTCCAGGTAAATTCAAGTGATCCAAGAAATATATTTTATTTCATGTCCGCTACCCAACGTGGATCATATGGTCTCCTAATGGAGGTATATGAACAGAATTTTTCTATGAGAACTGCTCAGTTACTCAGTTGCTCAATTACTCAGTTGCTCATCCTCTCTTTTTTCTGAAGAGAGAAGGGATAGAAATATAAAGCTAAGACAAGACTGGTGGTTAGCTAATTGCTCTCACTACGCCCCGTGAGAATCGGATGGGTGTGAGGGAGTTTTAGACATCACTCAGACTACGAATATAAATTCGTAAATCGATTGAATGATCAATTAACGAAAACCGTCCGCACCGGGAATTGAACCCGAGACGCCAATGACGCTACCAACTGCGCCACGCAAATTGCAATGCTATCACGCAAATATTCATAACATGTTTTCTACAAGTATTATTTACATAACCGACCCGTTTCACTAAAATAGGCGCATCACATTTTGTTAAAAATATTCACTTCTTCAGTAAAACCAGTTCTGTTAAAATAAAAATTACAGAATATCGTCGATACATAGTTTTTTTCATTAAATATGTTAAAATAACTTCAACCTGTGTCAACCATCCTGAAGTTTAAGATTAATATATCTTAGTAATGTAATCAAACTAATGACTTCTAAAACTTGAATTTTTTCACCAATATTCTATTATAAGGTCCATAGCAAACATAAATTTTATTAATTTGTAATAGCTTTTTAACTGTTTACCAGTTTTTGACGTTTTTCTCAAAACAACCTTCATGGTAGAAAACTGTTTTTACTTTTATTCCCCTCGATTATGAAATAATGCTTCATTCTGTATGCGTTATATTAAAATCTGATGATGCAAAAAACCCATTCGGAACATATTGCTTGAATGAAATTGAAGTAATTCAAGTATTATTTCAAAGACAACGTAGTTAGATGGTTAAGGAATGAGATTGTCACCGGGTACATACATCGGGACGCAGCGTCTCCGAGGACTGGAAATTTTCATTATGGGAAGTAGATAACTCTCATCAATTTATTGCACGCTACTCCCTGCTCACTTAGATTTGATTGTTTTTTTAATAAAATGAAAATACTTAATGGTTTTCTTAAATTGTCATCTGTTTCTTCGAATTTCAAATATATCCATTCATTGATTGAATTGGCATTTACTTGGTAGAACTCCATTATAAAAGGATAAAATAACAAATTATTTAGTTCTACAAAGTTTTTATCAGGTAGTTGATAGCTACTTCGGCTTTACGCCATCGTTAGAACTGTACTTAAACTTAGCTATATATACTGTTTAGAAGAGATAGACAATATCATGTCATCTCACGTACTCAAACATCAAAATGTTTATTTTAAAATTAAATAATTCAAGGTACTAATTGTGTTTTTAAAAAAAGAGCTTACGTGGTGTCATTAATTAGTCGTTAAAATAAGTGTATTGAAATTTTACTGATTATACGTAATTACATAGGCTTCTTGTATTGGTTTCAGTAAGGATGATGGGTTAATTTTTGTTTGGTCATTAAGGAGGTTATTGTCATGATTGTATCTATTAATTTCGAGTGGTTGCATAGTTTTGACGATGGCGTAAAGCCGAAATAGCTATCAACTACCTGATAAAAATTTTGTAGAACTAAATACTTTGTTATTTGATCCTATTATATCCATTTATAATCCGCATTATAATTATAGACCTAGCCTAGAATGTTTCTTATGGTAATAATGAATTAAAATCTAATCTACCTTACGATTGTCTCTCGATTGTTTTAATATACATTTAATCAATCTATCTTAACTAAAAATTCTTCCGTGTCACTGAAAGTAATATTCATTAACCTTCTAATCACAACCAGGTTTTTGTTATTAGAAGACCCGTGATTATATTATAGTTTATGCGATTATATTATACCTTTGTATATTTCACAATAAGGGCCGAAACACTTAATTTGGATTTTCTTTCTAGCAAAAAATCCCAAGCCAATCCCAAGCCTTCATTTCTTGTTCTAATTTGAAATATATAGGTGCTTCACTGCAATCGCGTGGGTATATCTAACATGTCGCGTTTTCATGCTTCATCAAATGCTTATGCGATATATTTTTATAATGTTATTATTTCTGCTGAAGAAAACACTAAATCGATAAAAAATAACACGATGAATTAGCTATGCCAAAATGTTTCTTATTTTAAACTCTACGGTATGGAAGAACGAACTTGTTTTATAACCAACAAACAAAATAGAAAATGTGTGGGAATTCAAACATTTGACAAACTTCAAAGTCTAATTACTCAAAACTAGTATTTTTCAGTTAGTGTCTTCCTCTATAACAACGACGATATAATCTTTTCGATAAAAACGGTTTTCACTCTCTCCTGAACAATTTCAGTTTTGAGGGTTACATCAATTGGCCAAAACACCGTCGATATAATTTAATTCAATCATAAATTTTGGAGTGAATATTTTTAATATTTTTCTTTCTCAAGGGATTTTACAATTTTCAGTGGAGTTCAAATTTAAGAATGACATCTTCAATAATAAAATTGATCTATAATTATTACTTGTTATAACGTTATAACTTTTTTAATTATTCGTAACTAACAATCCAATCCAGAAAACTAATTTAAATTACAAATTTTCACTTTTTTGCAGTACTAATTAAAAGAATCGAAAGCAAAGTGTTTCCAGAGGCGTGAACCAATCCGAATCGCGAATGCGCCGGCATTCGCTCGCCAATAAAGAAGTGCCAACAGCTGAAATTAAAACATCTGGTGTTTTGTATTGTCACAACTTTATTTTTGTTTCGGTAACAAAACGCGTTTCATATTGCTTTTATAAGCATGTGTGGCGTTACTATTCGCAGCGGTCGTTATTGCAACGGCGACTAGGGATGGATTTTTGCTATAATATGCATCTGTGATATTGATACGTGCATAGAAACAAAATAATACTTGTGTTTTATATTTAAAAAAATCACAAAGCAAAATTTGGCTCAAATTTTAATCAATTTGACCTACTAACGTAGGTCATACTTTAGTTGATATCATTATCGAAAATTTGTTAGATTATTTGAATAGATAACATAGTTATAACTTTTTATTGAAATGAGATTTTGGATATAATTAGTACTACAACAATTTATCAGTCTATAATACAGATTTTGACGTTATCTATGGTTCTAATAACACGCTTGCACAGTTTTTAACATGAGATATTTGATAAGAAATAGTCACAAATATCCGTATCCAAAAATGTATATATAAAGTTTCGATATATAATTTCGCAAGCATCTGTTTTAGAAGCTTATTAATATACGGTTTATTTTATGCCATGGTTCGCTATTGTAAAGTATACTGCAAGATTAATGTAGTTGTTAACATTTGACGGTCTAGTATCATTAACTTATCACCCACAGCATATCCAAAAAATGCGTAGTGAATGCAGGATTGTTCTTTGTGTTCACACCTATCGTTTAAATTATAAAGATATCTTTCTTAATTTACAAACTACCATCTATAATGTGATTCGAAAATGTTATTCATTTTAAAAACTCATATTCCCTAATACCCTATCATTTTCTTAACTAATATTCTTCATTCCAGCCAAAGAAAGTGCAGCATTGTACTGTCATGGCCACCACTGATTTTTTACATCATCATGGTGTAAGTGTTTATTCCGTTGTTTTATTTGTATCAAACTATGCATTTTTAACTGTAGCATGAAAATGTTTTTTCTTGATTTTGCCAAAAACAAGCATTGACGGAGATTCATAGTAATGATACTAGAGCCTTCATTTGCTCGATGCACTTGATGCTGTTTGATGTGTACAAAAATGCAAAGACATAAAGCTTGTGTGCGCGTGTATTGCGCTGTGCAAAAAAATGGATTTAACAGACCGGCAGACAAACAGAAAAATCAATGTATATTGCAATATCCCATAGAGATCGCGTTTCACAATACGACTTAAATAAGAGTAAATAAAATGCGTTTTACTCTATTCCTGTTATTATTATTTATGGTCAATCTTCACAATATAGACTAACAACATCGTATTATTTATCCATGTTTAACTCTTTTAAAAAATCCCACTCAGCATTATAGCAGGGGCACCTCTGTTGACAGAATTCAATACCCGGTGCGAAATAAATAAAATATGTTGGTGAAGCAAGTTTTGTTTCGGCGCGGCCGAGAAAAGTTCTGTGGAAAAGTGGTTTTCCGTGTTCCGCACGTTTGTTTGTTTCGCTCGCAGAAAATTGTGCGGCCTGCCTTACTTTTCCAAAGTATGCAGGGAAATATCGAATGAACAATGAACTATGGAGTGACACAGAGTAGCTCGTAATAAAGTATAATATTTTACTTACAGAATGGTATTAAAGGCTACGTTATTATCATTATAAATTTATTTCTCTTAGACATGACGTGTAACCATTTCGTTCCATTTTCAAAATATTTCATCCGAATAGTATAATATAGTATTTAGATACCTAACCATCGAGCGTTGTAAAAAAATGCTCTATGTTTATTTATTTATTGTTTATTCTATTACGTGTTCCAATTTCAAAATATTTTTTCAATGACAGTTAGATTTTTATTTCTTCATTTTAAGGAGTGTAAAAATAGCTGCTGTATAGCATTGGTAAAATTACACGACTGTAAACATTATAATACAAACAGACGAAACAAATAACAAGATTAGTAAGAAGAGCTGAATGTATTGTTAAATAAAGCTATTATTATGTTGCCTAAATTTGCAAACCGTGTAATTATCTACGTTCTATCTCAAAAGAAGTTTTTTACGAAAATTGTTTATAGCTCAGTTGCACAACCTCTTTTTTCGAACAGATTAGGTTCTATACCTAGATAAGCCTAGGATAAGACTTAGACAAGACTAGTGGAAAGCTAGTCGCTCTTACTTTCGCGAAATTTTAAACATCACAAAACACATGCCTTCGAAAACAAATATATGAATCGATTGAAAAATCAATTTATGAAACTGTCCGTAATGGGACGCGAACCCGTGAGATTCTTAACCGAAGCCCGACGACGATACCCACTGCACCACGGACCCGATAGTTATATTAAGTCAATTAAATATTTTATAGTGAGAAGTTAGATCAAATATTTTTAATTGAGATAATATTAATTTATTGAAACTTTATATATATTCCTCAAACGTCGATGCGTATTTGAAAAGTTGAGGCAACGAAGATTAAATTAATGGACTGCCTTGTTCAATACAATCAATAGTGTCTCATTAACACTGTTAGTTACAACTTTGTGTTTTGCGCTTTAAATTGCCACTTCGCACTATGTCATAGGAGGGAGTGTTATTAAAAATATCCGTCTTCATTGGAACCTGCCAATAATAATTTAAAAATGACAAAGTTTCGATCCATCGTGAAAGATTGCAATTCTTGTAAGGTTCATTCCACTTCATCTGATTTTATTTTCTGCATATAACAGGGATGGTAAATTTTTCAATTGCAGCGGATATATTTTTTTCATTTTCTGCTGTATAGCTCCGAACGATTTATTGCTCTTCAAACTAATCAACGATGTGACTATTATAATAATTTATAAAAGGACAGATTGGTTGTCTCACCGTTATGTGTGTGTAGCCGCCGTTTCAAGGTCGCCTTCCATAACGCAAAAACTGTAAAGAAAAGTATAAAATGATTATTTTATACAGGTTTCTCGGCAGCGAAATTTTTTCCTGAATTTTTTTTCTCAAATATTAAATTAATACCTTTATTATTCAATTCAACATGACCGCAAAAATATTGATTTAATTTGCATTTTAAGAAAAAGAAAACAATGCATTTGTTTCTACGATCATTTACTTAAAAACATTTCATTGATTGAATCTGCATTTACTTGGTAGAACTCAATTCTGACGATGATGTCAAACTGAAACAGCTATAAATTATATCATACAACTTTTTAGCCATGCCGGCTCCCAAAATTGAGTATATGGACTCCTAAAGCAGCCTATCTCATTAGAAGTTTTTCTACGAGAAATTTTTGTTACTTATTTTCGAAGAGAATATAGACAGAAGATGAGGACTAGTGGTTAGCTAATCGCTCTCACTGCGTTTCATTTTTACGAATTTTAAACAACACAGACATCCATACCTTCGAACAAAACTCAATAAATCGATTGAAAAATAAAATTATGAAACTGTCCGTAATGGGACTCGAGCCTGTGAGCACTGCAACCGAAGCCACTCGACTACGATATACCAATTTACTTTGATATGTTTATTTAATTTAAAACACTTTTTTTTCTTATATTTACATTACATTTAAAAAGAAACTCATTCAGTATACCTGCCTGCCTCCAGTAGCGGGTATAAGTTTTTACGAGAGTTTTCAATTGAAACTTTTACATCGTAGTTTCTAACAGTTTGCCTGCGAGAATGAAATGCACTCATTTCAACAGATACACCCAAATAACATGAGCTATATACATTGTGAAAATATTAATGAACTATATTTATGTTAAAACTATCGCACGGGAAAGACTCAATGATATTGATCGTTTTTAAGCATTATTTATAAACCTCGCATTTTCAAGTATATTTGTCTTAATATTTACTATATTACTCTGTCTGTCTATCACAAAAACCCCTCCCAAACGGTGTACAGTCGCGACGGGAAATTTTCCTAGGTCATTCTGACTGCCATGTCTAGTTTCAACTTTTAACATTATCATTAAATCGTTGGGTCCGTGATGCAGTGGTCAACGTCGTTGGCTACAGTTATAAATGTCTCGCTTTCAATTCCCGGTAAGGACAGTTTCGTAAATTGATTTTACAAGCGATTAATGGATTTTTATGATGCCTCAAATTCCCTCCTACCCATCTGATCCTAAAAAACGGGTGTAGCTAAAGTGATCAGCTAACCATTAGTCCTGTTCTAGCTTTATCCTTTTATACCAACTTTTTTTATAAAAAAAAGAGAGGTTGAACAACTGCGTACTAAGCAGTTTTTGTAGATAACTTCTTTTGAGATACCTCCATTAGAAACCCATTTACTCCACATTGGGAGCGGATATAGTAAAAATTTGTATAATTTATGACGGGATATAAATAATTGTACTTTGTGTTAGATAGTTTTCACTTGGTACCCTTGAACTTTTATTTCGATAGTTTGCACTTTGTATTAGATAGTATTAACTTAGTCCACTCAAACTTTGATTTTAATAGTTTCCATTTAGTCACAGATTCTCTTAACGAAGTGAGTTATGTTGTAGTAGGTTATGTTAGGGTTGGTCTGGTGCGGTTTGTGTAATGTATTCTAATGCGTGAAGCAAAGACAAAATAGGCCATAGGGTAGAAGAATAAGTGACATTTCATTACAGCTTCGTGCAATTATGTGTGAGTATGTATATTGAGTAAAAACTATTTCATCTACGTGAAAATATTTTTTCGTAAGTGTTATATATTTCGTCAATGTTAAAATATATTTTATTATCTGGGATCACTTTATTTTTAGTGAAAGAATTTGTTTTTGAGAGTGTATTTGTTATAAGTGAAAACTATTTTTATGAAAGTGAATATTATCTAAACTAAAGTGCATTTAATTGTAAATCATTTATGACATACATAATATTTAAAAATATTCAATTCTTGACAGTAAATAATAAAATTATAAAATGCTGGCACGTGTACCTTGTTCAGCAATAAATAATTCGTAATTAAACACGAATAAAACCGCGAATAAAAATGTTATTATATTTAGAAATAAAAAAAGACCAACTGCAGACCCCGTCCGCGCCTTGCATAGAAATTATTTTAATTAATTTAAAAATGTGAATTTTTCGCTCCGCTAAATAGTGAATGTTCGCGCAGAGAAATACTTCAAAGCAGCCAGATGTATTCAAATATACAGTTGTGTTGTTCAAACTATCTACAAACTAAACCGTTCTGTTAAATTATCGAATTGCGTTATAATTAGGGTTCTCCATATCTCGGTGATTTCTATATACCGGGATTTTGTGCAATAATCATCATGATCCTGGGATCTCAGTTTTGTTTATATATAACATGACACACCCTGGTTTTGTTCGTTAAGTTTGTTTGACAGCGCACAGCTTTAATGGCAATGATTCTTGGTAGTCAAACCGAGTTATTGTCGTTGAAAGCAATCGGTTGCCTTAGGGCCATACCCTAAAATTAGAAAGCGTCCAGCGGACGGGTCTGTTAGTGACAACAAGGGGAGGAACCTACAGTGGTTGAGGTTTAATTTTTATTTTTGCGGAGAGTCAACTGAGAGGCTTCGCCGGCTAAGTGCGGCCGGCTTAGCCGCTGCGTTGCAGTTAATATAAATTGTTTTTGTTTGTTTTGAAATTGGACTTAATTTAAATTTAAAATCGTTTGTAGTGTCACTTGTATTATGACTTAAAGGTAAATTTATGTGTTAAGTAAATGTAAATGTAGACTCAATTTTATGTGTTACTTATATTTTGTGTAATAAGCCACTGCATCTTTGTTAATTAAATAAGAGATGAACTGGATTTAAATGGTGTTTTCTTGAGATCCCAGACCTCCCGGACGTTGATAACCAAACATTCGCCTCTCTTCGATTCGGTTTTTTCAAACAATGTCCTTACTCAAAGTGTCACATAAATTAACTCTTAATGGAGTTTCTCAACATATGTCTTTTTTACGTAACTGATTGTTTGTTATTCAGTCCCTCAATCTCCTTTTTCAGAAAGGGTGTGGATTAAAAATATCTAATCGCTCTCTCTACGAACTTTTTTAGCATCTGATGGATAGCACGGGTAAACATCACAAACATGCATGCCATGGAATAAAAACTAGTGAAAAATCAATTTATGAAAAGAGCATTGGTCACTCGACTGCATGACTGGAAATTTCTGTACATAATAAATAAATAGTCTTAGTTTTTTTCTATTCAGATAAATTGTTTAAATTATTGTCTTGTACATTATATTTCAGAATACGCGAAGACTTAGATGGGTAAAATACGTGGTCAGATGCTAGATTTAAGAGCACTCCATTGGGTATTTAATGGTAATCTAGCAGGTCCTCGACATCTGGGCCACATTGCAAGAGATGGGTGTTCAACATGGAAAACGATGCCAAGCTGGTCAATGTGTCCCGTTGAAAATAAAACGTTGTTGTTTGAGATGTCTGGAGAGTGATTTTGCAGAAGATCATGTATCTGAATGGTCAATCTACAGGGCCATTTTTGTAGGAAATAAACTACACTAACTTTCATAAAGATAATAATGAAAAAGGAAAGTGGTTTCCAAATTAATACTCATTTAAAATAATTGAAAATGAATGCAATATGCTCACTATTTGATTAACCAGTATTTTAAATTAATCAATATTTCGGTGGCGTCATGACAGACGTTGATGTCAATTTTACCTTGCCATAGAGGAGAAGAAATATAACCGTTGCTAAGTTATCAATTTTTTTAATTAAATAGATAGAACTCCTAATTCGAACACTTATTCAATGGATCTTCGTCATGGATATGACTAGCATACCGAATTTTGCCACCACATGCTGACTTATATTTTATTGTGAGAATAAACCCAATATGACAAAAACGTATTTTAAAAAATAAAATACAATTCATTTGTACATATTTATAATGATCAGGGCCGGTTTTGCTCATAAAATGTTTTCAAAATTAAATTTACTTAGAGTTATAGTGAATTAAACGAACTAAACGTTATTAAACAAATTGCCATTAACAATGGCTATGAGGCGTCTCTTATAGATAGTCTTGTATCAACAAAACAACGTAAATTAGTAGAAAAGATGCTATATTTTGGGAACTTGTCTAAAGACATAGACCAACCTAGGAACTGGCATAGAATTAGTTATGTAGGCTGTACAAGCTTTAAAATTAAAAAAACAACTCGCTGATAGTAATAGACCGGCGTTCTATTGCAAAAATTCTCTAGGAAAATTACTTATTAATAATAAAGATAGAGTCCACTTTAAGAACAAATCTGGTATTTATAAATTACAATGCAGTGATTGCCAACATTTCTATGTGGGTGAAACCACACGTACATTTGATATAAGGGTATCAGAACATTTAGCTGCCATTAGATTGAAAAAAGATACTTCGACATTTGCAAATCACTTGCTATTGGAGAACCATACGTTTAATGCGGATGTTGGGGTTAAACTGTTGCATCAAAACATGGGGGATCATAAATTATTTTATCAAGAAATTTTGGAAATCAATAGAGCCCAGTTAAATTCGCTACCAATTCTGAATGAGCAGCTAAACCTCCCCAATTCACCGTTACTGTATCCTATACGTTGAAACACCTAACAGATGTCACTAAATGTGAAATGATTGTATATATTTACCCTTCGTCGAATTGCATCCCGTCGGAGCCCACAATGCTATTATAATTGTAAAATCACTGGTAATTCTAAAAGTAGTTGGAAAGCGGCAATTCGCCACTCTGTTAATGTGTTTTTTTACAAAATAATAATTAAGGCGATTCTTGAAATGTTAACTCAGGTATCAGTGTGGCTCCCAGACGTATAATATTTTATCTCGTAAATAATATTTGTCGTATTTGTGCCTTCTATATAAACGTTAGACTCTGTTTACTGTCTGTCAGTTCGAGTCCATTCGTGAGCTCGAATGCCTGAAGATGCCGAAAGGCGAAACCCGGGTCGTTAGTGACAAAATACATGGAAGTGTACAAAATCTCAATAATCCAAACTTTACTTGTATATTTTAGATGAACTCGGGATGAAGTTTGTGGAGATTCATTTTGATTATAAAAGTTATAAAGTTTATAACTTTGTTATTCCACTGTTGTTACTATGTGACACGTGCTTAACCACCTTTAAGTAAGAATTACAATTATTGTTTACCTTAGAAATAAATAACCTTGCGATACAGTTAGTCTGAATATGCTTCTCAAAGAGGCGAACTACGTGTCACATTTAGTAACACAACCAGTGTAATAACAAAGTTATCGACTTTAATTTTACTGTAATTTATAATCGCGTATAATATATTAGAAAATGTATTTTTAATCAACAATTTTCAAGCTCATATTTCGTTCTTCTGCTAAATGATCAAAATTGAGTTACTGCTTTGTTTGTTGGGTGTGTCGAAATTTTTTCATTATTAGTCCTCTATTTAACATGGCGAAGATGTTAAATTCAATTGAAAATCACGAATAATTAATATTCTTCGAGGCATTAAAACGTAATTCAATTGACACTGCTTAAACCCAATGTCGTGCAAATAAAACACAATTTCTTTTACTGCGGTTGCACATCGTAAAATTGAAATGATTTAACGAGCCCTGATAAGCTCAGTTAAGATTATAGCTATTATATTTATTTTATTATTCGCCTCTCGCAATAGAAAACGAAATGAAATTATTGCCAAGCATTCGTACGAAAAATCTCATTTCGAAAGAAAAACCTTCGCGGGTTACAGCACTTAAAACTGTACTCGTAAATTCACACTGCACTGCCATTGGATGAATCTTAAATCAAATAATTACACGGGAATAATTTAATTTAATTAAAACGAATTGTATAAGATTGATTGCTGCCGATCAATTAATCATTCCATCGAAGGACATGTCGTGTTTGGGAAAAATTTCTGTAGATACACAAATACAAATACTGAATATTAAGGAAACTGCAACACAGATACTTACGGGTAAGAAAGATTGAATTGTCTTTGAGAGTGACATCTATCAATGATTTTTGTTTCCACTGAAACGGTGTTTTAAGCTATTCGTATAAATTATAAAATATTTTGAAAACATCTCCAATGTGGAGAATATGGACTCCTAATGGAGGTATCTCAACAGAAATTTTTCTTCGAGAACTGCTTCTTACTCAGTTACTCAATCTCCCTTTTCCGAAGAGGGTGTGTATAGACTCGGCCCAACCTTGTCAGGCGAAGCCTAACCATTAAAAATACGCATGAAGCCGCCATCGATCAACTTTCACAAGAAACAATTTATATGTATCTCTCATCTTTCTCATGGCGTGGCAAATTTCTCATAAAAAACCAGTTTTAGGTAACGTCAACAAACCGTAGGTCAGAATTTATATTAGCCGACTGCATTCCTAAATATTTGAGAAAAGAATAAGGGCTGCATTGTGAATGTTTCTGGACATTAAGTATTTTTATTTTTTTCACGCGTTTTTCACTCGCCTCGGCCGACGACCGACGGCTCCTATGGCCGGTTAACTATGCCTTAAATGTAAATGTAAACTCATTTTGTATAGTTATCAACCGCTGCATCGAATAAAAGAAGTTAAACTGATAGAAGTGGTGTTTGTACTGATATTCTCCCGCATATCCTGGATGCTGATAACCAGTCATTCGCCTCCCCTTTCAAATTGGCTTTCTCAAAAGATAGGGCTAAGACAGGATTAGTGGTCAGCTAATCGCTCTCGCTTTAGGATCTGATGGGTGGGAGGAGTTCTAGATTTCACAAAAATTCATGCCTACAAACAGAAATCCAACAATCGATTAAAATTTCAATTTATGAAACTGTCCATTCCGGGGTTTTAGCCCAATATATCCGTTACCGTAACAATGTTGATGCCCGTGACGCATTTTTTAGCGTCGTTGGCTAGGGTTACGGATGTCTCGGGTTCAATTTCCGGTGCAGACAGTTTTCATAAATTGATCTATGAATTTCTGTTCGTAATCTGAGTGTTTGTATCTAAAAAAACTCCCTCCCACCCATCCGATCCTCACGGAACGTAGCGAGAGCAATTAGCTAGTCACTAGTCCTGTCCTAGCCCCATCCTTCAATCCCTACTCTCTTCGAAAAAATATAGGTCGAGCAACTGAGTAACAAGCATTTCTCATAGAAAAATTCTGTTGAGATATCTCCATTAAGGAGAACATATGATCCGCGTTGGAAGCGGACATGAAAAAAATATCCTTAACTGTAGCCAACGACGTTGACCACTGCACTACAGACCCGAAACTTATATAATGTACAATTTAAAAAAAACGTACTTATTTTCCGAACCGCAATCTTTATCCGCTAAAATAAAAGTTCTTGATTTTCATTTACTTCAGTTGATACTTTTACACTATCTGACATCTTATGCAAAATAGCTTTTTTTATGCAAACAAATTCGTAAAAGGGCTTAGGTAACTATAACTTCTCACAAAGAAACTTAAACATCACAATAAAACATAAACCAAAGAGTTAGCAATAGTTATACTCAGCTATCTGAATAATTATGTTGAAAGCGATTCAATTTCAAAGATGGCACTGGTATCTGATTTAAATTTCGCAGCAGAGATAACCTAAAGTGATTCAAGCAAGCTCAATTACCATAAAATTAATTTGAATTTTGCATCTTGCAAAGTTGGTATTACCCGCTTCACTCAGTGTAGGAAACATAATAGACTCGAATAGTTTTAAATATAAAATACGTTTCAGATGTTTATGTTTGTGAAATGTGTATATGTCAGAGGTGTTGTATTTAATAAAATTCCTTGAATTGATATTGTAATGGCACCTTATTTGATAAAATCAGGGCTTTGAAGTCGTTAAAAAAATTACCTGCTCAAACTTTACCTTACACTACGACTCCCATTTTGATTTAAAAAATATAATAAAAAATAATTCACACTCCGAAAAACCGCCCAGGAAAAATTATTTCCTTTTAAACGTTTAGCTCTTCAAAAATTTTATCAGTTTCTCAATAGCTATTTCGGTTTCATGCTGTCCTCAGATCAATGTTTAAACTTAATTTAGTAGAGCCATAAATTATATACTGTTATAGAAAATATAGACATATTATATCACCTCACTTATTCCAACGTCATAACTTCTCAGCAACTCAACAAACTGATAAAATTCTTATTGATTGAATTGACATTTACTTGGTAGAACTCCATAATAAAGCCATAATCCATAACAAGCCTATATAGCTATCAACTATCTAATAAAATTGTGTGGAACTAAATACTTTGTCATTTTATCCTATGAAAAAATTCTTGTAAAACGAAATACTTTGATAAAATGTTGTAAGCCTATTTTAATGGAGTTCTACCAAGTAAATTCCAATTCAATCGATAAAATATGCTATTGTATTTGATAAATTATTTTCAATAAAAGATTTTTTAACCAGAGGAAGTGAAGCACCGAAGTTTCTGTGATCGTAACATTACACATCGTCGTTGTTCTGGAAGACTAAATCGAAAAAATGACATATTGAGTTAGTTATACCAAAATTTTGCTTATTTCAACTTTAACTTTACCGTATGACAAAACACACTTATTTTTATAAATAATACTTTTACTTAAAAATACTTTTCTGCAAACAAACAAAATGAAAAACGTATCGCATTTCAAGCATTTGGCAAACTTCATAGTCACAATTACTCAAAACTAGTATTTTCCAGTCAGTGTCTTCTTCCAGAACAACGGCGATATACAAATAATGTCACTCGACTTCACCTTTCACAAACGCTAAGGATAAAAAAATAAGCTGCGAAAAGGAATAATAGTTAGCTAATCATGTATCCTAATATAATAAAACATCCATAAGCACGGATTAAAATCCATAAATCGATTGGTAAAGCGATAAATAAAAAGTCTCCATTT
Organism: Himalopsyche phryganea; assembly: GCA_022494535.1. Classification (NCBI taxonomy): domain Eukaryota; kingdom Metazoa; phylum Arthropoda; class Insecta; order Trichoptera; family Rhyacophilidae; genus Himalopsyche; species Himalopsyche phryganea. The sequence continues at coordinate 1,132,144 of JAGVSL010000125.1, read as the reverse complement.
AGAGATTCGAAAGATGTTTACACAGTTAAGGTACTGACAAATCAATTGTTGAAAGAATCAAAATCATTTCGTAAATTTGTCAATGTTTTTAATTGCACGTTCTCAGATATCAAAAGTGCAGTTACAGTGCTCTCTGTACAATAACTGCACCATCGATTCAACCTATCAATGATGATTCTTTGACCGAGCGACCAAAGCTTTCCGGCGTTTGTCCCACTCGGTTTCGGTGTCTACAGGTTTGAAACGGCATAGAATAATTTATAAATAAATTTTTCATTTGATTAATGTATCTAAATTTGTACACATCACGGGAGATGGCAATCCGCGTAAAGATATTACCAGAGTATGGCTGGAGGAACTTTCAACTCAATGCGGAATGTCTGGGACTGGCGGTTTTACTCGGTACCTATTCAACGTATGCATTCTGACGGTGCTCCTTTACGGATGCAAGTCATATTCTCACCAAAGCACAAAGTGACCGTATACTATACTTCGAAAATAGATGCTTGCGGTGAATGCTAAGGGTACGGTGGTTTAGCTTTTCAGAAACTCGTAGGTAAAGGTGTGGACAGACCAACTGTAGCCTAAAATAAAAAGCGATGATAGACCTGGCATGTGCTGCGGATGCCGCAGAAGAGCCTGAATTTTGCCTGGCTTTTCTTCTGGTGTCGTTTACCCTAGAATGTTGCTGACGACTATCTATAGAATATATTCGGCAGAGCTACGGGACGCTACGATTACATGGAAGGCGGCAAGAAGTCTGTCGGGTGATAGAGCATCTTGGAGGCACTGTGAAACCGCCATATTATCCGAGAAGGGAGCGGATTTTTATAAAAACAATGTGTTCAAAGGTACCGATAATTGTGATTTTTACTTCTTCCCCACCCGTCCGATGCTACTTACCAATGGAGAGTGTGACTGACTAACTTTTAGTACTTACCCTCTCCGAAAAAGAAAGTTTGAACGAATAAAGACAAGTTATCTTGATGTATTAGGTGGACATATTATGCTTCTCAATGGGAGCGGACATGTGATTTTGACGGTTTATTAAATCTGGTTTACGTTTGGTTTCAATAAAATAACTCAATATCTAAATCTAATTTTTGATAGATACTAGATTCGTAAGGCTTGATCATAAAAACATGTTTCAAGATATTATATTAATAAATCAAATCAACGTACACTCACCATTCGTGCAAAAGGATAATAGTAATCTTACAAAATGGGTTTATAGTGTATACAAAGTGATTCAGCAGAAGAAGCAAAAGTTTGGGAAGCTCTCACGCCGCCCACTTTGGTTGTAAATAGCGGTGCAAGCAAGTTTGATGGTAAACAAACTGCCCTTACACTATTTCACCATACCAGAGGCTCGTAACTATTTCCATTTCTGTTTTAGAATGTTTTGGAAAAATAATTGAATAACTATAGTATTACCAACATTACTTGACCACCGCCGAATTTGGAACTAGAATTTTCAGTCTAGATTAAATTTCTTCAATTACTATTTTATACAAAATAAATATCTTGTCTACTTGTAATAACCGTTGCTAAAATATCAGTTTTGGAATTTATTGAAAATTCAGTTCTAGTTGAGTATGGCAACATTTTTAACGTGACGTTGGCACCCTCACTAGCGGCCGAGTTAAATTGGTACATCTATACATTCCAGGCGCGTGTCATGCCGTTCTTTCTTTCTCGCTCAATCACATGTAAAATGAACGGTGCGAGTGAGATATAAGGGCATGCGGGCGCATGCTCTTGTATCCTACTTGCTCGTATACAAGTGAGGTTGTGCGATAGCGATAGAGATAATTCCACCGCATGCCGCTGATACATTCACCTTTTTCGATGGATTCAACGATTGCTTTGGGAAAATCATACACTGCTTACTTGCCTCAGTAACGTAACGGTAAGAGTTCTATTAGGTGATTAGAATTTCTCATGTTCTACTCCCGGCTTGACAAAGCAACTTTAATTGTTCTTGTGATTTATATCCTCTTCGAGTTGAAATGTTTTATTCTACTTGAGTAGTTTTATTCTCAAATGATTTGAAACACATAAATATTTGTCGATGGATAAATTTTTATTTTATTTAATATTCAGGTATGGGTAAGTTAGATTCAAGCGAATGTCTTTTGATAAAAAATATATTTTAGCATAATAGATTTTTCTTCCCGCGTTTTTCGTGTAGTTTGTAGATACCGGAAGGATTCCATATTCCATCGTTCTGGAAGACAGTAATCTACTTGACGGAGCTACGGGACGCTGATATGACTTGGGTGGAAGCAAAGAGATTGCCAGGAGACAATGTGTATAGAGTTTCCAATCCCGGGATCCCGAATTCAAGGTATCTGGGTCAATTAATCAATCAATTAGATTTCTGGATTCATTTTAAATGTTAAAAATAACTCGTACTTCAAATTAAAAACTTCCTGATTAAAATTAGTTTGTTTATATACATATTTTTTTATTATATATACATGTATTGCTGTCTGCTTTCTTTTTATATTTTGTAAATGCCGTCGTAGACAGGAAACGACAATTTTGATAGAAATTTATTTTATTGTTTTCTTTTACAATCTTCTAAATAAATAAAAAAAATTATTCCCATACCCAAAAATATAAAATCATATATGCATTCCAATTGAAGCGATAACGGACACAAATTTAATTTTAAATATAGAATAAAAACATGAAATTATGCTTTATGATCAATTTCGTGATCGAAAAAATGTCAATCCTGGATCATAAAATAATAATAAGAATACGGGATTGGATGTTCTAATTGTGTATTTATAAGCTATGAAGAAGGAATAGACATGGACAAATATATAAAGAAGAAAAAAGAGACTTTAATTAAATATTGTATCAGTCTACTCTACATTAATCCCGAATAGCATGTAAAAAAACAGCTTTTTCAATACCTTTAGCAGAAAGTATAATATATATTCCAATTAATTATATAATATATTCGCCCGCCCGAAAAATTCTGTACTCATTTGTATTCATTTTATTTTCACGCTTTGTTAGTTACTAAACATTTACTATTCGTGAATTTCACTGAAAAAGAAAACCTATACACTAAGTATTATAAATCTTAAGAGAACTTCCCTAAAATTGTGTTTTTTTAACCGATAACTTAATGAGAATAATATTTTGAATATTTAAGCCACCAAGTTAAACATCGCTGATGTGATTTTAGTTGTTGATGTTTGTTTAATGGAAAGTTTCAAGTTGAGTTCACATGCCGAAGGTTCTGGATAATTGCTTGAGACGCCGACTATTGGTACAATGCACTCACACAAACAAAATAAATAAAAACCACAGCATAATCATGACGTAGCAAAGTAACTTACTTCGCCGTCTAGACTCTGAAAGTATCCAAAAGAAATTGTTTTTGAATACATAAAGATATTTCAGCGAATTTTAATAAACGAGCTTAAAATGTTGTCAGCCCTTTTTTAGTTTGTGATATATCCACTTTCTATAGGAATGGACATAAAATAATGGACGTTTTTTACCTATATTTTATTAAACACCATTCACAGAATAATTTATTAGCGCAGTTAAAGCTGATCGTAAATTGATTTTGAGATATATGATTCTTGACATCATTATGAAGATCTTCCATGAAATTTTCACCAAGTCTATCTTATATATAATAGCCCAGACAGCTCTGTAGACGCTTTTTATTGTTATCACATATCACACGTAGGTATGAAATTTTCTCACGACCTAAGCGTTCGCGGTGATACTAACATAAAATGTTATGCAATAGACACACAGTTCCGACGAACTAGCTAATTTAGACATTCAGTATTTCAATTTCAATACCGTCATCTATTACGGGTACGGTTATAATAGTATCATAACTCATAATACTGACTGTTTTACTTCGTTGCACGCTTAAAATACGAGATCAAGTCTGAATATGGTCTCTCAACTTTTTAAACACAAAAAAAAACAATTTTATTCAACTCTTAATAAATGTATATTATGATGAAACAATGTTAACTTTGATATTAATATACAATCTTCATTTTGAAAATAATTTATCACATAATGTATCCCTTCTCTTCTCCAAAAAATGTAATATTTGAAGTGTAATGAGGTGAAAGTCAAACGTTAATTTTAAAATATACATATTTAAATGTCCCTCTCCAGTGTGGAGTAAATTATATGGACTCATAATGGAGCATCTCAATAGAACGTCAGTCAGACGCTCAATCTCTCCCTTTGGTGATGCTAAAGAAAGAAGGGTGGATTCGTGTAGGAATAGTTGTTAACTCTTGAAATGTCTACGAATTCAACTCCCTTTCAGTGAAAATTTCATTAATTGACTTATAGTATGGATTTGTGTTCATAGATATTGTCCCAAAGAGTCACATATCTCAGTAAGTGGGTATTATTTGACGTGTAATATATGTGCGGATACCTATTAAAACACAAAACAAAATATTATTGAGCACTCACTGTGAATGCTTCCCTTTTCTTATTGTTTATTAATATAGAAAGAGTTTAGGTTGCGTGATAGTGGAGTGAAAGAATTCGGATGAAAAAAGGAAAATGACTTTGAAAACTTTCATAGAAATAAAATGCTAGACTATACCAAGAAGAATATGTAAATTACGGTAATAAAATTATACACAAAATAGCTACAGGTGTTCATATTACGTACATTAAAAAGTGCTTTACGTTAACTTTGGAATGTTAATGTTAGGTAAAATTAAGCAGCTTCATTATATGCAGTAAACAAAACATCTTAGCACATCACATGTCATTAGATGTCACAAAGTGAAACTATATTACTATTAAGACAAACAAAACTCCGACGTATCTTACTTAGACAGGTACTCACTGATTTAGTGTAAAACGGTTTGACGTTTAACGCAAACATCAGTTCAAACTAAGGATACCAACTCGAATATTCAATATCCGAATATATTCGGCCCTTTTTTAACTATTCGATATTCGAATATTTGGGTAACTATTCGAATAGTATTTGTAATAATTTTCAAACAATAACAATTACCCCAGCTAGTGGTTTTTTGCCTTCACCTAACATAGGCTTTTTCAATATCTTATTGTAATACTTGAGCTTGACGAATGACTTGGGACTTTAAAATCTTTTAAACATGCCGTAATTTCAGTAATTGAAGAAACACCGATGTAGTTATCCAACGCAACTGCAAATTTTAAAATATTGTAATGCAATGGAACGATATTGGAATGTGTAGTGACATGATATTATATGCTAATGGAGAACCATACGTTTAATGCGGATGATGGGGTTAAACTGTTGCATAAAAACATGGGGGATCATAAATTATTTTATCAAGAAATTTTGGAAATTAATAGAGCCCAGTTAAATTCCTTGCCAATTTTGAATGAGCAGCTGAACCTTCCTAATTCTCCGTTATTATATCCTATACGTTGAAACACCTAACAGATGTCACTAAATGTGGAATGATTGTATATATTTACCCTTTCGTCGAATTGCATCCCGTCAAAACCCACAATACTATTATAATTGTAAAATCACTGGTATTTCTAAAAGAAGTTGAAAAGCGGCAATTCGCCACTCTATTAATATGGTGTTTACAAAATAAGGATTAGGGCGATTCTCGAAATTTTAACTCAGGTATCAGTGTGGCTCTCAGACGTATAATATCTTACCTCGTAAATAATATTTGTCGCATTTGTATCTTCTATATAAACGTTAGACACTGTTTACTGTCTGTCAGTTCGAGTCCATTCGTGTGCTCGAATGCCTGAAGATGCCGAAAGGCGAAACCCGGGTCGTTAGTGACAAAATACATGGAAGTGTACAAAATCTCAATAATCCAAATTGGATATGATATTATGTTATTAATTATTCAAATCGAATTTTTATTTTATTTTCATACTTCAGAAACTATTCGAATATTTGAATATATTCGAATAGTTAATAATGACGAATAATTGGAATTCCTAGTTCAAACGTGATGCAAGAGATTTTAAATCCGTTCGTCGAGGGAAAGCAGATATCAAACAGTCAGAAGATCGAACAACAACACAACAAAACAGCCGCCATGGCCTAGCAATAAGAGCTTTACGCTACCGATCAGGTTTGAGACTCTGTTTGAGGGTAAATGAATAATACTATCGCATGGCTTTATCCAAATGACTTTGCCTTAGACATGCTCACTTACAATAGACAATAGTTTAAACGCCGTGTTTTACATCAATATTTCGTTCAGCTCATACAAACCCAAAATGATAATTTTGCCATTCTTGAGAATGTCAAATTTAATGTGCTTGATTTTTGTGGAATCGTAGACATGAATTGTTTGTTCTTTCAAAGATTAGAACTACTATTTCAGTGGCGATACCACTGGAAAGAGCTGTAACAATTTTCAACCGAATTATGTTTCTGTTTATATATCGATCGTCCAGTTCATTACTCAATCATTACCAAATAACCCATATTGGAATAATGGTAAAAGCAATATTCAAGTGGTCACTATAAATCAAATATTATTCATTCGTCCTCGAGTTTTATACATTTGATAAACAGGTGATTGACAATTTGGTACTTTTCGAGAATAGTCAGTAGAAGGATAGTAATATCCTTTTACTGGTTCAGAAATATCAACATGTTGTTTAATTCTTGAGAAGGTTATCTGTTATAGCACTTTTTAATGTCATTTTTGAGTTATCTGACTGGACTGATTAATAGGACTATCAATATCCAGTTTGTACATGTTTGTACCTGAGTAAGCTCCGAAAAGTACTATATTGTATCGTATCAAGACAGATTTTAACAAAAATTACTCAGTTGACTTCCAAGCAAATTTTAAAGGTATACAATATTTTCATCGTTCTTCACATTGCAAAAAAAAAAACTTATATTTACTTTGTTATGTTTAGCAATACGTATGGTATATATTGGATTAAAATAACACAAATATTCTGGGCCCAATTCGAGGAATATTTAATTTAAAAATTTTGACATCTTGGGCATTTGTGTTCGAAATATCATTCCTTTTTGAACTGATCTCGAATGATTTAGACATTTTAAAATATCTGGTGTATCGGCAGTCATTAATTTTAGATAATGTGAAATATTGTTTTTCCTTCTTACTAATAACTGAAGAATATTCTATCGACATTACTAACATAAGCATTACTCGTTTAGTGAAGCTAGTAAAAAGCTTTGACAGTTAAATCTCATAAAACCTCTACTTAAAAAGGATTTCCATTATAATCTCATTAAAAATAATTGTAAAAAATGACATAAATGGTATTTTAAAAGAGAAAAATTAAATTCAAAACGATATGAAAAATTTACATACAGTGTTACTGCCACACATCATTAAGGTTGCGGGTATATTAAAATCCAGGAATTAGTTCGCTGTTTGTTCTCTTTTCAAAAAAGCATCATGGAGCCGTTTCCTGTGCCGGAAATTCGTTAGGAGTTTGCGCGGGAAACTGAGAGGACGCCAAATGGCGGCAGGAAGTCGACAAGATACACTAGCGGATCCAAAAAATTAACAGCGGGGGGTCGGACATTCGACATTGGTATATTTCATAAACTTGTACAAACGTACATGAAATAAAAAACTTTTTTCAAGTGATTTGAATTGTCAGTTTTACTTTAACATACTTTTTTAATGTATTTGATAAATCGAATGACCACTTATTCGTACTAAAAAATAGTAAGAAATATTACATTTGTCTTCAAATAATACGGAAAATTAGTAAGTGTTGGTTACATTTTACATTAATTACATTCCGTCTAAACCTTTTGGATACGCCTATGGCAAGATGGCAAACTATTTCTATATACCGCATTTACGAGGAAATTTTGAAAAGTTCCCAGAATAGTTTGAAGCACAACTATTATTTGGGTTCCACATATGATCGATAAAAATCAAGGAAAAACATTGTTCAAATTATTTATCGATTAGTGTCAATAGAGAGTATGATATTTTCTCGTACACGTATAAGCATATTGAAAGATAGTGTTTCAACAAATAGTGGTCGTTTACAATCTCTCGTTACCTGCCCACTCGTCGAAAATAGAGAAACAAGAAAACAAAGGTTGAGTGAGTCACTTTTGTTCGTTTATAAACCACTTCAAACCATTTTGTTTTGAGTACTGTAACCCGGGGTGATGCTTGGCTTCCTCGATGACACTCTTCCAACCTGATTAACTAAGCACAATGTTCCTTTAATTACTAATTCAAAGGTTTTGGAAACACTTCCAACACGTTCTCAAATGTTTAACAGTAGGTATGTTTTTTTTTTTTTTTAAATAAAACACAATTCGTTTGTACTACTTCCACATATTTATAATGATCAGGACCGGTTTCGCTCATCACGAGCATTATCAACTGATAAAAATACAAACATAACAGGCGTATTTATATAAAATTGAGTGAAAAAATGAAGGTATATAAAACTGATGGTTCATGAACTGAGACAAGAAAATATTGATTAACAAACATCATTTGATTTATGTATAATTTGTGACATCTGTGAACATTTACCAAATTAAAGTGTAAACTGTCAATTCCTATTTAGATCAGTTGATAATGTTTGTGATAAGTGAAATCGGCCCTGATCATTTTAAACATGTGAAAATAGTACAAATGAATTGTGTTTTATTTTTTAAAACACTTTTCTAGGCATTTTCCTAAATAGTTTCACACTAAAATGATAAACTTAATTTCAAAAACACAATTTCATTGAGAGACATTAGATAAAAATGCTCGTGATTAGCGAAATCGGTCCTGATCGTAATTAAAATTGTGGGAAAAAACAAAACATTATGATTATAAATAACAACACCCTTAAAGTGACGTTAGAACTTGCTAGTACTCATGCTGTACCTCTGGAGAGCCTAAGTCCTGCTTCCATCATTCTCGGCGTTGTCGCGTTTCGTCTTCAGGATGTTTTCGACGAAACCTAAGGATACTGGCATGTTTTGGGAGAAGGAAAGCCGATTTACGTTTAGAAAGATATACTGGGAACTGAAAGCGATGCTAATATGCTCCATATAGGAAGTGGGTATGTCAAAAGAAGAAAATAATATGAAGACTTTAAAACAGTAGACGCATATTACAGTATATTGAAGATTTAATAATATTTCAAATGATAAAAATGGTTGGCAGCACTGGATGAGACGATTAAAATAATTATTAGTTGGTTAAGTATACTTGTTTCTATAAAATGACGATGTGAATTAATTATGTTTGTTAATAAAACGAAAATTACTTAAACTGATTGAGCTCTTACACCTTCAGATATCAAGTAAAAAAACCTAATAAAAATAGGTAATATATATGTTAATAAAAAGTCGAAGTTTCAATTGTAATTTTTTATTTTTAATATCGAAGGTAATAAGTACAGTTAGAACGCATGAAGTCATAGGATGTGACGTCTTTGAAATAGAAACAGAATTAAGTCATATTGTTATTTATTTTATTCTTGCAGAAAGCATGATATGACTATAAATCATCGTTACCACATGTATATGATTATTCTATAACAAAAAGAATTTTCTTTATAATGAACATTTTTTTTTTATCACGAACAATTATACTTGGGAGAGTATTTTGGAAAAAATAATGCATTCAATGCAATTATCTCAGAACTTTTTTTATGACTAAATACCTTCTGTCAGTATACCCTCGATATATGCACAGGGAAGCAAATAGAGCGGATTGTTGAAAAACGTCGCACACGTCCATCGTTTGGATGTAAATTTACACGTTAATGGAAAAGTCGATAATTTGCACCCGCCGGCATTTGAGCCCATTGCCGCTAGCGTACTAACATAGTATAACAGACGGAAGCTGCCATCATGATATAGCCAACAGAAAGCTTAACGTGTGATACTATTTACAGCCCGTTTGCGAAGTTTAACAAATTTTCTTTTCCAGAAAGTGCCATAACCTCTAGTTGACTCAGCGTTATTGAATAAAGAAAATTCACCGTCCATATTAACGCCATGAATGCAATTCAATTGTATATTGTTTGTTTGAGAATTTATCATCTTGCAGTCAGTAGTATGCACATGCACTAAATCAACTTACCCACTGCCATTGTGTTTGCCCAAGCAACTTCCAAGCGTCCTTAACCCGCCGATTGCCAGCAGTTCATAAAATAATACAAATTCTTGATTTTTTTCGTTGGCCTTATCAATGAAAGGGCAAAGTGATTTATATCCAAGTTAGTTATGTTATTCTGCGCTCGGTTTGTGGATTCTTTTGCTATCTTGCTGCGTGCTATGTAGAGATACGAATAGATCTCAATTCGTAAAAACTCTCTACAGAAAAAAACTTAAACACAAATAACTTTACTACGCTGCGGAATACAGCCTGTAAAAAAGAGTGTAAAACAGTAGCGAGTAGTGGTGGGTTCAACGCTGAATACCCTAGGAAACAAAATACTTTCACGCTACTTTCTTTTAAACGTTTGGTTTGATTTCTGTTGTTCTGCGACAAATGAATGTCAAACTACTTGCTAAGCGTTTGATAAGACTTGGCTTAAACATCAAACCGTTTCACACCATACCACTTTGTCGCTGTCAAAATGATGTTATATATACATTGGAAAGAATATTAACAAGTAATATAAAAACTTGACCGTGGATTGTTTGAATGATGCATTTGCTTTATTTGCGAAACTTAAATTGATAGCACTTTTGCATAATAACATCTTAAAAAATGTAACCGTGCTCATGAAACAATAAGTATTAGTTTATTTTTAAATTGTAATTTGTGAACAGTGAAAATTTTCCAAGCATTTTAAATCTATCTTTAGGTTGCATATTAGTATTTTACGTTAACTTTAGTTGTCCTGTCAAAATCCGTCAACTAAGTAAATAAACAATATATTTTTAATATAAAAATTACCAGAGATATTTATCGACTTCTTAGTTCATTTGAATATACTTCAATGAAGTAAGACGACAGTTTTATACACAAAACCTACACTGCGATTAACGACATATATATTTTGTCAAAACGAGATTTCAGCGTCGTATTTTGAAGTCATTAATGTATAAAATACACGTAAATACAATTAATTAAATCAAATAATATAACAAAGTGAGTGTTATCAGTATCAAAATGTTTTTCTTAGCTAATCAAATCGAAATGAATCTTGAAGTACCATAATGAATTTCATTAAATACTCTTATTTGATGTTCTTTGATGAATACTAAATTGTTTGTTCTCTCGAGTGAGTGCCTCTTCTCGAAACAAGTTTTATATTCTTACTTTATTGGTTTATTTTCCAACAATGTTGTACAATCGTTTATCTTTATTCTCTACGGCGAATGCAAATTAGATCAAAGACAATCCGAGGGTTTTGCGAGTAAGAGCGTTGCGCATTTGAATGTTTAAAATAATCCTGAATATCAGCAACATAATATTGTTATATTTACATTCGTCTAATATTTCACAAAAAATATGTGATCCTTTTGTCAATTTAATAAATATTATTTATTACAAAGTCAACATTTGACATTACTGCTTTCTAGCAATATTGATATAATTTAAGATATCAATTGAAGGTGATTGATGTAGTTTCAATATCAAATTTTAATTGTTGAAGTTTTGTACATTTCTGCGGGGAGTAATCAATATAGACAATGCAAATTACACATACTAAGTAATTATAAAGATTCAAGCAATTCAAGTGATGACTGGTGCAAAATCTGTGCGAACTTATCAATATAGACGACGCAAATTCTGCATACGTAATTAGAAAGGTTAACGCACGGAAAATTAGTCATGAATTCAAGTGATGACAGATGGACAGTATAAAAGGACAACCATAGAAAAGGACCTACACTCCGTCGTCGCGCCTCGAACTGAAAACATCTCTCCAAATTTACATAATCGTCACTTTAAAAACCATCCTAAATATACTTAAAGTAATCTATGTATTTCGTCACTAACGATACGGGTTTCTCCTTTTGGCATCTTCAGGCATTCGAGTACAATAATGACCTCGAACGAACGTCAGTTCGATTGTATTCGTTGGAATTATACAAAATTTCAACAATTCAAATTACAGCTTCCGCCAATTTGACAAAGATGTTGAAAAAACAAAATAAAACAATCAAAAATAAAATTACAACAACACAAACCAACGCACAAAGCTGTCCAACAATTCAAGTTATTCAAATTTGAATTGTTGAAATTTTTTTTTAAATTATATTCAAGTAATTTTTTAATTCCTATTTATGTTTATCCACAAAAGGTTGCGCACACAATCTATTGTTTGGATATACTTTTGACAGCGATTTTATTTCAGTGCATACTAGCATCTCTGTTGAAATAAATTATGTTAAGTTTCTTAATTTTCTTTTACAAGCAATATAAACAAAGCATATTATAAAAACTCTTTTTTGTGCTATGAACTAGCTTAAATGCGGGCAACGGATGAAAGCATACACAAAAGTACACCGATGATAGTGTCATAGCTGTTTGGAGCAGTATAATTAAGACGTTGATACGCTCTTCCATACAATTTTTATATCGGTTTCGAAACATTAGACAATACGATCAAAGAGCTTGTACTAACGGTCACAGAATTTCATAAGCGGTCAATAATCACTTACGAATTTCAGTCTTATTTGTACTCCCAAAATAAACTCAAAATAATTATGAGATCTCTGTCGTTTGTAAGGATGTCAGCTGAAGAGAATTATTAAATTCATTACAACTTGTTTAAAAGGCAGGAAGTTATGAGTAAATTAAAATATCTTTTAAAGTGACAGAGTGACATATTCAATTTAACTTCTTAACGGCTGTGACTCAAATTTAACAAGAAAAAGCAATTTCCATAATCATTTACTATAAACATTTATTTAAAGATATGCCTCCTTCCAACAAAGAGCGTATGGAATCCTTATACGGTATTTTAATATTGAAGTCGAAATGTCAAAAGGGCGTTTAGTACAATTCACAATTCTAAATCGTATTTTCTTTGATTACTCGTTAGAGACAGAACTTAATATTATTAGCATTCAAAATTACCCACACCCTTCAACCTTTGAAAAAAATACAATTATTTGCATAAACAATACATAAAAATTCTACTATTTATTACTAACTTTCATCGCAAAGAATAACAAGATTAATATGTCAAACTGTGAAGTCATATTTATTTTAATTAATTACATAAAGACATTCTAATTAATTTTGCAAGGTCATTTTTTAGAAAATTCTACTTATACCTTTTTAGAGATTGCTTTGAAACTAATTGCTCTTTGGTTTCTTTTCGAGTTCGGGAGTCAAGCTTCAACCCACTCAAATGTACCTACAGCAAAACTTCAATATTACGCGGTTATAGAAAACAGTATGAGGAATTTGACAGAATGTTCAACATATCGAATATATAATGTAGGAACACGCACATAAACAAAGAAGAACTCGTTGATTTATTTAATGGACATAACTTGGTTAGTGAAGAAAAAAGCGATTGCAATGGAACAATGGAACACCTTACAATGTTTCACACTAAAGACAATTAACTAAATAATGACATGGCTGATTAAAAGAGCGATTTAAAATGTCACATACACCAGATAGAAATATAAATTAATGTATTTAAAACGAAATACGTCAGAAAAAGTATTTCGATTCATATTTGTTTTTAATTGTTCGATTTAAATAGTTTTAATAGCGGTTTTGGTATGTGGCGGGTTAAGAAAGAGACGCATTAGCGTCGTGGGTAAGGTTATTGGTGGCATGCCAAAAGACCTGCCATTTTGTGCCACATACGATCATACTGCGTTAGCGAAATTACTTTATTGATGGTATCATGCTTTTTAAAACCCATTTGGTATTTAGTTGTTTATTGATCCCACTTTAAAAAAATACAAAATATTATATAAAATCGAAAGGATTGGAAGTGACAATTCATTCCACCAAATTTTTCATTAATGCTCGATTTTCATTATGCACTTATGCACTAGGTATAAAAAAATTAACAACATGATTAAAAATGCCAGAGAATGAATTTAATCCGAAAGTATCTTAAGTCATATTAAAATTAAATTTGTTTATTAAATTAAAGTGCACATAGGGACCAATTCAAAAAGGTGTCGGTATAATGTATTTTTTGTTTTAATAAAACACTACTTCCACATTTTTATAATGATCAGAACCGGTTTCGCTCAGCACAAACACTATCAAATGATGATGCTCATGATGAGCGAAACCGATCTTGAGAAAAATTTTCATATTTTTCCCGCATGTAGTTTTACCTAAGTAATATTTCTGTGACGTCATGGCAAAAGCTGATATGTCCGTTATTGTCATATTGGGTTTAATGTACAGTAAAATATTTGTCAGCATATTGTGGTGGCAAAATTCGGTATGCTAGTCATTTTCCACGAAGAAGATCGATTTAATAAAAGTATTATTGATTAGGAATTGTTCATTTAATTTGAATTCGTACCGAGGTTCATATTAATTCTCCTGTAAGCTTAGGTAAAACTGACATATCAACTTCTACCATAACGACGCCACAAATGTAATAAAGATTTTTTCAGCTGGCGGATTTTGCATGGCGAAGACAACGAAGAAAAAACCCCTTAAGAATATTGACTACGCTGAAATAACAAAAGCGATCTCTTCTTATCAGAATATGTTGTATTTGATTTTAAGCTTGTAGAATTTACTTTGACTCGCCAGTACATATTTGACTTTGACGCAGTTTTAAGCGCAGCTATTTTACTAGTTCCATCCATGTGACATAAGCTCGTCCATTCGCCCTTCATCGAATGTTAATTATCCAAGGTAACAGACACGGATCGTCCGTTTATGGAGCCATGTTCCCTCACACCCTCAAGCAATAAAAATCTGCATAGTCGTTTCCGCCGTATACGTATTGAGAGGCGTAAAAAATGTGTCAATCGTCGAAACAAAACGCATACAATTTCGCTCTATTTTACGCTCCCCGCATACATTATGCATCGAGATCTATCCTCTTCTCTTTATCGCGTTTTGTTTCGACGAAGTTTAGTTTTCTTTGCGCCGTAAAATATGGGGCAATAAATCGTACGTCGTTAAACATGTACCCGATTGTCACTTGTCACCTGGCGCTTATTTTAACACTTCATTTATTCGCGAATCTACGAATAGGTGGCGCTGTACATAGAGTTAGAGAAATGCTAGCGGTATACTTGTGCCAATTTTGACAGGTAAATTTATTTCACCGAATTTTCAAAGTGATGATTCTTTTTTTAAATTTTTGAAGTTAAACAACTGATGTGAATAACAAATGAAGTGTTTTCTTTTTATGATGTTTTTATAACGCAGAAATTCCCGCTAGCTCTATATTAAAATATTTATTACATTCATTTTCATTCAATTCTTGCTGTATTGAAAATATATTTACAAAAATTAATCACACTTTGTAGTATTTCTCCTACATTTTTTGCAGTGTGAACAGGGCCTGTTTTGTCGAAGAAGTAAGTATTTTTCTACTGTTGCATTGCGTCGGCTTATATGGTCTAGTGGTAAGAGCTTTGCCCTAGAAGTCAGGTGGGTCCTGGTTCAAGTCCCAGCAAGGTCAATATCAAATTTAGATTTTTTCACTTTAAATTTGTGATCTTGGACATGAGTGACTGATAAAAATTCTTATCAATTTATCTCGTATGATTTTATCCTGGCATGCCAAATAATTATATAAATATTAACATCATTACATAATTAAATAATAATAAATGCTTAATGACCTACATAGCGAAACCAGAGTAAAAAATATTTTTAAATTAAGATCATTTGTTAAGACCGCTTGTTGCACAGTTGCTCAACTTCTCTTTTTTTGAGAGAGTAGGTATAGAAGGATAGGGCTATAACAGGACCCCGTTTCTAGGGTTTTCGGGTGGGAGAGAGTTTTAAGATATTACAAATACCCATGTCTTCGAACAGAAACCGATAAATTGATTGGAAAATCCACTGACAACTGCAACACGAACCCAGCCTACGAGAACTGGTTGCCATTAAGTAGCTCAACTTCACGTTTTTTAATATAAGGATAAGGACAGGACAGGACTTGTAGTTAGCTGATCGCTATCTTTATGAAACATCACTGATATAATTGCCTTTCAACAAAAATCAATTTATGTAAGTATCCGTAATGGGATTCAAACTCGCGCATATCACAACCAAAGAGGACGATGTTGATCACTCAGTCATAGGCCCATTTTAATGGGTTAATTATTCTGAAATGAAAGTAATTTTTCAAACAATGAAAGTGATTTTTCAATCATTTTTCTCAAGTATCTTTGGCAAGTTCTGTGAATACATTTATCATCTGGTTCAGTTTTATAAACTGAATGTAGACTATTTACTAATGCATGTACACGTTCCTCTATATAAAAATATCCTAACAGGGTTTTGAGCACTTTACTATCACGACAAAGGCATAATTGTTTTACCATTGAAACATAACAATCGAAATATTTATTATTCTCTGTTTATTTTAGCTAAAATTTATTTACTTTAACAAACTCCTTGAATGGCAAAAGGCACTGCTGTGACATAACATAAATTCCACCCCTTTATGAGTCATATTCACTTTGAGCGTAGGTATCTGTGTACTCAGAAATTTTTCTGTTGAAATTTAATAATGCACTGTTCCAACACAAGCTTTTAACTTATGAATCTGAGCCCATTAGACGAACCGATAACGTAGCCTTTCCATAATATAGCGATACTCGATAAGCTTTCGTTATGCTTAGTATGGATATTTGAGAAGTTTTCAACCCCTTCATCCACTCTCTATCTCTATATCTGTAATTTTGATTGAAATACCTTGAATGCGAACTTTTAACATGATAAGGTCCCCCACCCATGCTCTATCCCATCCTGAAAATAAGGCGTAGAAGATAAAGCGTACATAGTCATTTACTAAGCTAACCTATCCATCCTTACCCTCTCCGAAGACATTGGATAAGCGACTGACTTCGAACAAGCTTTACATTTATCAATTTCTGTGGAAATGCTTTGTTAGGAGTCCACATGCTCCTCATTAGGAGTGGACTTGGTAAACATAATAACAAATCGAGCTCACTTGAGTGAAAATTTTTATCCGTTAAAGAATGTCTCGATTAATACGTTTTGCAAGAGCTAAGTTGTCCCGCTGTGTAATGACACTCCTGACTAGGGATGCAATACCAAATATTACCGGTATTGGGGATAGTAATACCGATTTTACAAATAAAAACACAAATGAGCAACACAAAACGCCGTATTAAGATCTCAATATAAGACGAATTAACAAATACTGGTATTTCGATAGTTCTTATTAAAAACTTCGTATTTTAACGATAAAACACAATTTGATTTCATTATCAAGTATGCCAATTGTTCACACAATTTCAAACAGTTTTACCGTTAACTGCTCGAGGGTTAACGAAGCGGTCACTACAAAAACTTGGAAAGCAGTAGAAATCAAATGGTGCTTTATTTTTAAAATATAATTCCTTTCCGAGAGTTGAAAGTTAACACCTAAAAAATTGATTCAATACTTGTATTTAAAAAATATAGACATCGACAATAACTAAATATTTATATCGCCAGCATAAGAGGCTGGTTTTCATAAATACTTTAAATGTATTGTTTATTTGAATTAAATATGACATGACTTTACCAATGCTGGGATACAATGAATTTTTTCAGATTAAAAATATGTGAATAATTATTATTCATCACAAACAATTATTGTATTAGAATGCATGATGGCTACATCATATTTTAAATGCAATTTTACATAGTTTCAAATACCAAAATACTGATATCATTTTAAAAACCGGTATTTCGGTGTTGAAGAAGCGGAGATCCCGTTTTCGATAATACCGGTATAACCATCCCTACTTCTGACACCATTCAAGATTTTAACTGTGCTATATAGTAATTTTATATTGCTCTATTTATTTCTTTATGTGACGATGTTGGCTCTATTTTCTTTAGAATTGTTATATCGTCGAAAAACAGTCCAATTGTGGAAACATTTTTCTTTTCCATTACAAAAACGCCTTTCAATCTTAAAACCACACACGAACGGATTTGTTTCGATACATTTTTTGAAATAATAGTAAGACTGCAGCGGCAATTATATTTCAATTGACTTTATTAACATTAACATTAACATTAGCGTAAAAGATGCATAAACCGTTTTTTGACAAAAATAAAATATTGATTGATTTGAAATTTGCTTTAATAATTATGACTACTCTAATAATACGCTAAAAAGAAAAGTATTTAAATCGCAAAAACTGGGCGTAGCGAGAGCGACTAGCTAATCACCAGTTCTGTCCTAGCGCCAGTGTTCTATCTCTACTCTCTTCAAAAATGATAAGTTTAGTAAAAAGCAGTTCTCGTAGAAAAATTCTCTTGATATACCTCCATTAGAAGACCATATGCTCACACATGATAAAAATCTCTTTTTACACTGATCAAATAACACAGACCAATGTAATGGAAAAATAAATTACACTTTTAGTTTAATTAATTTGAACATAGTAAATGAATATATAAATAGCAAAAAATAAAGCATTAATTTCTTTTGAACAGTTAGCTCATCTATGTATGTCTGTACGCAACATTTACGCAATATTTTCCGTAATCGGATAGAATTGCTGGAACACTATTACGTTAACATCATAGATAGACCTTTGAGTATACATCCATTTATGAATCGAAAGCGAATTTATGAAGTGTTCGAGAGTTACTATTAGACTTTGGACCCGGTACAAATTCAACGAAACAATCAGTGCAGATTTCCCGCAAAGGCCTGATCGCATGCGTGGCCCATCAGTGTATGTCACGGAATTGGCTCGTGTTGGCGGGTTTTTCTCAAAAAGCGCGGGAAAATGCTTAGCGGCGCGGTCTTTTATACAAATCGCCACTCGGATACTTTCCATATATCACCTGCCTGCTGTGTTACTCACACATTTGAATATCTTTATAAGGCATGTTTATTTTATTCGCTTCCTACCATCTGATCCTGCATTATTCTAACAGGGATTTATACTTGGTGAATATTTTACAATAGTGTACTCATCAGCAGTCTTCTTCTAGACGTGGTGGTACTACAACATGTTAACTTGCTTAGTGGTACTTGTCTAGTCTAGGGATCATCAGACAAATAAATCAATACCGGTAATTCAGTGTCTTATACAGTATTACAAATATTAATGCCAGAATTCCATAAATGAGGAGATGAAAACCGATAAGTCCACATTTTGTAAAAAAATAAGTACATTACTAAAAGTCATTTTACACAATATGCAGTGAATAATATTCAAACTATTAGTGGCATGCAGAATTCGATAACTTTAATAGTTACAATCAAATGCCAATATTCTAGTTGTATTTCGCTTATACATATTTTTTCAATTGGCGTTGATCACTTATAATATATATACTTTCTTTAATTGGAAATACAATACGATAAAAAAAAACAAACAAACGCTTAAACTAAAAAAAAAAATGCGTGAAATACAAAAAACTTTGCTTACTACTATGAGTCGATCAGTGGCGTGCCGTCCATACATGCGGTAGATGCGCCGCATGCCTTACAATTCGGAAATGAAAAACCTTTTTTTTTCTCATCTTTGTAAAGCTATTAAATTATAATTTTACGTAATTATCAAACAAAACTGCTTCAAAGTTTCACGTTTATACTATAAATTCAGAAAGTATGCGCGACCTATGGCATTTATCTGCGTTCTATTCAGCAGTGACCGCTCGATAAACGTAAGGCCTCAGACGAAATTTTTCCGAAATTTCACATGCATGCGCTAAGAAGTTTGCTTTACATGCGCATTCGCAGTAATGAAGAATCCGGAAATTTTTGCGCTTATTTGACGTAAGCCCATGCAAAGGGTTAATATATGAACTTGAAAGACTAGTTCATTTATGTTGAAATCAGTCAATCTTTATTGAATCAAAAAAAGCATAGCGTACAATCAACTTTACACTCCTTAACTTTTTATGTGACATAAAAAAATCAACTTTTAATTGAAAAATACTTATATTTCGGTATTCGGGATATCGATATCAATATTACACTTATTGCAATCCTTGGACGTAGCCAGCGACTGGAGGACAACCCCTATATTCATTTTCTCCGAAATGGATATGTTTGACAATCTGCTTTTAGGATAATACATATTGTAATTTTTATCGTCATAATTATGCAACCTCCTATATGCAGAGAGAAATAAGCTTTTGCGAGACGATACAAATTTCCCATACCACAAAGCTGCTAGCTGCAAGAAAAATCAGAAAAAATGGGTCAATTTCGTGCAGCCCACAAAATGTGAGGAAGATATCATAACTCATAAAAACCGAATTCAATCCGGAAAATGTATTATCGAGTGGCTATTACATATATTTATATAATTTTACATATCGACTGAGGGTGCTTGATGAAATTTTAATATCAAATTTTAATTGTTGAAATTTCAACTTATATTTATGTCTTTTCCAATAAACTTTATTTGTCGTTGTTTTGGGAAATCTTTTGACTTTATATATGATGTAAAACAAAAATTTTATACACAATTATCAATTATATTCGAATCTTTTTTTGGACGGTCTTAGAAAACGGACCAATTATTTTTTTACTTTTACTCGGTTACAAAAAATGAAAAGTATTATTAAATCAGTATAAATATGTATGTATTAGAAAAACGGGCCTTATGTGATTATTAGAATCGTCTTTTTTGCTATTTGGTGAATTTTGCAGGTATTCAAGAGTCATGCATGACTTGTTATTGTTTTGATACATTTATGTTCCTCTTCTATGTTTCGATTTTATTTCCATTCTTGTTCTTTTTTTTTAAATTATGTATGTATTTTATGAAACTATTATTACATATTTAAATAAAAAATAATTTTGTTTTCGTGGTTTCTTAATTAATGGAACTTGTCTCTCAGTTTTATACTTGCACATTTTTTTTTGCACGGTAGTCTCTGGAATGTATCCCCCGTGCAAATAGAGAATCAGCTTTATTTAACATCAAGGCCGAGTTAATTATCGTGTAAGCGTTTTTAATTGATCGAGATTTTCACCAACTGCTCTACTTATGTAAGTTGACACAGGTCTCTTTCCATTATAATGTTAATCAACAGTAAAAAGTTAAATACATAATATTTACAGACCGTAACAACCGAAGGGGCAGCTGTATTTATCGTTACAATTATTGGGGCCAAGATTTTAGTTGAAACGTTCTAAATTTACAGCCTGAACGTGATATTTACAGCATTAAAAGGCAAAAAAGCTTTGGTTCAAATAATTTTTGAAACCAAAAAATGTTTAATGTCATCAATAAAAATGTGTGTCAATAATTTCTTGAAGTCTCGATACATAATTTCAGTTGCTCTTTGCATCACATCTTCTGCGAAAGGTCGTGCGTATATGTTATGATTAAAGTTTCTAATCCCGGGTTCGCCGTCGATTATTCAATCCGATAATTTATATTTCAAATTAAAACTTCTTGATTAACTACAACGTGTACCTCGGTTTGTTCATGCACGAATTTTTTTATACAAATTACTTATATTATAATACAATTAATATTAATGTATTGTTAATAATTGTATTTATCGTTTTATTATTTCATATAAAACCATTTTGATCATTACGTTTTTTTCTTGCTTTTGTAAATGACTTTTTGATTAAAAATCAATAAAAAAAACCATTTCAATGCTCGAAAAACATATTGAATCTGAAATACACTCCGATTGAAGCAATAATCAACACAGATATAATTTTTAATGTACAATTTAATTCATTAAATTACACGGAATGACTAATTCCAGGATCTTACAAAGGGACCGTGATCAAATATCCTAGTTATGAGATAATCAATGGATTATTCTCTTTTTTTGTTTATACATTTTAGAATAATTATTTATCGAGAATGTAATTGCTTAATACTACCGAAAAAAACATAAAAAATATGCATTTTAGCATAAAATATACATTAAAAGTATTCTCAAGTTTTTTTTTTATATAAATGGTTTATTAAAAAATTGTATGCCCTCAAAGCAGTTTGAGATTTGAAAACGCGCTCTGCTAAATATATGGCTGTCTACGATATATATAAAAACTACGTGGCGCCGTAGAAATCGTAGCACTTTCCTACGACCGTAGTACGTAGTGCTACGGAAACAATGCTTTACTCTCGATAAAATTTGTATTATTAAAAATATATTTATTGCAATGAAAATAATTGATGGCAATTATCAAAATATTTCCGCATTACAAATGTGAATTCGTCAATAGTTTAGAAACACAATATGGTGTGCTCTTTGAGACATATTTTACTTGTAGTCGATTTTATTCAGCTTTTTTATGAAGAACTAACTCTTAAATTGAATATTATAATCACTGTCAATAATTTAAATTAAAAACGTTTCCAACTTAAAGGTTTACACCACCTTCATATTTTTTTTTCATTATTATTCCACGAAACGCGAATATCAATTTTAGTGATAAGTCTTAAATATACTTTTTTTATAAAAATTGAAAAAATATTTAACATTACAGCTAATGATACCAAATATTTTGAAATTTTAAATTACATTAGAATTTTTTTATGTCACTTGAAATCAACTCGAGGAAAGTGAAATCATAAACACCCATATCCAAGATCTAAAATGAGATTGAAATCTAATATAAACTTACAGTTTTTCGTACGATTTCAGATAAAGTAAACAAGCATAAACAAAAATAAAGTTGATTTGATTTGATTATTATTTTACTAGCTGTTTAAATGAATATACGTAATATGTGTTTCTCTTTTATCCTCAGACTGATTCTACTCTATTTTATATATTTGCATATATATTGTTGATCTTGGATCTAATCTCTTAACTGTTAAACGTACTAGAAAACGAAAAAAGTTTGGAGGGGGTCTTACCGGTTCCCTGGCGTCCTTTGTTGGCCTCTGTGGCTTAGTGATAAGAGCCATCTGATGGACAAGGTCAATATCAAATTAAGTATTTTTCTTTTTCCTAATCTAATTCATATATTAATAATTCAGCGAGGATTTGAAAACAAATTTGTCAGTAGTTTAAGTTTGCCATTTCGCTGAAGTAGTTTATACGTTTTATAAAATTTTACAACCCTAATATAATATTAATATAATTTTATATAATGTAGTTTTGATGTTCGTATGCTAGTATATTAAATATATATTATCTAAATATCCTTACGTTAGTTGTATAGGAAAATAGAATGATAAGAAATAATTACTAAGAGCACAAAGCCGTGCAATAACAAGAAGTCTACGAGGAAAATGTAGTCTCCTGAAGGTGGAATGTACAAGGTAATGCATTAAGTCGTTTTTCTGCTAATGTAACATGGCTGTTAAAAGCTACCCACTTTATTTTAACACCCCTAACGCCGACGGTTATAATATAACTTAATTATTGTTTAAATTAAATTAACTATCTAATTGATACCACAAGGGTTCATTAGATTGTTGAACAGTACAATACTGCCAAAGAACTTGTTTCGTACAATTTTAAATACATATATTGCCACAGTACTGGCAGAAGATGGTAAGTAACAAAATTGACAGAAACTAAGTAGATAAACAATGAGATTTTTGGATATCAATTCTTTGTATGGAATAACTCGGTATATGCATTGATTATGCCGGTTTGGAAAAACAAAGCAATTTATTTTATCAGTAAGTATATTAATACAGATTTATAAGAAAGGAATTGTCCCTGTCTATTAATCCCTTACTTGATTAGTGCTAGATTGGCATACATCCATCTATATTTCGATATTATGATTATCTATGTAACATAAAATACCGAGGCTAAAGACTTTATACTACAAGCTAAAATTTTCATTTTCTGTTTACTCAGAACTGTCAATACGTTACTTTGCAACTTCGGCCTGTACGGTGACGATATATTTTATGAAGAATGTTTTTCATAGATGATTTTCAATTTCTATAGCCCTAGTAATACAATGTGGTTGCCCCACCTCCACCCGATATGTGTATGCAGTCGCTGTTTCACGGTCACCCTACATCGAAGCAAGAACACGGGGAGTAAATTCGCTTTTTTTCTTGATCGTTATGTGAATATTTTTCCATAACGCATTAACGAACAATAAAAAAACGAATATACTCATCATGTTCTTGGCCCGATGCAGAGCTGCACGGGATCGATTATGTAACCATGCACTACAGCGCTTAATAAAAAAAAATGTGACTTTCTCTGTCACTTAGTTTAAGTGATATTAAGTATTCTGTGTATCCGTATACTGCGCTGGGTTAATCTACTCCGCGTTGAAATTAAAGAGGAATCGATAATATCCATATCTCCACAATATGACGTTGCAAATTTATCGAATGCCTCAAAATTGGCCTTGGTTGAAATCAAGTCAGCTTGGCCTATTTGGCCTGTATGAGGACGGACTGTAGCAAACAGCTATGCTAGTTCAGCATTCACTTTGGGACAGTCCCACAGAACGTGATCAGCGTCCTGATGGTTGTGTCCATGAGCACAATCCGGTCTTTAAACCAGCATGCCCAGCCTAATAACACGAAAATATTAATGTACATAACGATACGTTTAGAAAACTAAGGTATCAAATTAATTAAAACAGTGTAATATAAAAGTAAATTGTCTACCGAAACTTGTTTGATACAGAAAGTGTTGAAAGTCTTTCTTTGAAAGCTACTTCCTCCCTTCACTCCTGAATCCCTTCTCCAACTTGACCGCAGATACATTATTTGACGTTGCCGATAAAACTGTTTGTTTTTCTCGTCGTTCTTGAATAATATTATACACTCTTGCTTTTACTTTTATCTAAGACTCAACCATTATCATAAATTTAATCGGAAGAAAATTATTTTTAGCATAGTTTTAATTACATCAGCTTTCTTGAGGGCAATATTAAAAGATTAAAGTCCAGAGGGAATTATCATATATTGTTAATAGAAGAGGGCTGAATAATTCTCGATGTGTTACCTTCTTCAGTATTTAAATCATATTTAGAAATATCACAATAGTGTATTGCAACAGAATATTTCAATAGGTACAACTAAAGATATGAGAGTCTTTTTTAAAGTGCCAACTGTTAATTCTTGACGGAAAAGCAATCTTAAAATAAATCAAAATTCGTTTTTTACTAATCTCACATTTTTTAAATGTTCATGACCGGTTACGATCATTGCGAGAATTATCAATTGATGGAATATAAATCTTAACAGGGCTATGCATATGAAATTGAGTGTTAATAATTACATTTCAAAGCATTGGCTCAAGAACTATGACAAGAATTTACAGATAATCGTACAGACTATACACAAGCGAAATTAAATAGTCTACAATTAAAATGTTGAGGACCTCGTCAGTAATACGATGGTGTGATGCTAAAATAGCTGAGTATATTAATGATGAAAAAATACACCTTTCATACTTATTCCACATTAGAATCAGTTTCACTCATACCGAGCTCATCAACATCATAACTGAATTCATAATAGTTTAAATTAATGATGTGTTTACAATCTTCTTTATACCTTTTTTTATGCTAGTTAGTAAACGAGTAGGTACCCCTTCAAAAATCAGAAACGTTTATATCATATTTTTATTATGTATTTTTGTTGACGTGGATTTGAGACTTGAGAGAAATCATAACGGAATCAAAAAGCTTTCCTACTGAAATAAAACAATCTCAATAAAGGTGTCGAAGGAATTCTCGTTTTACAGTTTTATTTATCTTTCTGCCTTGAAGGTATTATGCTGTTGAAAGATTAGTAGTGAGTAACGTGGTGCAATGGTCAACGTCGTTGGCACAGTAAGCACAGTTTCATAAATTTATTTTTCATTCGAATATGAATCTCTGTTCGAAGGCATGGATGTCTAAGCCACTAGTCCTATCCTAGCCTTATCCTTCTATTCCTACTCTCTTCGGAAAAGATCAAATTGAGTTATGCTCTCAAGTCCGAACATCATAGATATTACTTACCGATATCATATATTAAATAATGTTGTATATTGTTTAGAGACAAGTGAAAAGTTGGAACCAAATAATATGACATCAATATTTATATCTTATCTAAATAATACGAATTCCCTTAGATAGAGAAGTCTCTTTAAAATTAAAGAATATTTTTGAATAAATAATAATAATAATGAATTCAAAGCTCGCCAAAGTTTGGGACAGGAAATTTAAATAAAACAATACGTTCTAATAAATTCAATACGGAGTATAAATAAAATTATTATTTTCGCGATGAATGTCAAAGAAAAGTTATAATTAAAAGCAAACACAAATACTCAAAACACATCGGCGTGCTAAGAAAATAGCTACTGTCTAAAATGTTGAGAAATATATTCAAGGGCATGGATTTCTTTGTGTTTTCAACGCTTGTTATCTTATTCATTCTTTTTAAATCGCGTAGAGCGTCTGCAACTTCTTTACTGACAAAAAGCAACATATGTTAAGTTTGCTGGATAAGGGAGTTGGGATTTTAATTAAAGGCAAGAACATGAATTTAATCACACCCATTCTTTGTCTATGACGTCTTCAAGTGGTCATCAGCCTTGGCCATAAGGGTGTGGAGGTGGCAGCTTAAGTTTAAATTAAAACACATCTAAATCAACTGGTATTGCCATATCCATATCCTGCCGTGACTAATGCGGCTTGACTGTCGACAGAGAGAATAACAACGTAACTAACCATCTGCATCGATTTATACATACAAGAGCTGTTCACTGGAAAGTTATCGTAATATACAATAGTATTTGTATAATGTCGAGTGAATATTATGACTATTTCATTCATTTCCTTTAAATATTGATAAGCTCGAAGCGTAGCAGACGTGCTGATTATGACAATCATTACGATGATTATAAATTAAAGAGAAAAAAAACAGCAAGATTCAACGACCGAAAATTAATGACTAAGAATTTCCAAAGGGCAGGTTTTCGTAAAACTGCCTAGTACCTGAAGAGGTCTGCCAGCATACTCTTTATGGGGCTGTTGTTATTATTGAATTTAAATGAACGACTTTACAAAATTAAGATTTGATGCCATATCACTGCATAATATCTCTCTTGCTAATTGCCTTGGTAAGAGGTGATTCGAGAAGAGTTCTGGGCACAATTGGGTTGTGTCAATATGTACATTTTTACAAGTCTCAAAATTTAAATTTAATATTGATCTTGCTCGGAGTTCAACCCGGAACTATCTAATTGTTGTGGTGGAGCACCTACCCCTAGACCACAGATACTGCAGTGTGCCGCACAATTTATTTTACTCAATGTAGCAAATATGTACCATATTCAACTCCATTGAATTCGTATAATTTCCTAGTACACCACTGCGAAACCGCGAATTTTCCTGTCCCACCGGACTTGAAAATTCCACCCCACCCTAACTCGCTCCCCAGCTGACATCAATTACGATTTTCTTGTTTACTTTATTCTTTTGAAATTAAAAATTCTAGATTTATCAGATAAAATGCAAAACGGCCGTGTCTTTTCGCGGGTTTTCCGAATCATTGAGCGGCGATTCTCGCGCCAGAATTTACATATTATTTTTATGACCGCTAGCCGTGTTGTTTATAAAGCTAAATATTTCCCCCAGATTTGTTTTTACAACGGAAAGATTCGCGCTAAAAACCCGGCAGACCGGAAATATAATCGCTCTAAACGTTTCGGAAAGCATTTTTCTTATGAATATGAATAAAAATAGGATTTTTTATTTGAATAAAATGAAAACGGTATCACTGTCATTTTTGATATTGTACTCTTTGATATTGTTTTTTTTTCCTACAACAAAGTTCAGTAGAGCGGTTATTTGAACCTTCAAACAATCTTACAAATTTCAAATAACTGCTCCTACTTAATTTCACATTTATTTCGAAAAAAACAAAACACATATTTAGGCATAATAGGGTAAAAAAAATAAAAAAGTTTTCAGTTATTTTTATCCTATTATATCTAAACTAGTAACCGTACCCGTCATAGATGACGGTATTAAAATTGAAATTCTGAATGTCTAAAGTATCAAGTACGTCGGAACTCTGCGTACATTGTTGACACCGCGAACGGCTACGTCAAGAGAAAATATATATAGATATTTTCAGCACTTAACTCTGGGTATTGTTCACTAAATATTTTTTCCTTTTAAATTAATCTTTTTTATTTAATAATTTAAAAAAATGTTTTTATTTTCATTATTGTTTTTATTAGTAGTACTATTTTCAATAATTATTATTATTGTTGTTACTGTTATTATATTTGTGAAATGCATGGCGCATTGGTGTCAGCTGTAATGCCACGCATTTCAATTTTTTAAAATTACAATAAATAAATAAATAAAATTTCATACCTACATGTGATATGTGATAATAGTAAAGCGTCTACAGAGCGGTCTGGGCTATTATATATAATATAGTTATTTCAAGAATGTCCAACTGTTACTACTTTCCGTATTCAATGTTCTGTCTTCAAAGAGCGTTTGAGAGACTGTGTTTTATTGATTAAATTGGAATTTTCTTAATAGAACTCCACTATAATAAACCAAAAATATCGAAAGGTTCAGTTCTATCCGTATTTTATTTTGTTTGCTGATAGCAATTTCGGCTTCGCGCCATTGTCAAAACTATGGCGTGAAGCCGATGTGAGTCGCTGAGTCGCTAAACACAAAATATGTTCTATCGATAGATCTATCAATTTTTCCAGTTGCAAATCTAAAATTTCTTCCTATTTCGTCACTGTTCGAAACACAAAAATTGTCTATATTTAAAAACTGTTTTATACTATCTCGATCCTGCTTTTACACAGTCGACGTGCTCTGAAAAAAAATGACAGTTTAAAAGAATATTTTATTTTTCCTTATACACCGGAAGACACAAAATAACTTAAATTATATTCAAAACTATCATACTGCACATAAAAGTTTTTCGTGATTTACTTAAAACTCTAAAGACCATCGGCAGCGTGTTTAGCGACTCAGTGACTCATATCAGCTATGTCAGCAAACTGATAAAATTCTTGCAGAAGCGTATAATTTGTTATTTTTACCCGATTATAATGGAGTTCTACCAAGTGAATGTCAATTGAGTCAGCACATATGTAGGCTCACACCACAAGTGATGAGGACAAACTTAATATTACAATGTGGCAAATCATGAATTTAGTGTATGAAATAAAAAAATGCGTACTACATTGGCATTCTGTGCTTACGTTTTTTTATGAAAAATATTTTCAATTGTTAGTTGTTATGGAATTTTAATTTTTCCCTTAGCCCTCATTTAAAGTTTTCCCGTATTTATCGTTTAATTTATCTGGTCCCTGCAATAATTCAACTACACAGTTTTAAAATCTACGACTTAAGTATTATAAAATGTTTTTTATTTTATTTCCTCAATATTTTCATTTTTGCTACAATACGTTACTATTAGTCGATTTCATGCTGTGTTGCCACTTTATAACTTTGCCTCCGGCTCTATGGTCTTGCGCTAGAATCTAGTATCACTGGATCTCTAGGATCACGGGATCCATACATAAACTAGTAGGACGCCCGTCATAGATAACGGTATTGAAATTTAAATACTGAATGCTTAAAGCAGCTAGTTTTATTTTTTGATTATAATCAAAATGTATACCTACAATGTGATATGTGATAATAATAAAACGCCTACAGACCGGTCTGGACTATTATATATTATATAAGATGATACACTGACATGTTCTGTATATTATGCACAAAGCATGGATTAAAATTATATTCACATTGAGACCGGGCATGGCTAAAAAATTATCATTGACTAATGTCAGTTGCCATTGTTAATCGTTTTATCAGTACAGACCTAATAAAATACTTTTTAATTTAAAATCATAAACATAATTATATCATTGTTTGTAAAATGAATGATGGAATTGCCTCTTTATAACTTTACACACCGGTTTTAGTATCTAAGATCACGGGATCCATACATACTAATACACTGATACACACTGTGTATTATACACAAAGCGTATCAGTGTAGTAAAAAGTGCAAAGTTATAAAGCGTACACTCTACTGTGCTGATATAAAAATGTTTTTTAGATTCATTTAAAAGTTATAGTAAAATTTATTTCGGTGAAACTCGGAAACAAATTTCTGCCCAGTCATAAACATCAAAAATTCAACTCTCGTATGAAAATATTATGTCTATCACAGTCCAATACAAGAAAATATATCGCTGCATACATTATTATATTTTGGTATAATATTTATAAAATTTGTTACATACCGTATTGCAAATTTGTAAATGTTGTCTCGTCTTGTTGTTGTTGTCTATTGCCGCTGTCTTTTGTTGTTGTCTATGTATTGTGTTGTGGTTGACGTTATAATATATTCAATTGTTAATAGACTCTTTCGTGAAAAAATGTGTTTAAAGGTAGTAACCAGAAGTGGCGGATTCTTCAATGGAAAATTATATCACTGAACGTAAGGTTAGTTCTTTTTCTTCTTCACTGACACTACAGTTCGGAGTGAATCTTGACCGTCTCAAAAGTCTCCTCTACCTTCGCACACCAATCACTAACCTCCAGCACTACAGTCCTATGACTTGCACAATTTTGTTGGGCACGATACATAAACCTCACGATAAAGACATCTTTTTTCCTTCAATAAAGTCTACCCACAGACCCATCAAGCTCACAATATAAACATACGTATCATTTCCTATGGTTCATAGAGATATATAGAAACCTTCATAGCATCAACAACGACTCCTTGTGGAGAATTAGAAACCTGCGCAAACTCGGGCGGGTTAAGACAACCGAGATTTGTGTTGTGGCTGGGGTCGGGTAACAGATTTAGTTTTCAGAAATATATTTCGGACATTGTTCGGGTCATGCATTAGTCAGCCATGCAACAATACTATTCTTAAAAATGTTGATAACTTAAGTAATTAAATTGACGTTAATTTGTTATGAATATCGTTGGACATATTGAAACAAAATCATCAATATTTTCCCGACAAAATTGTATGAGCTAATGATAACTAAATCTAAAACATGTTTTTTTTCTATTTAAGAATGAGTACTTATGTTATTCGTTGGCATATAATATATAAATCTGCTTTATATTGGTTTCAGATGGTTGACCGCTGTGTCGGTAAGTTCATTTTCATTTAGATTTAAAATTGATTTGTTAAAAATTAGTTTCAACAATATTTTTAATTGAAAAAATCGGACTTTTTCGGGCAGGGAGAAATAAATTGGGCCTTCGCGTAACAAGTGATATATTAAGACTGGAAGAATTGGGGCCGGGCCTGAAGAAGCCTCTGTATTCAGTGCAGTGCAGCTTCTATAAAGTATCTTTACAGTAATTGTTTTTTGACAACTGACTTCTATTCAGTCGTACAACCTCTTCTTCTCAGGTAAGGACGGAAAGGGCTAATGTTCAGTGAATTGCTTTCGCTACACTTTTATGATCGGATAACATCCAGGCACTAGGTTTTAATGTAATCATCTCACTCGTCTTTGTCTTGAACAAAACTCCCTAAATCAATATCCTTCACCATACAGTAACCAAGTTTATTATCGTAAAATGTTTATAGATAAAGTTTTGCTCAAAAGCTTACAGTTTTTGAGATATTACAAATACGACATTGTACTTCGGATTTTAGGTAAAGATCTTTCGCATAAGTGGCTAGTTACGTGTTTATACTTGAAAAACGGTGAAGTGAGTACTTTTCCCAATGTTTGTTGATGCCTACTAGGGCATCCAATCCCGGACCTCTTTTACGATCCCGGGATTTTATTTCTTTTCATTATTGCTTCAATTGGAACGTGTATATGATTTAATTTAAGACATAATTTAAGACATCGACTGAGGGTGCTTGATGGAATTTCAATATCAAATTTGAATTATTGAGATTTTGTACACTTCCATGTATTTTGTCACTAACGACCCGGTTTTCGCCTTTCGGCATCTTCAGGCATTCGAGCGCAGTCAGTTCGAGTCCATTCGTGCGCTCGAATGCCTGAAGATTCCGAAAGGCGAAACCCGGGTCGTTAGTGACAAAATACATGGAAGTGTACAAAATCTCAATAATTCTAATTTGTATATGATTTAATATTTTTTTCATCGGAATTTTTTTTTTCGATTTTAAATCAGACAGTATTTACAAAAAAATAAAATATAAATATTGAAAAAAAAAACAATAAAATAATTTTATTTTTTATTTATTTCATTATTATGGTAGGTTTTATCAAATGGTATCCAAAAAGAGGACATGTCTTTTAATTTGGCTTTAAAATATTGTCCTCCAATCGTTTAAGAAGCGGTGCTAATTGTCCTCCATTTCAAATTGGGTCAGAACGGCTGTTACAAAATATGAGGAGGGACTACAAAAAATTATATTAATTTTATAGGAATTATTAAAAGACTACGTAGATGAACAAACCGAGGTACACGTTGTAGATAATCAGGAAGTTTTAATTTGATATATGCATTATTTTTTAGCATTTAGTGAACCCCGAAAGCCCAGGATTGTCTGAATATCAATCCCGGGATTACGGGATTGAATAATTGACCGGGATCCAGGATCGCGGCATTGGAAGCGATAATGCCAACCTATAGAACTGAGTGCGCAGACAACGTATGTGGCACTTGGCGCGTCAATATACTGAAAAAGTTTCAGTGGTCCTTTCTTGTTTTACAACGCATCCAATGGATTCCGCGAATAAATATAGTTGAATTAGGATGGACTGCTCTATCGAAACCAATATCAAAGTAAGCAAAGTTATCATAGCAAATAATCAAACAACTGTCGAAAGTGCAGACAATAACAAACCTGAAACATTTACGTTCAATCAATTTTAAGGTTTACCTTTCTATCACTCGCCTTCTTTATTTCATCACACATCTCATACGAAAATGGTACATTTGATTCGCAGCGTGTTGGATGCATGGCAAACGAAGTGCAGCAAAGGCGTGCATCAAAATAATAAAATTTCCTCACGTACGAGAAGCTTTCAAAAATATTGTGCATCCACCAGGCATTGTTAATCTTTTAGCTACTGGCCAGGACCGTTTCAAGAGAATAACCCAGACATGACGAATTTTAAATCAGTATGGATTCAGCGAAAACTTAATGAACAGCTGACAATTAATTCATATTCAGTACATTCACGTTGGTTCTATTTCTTTGTAGCAACTCCTCAAGAGAGAATTATGACACGCGATATATTATGAATATTCTAGTGGAGACTTTAGGTGAATTGAATTTTTGATTCAAAATTTATCTGCGTATAAAAATTTAACTGTTCAATTTGAATTGTTTTTTGTTGTCAGTAATGTGATGGCATTATCAGTCGCTGTAAATTTAATGCAGGATGACTGCCTACCAAAGCTTTCGCCAGGATTACATTAAAAATAATAATGGAAAGTTTTTAGTTCCACGAGAAATACATTATGTATTTTATAGCTATTTCGGATATTTATGCCATCTTCACAACTGCTATGGAGTGATATCGAAATAAATGTAGACTATAAATTAAAATCACTTTTAAGGTGTTACCTGTCAATTTATGGTGGAGAGGCATTATCGTCGACCTTTGTGGTCTAGTGGTAAAAGCTTTGCTCTAGCGATCACGTGGATGCAAATTTGAATTTTTTCAATTTAAATTCGTGATCTTGGACATGAGTGACTTTGAGCCACTCATGTCAAGTTCGAAAAATTCTCATCGAGTTTATCTCGTATGATTTTCCAATTTTCATCATACTTGGCTGTCAGCTGTAATGCCAGACATTTTATTTTTTAAATTTAAAAATTTAAAATTACATTGTAAAAATAAAACACAATTTGTGTTGTACTAATTTCACATTTTTATAATGATCAGAACCGGCTTCGCTCATCGCGAGCATTATCAACTAATGAAATAAATGATATGAAAATGTGGAAGTAGTGCAGATTAAATTGTGTTTTATTTTTAAAATATAATTTATAATACTAAATACCTAAATAC
The DNA here is from genome assembly GCA_022494535.1 of Himalopsyche phryganea. NCBI lineage: Eukaryota > Metazoa > Arthropoda > Insecta > Trichoptera > Rhyacophilidae > Himalopsyche > Himalopsyche phryganea. The sequence goes on along the minus strand of JAGVSL010000125.1, from coordinate 1,098,121 downwards.
TTTGCTATTTTTAACCATATCATAATGTAGTCGTGCCAATTCCAAATTCAATTCAAATAATGGAAAGCGTTTCTTCAGTGTTTTAACTCAACCACGTATCAGATTATTTACATAACGCAAGAACATTTCTTAGTTATAGCCAGTGGCGTAGCTAAGGGTTTTGCACGCCCGGGGTGGTCCTTGATTTTGCCACCCTCCCCTCCAGTTTTCTTTCAAACTTTTTTAATCACGAAGACACAAAAAATTGCACCGCAGCCAGAAAATTGTTTTTTATAAATATAATTTCTTGCAAAATACGTACTATATCTTTACAATCCTGACAAATTTTATATTTAATAGTAATATTTTAAAGTCTCGTAGGTTTGTTTTTCAAATCCATGTTTCAAAAAATCCAATAGTCAATAAAATAAATTTTATGTTTATTATTAATATTAAAACACAAATTTATTATTTTACAATACATTAATAGATATATATTGCAAATTAAAAATTGCTTAAAGAATGAATTAAAAATTGCAAATTTATTTAGAACAAGATATTCGGCAGATTTTGCTAACAAGAATTCGCAAAAAAAACGTTTTAAAAAATTATAACAAATTTACTTTTAATCGCTTTGCTCTCAAATTCATCAGCAACATTAGCAAAGTCTATTTTATCTGCCCAGTTTTTAATCGCAAATTGCGCACTATCGATATTGAATAGTTTTTTATTAATTTTAGCTTCGTATAACTATTTTAATAGCTAGCAACGCAATTGCGGAAATAAAATTACAGTTTTGAAAAAATTGCAAAAGTTAAATTTTCGCCGTCCTTCCACACATATTTCTATTGCCGGCTCCATATGCACGGGATTATGGAGCTCATTAACGCGCTTATGGCATAAATTTGGTTAAATGGCAATAATGAATATGTGCATCGTTGCCTTGAAATGATTATTTGTATTTTTTTCGTTGGATGAATTTAAATAATATACAGTACGTTGTCATAATAATGTCAACTGTTACCCCACGAACTATATATAAGGATTTGAATTAGATGGTGGCGGATTAGCTATCCAGAAAAAGCGAGGAAATGCCTTCATTGCTACAGCAATAAAAATAATGTTGTGTCGCGTACATATAAAGCAGCCACATAAATTTGTAAAATCCGTGGCTTTACAAGCAGTAATGTGGCCACAGTAAGAAGTGTACGTTTTTACGCTCTCGTTTTATCTATTTTTTCGACTGGTAACCCTAATCGCTAGTTAACGACTCGTTTTATGGCGGCAAAGCCGCGAGTTGAGTTGCCAGGGCGTGAAAAAATGAATGCATTCCTCCTTGTGTCTGACTGTTTGTAAAGATGTTTTTCCAGTGAAATATAAGTACATCATTAAAATGTATTGTAAAAACGGTGACCATATGTTATATGACAACTAACGCAAATGCGCCATACTTTTGTTATAATGTGCTAGAATAAAATAAAACCATCACACAAAAAATCGTTTTACTGTCATAATTATTATGCTCACATGACAAACTCTTATGTATATGTACATGTCAAATCTAAACTTTGTAATAATAATTTAAGGTAAGCCCAAAAAGTAAGTTAATATCTTGACGAGCACAGTTAATATCGTGATAGTGATAAGGTAATATCGTGACAACTAGAATACATAAGAAATAAGCAAAAATATTTATTTATAAAAGAAAGAGAGGCTGACATTGGTATTTTTGATTTACACACACCTTTTCAATGAATAGTTAAATCAATAAATTTTATTTAAACGCTCGTCACACATGATGTTAATTTCATCATCGTCTGACGCGAAGTCCAAACAATCGTTATGACAATATGGACAAGTGCAATATGACGATTGTACCCATTTATGCCCAATCTTCTCTTTTGCATCAAGGGAATATGTTAATCTTCATGCAAGACATATCCAATCTTTATCCGTATGTTTTTTTTTTGTTTCGGCTCCTTGCTTATTTTTAAACAGTTGAAGTGTTCAAGCATTTTGCTGACGAGTCGGACTTTCTTTTTGCTGATGAGAATGTGCCAAAGCGTCTAGATGAATAGCATCCTTACAAAAAAGGAAAATGCCACATTTCTTACAGGCACTCTTTAATGCAAAATGTCAACCCAGTTTAGTCACAGAATTGTTTTCCCTTTTATGTAGTCGTTGAGTGTACTCCATAATAGAGCTCTCGATTTTGAATGGGCATAAATTGTAATTCCATCTTCTTGCACTAATCTTAAAGCATGATCTATATTTGAAGATGTGTATTGTATCCTTTTTTTGATTTATTTTGCAGTTGTAGCCATGTCTTAAGCAAAAATATACTGATACAGGTAATATGGTGATAAAAAAAAAACAACATAAACCAGCTAAATAAATATTCATTAATATTGTCGACCATATAAGCTTTACGTACATATATTATTATATCAGTAAAAATGAGGTAAAACCTTAAATAGTTCATTCAAAAATGAGTCTTCAAAATAACTTGTGATTTTTGAAAAACAACTTAACAAATACATCGACTTACTTAAGGAATTTTGTTTAATACATTATTATATTTTTATCTAATACTATCAAATACATTAAGGTTGATCTATCAACTATTAACATTTTGCAAAAAACAATTACTTACCGGTTTCAAATCAGATGATTTTACGAAAAACTGAGCATATATCTCGCGCCCATCAGTTTTATTCGTCTCGATAGGCTGGCAAACTAAAAGTTTTTTAGCTTGTCTCATCAGCAATTAGCGATCAATGTGAAAATGCCATTATTCTTTTCATTTCTTTACCTCATTGTATGCATTGTTTCACATTTGTTACCAGACTAGGTAATATTGTAAAATCAAATTTAAAAAGTATCACGATATTACCTATTTCACGATAATACGTCCCCTTACCCTATATATTTTTTTAACCATGCACACTCCCAATGTGGAACATATGGCCTCCTAATGAAGGCCAACTGTTTGTCACTCAGCTTCTCAATCTCTCTTTTGCGAAGAGATTAGGGATAGACGGATTAGGACAGGACTAGTGGTTATTTAATCGCTCTTTTTAGGATCGGATGAGTTGAAGGGAATGTTTTCTGACATCACGAAAATCCATGAATCGATTTAAAAATAAGTTTATAAAGCTTTCCGTACTGGGATTCGAAGCTGTAAGATCCGCAAACGAAGCCAATGACTTTGACAACTCCGCCACGTACCCGACAGGAGAAGTTTTGCCTCTTCTTCCAATTATTGATATTTAGGTGTTACTGGATCCTACCCAAATTTTGAATACAGAAAAAGATGGCGTCCATATACTTACGTCAAGTTACAGCCATTTTTCCTCAAATCAAATTAACTGCTGCTTACATACCAAAACTAATGAATACCATTACCAAAATATGTAAATAGGTAACAATGGCGTGGCGTCCATACATGCGGTAGATGCGGCGCATTCCTTAAAATTCTGATATAAAACGGTTTTATCTCTGTGTTTCTCTCTTAAGTTATTAAATATTTATTTTAAGTAGCGATGAAACAAAACTACTTCAAAGATCCGCATTTATGCAATAAATCTAACAGTTGTTGCAACCTGAGTTATGTGTTCTTCGTTCTAATCAGTCGTGCGCCGGCTACCATAAAAGCGCGCATCCGTTACCGGCTACCGAAATTCGTTCGAAGGTTTGGATTTTTCACGCATACGCAAATGATAAAAGTCCAATCTGCACTATGGATCGCGCATGTCGGGTTCATGACAGTCATAGATAATATACTGATGACAGTGTTGTATAAAACTGTTCCTATTGTGCTTTCAATTCTGCTGATGTATTGATATTTTTTCGTTGGTATTCTGATTCGAATTGTCAAATAAATCGTATTTGATTTGTCGCTACAAGGATAAACAAGAAAACAATGAAAGAGAATTTCATAATCTCGAAAAAAATGTATATTGAATCATTGCTGAAAATAATATTTTGTTCTCTTCCATTTATTGTAAAGATAATTATTATTAAAATCCCCAAACATGGTACTTCTCGATTGGATATTCAGATTAAAACAGAAACATTCACTTGATACTTTAATAATGATGAAGTGTCTGTAAAAATAACATGGATTTGTGGATTTCTTCAGTTATAGGAGTTATTTTGCTGGCCATGTTTATTATTTTGGCAAAAACACATTTATGGAAACTATTTTGACCTCGTGAGACTTAAGGGTGAACTTATTAATATTTATTCAAACTTCAAAATCATTATTCAAAATTCCATTAAAAACTTCACTAATAAAAATGAATTTAAAGAAGTTTTAGTGGAATCATTTAATTAGATTATTTTTTACAATGTCCTCCACCAATGTTTCTGTAGTGAGATCATATAAATAGTCGAATTGAGAAAAGACTTTCTGATCTTGCGATAATTTCAATCGAAAAAACTTTTGGAAAATTTGATGAACTTTTTAAGAAAAAACGAATAAAATTGAATTTCAAAAGCTAGATAAATTTTACTTATTTGCCACCCTCACAGCGTGCCTTGTATTAAAAGTCACCCCACGCACTGGTATATAAGTGCAATACAATATTTCTAAAATTATTTTAAATCACAAAAAATGTAAAAACCGTCAAGTACTTTATTTAAAAAATATATTTTAATTCATTTGTATGTGACCTGGCAACCCTGATCCTGTACTTACCATTTTATGTTTTGTTGCGACTAGAAAGAAATAAAAATAGCGAAGAAGAATTTACAATGGAGCATCCGAGTCAGCTAGGATCAAACAAGCGACGGTACTAGTTTTAATTATACATTTTAAAAATAATTTTAGGTTATTATTTAAATTCATGGCGTAACGCAAAAAAGTATTTATTATAAAGTCAATCATAGAATAGATACGCTTTCTATAATATATGTAAAGTATTGAAGCTGTTCATCTGAAAAATCGTATTACAAATAATTCCTGAAACTAATCGAAAACCATTGTTTACTGAACATCGATAATCAGTACTTGTAGAGCCTTTTCTTGTGTCCCGAAAAGCCTTCAGCTGACAGAATATTTTGAGAGTAATCAGGGCTTTTTTGTCGTGTAACGCGTTGGAACGGTGTTCCGGCACCTTTTTTCTCGGTATTTTTAATATCTCATAAGAAGTTACACGAAAAAATGGTTGCCCTTACATAACTACATCCACTGCTCTAGTTTGACATGTCAAAAAAAAAATTATACGCTTCGTGGCATAGGAAAAGCTGCTTTCAATTTTATAATTATATGACTTTTAAGGTGTAAACAACTGTCAATTTTTGATGGAAAGGCATTACAATTTAAAATATAAAACACAATTTGTTTATATTACTTCCACATATTTATAATGATCAGCACCGGTTTCTCAGTTGATAATGTTCGTAATGAGAGAATCCGGTCCTGATCATTATAAATATGTGGAAGTAGTATAAACAAATTATGCTTTTTCAAATATTTAAATGATTTTTGAATATAATTTTCTTTAGTAAAAAGCTTGGTAGGAAGTGAGTTTCGGTACCTTGTTTTTTTAAAAAATCCCTGGTCATAATATATGCGACAGTTGGCGAGATGCTGATTTTCGATCCCCGAGTCATCGTGTTTTTATTAATTTCTTCTTATAATGGATTATATTAATGGAATTACCGTTTTTTTTGCAGTACAAATCTAAGGTTACGCTATAATATAGTATTGTATGCATTGCAATTGTGTCAAAATAAGATGTCAGTATTTGTATATTTAACATTTCAACTACGTTAACGAATTGTATATTTTATTACTATTTGCACAACTGTCTATGTTCACATGTGTAAGTACATATGCTCAATTATCACTGTGTGAAACTCTGTTATTCAATCTTTATTTGCCCACTTGTTTTATGCAAGTTTTTATTGTGTATATATTTCATGACATCGTTATTCTACAGCAGGGCTACTCAATCGTCTACCCGGTGAGCTATTTACACGCGCCCGCTTTAAAATATTAGATAATTAAAAAACACAATCTAAGCCAAAAAAATATTTTTTTCAAACAGCATACAGGTATACAACTAATCGATTTACAGAATTCTCATCCTAATACAATACATTTTACCCATTATACTTAGTTTAATTTAGATATTTTCTAAAATGCGCCCGCAATCGCAATTAGGGTGAAATTTCCTACTATATATCACATGGTCACTATTCTGGCTTAAACTTGAATTCATTTTATTCATGTTTATATTATTTTGTTTTTCATAAAATTATAATGAATAGACTTCAAAAAAATAACTCAATAATATATATCCCTCCTGGTATGTGAAGTATCAATATTGTGTTTCTTGTTAGATTTATCGACACTAACCTATCAAGATTTCAATCATTACCCGTTCATTCGATAAATGGTTATTTTTGAATAAAATTGAAATAATTAAATATTTATAATTTAAAACTGTTCAGAAATAAGATAGAAAAAACGTACCTATGTGTACAAGGATACAGTATTATTCATTCAATTAATTGTATGAAAAAACGTGATAATTCAGTCATTTTCTAAGTTTGCAACACTGTACTCATTTTCATTTCCTTTATTGCGCAACTAACTATTATTGTTACATTACTTAGTTAGGTACTGTATTGCATCGGTTTCTAAGCTAGAAGATGCGAAAAGTTGTACCTTTTAATTATTCTTTATTGCTTAGTATATTAAATGTGTGTGAGTCTGAAATATTTTTTTCAGTTCATCGCAAATTCATTTAAAGATTGCGTATGTGCAAAGCCCCCTATACTTATCAAGCCATGCTGCACGGTCTGGCAACAGAGTCACGGGCTGAAAAGCCAGATGGAAAAATCTATGATTCGATGTAATTATCTGTCAGAATTCTTTTGACTGAATTTTTGTAGGTTATGTTTATTCCGATTTTTTTTTTTGATTTTGAATACAATGACAAATCAAACTTTCTGATTGCATTTCTAAACAAAACCATGAGAGGGAAGAAAAATAAGTAGGCGACTCATGTTATTAAACTTTATTTTACCATAATATTTTTACACATACACATTATAATAACAAATGCATTCATTGATTTCGATATGTGATCAATGGAAGCTTCCAAGGTGACTCATAACACTCATAATGAATTCAGATAAATTTTACTCGGTTCATTAATGTATGTAATTAGCCATGCATGCCGAACTGACATTGTAATGAATGGAAATTGAGGATACCTTTTTTCGTCATCGTCTACTTCTCGATGGAAGTTTTCTTCAATCCCATCCACTGATTAGGTCTTGTCGTTATCATCAAACTAAATTACTCCAATCTGGTTTGTTGTTTCATGATGCTTCTTGGATAAAACTGGATAAAAAAATGTTTAAAATGATTATGAAACATTAAAAAAATATTTTGCTAAGGTTTAACGAAATCAACAAAACTGTCTATTCAAACGACGACGAGGTGGAAGTAGTTTTACTATTGATACTATATGACTCATTTATTAGTACCAAATATTTAGAATTATTTTATGCATGTCTTTGTATTCTTGGAATTGTTGATTTTTTTTAAAAATGGTTCCAATTTCAGTACCTTCTTGTTGCAGGTCGAAAAGTATAATCTCAAGAGTAAGTAAAAGCTAATCAAATCAACCTGTTCATTTTATCTACCATTGCATCTTTCCTGACATATGGATCTTTACGCCTTGTTATATATGCCGGCAGGTTGTGAAATATCGAAGAAATGGCCTCTTTATTTAGAAGAGACTTTTTCAGCGGAGCATCTACAATATTTATACGTTGTAGTCACCTCACTGTGATGAAAATCTATGAAACATACTACCGTATTGACTGTAGGAGTCAAGTTTTGTCGTGGAATTGCTCTAAGCCATTCACTTTTCATAACGTCATCATTTGGAAAAGAAAATGTGCGTTGTTATTAAGCAAAAATTCGTCGTAGTTTGATTTGTATCCTGGAACACAACACCGTCTAGGCATCTGAAAGCATTAAGTAGATAATTATAATAGAGTAAGGAAATTTGGATTATTGAGATTTTCTACACTTCCATGTATTTTGTCACTAACGACCCGGATTTTGCCTTTCGGCATCTTCAGGCATTCGAGCACACGAATGGACTCGAACTGTGTACAAAATCTCAATAATCCAAATTTGATATTGAAGTTCCATCAAGCACCCTCAGTCGATGTCTTAAATTATAGAGTAAGGAAAGATTCATCTTTTAAATTGTCTTAATTAGACGAAACACTATAATATCTATACAAATAATACCTAGTAAAATAATTGTTTCTTATCTGACTTTCTGAAGCAAATTGTTTTAAAAAAATAGTAGTGCCGAAGAAACGATGGTCAAACTGTCAGTCAAACAAAGCTTTGTATAGTTTCTGAAGATTGAGTACAAAATTCAGCTGTCAGACAAAACAGACACATTTTGTTTACTAATCAAATAGCCTCCATGATGCATAATGTGTTTTTATAATTTTGTTATAATATGGCCCTCCACACTATACTTCTATCGCGCACGTTTGAGTGGGAAAATATGGTGGAGGGGGGAAAATAACAAGGATATTCTTCCCCGGCTACCACCCAATCGTGCGCGATAGAAGGATAGTGTGGGGGGCCCAAATGATTCGTATCTCACAGTTTTAATCCTTTATATCAACCACCGCCTTAAAATTCATATGGTGACCGTAGGAAGGTTCTCTAAAGACGATATCGATGAAATTCTTTGGCGTATCGACCATCTAACTTGAAGTATGTACCAAACACTCATATTGCTTATGGTTATATTGTGTGTTGCAGGAAAAGCTACCTATTTATATAATTATTCAATTCTCATTTATTTATTGATTTACAGTATTTATTTCACAAATCAATTGTGATAAGGAACTTCTTTATCACTCTATTGTCAAGCGGGAAGTCCAAAATCTCAAATTAACAATTGGCATGGTCGACTTCAATTTTTTTTAAACATAAATAAAGCGGTGCATGTTTGTATTTAATTGTAATAATAGTATTATGTCTTAATTATATGTCATTTTTAGACAAAATATTTGGGATCGGATAATTTTTCGAAATATTGGCAGAGAAACGGTATTTTTTTGTTAATTTTGAAAGCAATCGGACAATAACAATGGTGAAAGGATAAAACTACAAGGCGAGATGTATCGTTGCTATGGAAAATATGTGACGTCACAACGGGCGCATCGTAATTTTGAGTTGTATGGAAATTTATCGAAAGGCATGATTTGCTTAGTGATCAAAATTTAAATATTTTTGGATTCTATTATAAAATATATATTACGATTATGGAACAGTTATTTTTATTTTTTTTGCAAACTTTTTTCTGGTTTCAATCCCTTATTTAAATCTTAATTCTAACATACATTCTAGATCTAAAAAGTAATACTTTTACATTTTCAGGAACTAAGATATTATTACTTTCGTTTAAATGGTATTTTAAAAAGATGGTCTTCAGTGAAAATTTTACAACCATTATTTAAAAAAATACTTTTTCTTATTCTAAAATATTGGATAAGAATTATTAATATTTTGGGAAACCGATGATTTACGCAAAATACGAATATAATATCACTATGAAAAAGCCACCATATTATTATGACAAATGAAATTTCTTAAAACAAACCATACAGCATATTTGAAAAATGGTGACGAATTTTCGTAATATTTCGTTTTTCGCATAATTTATGGGTTTCATTGATTCCAGTGTTTGAATTTTTGCCAATTTCTTACCCGCAATTAAATTTCCTAGAAAATGACATTGTTTTGTCAAAACAGAAAAAGAGCAGCGTGTTGTAAAGATTATTTACCAAAATAAAATAAAATCCAAATAATATAATGATGTTGGATTTTTCTTAATCTCACTTTACTCACACAATATAAAAAAGATTTTTTTATATGCCATGTCCACTCCCAATGTGAAGCATGTAGTCTCTCAATGAATATATCTCAAAAAGTTTTTGTACTACAACTGCTTGTTACTCAGATGGTCAACCTCTCGTTTTTTTCGAAAAGATCATGGATATACGGATATGAATAGGACAGGACTAGTAGTTTGCTTATCACTCTCGCTACTCCCCGTTTTAAAGATCGCATGGACGAGAGAAAATTTAATTAAGACATCGCAAACACCCATGCCTTCCAACAGAAATCCATAAATAGATTGAAAAATCAATTCCTGAAATAAATTCACTTCTGTCCTTCCTGGGATTTGACCCCATGAGCATCGCAACCAAAGCCAACGACGTAGACCACTCGACCACGAATCCGAACCTTAGAAAAAGTAAAAAACTTCATTGCACATTTCAGCATTGTTATTATTTTTTTATCTTTAAAATTATAGTTTTGCTTAGACAAGAATGTCTCAATGTTTCTCTTTAAAACCTCAATCAAATATTTATTACCTCTCTAAAACAGTGTCGCAAACAAAATACTTTCGACGTTTAAATATTGGCACGTTATGACGTCTTTAAAAATAAAAATGGTGATTGTCAATTGTTTTGCAGCTCACCTTGTAGTTCTATTTTTCCACCATGATCAATAACTAAAAATATGTTTCTTTCGTGGTATTGTATACTATTACATTTAGCTGCACATATAAACATTATTTCACGGATAAATATTGCCACGATATAGAAGAATTTATAAAACAAGACTTTACACCTGTAGGTGTAGAAATTGTAGAACAAATCAAGTTCAACTATGAGTAAACGATATTTAATTATAATAGATCGGACAAAATATAAATGCAATATCAATTTTTCGTTATGTGCGTACCATCAATTTCTTTATAAACGTATACTTTTAGAATACAACATTGCCTTAGGTACTTAGTAGAACCAAAAAACGGAAACACATCTTATTTTTGTAAGCAGTGCGATGCACTGCTTTGCATTTTATGCTTTCAAGTTATCACGTAAATGGGGATAAAAAAATAAACCTGAATTGTCATGTTTATTAATAACTATTAACGACAACTAATATTTTCCAGTTTTATTAAAAACAAAATTTTTTAAAAAAGAATCAAAAATATTCCGTTGAATGGGCAATGATGGATAAATAAACCACCACAAATTACAGTTTTCCAAAATTTGTATTACCTACGTATTTTTAATTTTTATGGCAAAATTATAGTTCAATACACAATATATAATTCAAAATAATATACTTACTTAGTTTGCAGTTGATTTCGGAAAAAAACTAATTTGCCCTATAAAGGATTATAGCTTTAATATTTTCAAAAAAAATACGTCTTCAATGAAGATGTCGGAAAAAAGAAATATAGTTTTAATTTTATATTATTCCTGTGAAATATTGCAACTAAATAAATATTTTAATGATACTTGACCATTTTAAATGTTCAACCATATAGCAACGTTGCAACATTGACATTTTTGACGTCTCCAAGCGAAGAAGAAGAGCGCTTATAACTGATGTCAAATTTGTTGCGATTTACTCTCGGAAATTTGAATTATGAAATCGAGGATGGAATAAAAATCGTGAATAAAGGTAGTACAAAGCTCTAATCTAGTTATAGGAGTAGAATAATACATATCTTCTAAGTTCATATCTAAATTTTAGTCTTATACCGACTGTCAACGTGCACAGAACGGAATCGATCATACTGTTTAACCAATATTATGAATTTCTTTATTATTTTTTTGTAAACTCGAATTATGAATTTGTTTTTTAGAGAATTTTTCCAAAATGTAGTTTTCTCTTTGTAAAATAATGACCCTGTTTTGAATTTCATACATACATTTTATTTGATTTTTCTATTTACAAATTTCACATTACAATCATTATGTTTCTCCATACTTAACAAATTACTGAAACAACACGTTAAGATGGGCTGTCAAGTTTGATATATTAATTTATAAACATTAAATGAATTAAAAATCAGAACTCACAGTTGAAATATGACAGCCTGAGATACAATTATGATGCATATAAAACCTCTTTAAAAGTGTTTGTGTATTAAAGACGAGACTATAGACCTGTGGTTGTCAAACGTTACTAAGACAACCACCCCGAATAGCTAGTATATGACAAAGAATACTTTACCTCAATTTTACTGGATAAATTCAAGTCAAAACATATTCAAGTTAAGTGGGAATGCACCCATACACTACCCTGAGTCATAAATGACTGATGTACTGTTTTGTCGCTCTGCTCGAGCAGTACATCTATACAGGTTGAATGACAACAAGAAAAATAGTAACATTACATATTTGTCAGAATACTGTCGTATTTTTATGAATTTAATACCCGTCACATTTCCAACACATTAAAAAACTTATGTTTATTGCAAGCACCTTAAATAATATGTTAGCCCCAAGTTGCTAACCTCTGCAATAGACAACAAATGATTGCATGTATAAAAGATCTATTAACCTATGCTACAAACATGAAAAGAATAATTGTCTATGATGCATATTTTAACACCCGACGAGGTTATAAAAACTTGAAAATATGTTTTTATATTTTAGTTACTCGATAATAAAATAATTTATTAATTCCAAATGAAAAGTTCAATTATAATCATTCAAGTTATTTATTTAACATGTTTATTTTTAATAGATTCTGGAGCAGTTTAGTTGATTGATATTTGATTCGCTTATAAAAAAATCGATTAATCTATTTGCGAAGTATTTCACACTTATGAAAAATGGAAGTAGACAATGTGCAGAGTGAAGTGGAAATCAGCTTATCAATCCCAGTTGAAACATTCACACATCATGAATTTTTTGCACCGGACGGCGAATTGGAATCGGACATGCAGTTTAAAAATGAGCTGTACGAAGATGTGGACTATTCTGAGTGCGTCATGTCCGAGGGCGACTACAGTGACACAATAATGAGTGGAGAATTGCTAACGGAAGAAGAGTGGAGAGACAACCAGGAATTAGAAAAAGAAGCTCTCGTCGACGGGTCCTTGATATCGCGGAAAGGTGACAGCTATTATTTGATATCCAACAGTATCACTAACAAAAAGAAATACATCTGCATCAACTGCCATTCGTCGTTCACGTCAAAATGGTCATTACTAAAACACAGAACTGCTCACGTGCAAGACACTGATGGCTTACCGAAATTCACATGCAACGGAACCAAAGATGATATGTCTGACGGAGTGTACAATAAAGTTTGTCAGATTTGTAAAAAGGATTTTAAGAGAGCGCATTTATTACGAGCGCATGTTAAAATACACTTCGGTCAACGGGATTTTATTTGCGCCATCTGTAACAAAACATTCTCGCAAGGTAGCCATTTGAAGAATCATTCCGTGATACACACCGGCGAAAAGAACTTCCCGTGCACTGTCTGCGAAAAGAAATTCAAACAAAGTGGCCACCTTTTGAATCATATGAGAACACACACTGGTGAAAGGCGATTCGCTTGCGAAATATGTAAGAAACGTTTCAAACAGAATATCCATCTGCAGAGTCATATCAAAACCCACACCGGAGAGCGCGATCATCGCTGTATACTGTGCGGTAAATACTTCACTCAGAGTGGGCATCTACAAATGCACATGAGGACTCATACCGGGGAGAGAAAATACTCCTGCAAATTGTGTTCGATGAAATTTAAACAGAGCGGGCATCTCTCCACTCATATGAAGTTGCATGACAAAACAAAAAAAGACCTTTTAGAAATATGTCAACCTGATAGCAGTACCTAATTGTTAAATTATTATTTATTTTTATTATAGACAATCAAAGTGACTAATTAAATTAACCACTCGTGTAACAGTGGATTTATCTATTTTCTTTAAAGAATTAGTTGAAAGGAACAGTAAATGTTTAGAGGAAATATTTTGCATTGCTGTCAAATATATCAGCGGTCGCCAACCTTTCAGACCTCACGGATCACTTAACCCACAATTTTGAATCTTGCTGGCCAAGCATGATTTTTTCTTACAAAATTACAGACATGTATAAAATAATGATTATAAAAGTTACTTTTTGTATTAAACAGATTAATTAGATCGATATTTTTTGCTGTGTGTTTGAAAAAGTTTATGACTTCTTAGCTAAAATACGTTACCATAACAACGCCAACCACCAGTTGGTGACTGTTGAAATAGATGTCATCCAGAACATGTTTTATCACGCATTCAATTTTTGTTATAATATTCTTGCCTACATTTGTTATTTTATTTAATACAATCAAAAGAGTTGAATAATTGAAGGATTCATAAAAAATTATTAACAAATTGAAATTTGTTAAGCTAGATTTTTATCATTTCAAACATTTTTCTCAAACGTATATACTATGTATTTTCAATATAAACTGATAATATACTAATTCAGGACATACAATGCAAATAATAAATGTAGGAAATAAAATTTATGAGTAATGGTAGATCGAGGTTTCATTGTACATTGTTTATTGTACAGAAAGTTAATCTTTATTAATTGTAACATAATGCAACCAACCCACTATTTTAAATCAACAAATTATTTATGATTGGATTTAATTTTGAACTGAAAAGAATAAAAGAAAATTGCTACAGTGTGCTATTTAACAATTATTATTAATAAAGACATTAATGTATGGCAAAATTCAAAATGTGTTGGTACTTCATTAATATTTGTATAAAAATTAATTCTATCTACATCCAAAATATAGTTGACTTCTTCCTGTGGAAGTAGGTAATTATTTACCTTTACACTGCTTCTTTTTGTTTCCTTTATCTTATTACCTTGCCTGAGCAACTATTATAATCAAGAATTTTGTTCCTTTTCGTACAATTTATAACCTCTTGGTGGAATATGTAACAATATTTAATTTTTCTCTTAGTACTTAGTGAGTTACACAATCATATAAATTATTACACAATCCAATAGCAATATTGATTGTAAATATAAGAGTGTATTAAATGTATTTAAGTACATTAAGTGAAGAGCAGATAAAAATATACATATAAAAAAAATCAATGTACAAATAAATGACAATAATAAGATCAACGATGGTAATAATTATATCATATATATTCATTATTATTTAATTTGAATTGTTTAGATTTTCTACATTTCCTTGTATTTCGTCACTAACTACCCGGGTTTCGCCTTTCGGCATCTTCAGGCATTCAAACACACGAATGAACTCGAACTGACGACAGTGAATAGTTTATATATATAGGATAAAATATGACAGAATATCATCCCCAAGTTTATGAACTACGTTAATACCTGAATTACTCCCAAAACCCTACAACAATAAACCTTAATCCTAGTCGGGAAAACAAACGCATTAACAATTCTTAAAAGGACTTAACATTGCAGGTGGCCAAGAACCAAATAGAATTAGATTATCAGTTATACTCACTTTTAATAAAATGGTGGGTTTTAACCACTAGGACGCCAGCGACTCACTGGTGCGTCACATGCCTATTCACTCCATACGCCAGCGACTCACCGCTGTGTCGCGATATTTTTTCGTTGAAAATAAAACATTTTCGATGTGTTAAAATTACTGTGCTATGGACATCTCTTATTAAACACAATAATGTTTACATATTTTGAAAAATCTTGGTTCATCGGTACTATTTATAAATAAATTCAACAAATTTCGCTAGGGCTGCCTTACATATTTTATCTTTATGCGCGTTTCATATTACGTAACGAATTTCGAGATGTTTGTGTCACAATATCTCGTAAAAAAAATACTATCTGCTTATAACTTATAGGGGAATTTCAAAAACGGGTTCAGGGTCGTCAAATGCAATCTATTTATTATTATTTTATTTACATAGTAAATTCCTTTTTTCTTGTTATTCATGCTACATGTGTTTCACGAATTCGGACTGTGTCTTCCGAGATATAATGATTTATGGCGGTTCTCCGGGTAAAATTGAATGGTTTCACCCTTAGCAGTGTGACGAATTCTTTCTTCTCGAAAAAAGAACAGATACAAAATACATCTATATTCAATGTGATTTGCCGTTATGTGTTCAACCCTGTTTTGAAATATATCATACTAGAGTAATATTTTAAAACAGTCATAGTATAAAAAATCGTGTTTCAATTGGTGTATAAACTATTTTTCAAAATATAATAATAAAACAAATATATATACATATATATGTTCATATGTATATATAAATTTGGACAGCCCTGGAAAAACAATCAATTATAATAACAATGTTTCAATCAGTGCATATATTATTGGCTAAAAATAAAATAATAAAAAGTTTAATTTAGAATAAATATTTATTACGTTTGTGACAACCCTAGCAAGAAATGGACTTAACCCATAAATGAGTCAGCAGCACAGCGTATGCTAATTACACATATGCCCGGACAAACTAGAATATCTTTAGACTATAAATTATGTAAGTCAAAACACTTTTTATGCAATTACTATTGTTCCTAAAATCGCTGGCGTTGGGCACTAAATGAATATATCGCACTGGCAGTTAAGTGATATGACATATGTACATATGATTCTCAAACGTTCAGAATAAAATTATCATTGGCGATAGGAATCTTTTAGGATTTTACCTATTTCTAACAAAGTTGTTATAAAAAAATTGACAACCCCTGTCCAAAAAAATATACGTATTGGGAAGTTTAACGTTGCATAACCTAAAGTATGAGGAAATATTTTAAGAATTTTATCTCGTTTCAATGTTTAGTTTTTTACCCTGTTAGCCTTTTGTGCAAAAAAATTGACATCACCTGTCCAAAATATATATATATATATTGAAAAGTTCATCGCTACATAAAGTAAAGTATGAGGAAATATTTTGAGAATTTAATCTCATTTTAAAAGAAATATTTGATATAAAAAGTTTGGGAGCCCCTGTCCAGAAAATTCTCATATTTTGAGATTTTAAATGTTCCATGAACTAAAGTATGCGCAAATATTTTGAGAATTTTATCTCGTTCTAATGTTTAGTTTTTTACCTTTTTAGCTTTTTGTGCAAACAAATTGACAACCCCTGTCCAAAAATATATATATATTGAGAAGTTCAACGTTACATAAACATATGTATGAGGAAATATTTTGAGAATTTAATCTCATTGAAAAGAAATATTTTATATAAAAAGATTGGGAACCACTGTCTAGAAAATTTTCGTATTTTGAGATTTTAAATGTTCCATGAACTAAAGTATGGGCAAATATTTTGAGAATTTTATCTCGTTCTAATGTTTGGTTTTTACCTTTTTTGATTTTTGTGCATACAAATATTGACGACCCCTGTCTAAAAATACTATTTTGCAAATTAAAAAGTTTTGAAATATTGTTAGGAATCTATATTTAAATTTTTATTAAAATCGATAAATAGTTTTAAAAGTTATATTCAATTTACGAAATCTATTGTTTTATCCATTTTTTGCTAAAATCGCTGGCGTAGGGCGCTAAATGAATAATATCGCGCTGGCAGTTAAGGGGTTAAAAATGTAATTCGAGGAAAGCATAAATATACCCACCCATTTCAAACTAGTGGGCTTTGACAGGGTGACTATGAGATGAATGTATTAATATTGGAATATCATTATTTTGATTTGTTAATTTATGTTTATTTTTATTTTACAAACTCATCTCACATAACAGATACAATAACGGGGAGATTAAGTCGTTCGTTCAAAATTGCTAAGGAATTTAACTAAGCTCTATTGATTTCCAAAATTTCTTGATAAAATAATTTTTTAACGCCATCAACCGTATTGAACGTATGATCCTCCAATAAGAAATGATTTGCAAATGTTGATATACCTTTTTTTTTAATCTATAAGCAGCTAAATGTTCTGATACTCTTACATCTAATGTACGTGTAGTTTTACCCACACAGAAGTGCTGGCAGTCACTACATTTAATTTATAAATGCCAGATTTTTTCTTAAAATGGATTCTATCTTTATTGTTAATAAGTAATTTGCCTGACGATTTTTTGCAATAAAACGCCGGTGTAACACTATCAGCAAGTTGTTTTTTTTTATTTTAAAACCTGGATGAAACCCAGGTCGTTAGTGACGAAATACATGAAAATGTACAAAATCTCAACAATTCCATAAAGCACCCTCAGTCGATATCTGAAATTAAAAAAAATGTATTGTCTTTTTCCATATATTTTTTTCTGGGCCATAATTAGTATTGCTAACCATTCCAGAAAAGCATGGTATTGTCCTCTAGTTTATCTTACATCTTTCATATCTTTTGCTATCACATATTGTGTTTATTATGTTTAGTGAATCAGAACCCGTTGAATGAAACCAACAAATAATGAATTTCCACAAAATTATCGCCGAATCCATCAAAAAGAGACCAATAATACTTGTTTTACTCTAGATTTAATTTTAACACTGAATATCCTAATAAATTGCATCGTAAAAATATCTTTAATAGTTATGGGGAGATATATTTAGTGTGATTAGACGAATAAACAGTTACATTGCAACTCAGATTTTTATATTTCACAAACCTACCTGACATCAAAAGCCAACTTAGTGTATCATTACTCGACATCTGTGAACGTTAATCGTAAGGAGACTGCTGTAAAAAGGATTCGCAGGAATTGGGAATAATAAAGTGGAATCAATTTATAAATTCTGTATTTTCTACATTTTCCATTCACAAATTTACATTCTCTGAGTTTTTAGAGTTATCAATATCATAAACATCTTTTTTCTACTCAACAGGAGTCAATCGAACTGAACCGAAAGTAATATTATACTCAATATTGTTTATATATACATAATATATAGGACTCTTATAAATAATAAATATGACAGAATGTTTAATAGAATACTGTTGATAAAAGAAATTCGGCATTGACTAGTAGTAATGTTATCGTTTCAAAGTAAGATCAAATTGGATACACTTTACTCTGTAAACTTATGATCACAGGACTATGAAGTGACTAGAATGACTATGGCTTAGATTTGTCTTTGTCTAGAAAACTGCAGCAAAGACTGAGCTATGCAGTGTCACATTTATACGAAACGTGTACAGAAACTGTATGTAAAACAAGCTTTTTGGTTTAGTCTCGGCAGTAATTATTTGTTTTTCTATTAGTTGATTGCTACGTGATTTAGTTGTATTTTAATCAAATACCAAAACATTTAATATATAGAGCACCCCTTCTCAATATTTCTTCTACCGGAACACACATGAATTATGAGAACTATTCAAAGGAAACCTTAGAATGTATGTCTGAATATTTTTCCTGTTTTAATTGTGATTACTTGTGAATTCAATAAGGAATAGACACGTTTCTTGTGATAAATCTTCACACGCCAGTATATCTTGAAACAGCGATTGAGAAAGGCTGATTTATAGAAAAATGTAAGCAAAACTTGTGATGCCAACTTCACACAATAGTTAACCCAAAATAACTGTCAATATTTTAAACATATGATCACAGAATAAAAGTTTTTTTATTTTTTCCGTTACGATTACTACAATCATGTTATTAATAAAAATAAAACAATATCATTATGTTTTGAATATTTAAACAACTTAGAGATTCTTTGATACAACCACCAGTTTCTGTGATAAAAATTTTATCTTTTTTATTTAACAATGTTATTTTACAGGGTTTATTTTTTATTTGTTCATATACTTTTAAAATGTACACTAATCTAAACAAATGAAAACCTCTTGTTTATTTTTTGGCTAGTGATCTATTACATTTTATATTTGAACAAATAGGCATCATTAATAAAAGATTTAATATTGTTTTGGCACTACAATAAACGTTTACAGTTCAACCACTCGAAATGAACTTATTATTGTAATAAAAATAATAACCATTAATATTTCCGATATCCTAAATCCGTGATTTATTTGACGACTAGAAGGTCTCTAACAATTTCACTGTACTAAACACCTCTATACAAAAATTACTACAGAATTCTACGCCAAACGGTACAACAAAGCTACGGTTGTTTATTTTTTTAATTACATCATACAGAGCAATACGTGCAATGTATATATTACGCAGAACGTTATTATTTTTTAACCGAATCTTTAAAAAAGTTATTTAAACCCTTCCCAGTGTTTACCAATTTTACAATAAGCCTTATTTATAAAGCCGTCAAGCTTTCCCAAATTAAATCATTGAGATTTTTTATTAGTTTATATTTATTTTAATGAACTTCGATTTATAGTCAGAAGCAATAAAATTTCGAGTCAAGGATTCAAAAATATGGAAACAATATCAATATTTTTTTACTGCACAACTAACTGATTGGCCTGCAGAACAAGCATGGTTAACAGCTCAACAGTCCTTCAACTACCACTGAGTTTTCTCTTTCTAGTCAATCGGACCTACAACATCCCTTTAATGTTGTCCACTAAGACTACACTTTATACATCCTCTGTAAAGCTTTACATACCCTTCATCTAATGACCACCTTTGACTCTTCTAACCCTCAACATTGGGATTTCTCAAAAATTTCAGCTTTAGTATGGGAAGTTTGTTTTTAGTTTCATTCAAAAAGGCCAAGTTTCCTTGGGAGAATTTTGTTTTGAAGCCATTATATGGACAGCCCATTATTTTTTCTCCGTCAGGCTTCAGATTTCAGAGCTATTGGTTTCATGATGACAATTTTATATTATATTGAATTATGTTTTGTGTTTGTTGGTTTTGACCTGAACATACTACTACTGCAAAGGACTGCATTCTGATTATAGCAAAAAAGTTGGGTGTTTAATCTAAATCTGTAGCCAATTTCTCAGCACACTTCTTTCAATTTAATATTTATCTACATTTGAGATCTATGAATAAAATCATTCTCTTGTTACAGAATTGATCTCAAATAATCTTTTTATCTTCAAATATAATACATTTTAAAATACTGATATTGATAAAAAGATAAAGATATTGAATCATCATTAATAAAGATATTGAATCATCTCCTATTAACAAATCTTCATCAATTTGTCTCATTAATCGTGCAGTGAACTTGACTGTACATAGTATTGCAGCTGACTGTAAACAAACTTAATTCATTGTTTTATAATTATACAAGCGGCAAAAGAATATTTGAAAATGAAGTGTTTTTTCATTGAACTACTACTTGGGAAGATGCTGTTTTCTATGTTATGATAAATACAAAATAGTTTTTGTGAATTATATAGTTGCAATTACTGCCAGCAGAGGGCTACTACCAACAAAGTTTGTTTTTTATGATGAAGAATACATTTTCGTTAACAGGTATCTTCATAATTTATTGATATTAACCCTTTACCAGCTATGAGTATTATGAGTGATTACTAAACAACACTGAAGAGTCAATACTGCCCATTGTTTCTCATGAAGCTCACAACATACAAATTGCATGACAGTTGAGCTTGTACGAAAACAACCACGTTATTTTAATTTATGGGTAATCTCCTCTAAGTAGTAATTTAATGGTTCTTTTATAGCAAACACTACAATTTTATCATTAATTCTTTTATTTAAATTTATTATATTCATTATTCGTAATTTTCATTTTCATTTTAGGATTCATTTTGTTACTAAGATGTAAAAAATACTATTGTAATAATATTTAGTAAAGTTTTGGACCCGACTCCTAATCATTATTGGTACACGTTGAGTGCCGTTCTTAGTGAGGGACTACTTTTAATTAGCAGAAGAATCTTCTACGCTAAAAAAATTTTAGAAGAAGTAATGACTGGCAACTAAGCTTATTGTTATTTTTCAAGAATTTTATTAAGGAGCATCATCCACAGAGAGCAAAACATTTTTTCTTCTATTTATGATCCACCGTATAAAGACTTGAATAAAGGAACATTTTCCAATAATGTGGCATAAATCTGTGCAATAACAGACAAAGCAACTTTGGGGCTGAGGATCTGGTGGTAGATTGTAAATAAGAACGAGGAGTAGAGACAACGACAGTTATAAAGTGACACACCATGATAGCCTGCATTTGTAGCCCAGCAGTAAGAGCTAAACAATCAGGAATTTTCTTGTCAGGAAAGTCGTGGCAAGGCAGATATCAATTTTTTTTTATAATGTATAGATATAATCCTATGTCACCATTGTGATATATTTTCTTGGGCTACTTTTTTGAAATTCACCTCTCTCCAAGCTCGTTGGTATTAACTTACTGCACAACAGTTTCACCCTAGCACCCAAAATTGTATTTTTGAGCCCACTCCCTTCAAAATTAGAAACTGTAAATAAGAAAATATCAAATATTTATTTGCTTTCATGCATTTAAACGAGCTAAGAATGAATAAAAATCAAATCCGATCGCGGAGAACAAGGCTTAAACAAAAGTTTTCACACTTTATGATTGAAAGTCATGTTTAGGCTGTAAATTTATAACTTTGGAGATGTTTTAATTTCTATAGCAGATCCATCGTTTGCCTCCCTCATGCTATAATATAGCCCATCAAAGACGTAATATTATGACGACTTTTATACTGTTTCCATAAGTTATGTTTTCTCCATAGAAAACATAACTTATCATCTTTATAAAATCATAACATTAAATTACTGTAAAGCTAATACAGACTCGTTCCTGTCTGGACTCTCTATGGGTGATTATTGATAAAAATAAACGTCAAGCTAGAGCTAAGGTTTAAATCAATTAGATTACAATACGAAGGAATGAAGAAAATTTTTTAATTGTTTTATTATTTACGATATCACTACATATTTTCATTTATATAATAATTTTAAAGATATATTTTTTATGCCTTAGTGGAGTTTT
Source organism: Himalopsyche phryganea (assembly GCA_022494535.1). NCBI lineage: Eukaryota > Metazoa > Arthropoda > Insecta > Trichoptera > Rhyacophilidae > Himalopsyche > Himalopsyche phryganea. Next base: position 1,075,433 of record JAGVSL010000125.1, on the reverse strand, counting down.
TTTATATTCAATACGTTTTAGCTAATAAAAGAAAAATTAGATATTTAATTAATAAAAGCAAGCAATTTATTTATTTTTAAATAGTTTAGCATTAAGGTCACCCCAGTTCTGTCATAGTGAATGTTCAAACGTTTTTTTTAATGATAGAGTTAAATTAATACAGGGTAAAGAAAGCTCTGTGAAATTTTCTGGCTAATATTTCCTAATAAAATAATATCTTGTTTAAGTCATTTTGAGTGTAATTCGATTTAAATAGATATTGCAATCTAAAATCTTTTTAAAACAAGGCATTAGTACAACATTAAAATTGTTAACTTTGTTATTACGTATGCAATATGTAACTAGATGGAGTACAACCAGTGGAATAACAAAGGTACATGTCAATTTTAAATTATAAATAAATCTCCACAAAACTACCACCGAAGATCACTTACAGTCAACGCTCCCTGAACAGACAATTTCAAGGCTGCGCAGGCCAAACCAACAAATGCGCGGCATATTTTTAACATTTTTGAAAACATCAATATGTCATATTTGAATATTGTAAGAAACAGCGATTTGTGTTGCCTTAAATAATTAAAATTATCATTATTTATTCATTTATACTATTAGGCATATAAAACACAAGTTTTCTATACGAAATAGGTAATTTATTTTGTTTAAGTATTAAAGTTTTTATACGCATCGCATAGGTATTGAAAAAACACATATACAAGAATAGTTCTTCAAAATATTTCATATAGTTTGTATTGGAGTGCGCACCAACCCTAGGTGAGTGCTCAGAGTGAACATTGCTTACAACATGAGAGAACTAGGGCAACTAATGGTGAAAGAAGCAATTTAGATGAATGAATAACACATTCCATGTCCAGATCGCAAACTCAGGATGTCAACCTTTCTTGCAAGCTTTTAATTGTGTATCCCTGTCATCTATAATAAATAATACAGTAGTAGAACAAGCCATAAATTAAAACCTCTTACAATTAATATCCATAATTAGTCAAATAAAAAGATTAGTGACGTTTTATCAAAAAGCATATAAAACCTTTAAATTTCAGTTTATCCTTAAACTATTTCATATTTGAAATCGTACAAAAGTGGCAATATAAAATTGTAAATGCTTATTTTAAACATGCATATTAAGAGCGGTTTACATACCATGGAATACAAATGAAAGAACAATAAATTATCACTGTTTCAGTAATTATATACGACTAGGATAAGATCACTTGAAAAATAAATAATCGTTAATACAAAATGAGGTCGTCCATCTATGAAGCCACAATTGAAGAAGGGAGAGAGCGTTGCTCAAACACTAGTAATTTGTGATGAAGGGGGGACAAACCAATACCAACAAAATGTAAAGCTTTGAGAGTAAAATGTTTCATAATAACAGGATTACAATTTCATTGGACTATTGTCAAAAATGTCACACATTTTTCTCAGGAGGTAAAAGATTTTGCGATGAAATATGAGAAGTGGTGCCATCATTTATGGATGACCCCCCTCCATGCAAAATCAAAATATAAATAATATAATACTTGTTGAACAGGAACTTCATCAAAATGTGTATCGGGATAACTTATGTAATAACTATTTGTCAAATGTAATCCCATTCTCAACTTACCAGAACTTACACAGTGCACTTGGGGATAAAACTAAAACAATATTAGTGTTTTGGGTGTCGCTTATTTATATAGCAATCCACCATTCAAAATGATCTAAGAACTTTTTTAAAACAAAATATTTAAGATTCAATATCATAAGTTACATAATGTAATCCTCGTTTGAATATATAAATACAAATGGGACTTTTTTTTATGTATTTCAGCTTTACATGACTTCAAATAAAGTTGAAGTTGACTTGTAGGCTATAAAGTTTACAACCAAAAAGTTATAAATACGGTAGTATGTATTTTACAGATAAATCTTTGTTGTTAAAATCCTTGGAAGTGTTTTCAAAATGACTACTATCGAATGGACTATGTACATGATATCTTAATTGACAGCAGACCCTATGAGATTCTTCAGAAATATTTACATAAAAACATAAATTAACGGCCTTGTACAAAGAGATACCGATAAAAAAAGCGGAGGCTAAAGATTTTTTTATTTTTTGATATGAAATTAATAAATACTGTAATACCTAGCAAGAAATTTTATTTGGAATCCTTTTATACAAGACCACAACTTAAAAGTCTAATCTATCACATTTTCTTAAGCTATAGTAAATACTCTCCTGTAATTTTGCATTCCCATGCATAGTGTCAAATGTCAAAATTTTGTATTTTCAATCAAACTAGTATTAATATAAAATTAATATCGATAACTTTGTTGTTCCACCGTTTGTGTCGTGCCTAATTATAGCGTAACAACATGCCTGCCGAGTGGAACATCATCAATTGTAATTTATAATAAAAATGAATTTCCACAAAATTATCGCTGAATCCATCGAAAATATTAAACCAGTGTCGCTTATAATACCAGTAAATGGCTCATGAATATCAAGGCTTTACCAATTACCAAACGGACAAGATGATCTATTGATACAGATGAGTTTCTTTGTCTAAATCTTTACAATAAATATGTCATCAAATTAAATACTGATGATTAACTGTCAGTTCTTTATGGAAATACATTAAATGTGTAAAATATTTCGAAATATGCAATACAAAACACTCATTCAGCTCATCGAGTGAAGCTTCAGTTGATATCTCAACTACAAATTGTTTACTTAGTAAATTACTATGAGCGACACGTTTTTTTTTCTCAGATAATATTGACACGTAGAAACTTAAAATAAGGGAACATAAATTAATTAACTTAGCAGTTGTGCAAAGAAGGAATTAATTTTCCTGACTCTATGAATATCATGACATTTGGCACCATAGCTCGAGTAGTACAAAATATGTTTTAAAAAATTTTTTAATAACCAATGGCTAAATTATAATAATAAGAAGAAATTAGTAAAGCAACAAGCTTTATATTAAAAGCTACAAATTCTTAATGTCCGTAAGGTGGAGTAATTAATATCACTGAAGTAAATTATTAAGAGAGTATGTCAGCCATTGACAGCTCTTACTAACCAAAAATGTGTTTCAGAAACGATTATGGTTCAATGGTCGCACAAATCAGCTGACAATACTTATTGTTGATATTGTTGAAAAGGTCCACAGTAAAACCTCAATTATCATAAAAGAGAGCCAACCAATCAGCACAAGCTTTGATATTTGGACCTTCATTCTTATTTGTTCTGAAATAAAGCACTTTAAAAGATATTCAAAATTCCACCATATTGTGTACCATAGCATTGATTCTCTGATTCAAAGAATTCAATCTGGGTCCCCTCTGACAACAACTGTATGGTTGTTTCACCCATGTTTTTTTAAGTTGGGTGGAAGAATGATTCCTTTTTTCTAATGACTATACTATGTACCAGATTATTTTCAACTTAATGCTACAATAAGATACAAATTAAACTTTTTCTGTGGACCAGGTAAGGTTAGGTTATAAGCTATAAAAATACGAAAGTCGAATGCGAATCTTTTACGCGAGTAGAAATCAAAAAATCATCTGGAGGAAAAAAAACTGCTTGTAAATATTTTTCATTTCATCATAACATAAATATCGCATAATATCATAGCAAATATAAATTCAAAACAACTTTGTCTAGCAGCTAATATTGCAATATTTTTAAATTAATAATAATTTATTACAAAAGAATATCCACTAAATACTGACATTATAGTAAGGAATAAATATTTTACAATTAAAAATCCTCATGGCATGGATTTGCTATCCGTAAATAAAATTTCATATCATCAACACTTAAAGTCTCTAATATTTAATCCTAGGTATATATTATTATAATAATATCAATCCATCGAAACAATGAAAATCATGAAGTAGCAATTTTTTTTAAATCATGAATGTTACTTTATTTCTTTTACTGTTTTGGAATATAACCACTTATCTATTGTTACTGTTAATGTTACTTGTAATTTTTATGACTTTCAACCTTTCAATTACGATTAATTTAAAAATTCCCTACAGTTTTACAGAGTTTGTAGGGTACAAACTAAATACCTTATGGAGAGATTTTGAGAGTAGTTAAATTCGTTGCGAATAGATGGCAGTATAAATGAAAATTAATCCATAAAAATTAAATAAATGAATAATGAAACAAACTTGGTAGGTGGGGCGGTATCGAGAACATGCCTCCTTTTCCAATGAATAAAATGGAAATATATGTTAACCGAAGATAGTGTGGTCTGAAAAAGAACATTAAAATATATGGCACAATATCATGCTTTCATCACTGACATAATTGATAGACTAAGACTTATAACGCACAAGGCAACCAGAAAAATAGGGCAGACAATTTGAGCAGTCAGGGCAAGCAGTTGCCTTACGATTACGATTTAGGTGATATATGTGGCTGACGTGTATTGGAGCCCGTGTTTGTGGCTACCGCAGTCAGAATCACCTGGCTGCCTAGTGCGTTATCATACAGGCAGCCAAATACATCATCTAAATCGTTTTGGCTGCCTAGTGCATTACTAGCCTTATACTTCCAATTGTTATTTTCTTATAGAGTAAATTTTAAATTATTATTTGGTGATTTATTCACTTTACTTTACTATATGTGAGCATTTTGTGTAAGGTATTTAATGTGATATTCATGTTTTTGAAAGATTTCAGAGCTAATACATTTTTACTTTGCGGAAAGAGTTAATGTATATCTTATGCATATTTGCAAGTTTTAAACTGACAGATGAATAATAATTGGAATATTTCATTGTTATTAAAGCGACTTGGTAAATAAAATAATTGTTTTAAATGCCGGATCCTACTAAGGTTATACGCTGCTCTCACCCTTGCTCAAAACGGAGCTGATAGGATAAACATACTTCTTTCTTTTTACATAACTGGATGGAGGAGAATGCGTCATAGAAACGCCAATATTACTCAAAAGGGGCAGGGACTCGTTCTTGTGAGTGAAAGCATTTTTATCGTGACACATCGACTTGCACCGCTTCTTCTGCGTTAGACATTTTTTTCTTTTGCCGTCATCTCCGATTTGAATATCGTCCGCCTTCTCCGTCTCGGAGTCTTCCAGCAGTCTGGTTCCTTCGTTGGATTTTTTAATGCAATGTATCGGACTGCCTTCGGACGACAGGCTCGACCCGTAAACATTGCGCTCTTTCATCAGTAAACCTTTGCGATTCACAGGACTACGTTTATTATCAAAAGATTCATAGGATTGCATTGAAGATTTCGTACTTAAAAAAATTTCACTAGATGTCGATACACTATTATTATCAGGAATGTTTATTGTTTTATTAATAACTTTTGCACTTCCATTTTCATATTTTTGAGGCAAGTCTTTAATACTTTTATCGCAAAGTCTCGCACACCGCGGCGAAGTGCCTTCCAATATATTTGAATCACTTTTGGTAACAAAACTCGGTTCGCTGGATTTATTTTCAATAATATTTTCAGCAGAATAAAACCCTTCTTTTACATTTAAACAGAACTCATCGGATTGCCCGCAGCAGTCAGGTTTGCGAGTTTTTAACGGGCTATCCGATCTGTCAAGGCTAGGGACGTATTTAAGAGGACTTCTTATAATGGGAAGTGCCGTTCTGACGGTTGCCAGATGGGCAGATTCAGCGCTGGTCGCTGATTCGAAACTCGATTCCCTACTGGATCCACTCAAAGAACCGGGAGGTGGCCGCCTCCCTAAAAATCTAAAATTCTGATTCATTTTTTGATATTTTACAACATTTTTCACATCATCAGCGCATGTTGATAGATTTCCTGGTATTTTAGGCGTTCTTCTCAACACTTTCGGCGTCGACATAGCATAATCAGTGGTCGGCAGAGTTTCTATGCTACATTTTGGCGACTGCACCATTGCGTCCATTGTAATCGAAGCTACCGTTACAATACTAGTGCCGCATCTTTCATTAACGTTACAGAGACTGGTTCTAGAACTGATGCTGGACAGTTCCGAAAGACTCTCAGGGCTTGCTAACGGCGCCAAGCCAAACCAATCGTCGTGGATCAGATCAACTTTACAAGAATCCTTCTCTGGAATATAAGATACCTTCGGTTCTCCGCTATATCGCATGTACGGCTCTATCCGCATTGCATGCCTGTTGCTTTCAAATCCTACAGACTTTTTAGCCCTATAGCACACTCCGTTAGATGGATTAGAAAAGTTGTACACTCCTAGTGGTTGATTGATGAGTCGATCGCTCGCAGCACTAGGAGTTATAGTTCTACTTCCGCCGGCAATATTTAGTTGTTCATCCAGCAATGAAGCGAAGTCATAACTAATTATAGAGTCGAGTCTATTCGGAGACTGAAGCCGAGCCGTAGCTCTGGTAGCAGTGGACGAAGTGTTATACACGCTGCCCGTCGCTGAACTGGCCTTAGAGCTGTCATTGTGAATGATATTGACCGTAGGACTCTGAAGACTTGTAAAAGATGTTTCAAGGCAGAGACGATGGGGCGGAGTGAGTCCTTGAAAGTTGAGAGGTTCGGCCGTAAGGTGACAGTGACTGATCGACGTCCGTTGCGGTTTCCGTGGTCCTGTCTGCGTTACAACCTACGACAGTAAAAATAAAATCAAAATTCATATTCTGATTCACTTGCTCTACTTAAAGTTGGAACCACAACAATTTTATGTTAAATTTCTTTAAGTAAACTAGGTGTCTAAATAAAGAGTGTTGTTATGAACGAATCACTCAAGAAGCAGATAGGGAAGAAGTGGTTGAGAATAACACATAAAGTATTTAAAAAAGGATTGGCCTAGTTATTATTTTGAGTTCAAAACTTCTAGAAAAATAAAGTGCTACACCATGCTATGAAAGTAATCAACTTTAAACGTAGTTTGGTTTGAGGGCTCTATTACATCTATATCAGATTTTAAAATCTGTTAATTATTTTAGGAAGCTATTTTTCTATCATAATCTATCTAACAAATAATATTACATGATTAAATCATAAATAATGCTCCTCCTTCATTGTCAAGATAATTTATTTTCACCATAAGTGTAACATCTCGGATAGAATTTATTTTACTTACCTGATTTTAAGATATTAAACTACATTGATAAAAAATTAATAAATACAGAAATAGAAAGATGTCTGTTTATCAATGCAATGCGATAATAACATATGAAACGTTTAATAAACCTACATTCATTTAAAATGAAAAGTAACATTACCTCTACAGAAAATTATAAATATTAGCATGCATAATAAATATTATAATACATATATTTATAATTCATACTAAGTTGTTTATATTTATAAGTGCAAAGAAAATTAAATGATAAATGAATCAAAGATAATTAGGGTTCAATTATCTAACTGTATAATTTAGTATGACAACACTTAAATCTGATGTTCCTAAATGTAGCACCAAAATTTTGTTATATTTTTACTTGATTTGATTAACAAGAAATTGGTTGGCTAATCGTATCCGTGGTCGAGTGGTCGACGTTATTGGCATCATATATATTGTGTACAGTGCAAATTCTGCAATAAATTAATAAACAACAGACGACACTGTCACCTGTCAACACTCACACTCACTTTCTCTCTCTGTCATAATCGCAGTGTGCTGTGCTTTACAGACAGATAAGGTATTGTCATTCAATAATAATTATTTCTGTAGCAAATATTGTAGTATTTTCACAAAGTGAACAAAACCAGCATTGTTGGTTGTTTGTCTTTCCACCAAGAATAAACAAACGTAAACAATATATTATTAAGTACTGAAAATAATTCTGATGATGACGTGATACTGAAATAGTTATAAATTATATTTTATAAAGTTTGTGGAACCAGTTCACTTTTATTATTTACCTTAAAATTCAATTTATTATTTTACATGTCACTTTTTAACATTCAAATTGGTCTAATAAAAAATAATTCATTCAATTTTTTAAAATGTAGGGAATAAAAAAATACCTTCAATAAAGATTCTTAAAATTAAAGTTATAGCTACATAATTGCTTTGACTTTTTTATAAAGTACATGAGTATGACGACAATCAGAAAATTATCTTTTCCGCTGATCGTCTTTCTAACAAGGCTACAATTCTTTTATACATCTATTAGCAATCTCTGATTAATTTATTAACTAGTATTCTGTCTTCCATAACCACTACCAACAGGTTGGCACTGGCGATTTATGTGCACTGGACGTTTAGGCAGAAAGATCAATAGTCTTCTTAGCATGTGACACGAATTCTATGCATCAGATATTTCACACTAATATAAGGGTAATGATAACCTAAAGCAGTGCTTAATGCGGCAGATATTATTGTATATTTCTTTTTCTTCTTTGAGTAAAGTGGTGTTCGTTGATTACTAAATAATAGTATTTTACATTCACTTTTGTATCATATGCAAATATTGATACAATAAACATACTCTTGATACCTAGCATACTATGTGCGTTAAAGACATGTTTATAGAATAATTATTGTGAAAATATTAAGCATAAATAATGTGTTATTTGAGATATTTCTGATGCAATACCAACCTGTCGACCAATAAAATACTTCTAATAATGAAACTAGGGGAGACGTGAATGCAAAACAAAAGATAAATAAAATATTATGTAATACTTCTTTATGATATTTTGTAGTTTGCGTTTTTTACTCTATGGTTGTATTTGAAGCATGGGAATCAAAACAAGTTAAGTGTCAGTGTCGCCAGATGAAAAAAATACTGGTATTTTTATCAAATTAGAAAATACTGCTGTAATAATAATAGTTATATAAGCATTTAGAAATATTTCAAAATTGCTGCGACACAGATAATATATAATATATCAAGAAACATCCTTCATTCAACATAGATGATTTAATAAAAACAGAGACACGGAATATATGGCATTTCTTTAAGAACTTAAATGACAGAAAACATCACAACAAAAAGAGCAGAGAAGATTAGATTAGATTAGAGATTAGTTGAAATCAAATGACAAATAAATTTTCACTAAGTAATCAAAGTGTGTTACGTTTATAATGTTTCAGAGATTTAGTGTCAGAAGCGTCAAACAAAAAAACAATATTTTGAAAGTAGTTAATAATTATTTCAATATTTTCAATGGATTCGGCGGTAACTTTGTGGAAATTCAATTTCAATATAAAATTAATGTTGATAACTTTGTTATTCCACCGGTAGTGTTACTGAATGTGACACATGTTAGTCTGAAGTTGCTTCTTAAAGCAGCGAGACACGTGTCACATTTAGTAACATAGCAAATGGAATCACAAAGTTACCCAAAAATTTTATAAATTTGATTCAATTTAAACACAGTTTTTTTTTATTGTTTCTTTGATTATCTAAATCTGGGTTTTTGTAGGTAGACCTGTGTGACACTAATAACCAATTTGAATATCCTTATCTGAATATGAAAGTTTGAAAATGTATAACAAGATAATTTGTAAAAAGAAAAATATGATGTAATAATGATTATAAAGAGAAAAATTTAATATTTTAATATTTGAAACCAAAAAGTTTGCACATTAACTTTCCATATTATAACAATTAAATATCAATCTTAGTACGCTTTATTAGCTCTACATTTTTAGATATAATTAATGATATAGTTATTCTGAATTAAATTCGAGTGCATAAGCAAAATAACAGATATTTTGCACTCAATGAAGTGTTATATTTCTTTCTACCAATTAACAACTATACTGCAATCATAAGAAAAAAAAACAGCTAATAACGAAATTCATATTCTAATCAATAAAACATACATTAGGATATTTAGAATCAGTTGCTTCGGGTAACGACATTATTCTGAATCTAAGTTTAAGCCACAGTCTTTGTAATATAATTCATACATGACTGTTCATGTTTCATTGCACGTTAAATGAAATGAACTGTTAGCTGCATTCTTCCATATGATGCCAGTATATTTATCATCTCATTTTGTGGATATTGATCAGCCAGAAGCTGAAGATTCTTTTAGTTAAAAATCTTTTCTAATTTTAAAAACTTGAAGTAAATGATATTTTCATTACCATTGGGATTTCAATTCAAATTTGATAAACTTTACTTTGTTTTTCTATTGATTGTGTTATTAGATGTGACATGTGTTTCGCCTGTTTGAGAAGCATCTTCAGACATTGATTCTAATTCATTACTTATATATAAATAAGAAATTAAGATGTTTTCAATTACGGAGCGTGGATAGAGGAAAGATTGTATCTTTCTCTTGGTTAGAACGACGATAATTATCAAAGAAACGAAACACATGTCACCTCTTGTGACGCAACCAGTGGAGTAACAAAGTCATGAATTTTATCATTACGATTGATAATATTGAATGAAAGATTACCATTAATTGAAAAAAATAAATTAATTCACATCAGTTGTCATGCTCACAATGAGCGAAACCAGTCCTGATCGTTATAAAAATGTGGAATTAGTACAAAACAAATTATTTTCTTTTTATAATATAATGCCTTCCACCAAGAATTGACAGTTAACTTTTCCAATCAACATTGTCTGTAATTTTTGGTACGTACCATTTGAAAAAATGTGTAATATATGCCTAGCAAAAAATTAATAATTAAAAAAAGACAAAATTGATAGAAAAAAATTATTTCTTTCATGCTCCTATTATGATGACATTTTCTATCTTAAACTGTCCTAGAAAATTAAACATTATAAAATGCAAAGAATATGAAGTAAATATCAAATTAGTGTAACGATAAATCATTGTTGAATAAAAGCTAAATTACTGTTTATAAGCCACTATTAAGTAATTGCAACATTATTATATTTCATTTAAATAAAGACAAGAAAAAGAAATCTGTAATTACTTAATTATATCTTTCTTTAAATATAGCTAAGGCTTATAGAGAATTTTAGCATTTAGGCCTATAATGATAATTATAAGCTCATGATTTACAGTCATATTTTACGGAGATCAATGAAATTATTAAAAAGTTGCAAAGAATGAAGGACGCTCGAGATAATTAAAGAGAGTAATGGTTGTTTCAATTGATGTGTCAGTTTCAATAATAAATAAATATAGATGGAAAACAAACGCATCTCAAAACAAACACACGCATCATTTGTTCATGTGCAGCGGACTCTGGCCCTTGTACCTTGTATCGTTTGGGACGGTTTCCGGGTACTCTGTGCCACTGTCGCTTACGTCGTTTTGTTTCCCGCAAATCTCCGCACATTGGGTGGGGATGTCTTTGTGACTTAACACCTAACAAGAGACAGATAAAGAGACAATGTTGCCAACTGTCAAAAAGTTTATACAAAAAAAAAATGACAAAAGCAGATGTCTGTTGGGTGGTTTATATATGGGACGATGAGATGAAGAGGGAATCGCGGATGGGAGTACATCGATCTTCAGTATCACGAAAAAGATATCTTTAAAAACGCCTGCCAAAAAGATGTATCAACACACATCGACATCCTTTTCGACAAGCTTCCTTGAAGATATAATTTATTTTTCAAATATTTATAAATACAAATTTGAATTGTTGAGATTTTGTACATTTCCATGTATTTTGTCACTAACGAACCGGGTTTCGGGAAATGTACAAAATATCAACAATTTAAGTTTGATATTGAAATTACATCAAGCACCCTCAGTCGATGTCTTAAATTATATTTATAAATATATTAAATAATTTTATGTACAAAAATTGTTAGAAATTGTTGATGACATAGATAAATGGGTGTAATATGAATGAATCACAAGGAACGAATTTTTAAAAATGAAAAAATACTTTTTTGCATGGTTTTTGCATTAAATACTTACCTTGATATACCTATTCATATTTCTCATTACTGTCAATCTCAGTAAAAAAACTGTTATTTTGAACTACAATCCTATTTTGACTGATCAACATTAAACATACAGTGACAGTGCCTATTTAACAATCTTTTTAAAAACTGTACCAAAACTACAATATTTCTCAGCTGGAAAAATATAAATTAATATTCACAAAGACAGCTAGAAAAAGTATGTTTGAAATGAAGGAAGTTGACTTATTATATAAAATTATTGAATAAAAACTAAAATGTCAACCGATAAAACTTGTTAAAAACGCAGTTAGATTCTTTATGCGTACAAAAAACTACTCTCTGTGAAAATCCTGTGTTTAATCTATCTTTCAATGCCAACGAAAAGATTTTTTACCAACTCACTGTCTTTTCTGGAATAATATTAACGATGTTAATTTTTTAAATTAAACAAATATAATTAAGGTTATAAAAAAATAAACAAAATAAAATAAAAACAATTTTAATAACAAAAACATATTAACTACTACAACAGTTATAATATTAATTAAAACATATAAACAAGTCTAATTATAATGTGTTTTAAACTATTTTTAGAAAAGCAGTAAAAAATAATAATATATAAGTGGGAAAATTAGATTTTTGGCGTAGGTTGTAAACAAAAAGTTCTTTGTTAAATACTAAACTTATTATTATTTTACGATTTCAGCAAAAACGGTGTAGTTTTTTTGAAAAAAGTGTTCATTAATACAAAGCGTAAAATTATAAAATAATAATTTATCATACAGAAATATGAAATTCACAATTACACTAATTACGCAGGCGTTTTTGCTGTATTTTTTTTACTTTAAAATACAACTTTCTATTATTTTTAATAAAGAAAATCTTTGCAAACAATTTAATAAGATAAAACATTATGATTATAATTAGTTGGATATTATTATGTATTAAATTTCTAAATGAAAACAAATTCACTATCAATATATTTCGATAGATTGGTACAGTGTTTCTTAACCTGGGTTGCGAGAAAGCATTTACAGAGGGTGCTAGAGAAGTTTCTAACTGTTAAAGCTGTCTTCTGCTTTATAAATTTGATTTGAACGGACTATGTACTTTTGGGCCTATGACTGGTAAACTATTGTTAATATTTATTGTACTTCACCTGCTCCACTTCAACTTTGTCTACTATTGTCTGTATTTTTCAGTTAAAAAAATATTTTTCAATAAATGTAATTTCGTAAATAAAAAAAAAAATCGGAGCCCATTTCAAATTCAAATTCAAGTGGGTGCTGATCACTAAAACTGTTAAGAAACACTCAATATACACAACATTATACTCTTGTTTACCCAATGTGAGTATTTACAGCACAAAAATCGCAGTTACTAAAATATTGGAATAAACATAAAATCCTTTACAGTACCAAAAATTAATTGGATCTTAAAAATTCTCAAAACAGTATTGTAGATTTTCTTTATATGTCTGCATTAAAAACATGTTTAAAACAAATAATAATTGTTAGTTTGATTATCATTAATATGGGTAATTATTGAGAGCACAACTGATTCTCTTTTTGCACGGTTTTTACAAGGTTACAAAATCCGAAATGCAATATTAAATATAGTACCTATTTGTATATATTCAAAAACACTTTGGCCCTTTGTGATTATTGTAGTTGTCATTTTTATCATTTGTCGAATTTTAAGATGCAGGTGTTCATGACTCATGACTCATGCACGACTTGTTATTGTTTCGACACATTTATGTTTGATCTTCTATGTTTCAATTTTATTCCCCCATATGTCAAGTAGTGACACTGAATGAATACATTTTCTCATGTTAAATTTAATTTAAATCGCAAATCATGTCAAATTATTACTTATTATATATGAATCTTATGAAGCTATTTTTAGATAAAAATAAAAAATAAATTTGAATTATTGTAGAGTTCGAGAATTCAATATTTTGGGGGATTTTAAGTAATGGAACCTATCTCCCATTTTTATATGTGCACCATATCTTTTTTTAAGTCTCTGGAATGTATCCTTCGTGCAAAAAGAGTATCAGTAATTTACACTTTTGTTAGATTAAATTAAAAGTCAATTTTTATAACTTGTGCATTGAGTACAAAATTAATAGCATTAAAATGTTACTGCATATGATATAAAAACTACATATTATTCAATAGCGAAGCTATAATTAAAAAAAACAAGCATACATCTAAACAAATAAAAGAAAATTGAAATATTTAATCTAAAATACAGCTAAATAGAATTGCTTCACTACAAAAACTGCAATGCATTTGATAATAATGCATAACAGAAAAAAGATAATCAGTCTCATTTTCAAGCACTAGATTTTTGACTAAATTTAAAAACGTAAAACATGAATAATATACCAATTTCTTATGAAATGTCGTAATAATGAATTTTTAACCCCACATAGTTGGTAAAATTGTAGGGTTACTGCCAAATGTTGACAACCACCATAAATATGTCACCAAATAATTGCAGTTTTTAAGTTTGACATTGTGCAAAAATTAAGCTTGTACAATGCCGTAATAACTAAAAATAACTTTTTTCTACAATCAGAGGGTATTCAAACTTCTATATTCTATAAGATATAGTTATTTTCCGTCTCGCAATCACAAACTTTTGGCCCCATACCCCAATAAAAATCTCAGAAAATTTACTTGAATGTGTGAAAGTAGATAAAGCAACAGATATTTTGATTTTTAGGCAGCATTTTTTCTACGGAAAAATTGAGTGAAAAATTTGAGAAAATGCTGTTTGATAAATACCCAATATTTTGAGAAAAAAGTTTATTATGCGGCCAATATTACATTTTTTAGAATAAAGTTGCAATGGTAACAAAACATGAAACGTGTATTGAAACAAATTAATCGAGTTTCAGATTTCAGTTTCATATTTACGCATTCCATCATTTCAAATCTGCATGATGTGACTTTTGTTGAAAGGCTTGGGATCTGTCACATCACATGGATTTTAATGTTGATTAAAATATCATTGGCTTAACTATCAAGCTGCATACTTACATTCAAGCAAATTGTTTAAAATCGTAACTAAAATTGTATGAAATTTAATTGAGCCCATATGCAGAAAAACAGCGTTATTCTTTATTTGGTTTTTTTTTGTTGACACATTTATTTATCCAGTAAAAGATTTTTTGATTAATAAACCGTGTATCAATAAGATTACTGGAACTATCTTCATTTATCAAAAATAAATATTTTCGTTAAAGAGTATCTCCACAACAACCAAATGCTATTTATTATCTCTGAACAATGTTTTTATGACAATGCTATTTTCCCACATATGGGCTCAATTACACTCCTGTTTTCCATCATTCCTATACTTTTCATACAATTTTTATATTTTATTAACAAGAAACTAATTATTAGATGCCAAGCCACGATTCAGAAAACATTATGTGACTACAAATTAAAATATATCTCTCCACACAAAGGAAAATAGATCCAACAGATTATAAGTAGAAACGGATATCTATTTAACATACAAAAGAAGCGCTATAGCTTTATTCTACAAAATGAAACAGCTAAAATAAGCAAGCAGTCATAACTAAATAAAAACAAAAATATTTAACGCTTAAAATGATTTAAAAAAATAAATAAAATATTATTAACCTGAACACTAGAACAATCATGAGCAAACTTAATGTAAAAATTTAAGAATAATTAACACCATCTAGATTTAATTTGAGCAAAGCACTATCTATCTTAATATTGGATACGTTCATGATAAAAACCAAAATAATTCTTCAAGTATTCATTGATACTAGTATGATAATAAAACTATGTTGACAAATAATTATTTCAATGACTTTGACTTGAGATGGTGGGTCCGCGCCAAGCGAAATGCATGCTGATTTATGTATTATAAAAAGTCCAGTGAGAAAAAAAGCATATAATTTTAGGATGCAAATTTTGAATGATCTGTTGAAGACGATAGTATGAAAATCATTCAATTAATATTTACGGTTGTATTTATTATTTTATAAAGCCGAAAGAAGAAAATAATGAAACTATGGTATTGAGTACGGTAATTATATCTATAATTTAGACTAAGTGTGGTAAATCAGCAGAAATAGTTAATGCTCACATGAAATACCCTCTCAACTATTTTTAATTAAATCAATGGTCCAATGACTCGATACCAACTGAATTATATATGGTAAATTGCTGAGAGTGCATTGTTGACTTTATTCGGAAAATACTGTGTGCATTCGTTTTTTTTTACATGAGCCGCTCACAAGAATTGTGTAATATAGTCGATAGCTATATCAGAGCTATGCTTATCTGACATAATAATAATTATTGCTTTGTACTTCTTACTGTTACCCATCAGTTCTGGCTCAATCCATCAATATACTTTCCATACATTCTTAGTCGCAACGTAATTAATATTGTCAAGAATAGTTTCATTATCAAACTGATTTTAGCCTAATCTGTTACGGAATAAATATCTAACATGTGTTAATATCAAACAATAAGGTTGCTATGGCGCTTGGCTGCCTCCGTGCCGTCCGGCTTGGTTACCTTGTTTAAAGCCTCGAGGACTTTATCCGGCATGTGGTCTTGAATCATTCCCGGAGAGATGAGCACCTCGTCAAAGTCTGTGTTTTCTGCCCATACCGCTTGGTACACTGGCTCTCGTTTCTTCACCACCTTTCTGGAATGTGAACGAAATAAATGAGAATACATTCAAATATCGGTTGATATAGCATATCATCTCAGAGATGAGACGAAATTTCTCTTTGATATTTTACCTAATCCTGGAAATGGACAGTGGCGAAAACGATTAGCTACCTAATAGTCTTTCCTAAGCGATCCTTTTCTACTCAACATCTTTGAATCGCGAGGTTAAGTGACTGACGATTTGTCACTTTGTTATTGAGTTCATTTGCTCGACATTTGAAGTAGAAAATTAAGAAAATATATTGGGTTGTAATATTTGAAAGAGAAACAATTAAATCTATAAATATTTCTTACATAACTAGCAGCAAAAGAGATATGCAATTTAAAATATCGCCTACTAAAACAGGTGTTACTAAACTTTACTTTTATGCCCGTGTTGTAAACGAAACGCTGTGTCAATAGTTTATAATTACATCACTTGCATCTGAATATTTTTTACTCACAGCTGAAAGATGTCAGACAACGGTGTCGAACAAACTTTTTGAAGGTTGTGAACAACACTTGCATGGTGCAATGACAACAAACTGATGCTAGGTGAACCCAATGCAACATCTTACAAGACCACTTACTCTTCGATTCACAATTTATTCTTCGTCTGACGATTCTAATTACATTATACTTACTTTGACAACTAAACTTGACAAATGACAATTAGTCTTTCGGATTTCTACTGGTCTAAGATAAGATATTAATGTAAATGAAAACAATGTTATTACAAAACATGATATGGTGTAGTTATTATTTGTGATATTAAATAATCATAGAAATAAAAAATTGGCCGGTATATGAAAGGCAGCATGGAAAGAAATGTAATTTATTGACAAAAGACCTAAAATCTAAATGACTGAAAGTAATATAAATTTAAATGAATAATTTACTACTGTGGAACCCCGATCTATTGTTCTCGCATTCATTGTTCATTTTGTATAGTCCTGGCAAAACACTCAAAAGAAAATTATTAAATAATGTTAGTTCCCTGATCTATCGTTTTCCTCGATTTATAGGTCAAATATTATTCTCCTGCAAATATAACCCCTCCTATTGATCATTTTTGTGGAACATTTATCATCCCTCTCATAAGTACGTTCGACCCCATTCAACCACTATCATAAAAAAGACCAAGACTGTAAGTATGCAAGCGTTGTCTTGTTTTTATCATGCCAGCTCATAATGTTTCAGCTGATGACCCACCTACTCAGCAGCTATGTGAAGACTGCTCAGTTGTCTTGCTGAGTCAGTCAGTGTTTATTTTTGCCTCATATATCGCATCTAGAGTTATTCTGATTCGCAACTAAAATGCACTGTATGAAAACAGTTGGAGTCTAGCTGAAAGACTGAAAATGACTCAAGACATTCCCGCATTCATCGTTTTCTCGCATTTATCGTTTTTTTTTCAGGGTCTCTTGAAAAACGAAGAATCGGGGTTCCACTGTAATTCAAATAAATTAAGATGGAATAAATACGTAGAGATAAATATTGGAATGAACTCAAATACTAATGAAAAGACCCACTACAAGAGATTAAATATAAAAAATAATATAAAGTTAGCAAAGAACTTATAACATGCATTATTTATAAATAATACTACATAATAGAACTGGCCAGTTTGTTTAAGTGTTGCCATCCACTTTTCCATTTATTTCAAAATTAAAGAGTAACTACCTGTTATCTAGTTAAAACTATGAGGAGTTTGATATATTCTACATCATTTTAAATGAAATATTAAGAAAATAACAGATCTTTTACACATTTAGTTTTTTATATATATTTTAATAAATAAATCGTGATTTGTTTCTACTACTTTCTACACATGTTTATAATGATCAGGATCGGTTTCGCGCATCATGAATGTTATCAACTGATAAAAATACAAAAATAACACTGCTATTTATATAAAATTGAATATTAAAAAGTAAAAGGTAAACAAAACAGTTAGTTCATGAACGACAAGAATTTACTGATCATCAAATAAAATATTCATAAATAAAATAAAATAGTCTAAAATTATAAAATGTCAAGGACCTCTACTACTCTGAAATAAAAAATACAGCTATATTTCATATTTTTTTTCTCCATTTGCCATGGCTGTTTATTGTTAATATTAGCTATGTATTTAATATTTCATTGTTTTTAAATGGATCATTAATTTCTTTTTAAAATTTCCCAATCTGCTATTTGCTTAATGAATAATAAGCATTAGTAATGTCATTAAAAATGTTGCTCAGTTATTGGAGTTTTAATATAACTTTATTTTTGATTTCGGAGTAATATTTATTGAAAAGTTTTTAATAAAGGAAAAAATTTAGGTCCTTAATATTTTAATTTTAGATTATTTTATTTTATTTATGTATATTTTGTTTGATGATCAGTAAATTCATGTCGTTCATGAACAAACTGTTTTGTTTAGCTTTTAATTTTTAATATTCAATTTTATATAAATAGCCGTGTCATGTTTGTATTTTTATCAGTTGATAATGCTCGTGATGAGCAAAACCTGTCCTGATCATTATACACATGTGAAAGTAGTGCAAAAAATTGTGTTTTATTTATTAAAATATAATGTCTTTCCACTATTGATAGCTAACACCTTAAAAGTGAGTATTTGTTGGCATTCCGTTCTATTCGGTTGCGGTTGCCACAGGATTAGCACAAGGCACATTCGAAAATTGATCTATGCATAGACAGTTCAACAACCAATGGTCCGGGGACTACCAGAGGTCCGAAAAGTAGACGATCGGTGTTTCAAGGTACGCATGTCCGTCATGTTTAAATTTCCAACCATCCATCGACCTTCAAAATGAAATGTAAGGAAAGCAGACGAATCCTCTCCTAGACCCATCCTTCTATCATTACTTTCTCCAAAAAAGAGAGGTAAGTGTCTGAATAACAATAAGCTCTTAAAACAACATCTGTTGAGATGCTCCAATAACACCAAATTGTAACTGTCATCATTTTCGCATTGTATTTAAAAATATACGTAATAAACGATTCATAAAAATAACGACACTTAACGGACCACCCATCAAAGCTATTTTGGGAAAAACGTCGATCAATAACTAAATGAGTCACCTGGAAAAGGTTGTAAACTGAATTTAACAAAATGGTCTAATTTATAATATCGACTGAGGGTGCTTGATGAAATTTCAATATAAAATTTGAATTGTTGAGATTTTGTACATTTCCATGTATTTCATCACTAACGACCCGGGTTTCGCCTTTCAGCAATCCCGGGCGAAACCCGGGTGATGAAATACATGGAAATGTACAAAATATGAACAATTCAAATTTGAAAATGGTCTAAGTTGACTTTTCAACGTAAAATCGTTTCACTGGATCTTACAGACAGTTTGAGCTATACAAATTTACTCTAGGATTGTTTTTCATGGCATCACTGTGACTGAAAGTTTGACAGTCAATAGAAAAAAGCTCCAGTGAAACGATTTTCCATTGAAAAGTCAACTTTGTTGGTTACACCCTTCTGTCGGTTACAACCTTTTCCAGGTAAACCCATTCAATTATCAAACACTATTTATTATCCAAAGCCAGATTGATTTCCCAGTTAACAAACAAATTCTAACATCAACCCAAACATATATACAAAAATATCACATGTAAATAATAATTGATATATTCGCTAAGTGATTCATGCAATTTCATGTGAAAGCACAAACCTCCAACTCGATTCATATTGTCGTCTGTGAAATGGAAAACAACAAAAGCAATAAATACATAAATACAAACAGAATTTTACTGGCCTGTTTAATAAGAAATCTGATATTATTTTTTACTCGGTTGTGATTCTAATTCAGGGTGGATTGATAGGATCAAAGCTTGTGATTTGTTTATTGAAAGCTGTGTCAATACAGTGCTAAGCTTGGGTTCCTAGCCAGTTTGGCGCAACTTGGGGGTATATTTATGGAGGGGAGGTAGCCAACAAGATTGAAAAACGCAAATTTAAAGCATTAGTGTTTTTAAATTTGAATATGAAAGATATGTTCGATAGATTCATTGGTAACTTTGTGGAAATACTCCTAAACAGGAATCTAAAAGAAAAAATATATGACACATTGCCATGTTTGATTTGTATTCAAAAGCAGGATGTTTTCAAATTTACCCCTCCATTCGATTCTTTCCCCTCTTCGAAGAGAGGGATTGACAAACAGACTTAAATCAAGTTCTTTTGAGACACTCCAATTAGGACCGGACAGGGCTAAACAAAATATGTTTTAGTTTTCGTCTCCTTATTACAAATTGATTTGCTATGACAGTGCGGTGGACGATAGCAGGTTTCTTGGCTATTATAAAAGATGTCTGTTACTCGAAAAAGGTTGGGAGCCTGTGGTGAAAAAAGTAGGTGTTATAATATTGCATTCAAATTACTTTTAAACTGTTAGCGCGTGCTTATTATTATAAACATGTTTATAAAGCTTATAAGATATCTTCTGCTTCATTTCAGGATCAAACAGTCGAAAAACTTTGTCAAGGTGCTTCTGAAGTCAGTTCCAGATCAGTTTCAGTAAAAGGGAAGAGCAACGCATAAGCTTCTGCGATAGTGACATCGATTCTGCCATCATAAATAAAAAAGACAACAAAACTCCAGACATATTGAAAGCAATGAAATATAAACTTGCATTTCAAAAACACAGAGAATTTAAATTTTATGTAATGAATTTAGTAAAACAGAAATTACGAAAGTCCAAACAATAATTTGTTTCTTTACTCAGCATAGTCGTATTGTTTTGCCGTTGGCTGACTTTTTATTTATGCAATCACTTTAAATGAGAATAAATACTTTTTAAATTCGAATGAATTAGTTTATTTGCTAGAAAATAGCTCACTAGGATGTTGGCAACATCTATGTTGATTTAGCTCTTACTAAAAAGACTGCTATTTTTCCAAGCAAATTCTTTCACTCTATAATATCTAATAAAAGAAAAAAATATTTATTGTAACAGTTGGAGAAAAAATATTGAGACGTTGCCAATACCATAGTGAGCTAGTTTCTAGCAATTATACTAACATTTAAGCAGTTTAATGATGTCATCAACAGATGTCACTATCTTTGTACTTTCTCTTAAAATGCATAATAACTTTTCAAATATTATTAAAACCATCAGTGCAAAATTATTATTCATAAGTCCAATAATTTATAACCAACAAACAGTCTTTGACATTTCTCACATATAAGTTAGCACATAACTATACAATGGTTATTGACTCATTCTTACATTTAGTATGACAGCAATCAATTCTTGTTCAAACAGCAAAAAGCAAACAAATAACAATATTAAAACAAACCAATGTATTTAAAAACAAAACACTTACTGCGTATGGCCAGGATGATGTCTGACTAGATGTAATATCCTTCCGGGAGGAAGTAACGGTCGGTGAAGGGTGAGGGTGCCACCGCTTTCCGGATGAATAACACCAGATCTTGCCACATCTTTCGCCTGAAAGTTTAATTGACAAGAGAATTAACCTGTGGAACCTCACCGTCACCAAATTGATGAGTCTGCCAGATTGATATAATTTTGCTTATTTTCTTTAATCTTATTTAAAAAAAAATCAATGTCAGTTAATTGAATAACTTGCATACATTTTTAAAAATATAAAATTATGATATAATATAAACATAACAATATGAATAAATAAATACATTACCACAAACATACAAACATTTTTCTTTTTTTTTTTATTTTTTTTTAAACATTTAAACAAACTTGTTGCCCAGAATGAAAAAAATTTCCTCCATCCCCCTGGATACCTCGAGCGTACCCATAACGACGACTGCATTCCCTCGTTGGATTTCTATGCTAATTCGCTGCCTAAGGTATTCACTTGAGTGGCACTCACCCGTCCTGTCCGTCATTCTTTGACCAATTTCCGCCACCGTCCTCAAAGCAGAGGGTCCCCAGGGACCGAACGTCTCAAAACCCAATGGACAGAAAATGAAATTTGGCGACAGACAGTCGTATTTTCTGCATTTGCTGGTTTCAGCCATGAGAGCCGCTGAGCCCGACGACTCAGCGGATTTATTCATGTGAGATGCCGGGATTGTATCCACCACGTGAGAGGGGTTGATCAGGTCGTTAGGACTGTGTCTTCCGCACGTTATTCTGATAGCTCAATCCGTGCCGCCCCATGCGGTCCACCAACCTCCCACAGGTGCACTTGTGCTCGTGACACAATGCTGAACCAAGCCGGAGACCAACCGAAATTCGCAAGGCATCTTCGCTCGGCAAAAGCGTTCCGAGACTGGGTGATAGAAGAGCATTTAGCCACAACCCCGACTCATTCCGCGAAGCTGTGATAAACCGAGCAGTCTCCGTAGGATCACTGAGAGATAAAAGTATTTCTTTTTTCTTAATTCTAATCCCACTCTTTCTGAATAGATGGCTTGTCCGGTGCAGGCATGCTTGTAATTTTGCACCAATATTGTTTTGCGGCACTGACTATGTTTTCCCAATCGATATCCGGCAGTATGGCCGTGATCAGACTCTTGACAGAGTGAATTGAGGCTCAGAAAGCCGGGAGAGACAATTCTTAGGAGAGACAATTCTCTGTCCGCCTAATCCCAAGACCACCGTATCTAACGGGCAGCGTCGCCTGTAGCCATGCAGGACCACCCAAATTTTAAAAAGGTTGAACAATGATGATATTGAAATAAAAGATAAAAATTTAGTGCTCTGTCAGTTAACTATTTATATTTTCAATTGATTCAAGTGTTACTTTATTATCTTTGTTATTCCAATTATTGTTATGTAGCAAAGTGATACACGTGCTTCACTTCTTTAAAAACATCTTCAGACTAAATTTAATCTATTGTTTTTTAAATCTTAATTGCAGGTATTGATTCCAATCCTTTAGGGACTGATCAATTGAAATAATAAACCTGTGATGGAAAGAATTTTCACTATTATGGCTGTTATTCATTTACAATCAATAAGTTTACTACATAATCAGTTAATATTTTCAATGGATTCAGTGGTAACTTTGTTATTCCTCTGGCTGTGTTACTAAATGTAACATGTGTTTCGCCTCTTTAAGAAGACACTTTTTAAAGAGGCGAAACACGTGTCACATTTGGTAACACGGCCCGTGAAATAACAAAGTTATCAACATTAATTTGAGTGTTGTAGAAAAATGATTTACCTGATACGAGGTTGAGTCAGACTGGTGACGAGAAGTCATTGCTGAGTGCATAACAAAACATTGCAATACTCACCAACTAGGGTAAATAATTTTTTTTAATTTTATTAATTAAGCTTACTTGTTGATATTTGGCCAGTCCGGTTGCACCACTTGCGGAAAGCGCAACCGCCGATCTTGGTTGCCGATTACAACAGCAGACTGCACTGCATATTATTGTCTTCCACTGAAACAAACAACAATTCATGTAACAATACAACAACAACTATCAACAAAAACAAATATTATATCTTTTTATTTAAGATATCGACTGAGGGTGCTTAATGGAATTTCAATATCAAATTTGAATTGTTAAAATTTTGTACATTTACATGTATTTCGTCTCTGAAGACCCAGGTTTCGCCTCTCGGCATCTTCAGGCAGTTGTGTGCTCGAAACACGAAACCCGGGCGAAACCCGTTAGTGACGAAATACAAAAACGGAAATGTACAAAATCTTAACAATTCAAATTAAATATTATATCCATCAAAAAGACAAGATATTTATCTGGATAGGAATAATAAATAGCGTATGATTATTCGTTTATAATTTTGGGAAGATAGAGTGTTCCTTGTTGATGATTGGTAGTAATGCTGAATATTTTGTTCAATTCACCTTAGGGTCCACGCTTCTTTGAATAGCATTGATGAGATCCGCTCTCAGAGCCTCCAGCTGATGAAGTCCAATCCTCGGTACGACATCTTTACCAAGAACTACTGATGTTGTGAATTCTTTACTGTACTGCACTGCTGGCATACTAAGACATCGAAAAGATATTATTATAAATATAAACAATTTTATGTGATATCAGCGAAACTGCAGAACAAAAAGGCTCAATATAGTTAAGTGCATTTGAATCTTTAATAATATTTAAATAGGTATAATTTAATATTTTCTATGGATTCAGCGGTAACTTTGTGGAAGTTCATTTTTAATATAAAATTAAATTAAAAATTGATAGCTTCGTTTTGAGCCGTATTGCAATAATAAGACTACCTGAGTAATCCTCCTGGTGGACTATAGCTATAGCAAGTCAGGTCAGGATAATGCGGTCGCAAAAGGATAGCAAGTATAGCCGCAGTGCCCGCTCCTAAAGAATGGCCAACCAGCACAAGGCGATAGTGAGGAGTATCCCGTTCTGGATCACTCGCAAATGCTTTTTCCAAAAGCTCTTCTCGTTGAAGTTTTTTCAGGATATATTCAGCAGCCTGCACCATTCCTGAAATAATAAGAGTATTTTTTAAATAATACTTCACGTCAAGATCACTCGGTGTACTCAAGTTCCAAGAAATCTTAGTGCTTTGAAAAATATTTATTTAACCCCCGGGGTTAAGTGATGAAGGTTTCTTGAATAAATCTAAAAAAATAACTATAAAGAAATAAATTCCTTGCCATTGTTGACATTTTAGATGTGTAACATTTCACAGGAAATAAAATAACATAAAATGCAACAGCGTTCCTTAAAACTAATGTGAATATTTCAGAATGTTTTGTTTGAAGTAGTGTTTGTAAATCAGTGGATAAGCTACGGTTTGATGTTCCAATCATAATGGCAAAATGGGTTAATACCAATCTTTTACGTGGGTAGAATAATAAAACGTTTTATGATGCAGGTAAAAAAAAGGGGGGCCAATATTACTCATAACCTGTAAACCATTTATGGATACTAAATAAAGTTTTTACAGCCTTCCAAATATTCTTTGATGACTTATTTCATGAGACCTCATTTCACATAAAAACAGCATTACGTTGTGCTCTCTGGTTAGTGATTTTTTTAATATCAAGGCTTGCCACACCAATATAACATAAAAGAAATACAATATAATGTGTATTACTATAATTAAAAACCCATGTGAAGAAAACCATAGAGTTATATATATATTTTTTTTATATTTTTTAATTTAAAAAAAAAAATATCTGGCATTACAGCTGACAGCCAATGCGCCAAATATTTTGAAAATTAGAAAATCATACGAGACAAACTCGATGATAAATTTTAGAAGTCATTCATGTCCAAGATCGTAAATTTAAGTTGAAAAAATCTAAATTTGATATTGACCTTGCTGGGAATTGAACCAGGACCCACCTGATCACTAGGGCAAACACTTACCACTAGACCACAGAGGCCGATTATATATATATTCATATTGTTTATGGAATGTTTCAAACGAAACGAAAATTTTTGTTATTCAACCCTTTCAGTAGTGAATTATTTTCAACGTAATTATTTTTACTAGGCAAATTGAAAGTTTTTATTATTACCATAAAAAATATTTACACATATTTTTATTTTTTGATATCGGTCAATCTGGCAGGAATAACAGATACTTTTTCAAGTAGTGTATAAATTAAAATACATTTTAAAATTGAAATTTAGTTGCATATTCATTTTCAAAGATTTATCTAGAGGCAAGCTTTTACTTCCAATTTTGACCCAGATCTTATTAAATTTATCTGTAGGCATGGGGCATTGAAATTAATTCCGGAATCAGACAGAAATGAATTTTTAACAAATATTATATGGCTGTTGATTTTTTCTAAATATATGTATGTTTTATCATTTGACAAAGATAATAAAAAATTTTAAACTGCCAAAAGCCACAGACAAACCTGGTCTATACATGAATAATAAAAAATGATGATTTAAAAAATTACTCTTTTAATAATTTCCTCTTCCACTTTTACAAAAGTCTTTTTTCCATTCTTAATCATGTGCATTCAAAGGTGAGGCACAGATTTATGGAGAAAGATTAGGCAGCATTATTGACATTTTCATATTGAATAGATATTATGTACATATATCTGCCAATTTTTGCATTTATCGTTGGTATGCGGTGGACGTTTCTCTATCGCCATTACACAACTTTACTTGTGTATGAGAAAGTAGAAAAAAAAAGCAAACGCCAGCATGCACTTACGTCTCGAAATATATTAGTAAGCGAGATAGAGAAAAATACACAGCACACGCTCAGTATTTATCTATATAGATTGTACTTCGATGCTGGCACACGGGACAAAGGTTAAAATATATTTTAGACACATGAATCAAATCCTATTTCCCTATACCCCTGGTTTAAATAATTGTGTTGTGTGTATATTTACGATTATTTAAAATTATTTTCATATTAAGATATAATTCACCTTTATGACCATACCAATCTTCTATCGGAGGTGTTAGCGGTAAAGGTTCGCCTTCTGCATTAAGATCTGTCATCACATCCTAGAAATAAAGAGATTTTTTAGCACAATTACAGAACCTAAATAATGACATCACTCTCTTAAAAACATGTACGAAGACAATCATTTTCCATTTTAGATAAGTTGTAAAAAGAAACATGGATAATTGCACAGAACTAGTCAGCACTGAAAGTGCATAAATGTATACATACAGCAAAGCCAGATAAATTACCGGATAGCTTGTGAATTTGGTTATTCTATAATAAATTATTATATATGAATTTGCTAGTGCTGAAGCGTGAAAGCTTATGTGAAAAATATAATTAAATACATATTAAAAACTACTGAACCACCATTCATATTTTCCATTGAAAAGTGGAGCCTCAAAAACATCATTAGCACCGGAGCTCAATTTTTTTTAAAAAGCCCTGCATACAGCAAATGACAGTACTGCATTAGTGCTAATATAATGTAGATTTGAATATAATGCAAGCTATATATTTAGAGCAACATTAAAAGGTCAAATACACAAGATAAATGTTAGGCGGTGAAGATAAATGGAAAATCGAAATGACGATAAGAAAGCAAGTCTTTAGACCGTCACTTTACCCAAACACGCCAGACAAGTCGTGCTTAAAAAATTATAAAAAAAAAAAAAAATTAATTTGGGTATTACATAAATTTTTTGATGTGTATATTTTTCCCTAGATTTCCTATTATATTTGGGAAAATACAGTATGTTCTCCTGCTCGATAAAAGGACCAAGGAACCATCACTAAGTAGAAGAGTAAAGAAAATAGAGCAGATCATTTCAAAAACGTTATAACGCTGACTTCATGTCAATGGTTATAGCGTTTATGTCCGGTCTCCGCAATCTATTATTTCTAATAAAAATGGCTGTATTTACCTTCATACTAAGAGTTCCTCTTATGCTTAGAACAATTGACCTTTTCTCGTGGTCTACGGCTATAAAGAATGGCGTCTCTGCTACATCCACATGGTAGGTTGCATATGTTATGTCCACCTATACAATGACACAAAATAAATAAATTTTAATCAATTAAAATTACCATCAAAAATATTCTATTATGTAGTAAGTATAAAATTATTCCTACATCTCCAACTTGAAGCAGCTGTCGAAGAGCTGTGTAATTGCACTGGCAACAATTATCATGGACCACCGTCGCACCACCCGCTGTCCCGGAACAACAGCATCTGAAAAAATCATCCATTTTATAAGTTTAATATTCAAAATTGAGAATTCAAGTGAAGTGCATAACATAGTGTATAGCTGAATTAAGAGAGATTAATTACCTCAAAGAAGCACAGAGACCGCAGGCTCCAGCAGCCGAGCTAGTCATGAGGAACATTGGCCAACCGTAAGCACCAAGGGCATAATGCATATAATGTACCACAGTCTGAAACAATCAAGCGCACCTTATACATTGACATGCATCAATAAAACAATAAAATGAAATAACAGTAATTGACAATTGCTAGTAATAATATTGTGAAATACAATATGTTGCAGTGGTCAACATTGTTGGCTTCAGTTATAGATCTCCCGGGCTAAAATCCCAGTACGGACAGTTTCGATTTATGGATTTCTGTCCGTAGGCATGGATTTTTGTGATGTCTAGAATTCCCTCCCATCCATCCGATCCTGAAAACTTGATGTAGTCAGAGCGATTAGCCAACCACTAGCCCTATTCCTTCTATCCCTACTCTCCTCGAAAAACAAGAGAGGTTGAGTAACTGAGTAACAAGCAGTTCTGATAGAAAGACATCTATAGAGATAATTCTATTAAGAGTCCATATGATCGACATTAGAAGGGAAAATAATTATAAAAAAAAATAATAGAAAATCAAGTTGTATTTAAATATTATAAAATTGAAATCAAATAAAATTTGCATTCTGTGCAAGAATTGTATATTCTATAATTTAAGATATTGACTGAGAGTGCTCATTTAATTTCAATATCAAATTTCAGTCAGTTTGAGTTCATTTGTGTGCTCGAATGCCTGAAGATGCCGAAAGGTGAAATCCGGGTCGTTAGTGACGAAATACATGGAAATGTACTAAACCTCCACAATTCAAACTTTCAAATTGTATATTCAAACGAAATTTTGTTTTTTTATAAAATTCCTAGTGTAGGCACTCAACGCTGTACCCATCACCACCCGATACAACTTTACAGCCTTCTCACAGGATGTATGCTAGAGTGTAACAACACTATCTTTGTTTCAAATTTTTGCCTAGAATGGTTTGATTGACTTGGAAGACTTTGTTGCAGGTACTGCAGTGTGCAGAAAATATGTATGGAAGAGCTTTTGTAAGTTGAGATCCTCTCTCTATCCATGAAATTTTGTGAACTCTTTGAATACCATGTAATTTGTCCTAGATGCAAGCAAACAGGCATGAAAAAGCCAACAGATGCGACTTCTTTGTCTATGTCTGCACATTTCAAAAATTGTGTTGTATAAAATGTAGTTTATATCGAGTAAACACTATGATCAAATATAGGTATACTTGATCATAGCTGTACTGTCAACTCATAAATACATGTTCTGAATGTGCCAAGCCTAGAGACAATGTCCATGAAAATAAATATAAGCTTTTTTTCGCTTCCCAAGTCGATCCAAATCAAAGAAAAATCGTAAATCATAAATTAATGCATAATTTTGTTACATGAATAAAGAACGAGTTGTTGCACATCCCGTCCCAACTTATTACACTTGTGATAATAAAAATTCCTAAATTATTATAACAAAAGATAGTGGACAAACAAACTAAACCAACCTGGAACATTTCAAGCTCTGCAGGATCATTAAGTGCTAGGAACTGAGTACGAGAAGTAACTGGCACTCCGGATAAGAATTCGTAAACATCATTTTTACGCTGGAATCAAAAAATATATATGTAAAAATAAATTTCACAAAACTGAAAAAAAATCTCAATAAGCATCATTGAATTCAGAGAAGGGGGCTCAATTGCTTTTGCACAGACTAAATTCAAAATTACAGCAATTAATTTCATTCATATACGATTATTTTACCTGTTTAACAATACACTGTTGTTCAATCTTCTGAAACTGACGCAGTAAAACGAGACCTGCTACGACATCTGACGGTACCACGTCCAACTCTCTGAAGAAATCGCTGAGTAATCGGGCGATGTCGTGAAAACTACTTCTATAAATATAATATTTCAATAACATATTAGTGACATTCAAAATTAGAAGCTATAATTAATAACTCATACATAAAATTCTAAATTAAGACAATAAATTTATTTAGACAAGTATACAACAGGCGCGTGCTATGGATTTCTCTCTTTCTCACTCAATCACTTGTAAACTGCTGAATGCTAACGAGATACAAGCTCTTGTATCCTACTTACTTATACACAAGTGAGGTTGTGTGGTAGAAATAGAGATAAATCCACCACACGCTGATGAGGTATTCAAAAGCAGCTCGGCATCACTGTTGATCTTCTGAGACTTATATGAATTACATTGACTTTCATTAACGGTATAAGAGTAATTTGAACAAGGCAGCCCTCTTACCTTAGAGCAATATTATGTTCTATTTGAGGTTATTACTCTTGAGAATGAAACCAACAATGGTTTCAAATAGTCCATCGATTACAACCAATTGTAACAAAATGTTTTCCCGAAAGAATAATTTTATGAATACAAAGAATGAAAACCTAAAATCTTACAAAACAAGACAACGGATAATAAAAAAAAAACAGCAGAAATAATAATTGAAATGTTTTCACTGTACCTGTCTCTATCCGAAGGTCTCATACAGCAAAAGAGAATTCTACACCGATGGTCCCAACTGTCTTGATAAGCTCTGATAACTTTCCTAAAATATTAATAAAATAAATTAGCACATTTTATGGTGGTCTGGGAACATGGTGCTAATTTGAAAACTGATTTTTGATAGGCAACAAATTAAATAGTAATAATTTAAATCAATTTTTGGTCAGAATTCGAATCAACTTTTGGTCAGAATAAAATTCAGTTTTTGGTCAGAATAAAAATATGAACGGTCTGAAAAAAATTATTAGACGGTCATAATAAAAGGTTAGCTTAGCTTTATAATACTGACCATAAATTATTTATTCTGCCCTCTATAATTCTGACTAATAAATTATGACCATTTAATATAAATTCTGACCAATGTATTAAAAATTATGACTGAAACTGAATCAAATTCTGACTAGAAAAATGCGAGCCTTTTCGGTATCCTTCTAAAAACTAGTGTACCACTAAAAATTACGAATTTTTATATCAAAACCCTCAACAAATAAAGCAGTAAGTTACTTTTAGTCATTTTGAAGAAGAGAAAATAAATTCTAAGCTATTAGTGATGACTATACAGTAAAGAAGAAATCTCACCTTTGTCGCCAATTCCTATTTCTACTACCGGATCTTCTTTGGTTTAACCTTGACTCTGCCCTCTGGTATCTTTTCAGCTTAACCCAAGACCTTCCAGCTGCATCCCAAGTGCACCAGACTGTACCCAGTAGACTGCCGATGACACAGAAGCCACTCACCGTTAGACCTGGAATATAAAAATGTTTTTACTGCCTGGAAACTTATATTAAATTAAATCAAATATATGGCATTACAAATATGATAGTCAAGACGCCAGATATTTTGAAAATTTCAAATCACATAAGATCAACTCGTGGATAGACATCACATTCACATATACGCAAGATCAGACATATTAGATTGAAACAATCTAAATTTGATATTGACCTTGCCAGAATTTGAAGACACTCATGTAATCGCTAGGGTACATCTCTTACTACTAGACCACAAAGGCCGACATATTCATATAGTGCGGTAGATGGAGTTTCTAATGCATAGAGACAGCAGAGATTGCAACGTCCAATTTGTTGTCAGAAAATTTCTGTCTTTAAAATTTTGTATGCTTCCATATGTCATATTGTAACCAACAATCCTCGCCATTTGAAATCTTCAGGCAACCAAGTAAACGGACTGCATACTGCTATTGTAAGCAAAGTTGCTGCACTGCATTTTAGAGACATGTGAGAAATCGACCAAAACAAATTTGACTCGCAGAACACCCGTCGATTATTTTATATATTTTAGAGTTCGATATTATTTTTTTCCAGTTGTATAGTTGGCCGAATCCTTGTAGATATTTAAAGCGTATTTGATTAATGATTTTAGCAATTTAAAATAACATACTGACTTTTTCTTTATCCGTTTATATAATATTCAAGAGAAATATAAACATTTGAACAGAAATATAATAAAATTTATATAAATTATGAACGTATACTTTATATTATACGTTTATTTTGTTGTCACTAATTGTAAATCTAAGAACGCGACGTGTTTAAATGATTGTGAAATATGTCGTAATAAATCAACTGTCTGTAAAAAAATTGTTGCATAAACTTTAATAATATTTCAGAATTTTCTCTCCCCATACCGTCTAATCATAGACAATACTTTTTGTCATTCACAATAGACACGGAGATGCTACGGCATTTAAATATTTTATTCATAGACAATTTGGAGGGGAAAGTTTAAGTGTTTCGCGCTCAAACGGAAGGGGAAATCGACGGATTCAGAGTAGGCCGTTTTTATTTCATTAAATATTCAGTGTATTGTATATTTCGCTGAGGGAAAAGACGGGAGGAGGGGGGGTTTTTGAATAATTTAAGCGCCAATTACGTATTGATGACCACAATGGAATGATAGCATCTGTGATGCATACTTTATTTTGAATTTATATTTCAAAGAAAGTAATCAATAAAATCTAAATATAAGCCAAACAAACTTGGTTTTTGTACACACATTTTAATGAAATCTTTATACCATATATTACAATCGAACGAGGAATTTCGTGTTATACAATATATATATATATATATAATGTATTACCACCACGCAAGTTTTCTGATGGTATTTCTTGAAGAATATGCGTTTTAATATTTTTTTTTCAAATTTCAATGATAGAATTTTTTCCGATCTATTGAGTCGAGTATGATAGTAATTTGATGCGATTACGACTGTAAAATGTTCAACCAAATAAATGCCGCTTCACATAGGTCGCACAGATAACGTATTAAGTAGCTCTGGGGAATGTGTACTAGAAACGGCTACAGGTACCAGGCAGATAGTCACGAATTATTATTTAAAACTCACATTATTGTTAAAAAATCTTTGTAAGACTGAATTTAATAAATAAAATTTAATAATATTTTGCATTTACGACATTTTGAAAGTAAGATGTCGATATATTATGAATTTTAATTAAGAACGACGTATTTCAAATCGAATTATCTTTATTAATTATGAATCCAATGTTTCTCAAACGTTTCATTGTCGAGTGGCTCTTCAATGGCGGGGGAGTGACGCGCAAACAATGAAGATACAACTCGTCCACTTGTAAATCTCTGGAAGCGTAGCGACGAGTGCTTCTCAAACTGTAACCCTCTCGTTGCTGCTTTTAAAAAAAGTCGAGGGAAGAAGACAGCTAGGGCTGCAACGAGTTGTCGGGCCAAACAGAGGACAACCGTTAGAGATGTTAAATAATCAGACAATAACTTCCAAATTTTATCAATGTCTAATGAGTTATTTTAAAACGCGGGTTGCACATATAAAATAGCAAACTGCTCGCCGTGACCGGGTGATAGCGCTACATAGCGCGCACTCGGCTAGCGTTCTCCTCTAAAGCAAAAAACATAACTAAAAATATTCATTGAAAACTTCAAATTGCAAAAGACTATGCATATCACACTCTATTTAAACTATCGCTTCAAGTGCACTCCAACTTCTTAACGAGACAATGTCGGGAGTCGTGGGTTGATATGATATGTAATAATTAATCAAAATAAAAAGTGCAGATGGAGCAAGCCGAGATCTCCATCCAAAAGTGGATTACTAATGTGGCCCAAATATGAGGACGATGACATTCAACCAAATTTAATGCAACAGCTTATATCTTAAAACATATTGTTTAAATCAAAATCGATTAAGTTTTTTCATCGTATAAAGCGAAACCGACCATCACCGTTATACTATGTTGATGTATACTTGATAATTTCTATTGATAATGTTGAAAGAGCTGTGGTGAGCAAGGGTTTTTTCAATTTAAACATTTCAACCGATGTAGCTCGCCGAAATTATAACATTTTTTTTGCTGTCAAATCAACAAAATAAATATAATTATAATTTTGTATTAAAAAACGAATTTCCACAAAGTTAACGTAAATCTTATATTATAATAGCACTCTACCGAGAATCGACCAAATTATTTTGAAAAAAAATATATATATAAATGGCCAACAAAGTGTTGACAGCCCTGTTGCAAAGGGTAAATGCAAACAACAGGTGTAATTAAAATGAAAAAAGAAGAACTCGCAAAGAAAAGGCAAAATGACGACTGTTTATTATTTGCTTTGCAAAGAGAGGACACACGAGTACTACTAATTTGGGCGAGAGGAAAAAAAGAGGACAAACGAAGCACAGAAAGAGATTATCAATTAACTATTACGGACAATAGAATTAATTTCTACAGAAAAGCAAACAACAGGATTAAAATGTAAAATGGCCGACTTGATTTAATTAAAAAATTTACGATAAGATTAACAAGGAAGTCACGTTTATGAATAAATGGAGCGATTCCAGATAGGAGCAGGGATAAGTTTAATATTTTTCAGGGATATCAGGTCAAATCTGGGTAAACTCGTTATGCAGTCAGCAAAATTATAACATCCCGATTGACCCGGATTCATTTATAAAAGGATGCAATTAGGTTTTAGTTTACTTTGGGTTTGAATTTCAGTGGAAAGTCGCCATTGTCGTATCAGTTTTACTTTGGTACATTGTCGATCTCTGTCGTCTAGCGGTGAGAGATTTACCCTGGCGATCAGATAGTCCCGGAAAAGCTCATTTCTATATTACCTATGATGATGTACTGTAGTATTGTCTATTTTTGATACAGTATTAGTATATATTGTAAAGTAATTATAAAATTATATTATCTTAATTACTGTAATATCTTTAATTGTATTTTTGTTACGTGCGATAACTTTGGTTTGAGTTGTTCTACGATATGTTATTTGTGCCCAGCATTGTCGTAAAAGGTTCTTTAAGAGCATTACGGACGTCTTTATCCGGACACTGATCGATCAATACACGAAATGACCCAATTTACATCAAATTGTGCAGTGGTGCCTCTAAATGCAATATCACCGCTTCAAAAATCGATTTATGTAAATTTCGCAAAGTAGTTTATTGGTTTGGCACACTTAATCGACCGAAAAGAAGGGTTGGGTATAAAACAACGTTTTACGATATTGGATAACTTTGATTTGCACCGTTACAAAGGTGAGTAACTTTATAAAACTAACTTATATTCCAAAGAAATTCTGTATGCGAAAGTAAAAGGGCGTGATCAAAGTAAACATTTTAATATCGGTACTTTTCAGGAGAGCCAAGACAAGATAATAAATGCTTTTTTGAGAACTAACAAAACATTTGCTATTTCAACGTGCAATTTACAAATTCAGCGTCATTGATTCGGCTGGTCCCTTTTCTCATTTACGCATATATTATGCATATACGTATTGTAGTTTTTATGACATGTTCCACTAATTTTTCAATTTTTAAGACTTAACGCCCTTTTCTTTTCACACTTAGAACTTCCTATTCGACAAATGACACAGCTCCTGATGTAAAAATAAATATAATTTAAGACATCGACTGAGGGTGCTTGATGGAATTTCAATATCAAATTTGGATTATTGAGATTTTGTACACTTCCATGTATTTTGTCACTAACGACCCGGGTTTCGCCTTTCGGCATCTCCAGGCATTCGAGCACACGAATGGACTCGAACTTTACTGTCTGTCAGTTCGAGTCCATTCGTGTGCTCGAATGCCTGAAGATGCCGAAAGGCGAAACCCGGGTCGTTAGTGACAAAATACATGGAAGTGTACAAAATCTCAATAATCCAAATTTAAAAATAAATAATTTAAGAAAGTAAGCTTGTGTTTCATTATATATATTTTTACTATGCCCGCTCGTAATGGGGAGCATATGTACACCTAATGGAGGTATCTCAACATAAGTTTTCTACGAGTTACTCAGTTGCTTGACCTCTATTTTTCGAAGAGAGTAAGGATTGAAGGATAGGGTCACGACAGGATTAGTGATTAGCTAAATGCTCTCGATACGCCCCGTTTTTAGGATCGGATGGGTGAGAGGGAATTCTAGACATCATAAACATCTGATAATTCTCACAATGCCCCCTAATGATGATAAAACTAGTGGAAACGCCCCTCATAGATGACGGTATTGAAATTGAAATACTGAATGTCTAAAGTAGCTGTTTTTTTTAGTTCCCATACTGACGGACTGATTGTTGTTTGTTTGCGTCGGATTTCCGCCACGTAGGAACTGTGTGTGTAATGTTTGTATACACCGCGGACGCTTAGGTCATGAGAAAATTTCATACCTACATGTGTATGTGATAATAATAAAACGTCTACATCTACGCCTACAGACCAGTCTGAGCTATATATAAGATTATTGTCATACTTTTAAATACCAGCCTTATCAAATTAGGGATATAATATATTATATTGCGAATTCTCCTATGATTTATTTCAGTATTATTATCGCTCATAATCTGCTTCTATCGCATATCCGATTTCTCAAATTCTGTTCAATTTTCCGCACAAAAGTAAATAAATACTCTTGTGTGACCGACAATTTTAGAGTGAATATCAGTTTCTATTTTCTTTCAGCAGCTTGTTTGTATTTTGTATGGGATAGATCAGTGACGTTCATATGGTTAGATGGGCGTTGACAAGAATGACAAGTAGGATTTGGTCAATGAATCAAAATTAGATAAAATTTATGTATTTATTAATTTATATTATGTATAGGTAAAAATATCAGCACTAAACACAAGACTAAGAAGTTGAAAAAAAAATGCAATTAAAGGCTGTATATATCAGCGATGTTCAACACGCAGCCCGCGGGCTACATGGAACAAAAGATATAGCATAAGTAACTAAACATGAGCTATATGAAATCAATAAGCTCAATATTGCCATTCATTTTCAATTATTAAATTATTTTCTATCAGAGACGTCGTTTTAAGGTGGGGAGGCATCTGCCTTGAAGAAACAATCGGTTATTCCTTGCTGCATTAGCTTGCATATTTGGACGAAATAAAAAATAGCAAGATGGCAACTTTTCACTTTTAAGGTGTTAACTGTCAATTCTTGGTGGAAAGACATTATATTTTAAAAAATAAAACACAATTCATTTGTACTACTTCCACATATTTATAATTATCAGGACCGGTTTCGCTCATCACGAGCATCAGTTGATAATGCTCGTGATGAGCGAAACCGGTCCTGATCATTATAAATATGTGGAAGTAATGAATTGTGTTTTTTTTTTTTTTAAATATGGCAACTTTTGTTCACTCTGAAAAAATCTGAAATGACGTCGTTGCTTTTAATACTGATCGTGAAGATTTTTCAAAATATGCGAAATGTCGCAAATTAATCAAAGCATTCGACGACGAGATTCTCATACATGCAAAATTATAAGTAAATGTTCAATATATTCTTGACTCTATTTACGTGGAGTTGGAATAAGCGTGTGCAAATTTGCAAATTAAGCTAAAAGACCTGCAATCAAGGATTGAGTACATATGAAAGCTCGAAGAAAATACGCGTGAGTTTTATCATAAACATATCGTTGAAGATAAATCGCCAATAATTAAGACAATTGATTGTGTTTTACATCTGCACATTGTTGCAAATTATTTTTTAAGAAATTTGAAATAGTAAAAACAGCAGGTTATCCGATGACAATTTTACAAATCGACTTCGATATTAAAAAGTATCAAAAAAACAAGTGTTATATTCATTATTAACGCCTTCTTCTACGAATAAATTCTTCAGTAACAAACCATTTTTATATTTTTTAATTGTAAGTAATATAAAAACTAATTAAACAAGCTCGCAGTTGCCGAATAAGCCCGGTTAATACGAGTGTCACTCGTGATGTCAGTGGAAAGGGCAAGTAATAAAATATTACGGTTATGTTGCTTGTTTATTTTATATGTGAGGCCCTCCAAACAGCAATAATATTTTATTTGGTCCTTCAAAAGATTTCATTGGATCATCGCTGGTATGGATAGAACAAGTGGCGATGGGTGAAGTAACTTTACTTATATAGTGTAGTTTTTACCCCATCCGTGGAAAGCCTTTAGTACGTCATTTTGTACTAGTATCAAGTATCCATTGAGCGGTTTCGATCAATCACATTATTTTTGTTTCGTACGTCAGAAAGTTTCATTCCTTTTCCCCTGAGCATGTTTACAATAGACAGACATTTTTCTTTCCAAGCAGTGTTTGCAAACAGTTTCTGAAATATCAAATTTTTTGAACTTGCCAGTGAAGTATTAAACCCGTTTATACGGTGTGCGACAAGAATAAATCTCTAAAATATGTTTAGTGTAACAGATAAAAACTTATTGCCGACAAAACATCTCGTTTAAGAACCCTTAAATTGAATGTTAATTTGTTCAAATGGAAGACAATTGTCTCATAAATAACTTAAACCATCAACCATTGAGTACTCAATTATGAAACTGTCTCTACTGGTATCCGAACTGGTGAAAACTACAACCGAAGCCAGCGCCAACGAATAAAAATCAAAATGAGTTAACTGCCCTTTACCTATTAAAAAATCAACGTTAAATATTTATCCCGCAACCCCTTATATTATATTGCAATATCTACAGCTATAATTGTTCTGAATAAGAAATCGTTTTTTCTAAATTCGTATCATAAGTTATTCACGTTCCCTCCCGATTTGAAATTGTTCGAAATATAAAAATGATTTTCCGTCAAGATTTTTAAGTTTTACTCTAAATTAAAAATTGGTGGCGTGTATTCAATATACATTTGTTTCCCCTCTGATTTGAAAACGTTCGAAATTCAAGGCCATTTAGGCCATCAAGATTTTTGACATTTCGAAATTCAAAATTGAATTTACGCAGATCTGATAGACAAAGTATTGTCTCTTTCTTATGTTTTGATGAAATTCCTCGCCATGTACTTGTTTCATTTTTGTTTATTCCTATCGATACCAACTGTCAGCACAAATATTAGTACGGCATGGATATTAAAATCAGAAATTGTAGAGTAAAACATTTAATTTAATATTTTTTCAAGTATTTTATCAAATCGAAGACGATATAAAATATCGATGGAAATTAAATCGCCGTACGATATTTGCAAATTTGATAGTCTAAACTCTAAATTCTACAACATCAATCAGTCATTCGGTGGTATAAAAAAGCCCGGTATATTCAGCGGAGATCCCCCCCCCCCGCCCCCTCGCCATAAAATATAATAACACGTTTCTTTTTTATCTTTCATGTTGCGAATATGCTACGCAATCCGAGCTCCTAACCAAAGGCGAAACCGTACGGCATTGCAGACAGGCGGGAGGCAAAATTTCCTTTGATATACAAATCATCTGAGTGTGGTGCTTAGGTACGTTTACGTATGCAATACTACAGGCCTCACTTGCGAATTTTTACGCTTTGCTTCTATTTTCGACGTCGTGGAAGGGACCGTTTTCCGACACGGCGCACAGCACAGGTCTCGTCAAACCGTAGCAATTATGATAAACAAAGCGTATTTTTTTACCCAAGGCCTTGAATAGTTCAGTTGTGCTCAAATCTTACTATTCGACGGAATAAACTGAATAAATTCTGTAGATGATTTAAAATTCTAAAGATACATTGATTAAATTGACATTTAGTTAGCAAAACTCCATTGTAATAGGATAAAAATAACAAAGTATTCAGTTCTACAAGAAGTTTGTTGGTAGTCATCGTCAGAACTCTGTTTAAGCTTAATTTAGATTAACTATATATACTGTCTTAGTAGAGATAGACAATATTATTATTCTCACTTATTCCAACATCATAATTTTTATTTAAAATTAAAATATTTAACGTAACAATTGTGTTGTTAAATTTTTCTATGAAAAGGATCATACATAATATAGTTAATTAAGGGTTATAAATAATTATATTTTGTGTTAGATAGTATTCACTTGGTACACTCAAACTTTGATTTGAATAGTTTCCACTTAGTCACGGATTATTTTAACAAAGGTTGGTCTGGTTTGGTTTGTGTAAAGTGTTCAAATGCGTGGAGCAAAGACAATATAGGGTAGACGAATTAGTGACATTTCTTTACAGCTTCGTGCAACTATCGATTTCAAAGAGTGAGTATTTATATTGAAAAATATTTTTTCATAAGTGTAATATATTTCTTCAATGTTAAAATATATTTTATTATGTGAGATCATTTTATTTTTAGTGAAAACTATTTTTACTAAAGTGAAAATGATCTAAAAAAAGTGCATTTAATTATTAGCAGTTCATTAATCGTTAAAGTGAATTCATTGTCATTTTATTGATCATGCGTAAACACGTGAGCTTCTTGTAATGGTTTAAGTAAGGGCGATGAATTAATGTTTGTCCGTCATTAAGGAGGTTGAGTATTTCTATTAATTTCCAGTTGCTCTAAGAAATTAAGCCTAAGGCTTTTATTATACAAATGATCTAAAGATGCTTCTGGAAGTGATAATACACATGTTACATCTATTACATGACAAAACCAGTGGAATAAAAAGGTTATCAATTTGAATCGTATGTTGGAAATAAATTCAGTTTATTGTTTAAAAATTCTGAAGTTTTATCATTCAATTACATTTGAATCTTGAAGTTCGTCCAGTCGTTCATCGTGATGGAATCACTGAAAGTTTACGATCGGAATTAAAATCAATTCGTGGATTTGCATGCAAAGACATAAATAATACATAATATGCAATGTGTTTATCTCTACCACAATGATCCTGAAAGACGGGCCATAGTAAGCAAGTAGCTACTTGGAAAAAGACTAGATAAATAATAAACCTTTCCTAATTACTTTTCCTTTCTAACTCTCTCCTAATAGAGATGGAGTTTCAGTTCGTGTAAAAAAAAATGTAAGGATGCTATTTACATTGATCCATATAATCCTCATTGGGAATAATGACATAAGTGGATAACACATCTTATTATTTAACATCTTACTTCCTGAGTGAGGCGTATATTACCGGTCACGCAAATGAAATAAGTTGATAATATCATTTAAATTTATTGTTGCAAAGTTAATGGCAGTAAAATATCAATAGTAGTGAAAAATTCCGCAAAAATGCCAGAATCAGTTATTTTTGTGAATCTTTCTGCAAGTATTAATCTATTATACTGCATAAAAAATTAACATGTTCAAAAATATTTTATAAATAAATAAACTTTTACACTGTAGATTTCAGATTGTTGTTTTTTTTTTAATCAAGGGTTAACCTTGAAGTTTAAACTTTTAAGGTGTTAACTGTCAATTCTTGGTGGAAAGACATTATATTTTAAAAATAAAACACATTTTTTTTGTACTTCCGATCATTATAAACATGTGGAAGTAGTACAAATTGTGTTGTATTATTTAAAACATAACAAAGCTATGTATATAAAATTGAATGTTAATAATTACAAGGTATATCAAACAATAGAAGAACTACGACAAGAATTTACATGTAATCAAAAAAAATATTTATAAACGAAATTAAATAGTGTACAATAGAAATTTGAAGATGCTTCTTAAAGAGAAACACGTGTCACATTTAGTAACAGCCAGTGGAATAACTAAGCTATAAATTTTAATTTTATATGTTATGGACCTCTTACAAATCAAAAATTCAAATGTTTAAAAATATTGTCACCCTGAAAAGGACTTATAATAATTTAAGTTTAATTTAAGTATAATTTAAGACATCGACTGAGGGTGCTTGATGGAATTTCAATATTAAATTTGGATTATTGAGATTTTGTACACTTCCATGTATTTTGTCACTAACGACCCGGGTTTCGCCTTTCGGCATCTTCAGGCATTCGAGCCGCAATCCGAACTCGAGCCGAAAAGCGGCAATCGCCTTCGGCAATTTGCCACTCTGGTAATATGGTGTTTACAAAATAAGGATTAGGACGATTTCCGAAATTTTAACTCAGGTATCGGTGTGGCTCTCAGACGTATAATGTATTGCCTCGTAAATGATATTTGTCGCAATTGTATCTTCTATATAAGCGTTAGAAACTGTTTACTGTCTCTCAGTTCGAGTCCATTCGTGTGCTCGAATGCCTGAAGATGCCGAAAGGCGAAACCCGGGTCGTTAGTGACAAAATACATGGAAGTGTACAAAATCTCAATAATCCAAATTTAGACTTATAATAAGGTTCTGAACTAACTATATATGTGTTTTAACATTACTCTGTTTGCTGTGAGATGTTTATAATAATATAAATTTACATGCCTTGTACGCTGTGCATTTGAAACTTTGTGTACAGTCCAGGCTCTGTGATAAGGCACGTAATTTAGTGGTACTTTGCATAAATTTCGTCTCTACATGTAATAAAATTCAGTTTTACCTATATGAACTAATTTATTTGCGTGTACATATAATGCATATAATAATAAACAATAAACGTGCGTCATCAAATCTTTGTTGGTAGGTCAAACTTGACCAAGATTCGTAACAAAATAAATTGCACTTATAAAAGTTAATCATATTATTTTTTTCGATGATCAGAACGGTTTCGCTCGTTGGGAGCATTATCAACTGATGCATGATTATCATAAAACTTGGAAGAAACGTCTAAAGCAGTTTATTTATCACATCATCGTTTCCATTTCAAAATTGTAATCTGCATATTTATGCTTTTCGATTTTTTGTATTATTAATACTGCAAAAGACGCCCTTACGTGCATACAAAGTAGCACAACTGACAAAAATTAGACGCTACATAAAACGCATTTGATATGTGGAGCTTTGGCAAGATATCTATCCTGAACGAGTTTCATATCCAGGATAGACTCTATACGCCTGCCCACTCGTCTTTTTTGGCCACATTGGCAAGCCTACCGATCAATATTGAAAAACTCGTCGTCACAGGAAAAGTAGAAAGCAAAAGGTGACGAGGAATGATTATAACTCTCTGGAGTGGGCAGGTGAACGCCACGGGTCTCTACTTATTGATGGCTGTCAGAGCAGACGAGTGAGTGGTGAAGGATCATCGAAGGATGCGGAGTTGTGACTATAACTGAAGGCCGTGACCCTCACCAATGATAAAAACAGATGTTTATGATGTCTAGAATTCCCTCTCACCCATCCGATCCTAAAAACGGGGCGTATCGAGAGCATTTAGCTAATCACTAATCCTGTCGTGACCCTATCCTTCAATCCTTACTCTCTTCGAAAAATAGAGGTCAACCAACTGAGTAACTCGTAGAAAACTTATGTTGAGATACCTCCATTAGGTGTACATATGCTCCCCATTACGAGCGGGCTTAGTAAAAATATATATAATGAAACACAAGCTTACTTTCTTAAATTATTTATTTTTAAATTTGGATTATTGAGATTTTGTACACTTCCATGTATTTTGTCACTAACGACCCGGGTTTCGCCTTTCGGCATCTTCAGGCATTCGAGCACACGAATGGACTCGAACTGACAGACAGTAAAGTTCGAGTCCATTCGTGTGCTCGAATGCCTGGAGATGCCGAAAGGCGAAACCCGGGTCGTTAGTGACAAAATACATGGAAGTGTACAAAATCTCAATAATCCAAATTTGATATTGAAATTCCATCAAGCACCCTCAGTCGATGTCTTAAATTATGTAAATGTTATTCATTGATAAAGATCTATGATAAGTGGAATGAGTGTAAAAGATGTGTTTCATTTTATAAAAAAAGGTATTCGTTTTCTTTTGATTTTTCCAATGACAATCGATCATGTGATAACAACTTACTTCTTTGTCTCATTACCGAAAGTATTACCTTTTCCACGGATTTTTTCCCCGTTTAAGTTTACAGCAGAAATTTATCAATCTAAAATCTTTCAAGAGAGGAAAATATTTTTAATATTGATTGGCTGCTCGAGACAGGCTGGGAAGCCGTATAGGCGCCAGAAAT
The DNA here is from genome assembly GCA_022494535.1 of Himalopsyche phryganea. Taxonomy (NCBI): domain Eukaryota; kingdom Metazoa; phylum Arthropoda; class Insecta; order Trichoptera; family Rhyacophilidae; genus Himalopsyche; species Himalopsyche phryganea. The sequence continues at coordinate 1,031,423 of JAGVSL010000125.1, read as the reverse complement.
TCTTGCGTCTAACATTATTCAACAGTTTCAAATTTCTGCAACATCATATTCGTATACATTACGGTGACCAAACATTCCCAGTCGATTTAGTGCGACATAATATTAAATAAAATTCATTAGGTTACGTTTATTTCTTTTCGTTCCTTTTTTCAACCATGTTCGCTCCCAATGTCGAGCATATTGCCTCCCGAGGAGGCATCTCATTATAAGTTTTTCAACGAGAACTACGTATCACTCAGTTGCTCAATATTTCTTTATGGAATGGAGTAGGGATAGAAGTATAGTAATAGAACAGTACTAGTGGTTAGATAATCGCTTTCGCTATACCCCGTTTTTAGAATCAAACAGGTGGGAGGGAATTTTAGACATCACATACATTCATACAGTACGAACAGAAATCGATTAATTAAATTGACCCTACTGGATTTGAACCCGTCAAATCCGTAACCAAAGCCAACGGCGTTGACTACAACACCACGGACCCGGCATTTTCTTGCTTGTTTATTAGAATTAATATCCACATACTAAATATATCTAAATATGAAGGTGATAACAAGTTTTTTAAAAACCAAATGCGCCCCAATATGCAGAAAATACTCTTAATGAAGCATCTCAACAGAGTTGTTACACGAGAACTGGCTGCTATTCAGTCGTTCATCTTCTGTTTTCCGAAGAGAGGAAGTATGAAAGGATGGGGCTGGGAAAGGTCTAATAATTAGCCAATCGCTCTCGTTACGGCTGTTTTTTTCAGACAGAAAGTGAAACGACAATTTGTTGGACAATGAGCGGTTGACGTTGTTGACATCGGTTACGGTGCCTACAGGTTCGAATCCCATTACTGACAGTTTCATAAATTGATTTTTAATCGATTTATGAATTTCTATCCGAAGGCTTGAAGGATGATTGTGATGTCTAAATTTTCTCCCACCCATCCGTTACTAAAAACAGGACGAGCGAGAGCGATTAACAGACCACTAGTTTTGTTCTAGCCAAATCCTTATATACCTACTCTCTTCTAAAATGGAAAGTTGAGGAACAAGCAGTTCTCATAGAAAAACTTCTGTTGAGAAAAAAACTCTTTTAGGAGTCCACATGTTCTACATTGGGAACGAAAATGATTTTTAAAAAAGTTGTATGACAAAAATATCAATATTATTATTTAATATTGAGATTGATTCTCCGCAACTGTAATTGATGATATCAAGCAAATAAAATTATTTCAATTATATTTTGAATTTATCTTGAGCAGATTGGGAGTGCCTGGCCGAACGCAATTGCAAAACCTTTTTGCCATGAAGTGGGCATTTAATGAAACGAACCAGCGAATGTGTTGTGTTATTTGCGGCAGGTGTATTAACCCTTCGAGCTCGGATGACGTGCATAGCGCGCGGACCAATTGTGGTTTTTTTGACAAAAACTAAGCTACGCTTTTTCTTGTTTTGCGATTTTTTTTCTCAAGGGTTTCAACTATTTTATTAAAATACTAATATTTTTTAAAAACCTTTTCCCAAGATATTGTGCGCTTATATTACACCATTTAGACGTTGGCTAGCTAATGTTAAAATTTGGTTGAAAGTTGAAAATATCACCGTAGACCTTACTTCATTAACATCTAAAAAATAGCATAGATTACCTAGAAATGGCAGCCATAGTGATATGCGCAAAATTCACATCACTCTTGTACACCGTTTGGGAGGAGTTCACGTGAGAGACAGACATACATACAGACTGCTTTTTTAGAGATAAAATAATATCCCTGTTTAATTCACTGCACTAATTCTATTGTGCATATTTTGTAATCTAAATAATATAATAATGTTTTCCCGGCTTCGTTCCCTGTGAATGAAGAAATGACATGAAATGTGACATTAATTGGCATTTAAAAAACTGAGCTGTCAACGTATCACCTATTTGTCAACCTCAAATAAACTCCTGCGTCCGACGATTACGACACATTTGAACCACATAATCGATGTGCAAGTTTTTGTCTGTAGTTTTTCGCTTTTTTCTTCGCCATAACTGCATTGAACTACTATGTGACGTAGCTCAAAAGATGGTTACGGCTACTTTAAGGGTTTTAAATAACGAATAAAGAGTTCAAACATACTGAGATCACTTAAAAAAGTGGTGTGATTTAAAATGCTACATATAACTTAAATGCCATCTAAGATTTGAACATATAAGAGAAATTTGTCGACCAACAGTAAAAAACCGCCATGGATTTCAATAATGCTTTTCGAATGAAATATAAATTTGAAATTCATAACTCGTTCATAGTTCGTTAACGACGCGTCAATTTTTTACACATACTATAATAATATGTAGCTACATCTTCGTACAATACACTTAATCAAGAAATAGCTATAATTTTACACAATTTATATGTTAAAAAAATCATTACTTATTGCGAGTAGAAAAACAAGTGAGAAATAAAAGGTGTCACCGTCGATGAAGGGTTAATAGAGATGTTCGCATTTGTTCTGTGTTTTATTACCGCCGTGTTTGGCCGAGACTTTTCAATTAAGTCGGAATCGAGATCATAAATAACACGAAAATAAATTTGTAAAAATACCCAATGCCCGTAATTAACCAAAGAGTAAATACATCATTTATTTACAGATTATTGAGTTATTATAATGAAATCACAAGGTTCATCGAAGATTGGAGGTATAATGGATAAGTGCTTTTAATAAACATTTACAATTGAACGATTCAAATTAAAAGCGAACTATTTAATTTACTGTTAGGCTTACTTAATATTAAAATATAAATAAAAAATTTACATTAATCTCTATCACTGTTTAATGTCAAAATTTGAGAATAAAATCTGCAATGGGTTCGAAACCTCGGCTTATTCCCACTGGCAATTTTTAAAAAGGTATTTTTCGTCTATATAAATAAGCCAAAGGTCTATGTAATCAAAATAACAATTTATTTTCAGGGCCTACAATAAGCTGTCTAACACTGAAAAAAAGTATTAAATTATTTTTCATATGAGAACGATATTTTAAACGTCGCCTACATTATTAAATCATTGGAAACGAGGCTTAACCCTTTGCACTCTGCCTCTGCAAATGCTGCCATAGCTATGATTTTTTTTTCATTACTAAAATGCCACCGCTAGTGAGGTAAGTCAATGAAATGTGATTTAAAATATATTAATTGTTATAATGAAACTTTTATTTTTTAAACCTTTGCATTCGAGGGTGCCACTTCTTAATTTTTCAGACATTATATGTAGTATAGTCGAATGCAAAGGGTTAAAACGTTTGATTAAAAATCAGATGTCTTTATAACTTTCCGTCATTACCCACTCTCTGAAAATAAAATAAGATTGAGTGGATCGAAGAAGAAGCAATCCCACGAATCTGAGAAACCGTATTAAGAAAGAGCCCATAAGGTGACGAGTGTCGTTTTGAAAAAAAACTCTTCTCTGTACAAAATGTATAATTACACTACACAGGAATGCATTCGCACTTTGAATGCGATATTTAGAAGTAACCTCACATGACCCGAGTCTAAATTTGAATTTGAAACTATTTATGTCTTCAATCATCATGTGCGTGTATTTTCAGAAAGATATATGGGTATGTTCTTCTACCGAAAACTTCATTATGTTTCGATAATTGTACTTTAATTCGAACAAGTGCAATGAGATGTCGTAATTCAAAGAAAATGTCGAGTAATATACCGACAGAACGCTTTAAGTCGGTTTTTGATGATTTCCTGTTTTAAATTTCAAAATGTGTGTAATTTAGAACGCATGAATTCATACAATATAATTAAAATGGCTTTGAAAAAATGCAGTTTTAGAAAGTTTCTATCAGTAAACAAGATACGACTATAACTCATCGATCCCAAATTTTATGATTTGTAATCCAAAAAGATTATTCTATATAATGTACAGAAAAAATCTTAAATCACAAATAATAATTGTAGTTGGGAAAGAAAGTACTTTAAAAAACAAATAATTCTATAAATGCGATTATCTCAGAACATGCCTTCTGCCAATGTTCCTCCCCTCGACATGCATCAGTTTAGGTTCTAAAATTAAACCGAATTGAGAATTATATATCATATCATTGGAATGGATGGATTATACACAGTTCAGAACATAACAAATTCCCTTAACTATTTAATATTCGATTTAACTTTAAAATTATAAAATCAGAATCGATACTTTACTCATTATTAGTTATATTGCTTAGTTATAAGTGGTATTAGTAACAATTAACGGTTATATTAAGAATGCTGACTGTTTTTTGTTCCGTTTGCGTTTCTGCTCACTGCGCTATCGAAATACGTTTCAAACGGTTTACTACTGAAATGCTCTACGAAACGATGCATTTTATGTACATTGGAACCCCGATCTATTGTTTTCGCATTCATCGTTTTCCCGCATTTATCCTTACTTTTTATAGTCCCGATAAATAACAGTGTGGGTCCTTAAAAAAACGATAAATCAGCGTTCTACTCTACATAAAAACTTTTTTTTAACTCTAAGACGTAAACTGATTTAGTTAAAAAATATTCTTATTGCTGCGCAAGAGACAGCTCATAAATTTGAAAGTTTAAGTTTTACGTAATACACTGGATACGTAAAGAAGTTAAATTTCATGATGCGTTATAAAGTAATAAATCATGAATTTCTGTTTAATTCGTTGCTGATTCGTCGATTGTAGCTACATTGACAATATATTGTCGTTGTTCTGGAAGAAGACACTAACTGAAAAATACTAGTTTTGAGTAATTGAACTTTGAAGTTTGTTACATGTTTGAAATGCCATACATTTTTCATTTTGTTTGTACAAAACTGTTTTTAAGTAAAAGTGTAATTTATAAAAATAATTTAAGACATCGACTGAGGGTGCTTGATGGAATTTCAATATCAAATCTGGATTATTGAGATTCTGTACACTTCCATGTATTTTGTCACTAACGACCCAGGTTTCGAGTCAGTTCGAGTCCATTCGTGTGCTCGAATGCCTGAAGATGCCGAAAGGCGAAACCCGGGTCGTTAGTGACAAAATACATGGAAGTGTACAAAATCTCAATAATCCAGATTTGATTTTATAAAAATAAGTTAGTTCTTTCTTACGATATAGTTTTAAATAAGGAACATTTTGGTATATCTAACTCAATATATCATTTTTCGATTTACTGTTTTTTCCAGAACAACGACGATATAATAACATGCCATACCAATATCATGTGATGTGATCGTAGCAAAAACCAAACACAAATCGATTGCTTGACTCTGAAGCACTGCTTTTATTTGTATATTTTTCAAATTTCGAACACCGATGAAACGTGATTTGAAACGTGAAATGATTAAGTACACATACATTCATAGGTTGTTATGATTCGATTATAATGACATTATATAATACACTTCATACTTGTGTGTATGTGTAAAAAATCGTGTTATTGTCACATTATCCTTCAAAATGTCGAGTGAATCGTTTCGTTCAATACATACGCAAAGTTATGTAAGTATTTTTACACGGTGGTGGATGTCAAAAGCAGAAAATATATTTCGCAATTTAGTGGGTACATATTGATAGCATATAAACCAGTGTGGCAGCGTGGAAATAGGGATGAGAGACGTACAATAAAATTCCGGCATGAATAGAGAGAATAAACAATCGAACCATCAATCAGTTAACAGCGAAAAAACTACGTATTTCTATTAAGTTAGGCACTTAACAATGTTTATTTTTCAAAAAAATCTGTTTATCGTTATGCATAGTAACTAGATTTGTATATTTTGTTTCGTAGAAAAATAGTGTAAACATCATGGTAAACATGTTTTTCCGATGTTAAAAGAATTTATTCTATCTCGGTTATAACCAGAGGTGAATCATTGGGGCGGGAAGAGGGGGTAAGTCTTTCAATTCAATCACGTAATTGTATTGATCTAATTGGCATTTACTTGGTAGAACTCCATATTACAAAGTTAAAAAAATATCGAAGTATTTAGTTCTAAAAGAAAGTAAAAGAACGACTTTACGCTAACCGCTAAATAGCTATTAACTTCTTTTTTTTTCTTTTTCCATGTCCGCTCCCAATGTGGAGCATATGGTCTCCTAATGGAGGTATCTTAACAGGATTTTTCTACGAAAACTGCTTGTTACTCAGTTGCTCAACCTCTCTTTTTTTCAAAGAGAGTAGGGATAGAAGGATAGGGCTATGAGAGAACTAGTGGTTAGCTAATCGTTCTCGCTACGCCCCGTTAGGATGGGATGGGTGGGAGAGAGGACTCAGACTACGAACAGAAATCCAAAAATCGATTGAAAGATCAATCTACGAAAACCGTCCGCACCGGGAATCGAACCCGAGACATCCGTAACCGTAGCCAGCGACGCTACCAACTGCGCCACGGACGCCGACAATAGCTATTAACAAAACGCTATAATTCTGATTAATTCTTTTACCTTATTAAAATGACTCAATGAGAATCAAATTTGAATTGAATAGCGAGTCATTTTTTTTCGTTATCCAGTGATACGTCCGCAATTAAGTAATCCGTAATAATGATTTCGACTAATTTATATTTTTATTACAGGATAAAGAATCAGTCAGATATTCTTTTAAAAATCCGTAGTCGAAGGGTCAACGTCGTTGGCTTCGGTAGCAGTTTTCACAGGTTTGAGCCGTTTGGACAGTTTCATTAATTGACGTACGGACAGTTTCGTTAATTTATTTTTTAATCGATTTCTGTTCGAAGGCATTGATATTTGTGATGTCTAAAATTCCGTCCCAACAATTCTACACTTAAAATGGTGCGTAGCGAACGCGATTACATACAAGACGTTGTCGTAGAAAAACTTCGGTTAAGATACCTCCATTAGGCGTACATTGTAAACTGTATAACTTTTAACAAGTTAGACAGTTTCCATCACAAACCTATAATGTTCGTTAAAAAACTAACATATATTGATCGATTTCATACATTTAATATTCGAATGTCGTAGTATCCAAGAAAGAGTGACTAAATAGCATCGCAGTGTCTCATCCCTAAACAGGAAGCAACGGTTGGTGGCGGTACTAATACATACAGTAAGTAGGCACAACAGACGCGTACAAAATGTGTGATACATAACGTCCGGGAAGGAAGCCGAAACCTCGAGGGATAAGGACGAAACGCGAGGAAGCTGAGTGCTGGGAAAGTGGTCGAAAGGCAGTGATACGCGTGCCAAATAAATTCGTAATAACTAAAAATATCTTTATATTTCAAGGGTAAACGCGTGTCTTATTTCAAAACACACCAAATTCTATCTATTTGGTTCATACAAAAATACAGTGAACATTTCAAAATGAGAGATATGTTCCATTGCTTTAAAAGTCAGGCTTACAAAATAAAAAATAATTTTTATTATATCTATGGTTGGCGGACAAACTTAAGTATAAGTCCAAAAAGACAATTGGCCAGGAGAGGAAAAACAAAGTTAAATTTTTTCAATAATAATGTGACACGCCCTGATATTTTTGAGAACATTTGTTTGTTTTCTTTGAAGGTGAAGAACGGCCGTTCGGACAATTTAAATAGGGCAATTCGGGGAAACCTGAGTTGTCAATAAGCTGAAATTAGTAAACGGTGGTCATTCACTTTCTAATTGCCCCTGTCTGGATGGCAACAATTTTTATTTTTCAGACAGTCTGTCTATGGAGGACGCGGCCGACGCTAGTTGCCCGGCCCAAAGCAACCTTAAGTTACAAGCAATGCTATAATAAAATTTGAAATTTACAAGCAGTGCTGAGTCCCAGTCTTTACGAACAAATTGTATGTCGGTTGTACGAAGATCGTCTCTTAACTTCGTTTTTCGTCGAATATAACATATATTTGAAAAGATTTCTTTTGAGGTTATTCGGTGTTTCTTTACTAATCCTGTCCTAGCCTTATCCTTCTATCCGTACTCTCTTCGATAAAGAGAGGTTGAGCAACTGAAAAAATCTGTTGAGATACCTCCATTAGGAAACCATATGCTCCACATTAGGAGCAGACATGGAAAAAAAAACAACTTTATTCCTAATTAAAATTGCTAACTTAGTTATTCCACTGGCTGTGTAACTAGATGTAACGCGTTTCGCTTCTTTAACAAGCATCTTCAGGCTAACTACATCGAACCATAACTAACTATATCACCTCCAAATACTAGTAGTTAATTTTATAATTAGTACTATCATTATTTGGGTCTTACCCTTACCCCACGTCCAGTAGAAGGAAACAAGCCCACTCTGCTCTTCATTTTTAATTAAGAAGCTTCTTAAAGAAACGAAGCGCGTTACATTAAGTAACACAGCCATTGGTATAACTAAGTTATCAACCTTGATTTAATATTAAAACACCAAAGTTTCAGCCGAATCCATCCTAATTATCTTTATTCCTATTAACATTAAAGATACTACATCATCGTAATTAGTCTAAAATATCGCTTTCATGACTCAGCAGTAAATGAAACGGACCACTCGTCTGCAAAAATATCGGCTGACGGGCCGTACAGCATGGCTTGTAATTATAGGGGGCTTTGGCTGGCCGGTTTGGTTTTGTTTGAATTGTATTTGATGTTGAACTTTAAATCCTTTGTTTTGTCAATTCTAATCAAATGTAAATTCATGTGTTAAGTGTAAATGTGGACTTAATTTTATGTTGTAATGATAATTTTTGTGTTTAAGCTTAGCATCTAAATAAAAAGAGATTAACAGGACTGAACTGGCATTTGTATTGAGATACTACACAATCTGGATGGTGATAATTAATCATTTGTCCCTCTTCGACCGGGCATTCTCAAATGATTATCCTCTTCATAAAGTTACCATGTTCACTATTCTTTGTGTGTTTAGATTTATAACAAAATGTCATTAAAACAAGTATTAACGGACCTGTACTTCTGGGACCATAAAAAGATTTAGTTAATAATCAAACTATTGGAACCAGAAAATAATAATAATTACATCACACTCATTATAATTTTTGTAAAGTGTCTGCGGCGTAAACTGATAGTCCCACTGAAACGTTCATATATATGGAAAGTGTTTTCGTACTTATCGTAAAATTACCAAATATGGAGTTATACTCATATCTCAGTTAAGCCCATAATAGATATTTGTCAATACAAGTTATATTATATAAAATTAATAATACATTGAAGGTGTGTTGGCTTTAAAACGAGAAAAAGAGTGAGCTTCTGGCTTCAAAGCGTACACACCACCTAATCACGCGTGAGAGCGTGAAGAGCGTGAATTCAGAGAGTGAAAATCCACATACAATCAAACGGCATCGCGTGTTAGTTGAACTAAAATAACCATATTATTATCTACACGCAAAACTTTAGAAAAAAAACGAGATCGAGGTCCCGCCGTCCTCGACCACTGTTTGGCAGTATTTTATAAGGAAATAATATTACAAGGGGTCACATTTTCACGGAAAAGTTGTCCTTTTTTCCTGAGCTCCTCTCTTGTACGATTCAACTCAAATGTTATGGACGTCTGCTAAGCCACTTGAGATAATTAGGGGGATAATATTTAAAAGTTTCAAGTGGACATTTCTGACTTTGATCGTAATAAATAATTTTCAAAAGCATAATAGATGGTGCGCCATACCATTGTGAACGCATATAATAAATCCTCGTCTTATAATGGTTAGATGGTGGCGTTCTACTTGAGATATTTCGGTATTGAGAATAATAATAATTTCAATAGTATGGGTTGAACATTGCTATTATAAGTATACTTCATGAAAGTTTCTTGCAGAAATCTCTAATATTAAAACGCATTGACGCACTTATAAATAAAAGTATTTCTGAGCAGGTGGTATACTATCATACCTAGGGAATCCAATCCCAGACTCTTTTTTTAATCCCAGGATTTAGGGATTCACAATTCTTTAATCCCGGGATCTCAGTATTGGTCATTAAGCATAATTTCATGTTTTAAATTGTATTTTTAACATTAAATTTGTGTCCATTATTGCATCAATTGGAATGAATATGGAAGAATTACTATATTATATATTTTTGGGTATTGAAATGGTTTTTTTATACACTGAGAAGATTTTATTTACAGATAATAGTTGAAATTATGTGTTTTACAAAATAATTCAAGAAAAAACCGAAAAATGTATGAGAAAAATATATATTTGTGGGGAAAAAATAAATACGAATGACACTAACACTGAGAGGAAACAGAGACACCAGCAGAACACGATACACCGTCAGAGAAACCGGACCACCTCACATACGGACATACAACAATAATTTCTCACTAGCCGTCGATCGAGGTAGGTCGGTAGCAGATCTATCCTTAAATTAAATATCTGTAATAATCAAGTTAAATAAACGATTCCAAAATATTTCATTTCATTTTTACTTTTTATACTTTATATGGAAAACCCAAATTTCCGAGAGCTTTATTTTATATACGCAATCAGTATTCGTAAGGTGTTTATTGATTTTTTCCCTATTGAAAGCTTTCGACTGATAGAATATTTTGTAATACAGTAGTTAGCTAGAATACACGCTGGGAAGGGATATAAAGTCTGTACTCTCTTATTAAATAACGCCTTTGGTTGATAAAATTGTGTCCTAAGCATCACCAATAAAAATGTGAAAAACTTTAGATAAAAATAAAGTATAAAGAAGAAGTCACCTACCAAGCGAGCTGCTCACAGCATCAAATCTTAAAAAACGATTTGTTGTCACAAGACTATCAATTTCTTAAAGAAAATAGATTAAAATGACGTAGAAGTGAAGTTTCTGTAAGATTCTGTAATACTTATTGAAATTATCAAAACTAAAAATGTGACAATTTAGTAACTGAACCGGTAAGTTTTTTATAATAATTTACCATTAAATATAACAGCCGGCAGTTGATCGTGATATAAGGCCATAAAGTGGTGAGAAAACAGCTGATACTTCACTCCCCAGGAAGCAGGGGAATCAAAGAGATGACACATAAAAAAGAAGTTAAACTTACCCAGTAAAGCTTCCTTGGCGACAGGCGCTGGACAATCTACGTAGAAGTGAGAAAGCCACGCCACGCTCAGCGATAGCCACGTGATGTCAGCAAGCATGATAACTGTAAAGGTGACAGATAAATTAGAGAAGCACAAGATCACCAAAGGCCAATCGGAAACTTGCATTAATTGATCTAATCAGCATAATTTTCGATACCGAAATAGTCTACTGCTTAAATTAAAATATATACACTATGACCACTGACCAGGGTTGCCAGACGGCCCTATTTGAACGGGACTGTCCCAAGTTTAGTCCCACATTGCCTCTGAAAAGTCTGATTTGAAATGTACGTATATAGTTAAAGAGGCTCACTTAATTTTTATCAAACAAAGATGACGAATATATTTTGAAACAAGCTAAAAGCAAGCTTGGAAAAATACTTTTAATAAAACTGTTATGTAATTCCTGGAATTGTATCTAATCAATATATTTTGAGAACTGTGATTCCTGCGAATTATTATGCGTCTATATTTTATATGTTCACTTCTGTATACATATGCACTTGTTAACATATATTGTGTAACCTCAATTCTTTAAATTCTTTTTTTTTTGATCGCTCGAAATAATAAATGTCCCGATCTGTGATTTTGTAAATCTGGCAACCCTGCCTCTGAAAATCAGGAAGATAACTTTGGTTCGAAGATAATTTGCTTTTATGGAGTATAGATCTATGTTCGATTAATCTGATTCACTGCTTGATTGAAAAAAATCTTCAAAAAAACCAAGGATAAATAAAATAGCATTTTTTGGAAAATTATTGTGTTGATAAAATAGTACTGACATATCGATTAGCCAGTATTCCTAACTGCATGACAGCTAATGATTGATATATTTTTCGTAAAATTATATCTTAATAGAGAATCTCAACAGAGGTTATTTTTAAAATAACTGGTTGCAGTCTGAAACTTAACTGCAACTAAATACATTTTTCACTTATCTATCTTCTTTCAGAGGGGAAAAGGGAGACAGGAATGACGGAAAATAAAAGACAAAAAACGGGGCCAATTAAGGACTAGTAATTAGCTAGTCGTTCTAACTACTCACCGTTTTTAGGACAATGAAATACATTTGGAAAAAAAACATTTTTCTTCAATAAAATCTCTACCTCTCGATAGTAAAATCTCGAAATTTGTACATACAACAAAACTATTTTGAGCAAAAATGTGTTTAATTAATTTAGAAAAAAGCAAAAAGATATCGATTATTTACTACCAAATTATTACAATTGGGATTAGGGTAAAAATATAAAACAAGCAATACCATGAAAAGTAACCATGCAGTTCATTCTAAATAAAAAGTTATTTCTTCGAAATATATACGTTATCTGAAGAAATGATACAGAAAAAACCCATCTCAAAAACTTTCTTCATAACACTCGATTCGCTAAGAAATAAGAGGATATTATGATGGTTCACAAAATTGCTTGTAATATTACATTTAAGTACTTGCTAGTAAAAACGTCTGAATCAAAATCATTTTTTACTGTAACCAAACGTTTGCTCAGAAAAGCAAAAACGAAAAATTTCCTAACACAAGAATATTTCTTTTCAGTTTCGATATTAATTATTATCTTCAAGTCGGGAGTTGTAGATTATTACTATTCAATAATTAATATAGGTATGCGCATATTATTGTTGTATATAACTATCTCTGACATTAAAAATGTAAACAGATATCTTTCGAATTAAAAGGCATACTGTAAAATGGGTTGAATAGAGATTGTAGGGTGATAAGAGACAAAAACAAGGTATGAATTTCAACGCAATTTTACTAAGTACCCAACGTAACCATTACGGCTAGCGAAATTGTTTTCACGAGATCAATGATTTGTCAAAATTGAAAAAAACGTGTTGGAGTTTGATACATGTGCATCCTTACTTTTTGGCTACTCTTAGTACTCATAAACTTCTCTTTTATTTCGCAAAAGGTAAGTGAAACTATGTTTTTTAGTTAACTCTTGGATATTTTATACAGTTTCATCATTATGAGGAACTTTCTGAAAAACATGAAATTTGACAAATCATTGATCTCGTTTGTGACTCCATTCGAGAAATGGTATTGACGTCTTTGAAAAAAAATCCCTTAACCGTAATGATTACGTTGGATACTTATAAAGTTGCGGTGAAACTCAAACGTTTGTTTTGTCTCTATTCACCCAATTTTACGTAATTGAAATTACATATTATTATAGTTTCCTGGTATCTGAATGAATGGAACATACATTTTTATTCCACAATTAATGTTCATTTGTTTTTCCTATGTGTCAGTTTTTTAAACAGATGTCATTTATCTACAGTTAAGTAGTGCTAGGCGATTCTTTTTTCTGACCTAACTGCATCGAATTACTATGTGCCGTGACTATAACGAGTATATCAATCGTATACATAAAGAATGCTTCTAGTCAGTTTTTGATTGTTTTCTGTTTTAAATATCAAAATGTACACAATTTTACGCTTTGCGTACTGGCATAACGTATTAAGTCATAGTATATAATGGATTTGAAATAGAACATTATTAAGTCATATAGCTATAAATACGATCATCTCAGAACTTAATTTAATGACTAAATGCCTTCTGTCAGTGTAATCTCTTTATCCAAGATTATGATTTTTAAAAAATGGGAAACGTACTACACCTCACCGAAAGAAAACTCACAAAATGGTGTTAAATTTGTATATATAACATGAAGTATTCTTTAATATTATAATGTGATAATATATGGCTTAAGATACGTCCATTAACATACAATTTAGAATTATAAACTTGCTTCACTAGCCGGCCTCCCCGGAATTTAGATTGTGTTTTTATCTTGCAAAGCTGAAAATAGTGTCAATCTTTAGGATTTGTCATGCATCATAAACTGTCTAAATTTCATGACGCCACGGCTCACTTTTGATAGTTTTTGTATAACGAACATATATTAGAATATTTTGTATTTTATAATTAAAGATATTCTTACCGCCTCTAACGTAGATGAGCTTCTGGATAGGAGCCCGTGGTGATGCATCCAGGATACTACCCCGCAGAGAAACCATACACATGGCTAGTTCGGTCAGAGCTGACACTGCAAAAAAATTTTAAAAAATCGTCAGTAAATTATGATGAATTGTGCTTTGGGATAATTTGGGGTTTAATTTTTTGATTGGGAATAAGTAATCAACGTGGAGTATGAAGAATTATGTGTAAATTGATTAACAATGCACAGCTCTTCTAATAAACTACTAGCTCCACGGTACTATTCACAGTCAAACTGGGAACTGCCACTTTTGGAACTGGACTTGAAGATCACCATCAGAATACCGGAGGCTGATTCATATATAAAGGAAAGCGCGATAGGCTTCATTTGCATTCCCTTCAACCGCATTACAGTGCTAGTTCCCTAAAGTTGGTTAACTTGGCATATGTGTTGTCGTCATAACAACACAAAATATATTGAAGTCAAATTGTTGCTGGTTGTTGGCATATCAACTCAAGCTATATCTTAAATTTATAAGGCGTCTTTGCATCACATTAACGTGTTCTTCGACTCGATAAAAGATAGAACGGAAAATTATCCACAAAAAACGGTTATAACCTACAGACGCAAAGCTGTACAGATTTTTTTACTCTGTCCTGCAATGTTAAAAAATGTTAAAGCGAAACAGAAAAATATTAATATGTAGGTACTACTCACCAACTAGCACCGTCATGTGCCCACAGAGCAGTTTGAGAAGTAGCGGAGCGCAAGGGGGGCCGTTTACAGGTGCCCAAACTCCTAGCACACCACCGATGCAGAAGCACCTGCAAAAAATAACATTATTTAATGTCATAATAACTCAGCTGTAAGATGGCAAAACCTGATATCTCGACATGTTTACGAATTTGAGATATCACCATATTCCTATCAAACGTGAGCAAACAAAGTTTTGAAATACTTAATCTATATCTAAAATTCCTTTTAAATACACAATTTCTGTTTTTTTTTTTATTTAAAAAAATACATTTTCCAGAAAGAATCAAACAATCTGGGAACTTATATCAGCTCTACTGCATAATTTACAACGGTGCACATATCAGGTGTTGGCATCTTAACATTAAACTAACAAATTAAGAGTAACAATTGCCGAAACGGGAAACTACTGATGCAGACATTAATTATTAAACAAATTATTTAATGTTCAAATGCTCCATAAGAGATTATTTGCTCCACAATAACAGGATGGGACTTAACGTAAAATATACATTGCACCACGCAATAAAAATGTCACAATTAAAAAATAGCCACATTTGAGTTGAATATGTTGCTAGATTTCAAATATCAAAATCTATCTTCTAAAAAAACGTTATTTCTATAATTCGTCAACTCGTCACTTGAGAAAGTAGGAAAAGAAAACGTCTCTCCGCTCGAGGGAGGACGGCGGAGGAGCGGGGAGAAGCGGGGTGCGGGGTCAACACACTGACGCTCGCTTCGGCGTGGGACAAAGGATGATTCAACGGTTCCTTCGTCTCCCATTAAAACCCGGTCGTATTCAGTATACTTTCTCGTTTATTGCAGTTAGTTTCTATAATTTTCTTGAAGACAGTTACACAAATAGATTTACACATTTTTAATTTAAAACTCTGTAAGTGGTTTTACTAGCAAGCGGTGAACTAAGTCGCCGCTTTGCCGGCGGACGACTCCCTCTGGGAAAGGCCGAGAGGCGACTCCTTTTTTTTTAAGCAGCGCAAGCTTTTTGTTCACTTCTAACTGTAAACAAACAACGGCAACCAAACAAATATGACAAACTACTCTTGAACGCCTCAGGACAGATATTACAGTTTAAATTTGCATTAATAGAAAGAGTCTACAGATTGGTTTTGAAGACCCCTGTCCGCCCCATAAGTACGGGGCGGTGTCACACTATGAAGCTGAAATGACACTGAAACCGATTTCACTAAATCATTAATATCTCAAAACTGACTGTTTTGAGTTGTGACATTTTTCTTGCGGGGGAGCGAGATTAGTCTATTTTCTATTTGCCTAAAAGCTTTTTAGTGTATTTAAGAGAGCAGAGTGGTAATAATGTTATAAATTATTCCAGATGTTATCTGTAACAATTTGGAATTACAATACAGTAAGTCAAATTATTTAACCTATTAATTGTTTTTTATTAACCTCTCTTATAAAGCAAGTCAACATAGAGTGAAGATTGAAAGTACTGCTATTTAAATGATGAAACAATAGTCATAATGAAACTAAAATTTTAAATCGAATTTGTGCAAATTTATAAAGACGCATTTAAAAATATTGTCTTAAGGAGCCAAGTCATTTGGTACTTAGAATAGCAATAAAACTAAAGAATATAATTAAAAATTGAATTTGCAAAAATTCCAAAGCAATCTTTACTCACTTTTAACTTTTAACGAAGGATAGCTTCCCAAAATTAAGTACATCAATACTTTATATAGAGAACTTTTTAAAATATAATTCTTATTTTTCCTGATCTCAGAATAGTTAAAATATATTTTGTTATTTTTAAATCAGGAATACACTTTTTCACAAGGCGAATGTGTACTAAAAAATAAGGATTTCTTTAGCGTAGTTATTTCAAAACAAAAAACGTAGTTTTAAAAATACGCCAAAAGAATCAAATGTCAGCGTTATTTGAATCTTTATACATAAATATATACATATATATAAATTGCAAACGAAACCCAAGAAAATAAAGTTAGTTTTGGTGAAGCCCTGCCGACTCACATATAGGTATATCAGGGTTAATTCCGCACATGTGAATCAGAGGTTCTCAATCGCCTACGTAATCTTTTAATCCTAACATTATTTGATTCCATCGCATATGCTACATTTTTGAATGGCTAGAAATGTCATAGAAACCTTCTAACGGAATATGCAAATAATGTTTGTAAACGTGTTTTGAAATAATCATAAATATTTAGTCTTAATACGATTAAGGGATTAGCTATTTTTAGCAATCTTTGATTGTATCCATTGTATCCATGTATTGTTAGAAATATTAGGTGAAACGGAAAATATGTTGTTTTTATTGTTACCGCTCTAGATATCAAAACTTACCCCTAAGCCAGGGCTGACAGAAAAAAAATCTTTTGTCTGTTTGGTGACACTAAAAATGCAAGGGCATAATTTATTTTGACACACTCAAATACAGGCATTGGTCCATCTGATTATTATTTTTTTTCGATCAATGCAACACTTTTTGGATGGCAATGAATATAAAAGTTATGAGGAGAAAAAATGGGCATATCTGAGTAATATTATTTTACCTCAAAACCAGCTAAATTTTACGAAAGAGGTATTAAAATACTGACAGATAGGTAGAAACAGGTCATATCAAATGATGGAAATTATATTTTGGGTGCAGTTTTGACAAATAAATATTTTAATCATAACTGGTTTTCATTTGTAAACATTTATTCCGATACACCTAATACTGAAATAATAGCTCTAGGAAATCAGTCAGGGTATTATCGGCAGAAAATTCTGCTTTATTCCCGGAGCCACTAAAATATATTTATCTTGGAATTCGCCCCCTACTAGTATTGTTAATTTTACTTGATGAGTCACTCACCCATCCATTCCTGATTACACCTTTTATTTCTAGAGTGTCCATAAATAAAGAAATTCAAATTAATATCTTCGATATAGATATATTTATTACGTTATATTTAGACTGAAGACGATTCTCAAAAAAGTAGAACACGTGACACAATTAATTACACGGCAAATGAATTAACGAAATTAGCATATTTTTTTTAAAAATTGAATTAGGTAACGATATCGTCAACCCGGAATTCAGATCAACGTTATAGAAGATTCAAAAAGAGATAAGAACTATTTCAGGCATGGAATTTTCTTACATTACTTTTAGATTGTTGTTAAAAAATTTGAAATTGTTAGCATATCGCAGTTTTTTAATAATTAGTCCCCGGAAGTGACATTTTCGGTAGGTTGGGAGCTATCCACTTAAGGTTGACGTTATCTGTGTATATGTAAGTGGTCACATTCAAAGATAAATGACCAAAATGAATCAGTGAGAGGAATGTAATGAAGCTACGATAAAATGAAACAATAAGCACACGTTTCTGCCAAAAAAACTACGTCACAAAATCAAATGTCAATATTACACGTGATAGAAACAACGTAACAAAAAATCATTCATTTAAAATTTATTCATACAAACTGCCTGAAGTGCGACGAGGAAATTGAATTGTTTTCACAGATGTTACGCACCGTTCGCTGGCATTATGAATAATGAAATTGAATTATTAGGTAATGAAATTTAACTGAACATAAAGTTTTACATTCCCAGATCGACGTATCGGAGATTTTTGAGTTACTTTCTTGAGTTTTCTGCAAATACGTTTCAGACGGATTTATTTGACATCATTTTTTTGTGAAACCCCTTATACTCACAACCCCCAGAAGAGAGGAAACCAAATATATGAGGGAAATCTTTCACACTATAGTATTACACAGCCATACATACTATCTAGGGATGTTAATTCTGTAGACAGTAGAATATTCAAATACCCGATTGAAATATTTCTGCGAGTAATAAATACTAAGTAACTGAAATCAAGTTAGTGCATCATACAAAAAATCACAGAGAATATTGGGTTCTTTCCTTGTAGATGGTATCATTAGAATTTAATATTGCGAATGCGCCGTCATCTTACGGACATTGGCTTACTCATTCTAATAAACGCGTATGTACACATATAGCTAGACATGCGCAAACACAGTTCAATAATTACATTGTAAATCTTTACAAATGGGTACCGAAGGATTTGGATTCGATACTTTCATTAACTGTTAGTTAGTTGACCAACTGTCAAAATGAGAAATTTGAAAGTGTTTTATGATGAGAGTAACGACTCAAAACCCGCGATCCGTAAATATATGAGGAAACAAATTAAGAACATTCAATCTGAATTGATCGCGTGACTTAAGACCTTGCTAACATGTTGAGAGTTAAATCATAGCTAAAGGCTGTTCATAACTACATAAATCCGATCAAATCCAGTAGATAATTCAAATATCTTTCTAACAAGACTGTTAAGCTTGTACAAATACTCGATTACCGGAAATAACAGTTACAGTAATCGAGTGTCCGATATCCGATACTATGTTACCATCACTACCAGAATCTATCAATCTACGTGCAAAGTGAGTCGAAAAGAAAACCGATCTCTTTCAATGTCGACACTGTGTCACCCGCCGAAAACTTTACAAATAGAGTCATCTTCCATATTAGTTTATAAGATTACTTGAAAATAGTTTTCGTACTTCGTTTACTGTACTTGTCTATGATTTTAAGCAGTTTAGTTTCAATTAATGTGTACGTTCTTCGAAACACTTCTGAATGATTGTGTAACAGAATTTTCGCAATACTCGTACTGTTTGCTTAAGAGTGATTTGACGTATTTTCAAGAGTGTCAAATTGGCGACAAACGGTATACAACGCGGTCTAATGGTTTCTTGCTCCAAATCTCCGAATTTTCACACCAAATAAAAATATTAATATTTTTCCAACAATATCCGCTCAACCTTTATCCGCCCAGCGGTCCCGTACGGAACCGTTGATTATGACACATTTCGCGACCGGAATACACTGATGTATGATAAACATTTTAAAAATATGAATATTAGCTTACATGAATAATGACTTTTGGTTACCGTATCATAATTTTGTTTTATGATTCAATAAATATTTTTGTAATGTAATGTAGTAATGCAAACACCTGCGATTCGAGTTCGTCTATATTCACCCGCCAGACGTGTAAAGTTGGTATATGTTAAGACAAATGTTTTATAAATTGGGATAAGGAAAGAAATATTTAATCTTTGTTTAATTTTAAGGTTTTTATTTTAATTTTTTTCCCATGTCCGCTCCCAATGTGGAGCTAATGGTCTCCTACTGGAGGTATCTTAACAGGATTTTTTCTACGAGAACTGCTTGTTACTCAGTTGCTCAACCTCTCATTTTTCGAAGAAAGTAGGGATAGAAGGATAGGGCTAGGACAGGAATAGTGGTTAGCTAATCGCTGTCGCTACGCCCCGTTGGGATGGGATGGTGGGGGGGAGGACTCAGACTACGAACAGAAAACCGTCCGCACCGGGAATTAAACCCGAGACATCCGTAGCCGTAGCCAGCGACGCTACCAACTGCGCCACGGACGCCGACAAGAATTGTAGAATTTCCATTGTAATTTAGTAGATTTAATTTCATAATTTTGTAGTAATTTTATAGTTTTGAATTTAATTTTTATAGTTTTAATTCTTAACTTCAATGTAAAATTATATAAATTGTGGAAAATAGTGAATAAATTTTAAAAATTCCTTTTTTTGATGACGTATTTTACTTTACTGAAATAAGTCGACTGGTTTTTGAGATATAGTTATTTCAATGATAGCTAAGGGTCACGCAATAATTGCGCGGAAAAATGCTTGGGCAGAGGACTACACAGCGCAAGAGCGTGTAAAGGTTAATGTGATTAACTTGGAATAATAATGAGGCTTCTCAACAGAAGTTGATTTTAAGAGAACTGTCCAGTCGCTCAAATTTTCCCTTTTCTCGAAAAGGGTTGAGCAGGATTTCTCAACCTTTTTTGCTCCAATCCCTTTCACCAATGTTCAGAATATAATTCCCATTTTCCCATGATAATTCACCTTTAACTCAAAAGATGCTTTGCAAGTATAGATATATGTAATATTGAAAATATCTAATAAACGCTAAAAAGCACCCCTGGAGGGAATTCCCTACTGGTTGGGAACCCCTGGGGTAGATATAGAAGAGGGAAGGATGGGGCTAGACAAACACTAGTAGTAAGCCAACCGCTCTAGCTGTAGCCTGTTCTTTAGAATCGGATGTATGGGCGGGAATGTGAACATCGCAAATAACTACGCCTTTGAACACAAATCCATAAATCATTTGACAACGACGTTGACTACT
This sequence comes from Himalopsyche phryganea, assembly GCA_022494535.1. Classification (NCBI taxonomy): domain Eukaryota; kingdom Metazoa; phylum Arthropoda; class Insecta; order Trichoptera; family Rhyacophilidae; genus Himalopsyche; species Himalopsyche phryganea. The sequence goes on along the minus strand of JAGVSL010000125.1, from coordinate 1,010,461 downwards.
TGACTACAGGCCTGGATTGTGTACGAATGTTGAATGTTCAAATGTAGAGCAATGTAAAAAACATCAAAAGGTGTATTTTAAATTATTTATTTATCAATGGGTATAATAAAGTTAACGAGACGTATAAGCACTAAGGTGTTTTCTTTATGACACTACCCTTTTCTTCTTTTTTTGATAAAGAGTTCTATAGCACGCTGTGTCATTATCAATTGCCCTACGTTATACGCTCTCCATTGGGACACATCTTCCATGATAGTCAAAAATTTGTCACGATACATGAAGGCTTCGTTCATATTTTTGATTGTCAAAGTCTTGACATACATAAACAAATAAACTGGAAAAACACAACGCATCGGCGTGCGTCCTAACGCAAGATTAAAAAAATTTACGTATTTGAGAAGGTGACGGGGAGCGAAGGCGCATAAAGGCACACAGTTTTTCCATTATCGACAACATTCAATATTTTAATAAATGTGTGAAATAGCGAATTATGTGAACATAGAACAAGCGAAAGTCAAGAGCCAAGTGTATGTTTGTATTTAATATATGGCCATAAAATACTAGTTAAATAACTTCACTATAGTGCGTAGTTTTGCAATTTTCCAAAGACCAAGAGTCATTACCCAACTAGTGTCTATTTATGTCGGGTATGGTTTTAGCAAATGGATTAAAAAAATGCCCACATGTTTACCTGTAAGATGAAAACACATTCGAAAGACGACCATAAGAGAGGAAACCATTTCTCTGCTCAAACACTTGGGGCATTCACTCAATTGAGATTTATATGAAGGGGAATCCCAGGAAAGCCTTGGGCCATAAGAACCGAGAGTCGCTTAAACTTTTTCTCATCGTAGTTAAACCTATTTATTTAAAGAGAAAATGATAAATGTATTAAATATGTATTCTTGCAATTATATTATATTCTCCTTAAATCAAAGACGACAAATTATTGATGTCAACATACCATTAATATTGAAAACTTAGTAGAATTAAATTAACTATGTTTAGAATTAATTAATTGTGACAAGTTATTGAACTCTTTGTGAAGTGAGCTGTTATCAATTTTCATAAAAAAAATTCCACAAAGATGCTGTCAAACCTTCAAAAATTCGATTCAACTAATTAATGATTGAACATTATTTTTTGAATTCTATTTAACATTCCCAAGCGGTAATTTTTTACTGCAGCTTTGAGGGCTTCGAACGGGTATTTGTTTTTCGTGGCGGTTTTAGTTCCGGTTAAAATAAAAAAAATAGGTTCGGTTCCAGTTTTCATTCCGATAAAAATACCGCCACCGATTTTGGAAGTAGAATTGTCAGTCTAGAATAAACTTCTACAATTGCAATTTTATGCAAAATAAATATCCTATCTACTTTTAATAACCGTCGCTAAAATATCAGTTTTGGAATTTATTGAAATTTCAGTTCTGGTTGAGTATGGCAACAACGCGACGGTGGCACCCTCACTAGCGGCCAAGTTAAATTGGTACATCTGTACAAATACTTAATTTAAAAAAAAATATATCAGAAATTGTAAAAAAATATGATTACATGTTAAGTATTGTATCCGTTCTCACTACTACAAATGAACACAAGATGCGACCGACATATCCCGAGAAAACATAATATTCGAATCCGAGACAGTGGAAATCAAACATTTTCAAACGAAGCTATTAATACGCTCAATGTTCCTAGCCACATGGGAAATCTAGAATGTGCATTTCATTATTTTACAATGTGGAAACTATGTGTTAACATTTGTTCAACAGCTTGAGAAGCGTGTCGCTAAATTGACGGCGACTGACGCAAGCAGTCGCGGGTTCGATTCCGTGCAGGGTTTTCGCTGCCGATATTAAAATATACGAGCGGTGCTCCGTTTTTTGAAACGGGTAGATTTACACCCCGTTCCGGCGTGCCGTTAAAAAAAGATCATCGTACATTTGAATTTGATGTCGGCCTATTTCGGGAAGAGTAAATTTTGTTCGGGAGAAACGTGTGTCAAAGGTTATTTTATACTTCGCAGAGGATTATATTACCAAAATTGAGTTATCGGCAAAATGTCAAGACGTGTTTGCCTGCTGATTGGTAATTTAACTTTGCACAATTTATCGCGAATGAGTGAATACGCGATCTATTTATTTTATATCATAAAATAATTTATTCTGTGATAGGAATACGAATATCAAAATATTTTAATCAGACTTGTCCTTACTTACTATAAATATGCAAAGTTGCTTAGCAATTATTGAGTTTGAAAATTTTCTAAATAAATAAATGAAAGTGTGTGTTAGTTATTAATTTTTTTCAATTAATTTAAATTGTTGAGTAGAGTCTACAAAGTGGAGTATGCCAGTTAATACTAGGGGATAAGTAAAAAAAACGTTTTATATTACAATTTAAGATGTCGACTGAGTATACTCAATGAATTCTCGTTATTAGTTTTGAATCGTACAAATTTTGTAAATCTTCATAATTTTTGACACTGATGGCCCGGGATTCACCTAAGAACACGGATGAACTCGAACTGAATCAGTTAACAGTACATATCGTTTATATATAAGGACCCGTGTCCGAGGTACAGTGTTGAACGTCGTTAGCTTCGGTTACGGATGTCTCGGTACAGACGGTTTTAAAGAATGATTTTTAAATCAATATATGGATTTCTTCCGATCCTAAAAAAGAGGCGTAGCGAGAGCGATAAGCTAACTGCTAGTTACCTAGAACTAACCCTGGTTGAGCAACTAAGTAGAAAGTATCTCTCGTAGAAAAACTTCTGTCGAAATCAATTAGGAGTCCATATGATGCTCAACATTGGAAGCGTACAAAGTAAAAAAACTATATATAATATAACAAAAATTATGAAAAAATATCACTAAGTCTAGGAACTATATTGAGGTTGATATGAATCAATTCTAAAACTGATTTGATATTAATAGCGTCCAATCTTAGTTGGGAGAATAATCACATAAACAATTACAAACTCTTAATTAGGAAAAATCATAATACCTACTGATATTTAAGAGGTGAGTTCTGTGTCATTGCTCAGTTGTATTTCAATAAATCTGCTCCTGTAGCCTATTGGTCAGTGTTGTTAAGCTTCGGCAGTGATCACGGGTTCGATTTGCCGAATGAAAACGTTAAAAAAACTCGTTTTTCAATTAATTAATCAATGGCTGTATTTGAAATGACGTGCTGGAGAAAGATGCTCCAAATACCATGTACGGCCACACTGGATTTGTGAATCGTGGCGTTCCATAAAGAAACAACCTTTGACCCTAAAACTATAAACTATTGACCACATATTCGAATATAAAAGTAATCCAAATAATAAGCCACTTTTTACGAGTCAGTTTAGATGAGTCAAAAATTGATCGGACTTATCTCAAAACTATCAATATCTGTATGCCCCTATTACAAATCATTAATTTAAAAAAACACAATTGATTTCAGAAAGCATTTTTTGTTAGTACTCTCTCACAAGCGTGTAAAATTTTAATGTAATGATTTACAACAACATTTTATTAACTATATAATGAATTTAATATACGAGCCCTCAAGAGATGAAGTGAACCAAGTTATAAAATGGTGAAATTTGCTTATTGAAAGTTTTATTTATTGAACTTAACGTCTTACGTAATAAACTACTTTTGCAGCTTGTATTTACTTAGCTCACTTCAATTTTATGATACATATAATTTAAGACATCGACTGAGGGTGCTTGATGGAATTTCAATATTAAAATTATTGTTTTTTATTGATTTTATTGATTTTATTGATTTTATTTATTGAACTTAACGTCTTACGTAATAAACTACTTTTGCAGCTTGTATTTACTTAGCTCACTTCAATTTTATGATACATATAATTTAAGACATCGACTGAGGGTGCTTGATGGAATTTCAATATTAATATTATTGTTTTTTTTATGATACATACTCGATGACATATTGAATACCAAAATGCCCCTAACTCATTTTCTCCAAATCTGGAATGAGTTACGAAACCAGTATAGACTCTCGGCCGTATAAACTCGGCTTTTTGGCCACATTCCCCCAAGCCTACTGGCAATCTTGATAGGCTCGTCGTCACAGGAAAGGTCGAAGGCAGAAGGGGGCGCAGAAGGGTCCCAACTCGCTGGAGTGACCAGGTTATGAACGCCACGAACCTCTCCTTATCGATGGTCTTCCGAATAGCGGAGAACAGGAGCAAGTGGCAAAGAATCGTCAAAGGAAACGGATGTGTTGTGATTTGATCCTCTCCAGTGAGGAAAACGACTAAAAAGAAGAATGTATGTATATCTAAATGCCCTGATGAAGTGATTTTCATCCCTCTAACCCTGGTGCAGAAAAATAGTCATAAAGACAGAGATTTTTAAACTACTTGTTTTTTAATATTAAATTAAATTAAAAATTGATAACTTAGTTATTCCACTTGGTTTATCACTAACGTGACGTGTTTCGCCTCTTTAAGAAGCATCTTCAGACTAACCGTATCATATGGTTATTTACTTCTAAGGTAAACCTATTCTCAAAAGGGTGGGGGTGGGTGGGGAACGCGTCACGTTAGTGATAAACCAAGTGGAATAACTAAGTTATCAATTTTTAATTTAATTTTATATTAAAAACGAACTTCCACAAAGTTACCGCCGAATCCATTGAAAATACTTGTCTTTTATTTACTGTTATATTTTTTCATTACTTTGAGAAATTGAACATTTTCTGTAAAGTGCTATGTGAGTCCATATGATATAAAAGAAATGTATTTTTTTCATTGGTTAAAAAAAGCTCATTACAGGAACAAAAGCAGTTCTGCCAACATCAAAAAATTTAAATAACTATTACAAATTGGGTTGTAAAAGAAATGTATAGTCTCTCCACCAACCGTTGACAGTAAACACAAGTGATTTAAATAACAGTTAGGTGATTTAAAAAGGAATTTCGTAGACTACACTAATCAATCAAAGGCGGCTGTTTGATTAACCATTCTGCACTTTATACGGAATTGTAAATATTTAGATTCGTTAAAAATTTTGTTTTGATTGTTGAGAAAGAAGCGAAGGAAAGAGCAGTCCATTTTAAATTTAACACGTTTAGTCCCAGACCCGTGTTTTACGTGACAAGTAGGACAGCCAATCTCTGACTATTTTTATGATCCCGGAATTTAGGGATTCATAATTTTTTAACCCCGGGATTGGTACATAAGTGTCATTTAATATTTTAAATTGTATATTTCAAATTCAATTGGTGTCTATTATTGCTTCAAAGAGTATTAATATGATTTTATATTATTTGGAAGATAAAATAGGACAGAATCTCGGTACATGTGCAAACGTTGACGTACAGCTCTTCATAAAAGAGAACATTGGCAATATTTTTTAGAAACCATGTCCACTGCCGATGTGGAACATATGACTTCATAATGCAGGTATCTCAGCAGAAGTTTTTCTACGAAAACTGCTTGTTACCGAGTTGCTCAACTTCTCTTTTTCGAAGAGAGTAGGGACAGGACTAGTGGTTGGCTAATCGCTCTCGCTACAGCCCATTTTTAGGATCGGGTTGGCGGTGGGAAGGAATAATAAACATCGCAAACGTTCATGCATTCATACATAAATACATCGATTAAAAAATTAATTTGTGAAACTGTCCATACTGTAACCGAAACCAACGATGTTGACCACTGCACCACGGACCCGACTAATGGCAATATTTGTATTCAAAATTGAATAATTAAAGTGTTTCAAGCAACGATAAAAAAATCATTTGATTTAGCTAAGTAATTTCATGGTTATAGTACTTTTGGTAAGTCCATAAGCAAAAATGCTATTTCTTCAAAAGTAAGCCGTACACATGGATAACTGTTGGTCGGGTAATCGGTCGGGGCTTAACTTGATAAATCGGAGCGTCGGTGAAACGACTCTGCTTTGAAGACGCTGTATTTATAGAGGCGTCGGTATTTTAACGATTGCGAACACAAAAGCACAGTAAAAAGCTCTAAAAGAGAACACGCTTTAACCACCGGTGCCTATCAAGTCGATCGCAATCGATCTATCGATCTTGAAATAATAATTGAGAGACAGTGAAAATTAAAAAAATTGTCAAAAATTATGCATTTCCACGTTTGCATGTAATCTGATATTATAGCGTCCTGTTGTTATTGCCGGGCTTTGAGCCGAGTGCTCACTGGTTCGAATCCTAGTACGGACAGTTTCATTAATTGATTTATGTATTTGCATTCGAAAGCATGGATGTCTGTTGTGTGTAAAATTTCTTCCCACCCGATCTTCGATATGTTCCACATTAAGAGCTTTAAAACAATATTACACATGATGGTTTTAATTGTCTATACTCGATTGAAAGAGAATATAAAAATCTGACAGATTTCTTAGTTAAGGTTTAAAAAAGAAACGTATTTACTTCCACGATAATTATGTAATAAAGTTGATCAGACGGACATTACTGGTGACGTGGTTTGACTTCGTGAGGAACTCGAAGATAAGAGAACGTACCAAGCAGCGCCTTCTTACGTCAGTAGTCACAGAGCGACGTTGGAACTGGTTGTTTCACGTGCTGCTGATGCCTCAATCCTGCTGGCCTCTTCTTCCGTCCGGTGGGATTCCGCCGTCCTGGATGACCGACGGGTACTATCCATAAGATGTACTCGACGAAGATGAAGGATTTACGCATGTTATCGGAGGAAGCAAAGCCTTCGGCAGGTGACAGGAAATCAAAAGAGCCGCGCGTGGTGGATATATCCCCTAAATAGGAAGCGAATATGATCAAAGAAAATGAGAAGAAAACACACGAAGTAACTATCAACTACATTATATTACTCTTATTAGAGCACCAATTGTCTTGTACTGCTTCCACATTTTTATAATGATCAGGACCGGTTACGCTCATCACGCGCATTATAAACTGATCGTGTTGAGCGAAGACGGTCATGATCATTACAAAAATGTGCTAGTAGAACAAAACAAATTGTGTTTTATTATTAAAATAGAATGCCTTTCCGCCAAGAATTGACAGTTAACACCTTAAATGTGAAATTAAATACATCGCTTTTTTCCCTTATTATAATGGAGTTCTATAAAGTAAATTCCAATTTAATCAATTGATTGTTTGGTATTAAATCAGCAATCGTATAATCAGAACTAACTGTCTTCTTAAACTGAGTATTTTCAAATGATGGAAAAGGCCACTTGAAAAGAGAAATGATTTCTTGCACTATGCTGAAATGTCGATTTGAAATGGTATTTAGAACAAAAACCTCCGGCATCTTTTCCCTTATAATACTAAAATAAATGAGACAAATTGATTCTAAAATCCTCAATCTGCGGCACGCGCGATGTTATGTGCAATTCCCTATCGGCAAGTCTTCAGTCACTAGGCTGTGAGAGGGATGAGGACGCCCATGGGCTAACAACTAACGAGATTACAAGCTTAGTGCGCGACAAGTAGATACTGTAGGGTTGGTTTTAATCACGAGAAACAGTTACGTAGGGTATAACAGGGTGATCGGAAAACTTAGTATTTAAATGACGAATATTATTTTATTTAATTTACAAAGATATCTTTTTGGGGATCATGAGTACTTTCAATTTAAAATTCTTTTCATTAGTATTAATATTCGCTGTTTTGATTTATGTAAGTCGTTATGAGACGGTGCATTTTTACCATGTCCGCTCCCAACGTCTAGCATATGGCTTCCGCCCCCATTCGGGGGTATCTCAAAAAAAGTTTTCTATGAGAACTGCTTTTTACTTAGTTGCTCAACCTATCTTTTTTCGAAGAGAGTAGGGCTAGGACAGGACTAGTGGTTAGCTAATCGCTCTCGCTATGCCCCATTTTTGAGGATCCGATGAGTGAGAGGGAGTTTTAGGCATCACAAACATTCACGTTTATTTTTTAAAATTTATTTAAATGTTCTTTTACATAAGACTTAATTTTTTACTGCAATGTATTTAAATCGCTTTAATGGCACTTTTGTGTCAGTTGTCGCATAGCATAACAATTTAATAGCACACTTATTAAAAAAATCGGCTAAATGCTTTTATAATTTAATATATCGACTGGAGGTGCTTGATAGAATTTCAATATCAAATTTCAACAATTCAAATTTACACGCTTTCACCTAAGAATAATAATATTTCAGACTTCAGCGTCTTAAGAATCTTTTTTGACCATGCGGCAACGGTCTTACATATGGACAGATGTTACACAACGTCAAAGGTTCAACGAGTTTCAAAGAACGCCGATCTGTGAAAGACACACATTGGGATTCACATTGAGACTACTCGATAATGACAATCAATAGAAGACAGCTGCATATTGGGATTCACCATTGAAAAAATTAACAATCTTCGCAGTAATCCTTTCATTTTGTGAACGATCCAACCCAAAAACACTTGCATGTCTGAAGATACATTATTTTGAATATCTTGCGTCGAGAAAATTCTCACTTTGCCTTGAACTATACCGATGGCATCTACAGCGAAGCGCCCATCAAGAGTAAAGGTGGGGATGTTTTTTATATTTTATTACTGCTATTTTCAACTTTTAAGATTTTTATTAATTGATGGAGTATATTTTGTGGTTAATACAAGAGGTACAGTCCACGGCGATATGTTTAACCAAGGTCTAAATTAGCTAATATAAACGTACTACGTCTCGGGCGAAGCCGTGTAAAAGATACTAGTATAATATAAACTAAACTATTATTTTAGTTAGTTTTGTTATTTAACGTGCACTCGAGGGCGATATTTGCAGTATCGTAAGTAATACAAAAAGTCGAAAACTAGTATGTAGATTTTGCAATGGAAACGACAGTATGAAAGATCTTTTTTGATTTGAAGTCCACTCACTCTGTATAAGTCTTTATATCCACTTTTTTGGATTATTGAGATTTTGTACACTTCCATGTATTTTGTCACTAACGATCCGGGTTTCGCCTTTCGGCATCTTCAGGCATTCGAGCACACGGATGGACTCGAACTGAGAGACAGTAAACAGTGTCTAACGTTTATATAGAAGATACAAATGCGACAAATATCATTTACGAGGCAAGATATTATACGTCTGAGAGCCACATTGATACCTGAGTTAAAATTTCGGGAATTTCCCTAATCCTTATTTTGTAAACACCATATTAACAGAGTGGCGAATTGCCGGTTTTCAACTTCTTTTAGAAATACCAGTGATTTTACAATTATAATAGTATTGTGGGTTTTGACGGGATGTAATTCGACGAATGGGTAAATATATAAAATCATTCCACATTTAGTGACATATGTTAGGTGTTCAACGTATCGGATATAATAGCGGAGAATTAGGAAGGCTCAGCTGCTCATTCAAGATTGGCAAGGAATTTAACTGGGCTCTATTAATTTCCAAAATTTCTTGATAAAATAATTTATGATCCCCCATGTTTTTATGCAACAGTTTAACCCCATCATCCGCATTAAACGTATGGTTCTCCATTAGCAAGTGATTTGCGAATGTCGAAGTTTCTTTTTTTAATCTAAAGGCAGCTAAATGTTCTGATACCCTTATATCTAATGTACGTGTCGTTTTACCCACATAGAAATGTTGGCAATCATTGCATTGTAATTTATAAATACCAGATTTGTTCTTAAAGTTTACTCTATCTTTATCCATCAAGCACCCTCAGTCGATGTCTTAAATTATACTTAAATTATACATTATATCCACCTTTAAATTATCGATTAAGAGAGAGATCCGGTCAATAGTCAACCGCATTGAGCAATTTTTCCCGTTCACTGTCCATATCCGAACATTCAGAGACAATATGATATAATCATAACTTTACTATCACCCTGTCGAATGCAAGCTGTGTCGATTTGAACCTTTAGTCAATGTGAACGCCCTCTAATTGAATTACAAAAGTAGCCAACGCGCTCTCTACTTCCAATTTTTTTCTTTCTTCAGGAAAAGTGTGTAAACAGAAAAGACTTTGGTGAAATTAAGACATGAAATGCTCACCTTACTGAAAAAAATCTCGGTAATTACCGTTCATAATAATAATTATATAGGATACTGTTAAATACTTTATGACGGTCTGTAATCAAACCGACCCTTCCGTAATTGAAACTCAAAGACGATTTACAAAGCGAAAGCGTTTTGCAACTCCTTTGAATCAGTCGTCTTTTTCATATTTTTCTTGACAAGAAAAACATCGTTAGCAAAACTTTATACTGTCTACATATTATAAGAGACATGAAGGCTCATGGGGCGACCTGCAGCTGAAACTAATGATCGAGGTCTTATATAAAAGCTTAGGAAAGGGAGAAGGGTTTAATAAATAATAAAATAGTCGTTTACATTGCAAAATTGTATATCTGGACATGGATATGCGTTGTCGACTTTTTGTAATTTTAATACTGTAAAAAATCGCCCTTAAGAGCACTACAAATAGCACAACTGTCAAAAATTAGTAAACTGTGAAGTATTTATATTAATTACGTGTTATTTATTTCTGTTTCAATAGGTTAAAACTATTTTTAAAACTGTTGAAAACTAAAATGCTACCCTGTAAAATTTAGATTTTGCAGATATTTTTTTTTTTTTTTTTCCATGTCCGCTCCCAATGTGGAGCATATGGTCTCCTAATGGAGGTATCTTCACAGAATTTTTTCTACGAGAACTGCTTGTCACTCAGTTGCTCAACCTCTCTTTTTCTTTTTCGAAGAGAGTAGGGATAGAAGGATAGGGCTATGATAGGACTAGTGGTTAGCTAATCGCTCTCGTTACGCCCCGTGAGGATGGGATTGGTGGAAGGGAGGACTCAGACTACGAACAGAAATCCATAAATCGATTGAAAAATCAATCTATGAAAACCGTTCGCACCGGGAATTGAACCCGAGACATCCGTAACCGTAGCCAGCGACGAAACCAACTGCGCCACGGACGCCGACAATACAGATGCAGATATACAAATTTACAATGGTAACGACATTATTTATATTCTGTGTATTAACGGTTTAATATAGTAAAACGTCGATGTAAATAATTTCCAGTAAAATATGAAAACGTTATGTTAATGATTATCACGTGATCTTACAGTTTTAACGCGTGCCGGCCGATGATACGACGTAACCTAAGCCACGCCCAGCATAATATGTTGTGTTATGTGTGCGCGTTGTCGATTTAAATTCGTTCTCCCGGTGTAATACTAAAAACATTCTGCTTGTGTAATACACGTTATAATAGAAAAACACAAGAAGATACAAGAGTCAGCACTCGTTCTGCGAATGATAATTATATCGTGATCTTACATCTACAAAATTTTCGACGCGTGCCAGCCGATGATTCGACGTGCGCTAAGCAACGCCCAGCAGTGTGTAGTTAATTTTTTTACTCGCGTCAAGCCGTAATAATCCTACCATATAAAGTTACCATAATGGTCGTATAACTTGCTTGAAAGAAAAATCTCGGTTTCGATATTCTGGATAACGGTTACAAAGTCTGCAACGGACGCAGATAGTCCATACTGGCATGATAAGTAAATTTACAACCTCATGAGAAGATGCATACTTGTAACAATGAAACTTAACCCAATGATAAATAATAATTATACGTATAATATTTTTTTAATTGAAACATTTTAAATACAAAAGGCAATTCTATGCTTTATCATGTACCAAGATCTCTAACGTATAGCATAAAATAAATGTAGAAATCTGTCTATATGGATGTCCGTCGGTCATAAAAACTCCTCCCAAACGCTATACAACGAACTATCTATCAAGAAGTTCTACGGCGCCATAACAAGAGTTATTATAACTATTTTCAACTTTTAACGTTATTATTAATCGATGGACCATATATTGTAGGTGTTACGAGGGGTACGATCCACGGTGATATTTTCAACTTTCAGCCAAATTTAAACGTCAGTTAGCCAACAGACATTGCAATAGTTGAAATCATGGCTTATATTTCACTGCTTAAATTATATTGTTGAGCTTTTCAGCTGTATGTGTACTTTTGGTTGCGATTTTGTGCCAACCAAGTAAATGAGAAATAAATCAATGAAGAAACCCTGGAATATAATACTGTATAATATTTATTTGTAATGTGGCATTACAGTTTACTTGTATTCTAGTTAAAAATACATTGGTCTTTGCATTGAAAGAACTTCTGCAATCATTTTATTTCAGTGACGGAGTAGAAAGCTCCAGGCAGTGGTAAGTCTCGTTTCTCTACTTCCCTTGCATCCTTCCTGCCCGCAACAAAAGGGTTATTATTTATTGTTATCCAAATCCGCCTTGCTCTATCCTGGAGTTTGCCTACTCTGTCCTCTTCCCTCTGACACGAGTTCAATTCACGACAAGTGATTGCACGCAATATTAATTTAGGTAAAATAATTAAAATGTCTTTAATTCAATACCTAAAAAACACACAAAATGACAAAATTTCCACTAATCTAATAATGTTGTCTTATTGGTCTATGTCTATATGTCTCGTAATCGGCTTATTGATAAGTTCGGATATCCAAATAATTCCGGACGCAATAATTATCAAATAAAAATCATTTTGCGTTTAGATTTATTTTAATTTGTAGTTATATTGACTATTTAAAGAGGTGCTTTTTTAGGAAAAACTGATTATAAATCTGTCGCCGTTTACTTTTTATTCAGAAAATGAAAGTATTTAAGGATAGATAACTTATCGATCTCCCTAAATCTCATTTTCGGGATCGGGCTAGCTTAGATAGGATGAAAACAACTAATCGAAAAATTAACGTATGAAAACTAGCACAAAGAAAGCGTTACTACTAGGCTACGGGATCGGTGATATTATTGTATTCATATTTTAAAAAGTTGGTTCCGTGTTGCAGTGGTCAATGTAGTTGGTTTTGGTTACGGATCTCACGGGTTGGAATCCACTGGGGAACAGTTCCATAGATTGATTTATGGATTTCTCTTCGTAGGTATGGATGTATTTGATGTCTAAAATTCTCTCCCACCACCCATCCGATCATAGAAACGGGGTGTAGCGAGAGCTATTAACTAACCACTAGTCCTGTCTTAACCCTATCCTTCTATATTTACTGAAATGGTTAAAATTATCCCGTGCACTTGTTGGCTGGGCCTGCTCAGCCTATAGATTTTCTACGAAGCGAATCTCTCGTCTTAGGAACATTGGTCAAGAGTGTCATATTCCAACTAACTTACAACTTCAAACCCCAGACAGGCTTTACTTCAAATATACATAATATGTGTGACACAACATAAAATCATTCAATGTTTTGCGGTCGATTTCTCATAAGAAATTGAATCGATTGAAGCGCGATGACGACGGTGGTCTTAACTCAGCTTAACAATTATCCGCACGGGTCAGCTGTTTTGTGTGAACAGACTCGTATGATTCTATGACACAATACATTTCAAAGATTCATGCTGTTTTGTTTTTGCCAAGTGAGTGGCATATGAAAATGAATCGCTATATTGCACAAAGGAGTCGATGACACAGCAAGAACAACGCTACACAAGAAGAGACGTCTCAATACAGAAGATCCATTAGAGACACGAACAAAGCAGGTATTTTTTTATTGCGTGATTAAGTGAACAGGGGAGATGAATCACTTTCAAATTTATAGTAAATTGAACTTTAACTTAGATAGGAGTGTTAATATTATAGCTCAACAAATTGTAATAGTTTATTAGATGTCTGACCAAGTAACATATTGGACATAAATGGATAAATTACTGTACCTTAGGTCTTGTTACTACGTAATAAAGGCACAAGTGTGACGTTACAGTCAAGGATTGAAATCCCCAATTGGAGTCTTTCGTACATTGACTTCAACCGATCAACGTAATTGTATTAAAAGGTGTGCAATATTTAAACACTTGCATCGCGTCAAAATATTGCATCACAACATAATCATAAATTATTTTATCATGAAATTTTAGAAATAAACACGGTAAGGCTAAATTGTTTACAAAATTTTAACGAACTTCTTAATCACCGTAACTCCCTTTTATTGCATCCTTTACGTGAGATGAGTTTGTAAAATAATCCAAAATTACTCCAGCATTCAAAATAATTTAATTCTTACAATAGTACAGTAATTTGATATTTACCCTAAATAAAACCAACAACTTTAAAATCAGTAGGTCTATCTCTATTTTACATTTTAATGATAATTGATTCTTCTGACCACCTGCAATTGCAAAATCCTTTGAGTTTTTGTAATTGTTTATGCGATTATTCTCCCAATAATTAGGGTTGAAAGTTGAGTCATTATTATCAAATGAGTATTAAAATTAATTCAGATATCAATGTAGCTCATGGACTTAATGATAATATTTTTACTACCTAATTTTTGTCTTATATCCGATAGTTTTTGGCCAATTGATGTAAACCTTAAAAAAACGAAGATGAGTTAATGATTGGATCTAATTTTAAAGACGACAGAGCAGGTCTCAGCCAAATGATCAAATTAGAATAATAAATTGACCACTTTTGGAAGGGAAACATCATTTTAAATTGGTTTTAGGTTTAAAAATTCTGACGCAGCCACTTGATGTAAGCCACTATTATATCGACACTACCTACGTATAATTCCGTATCTGCAAAACATAAAATGAGTGCATTTCAAACATTCATAACGCAACTCGCCATATAATGTTTTCGATAAAAACAGTTTTTACTCTCTCCTGAACAATTTCGAATTTAAGGGTTACATCACTTGGCCAAAACACCGTCGATATAAACTATTCACTAACTGTCAGTTCGAGTTCATGCGTGTATTCGAATGCTTGAAGATGCCGAAAGTGCCAATTAGTGACAAAACGTATGGAAATGTACAAAATTTCAACGATTCAAATACCAAATTCATTTATTGTTTTTTTTTTCAAAAATCTAACTGCTATTCAAGCTTAAGTTTAAATTTAACCAGCGGTAGCTGCAATATTTAACAAATAAGGTACGATGCATATATACAGAACTATACTTAACTATATAAATATTGAAAGCGTCAGCCAAAATTACATGTAAGCTGGTAAAGTCCATTATTAATTTGTGAGCCGAATATTCATAAAAAATGGCTATTATTTTCGACGAAAACCATCCATAAAAACATAAATGCCGTAATAAAGCATGATACAAATTACAAACCAGATATGTTTTTTTTTTAAAGAGATTAAAGTATTAATCAAAATAATGCGTTCACGGTGATAAGCTCCTGCATTAATTTATTACTCACGATAGGAGGGGTTAAAAGCGAACGATTTAAAAGGGTTAAAATACAAAAGTAAAGTAAAAATACACAGATACACACGTCGGATCCGCGTTGCAGTGGTCAACGTCGTTGGCTTCGGTTACGGATTTCTTGGGTTCGAACCCCGGTACGGACAATTTCGTAATTGATTTCATGAATTTCTGTACGTAATTAATCCTAGAAACGGGGCGTAGTCTTTTCTAAGCCTTATCTTTCTATCTCTACTCTCTTCGAAAAATAGATGTTGAACAACTGAGGATAACAAGTAGTATTCGCAAACAAAATTCTGTTGAAATACCTTCATTAGTAGGCCATATATGCTCCACATTGGGAGCGGACATGATTGAAAAAAAAATGGTTTTATGTTATAGTCCATACTGGTATTTGAACCAGTGAACACTGCAACCAA
This sequence comes from Himalopsyche phryganea, assembly GCA_022494535.1. Classification (NCBI taxonomy): domain Eukaryota; kingdom Metazoa; phylum Arthropoda; class Insecta; order Trichoptera; family Rhyacophilidae; genus Himalopsyche; species Himalopsyche phryganea. The sequence continues at coordinate 994,813 of JAGVSL010000125.1, read as the reverse complement.
AGAGGACGACGCAAAAGTCAAGGCTTGAGACCTAATATTTAGCATACAACATTATGTGTTAGTAAAGATTTGTTAAAATAAATAGATTGAAGAGGTACAGACTCGGTAATACTTATTAGGAATCCATATGCTCCACATTGGGAGACAAAAAGACACAAAAAAGTAAACTACAGACCAAGCTTGTATATTCTTTACCTGCATGTAATCTTCTAGCTAAGTACTGTATTATTAATAAAAATAGATAGGGTCATTTCGCCAGAAGTCGGCCAGTTAAGCGACAGGTGTAATTTCAAAAGGGATTTTGAGTCAATGAATGATAAATACATATTTTTTCGCTGTTATTCCATTAAACAGGGATTACGTAATGTTACCAAATAAAAATAAAATAGTTAATATTGTACCAAGCATAAAATAATAGAAGTATACAAAAAATGCCAATTCTCCCAGTGGTCAGCCCCCAAAATCTAATGGTCGACCTTTCGTTGCTCAGTGTTCGGCCATCACTATGAAACTTCATAAATATCGCGAACGAATTTACTGAGAGTAGACAAAACAATAAAAAAGATAATGATGCAAAACATGACAATATAAAGTATATTTTGTTAGTCATCCCCGTACAAGATGAATTTGTCGAAACTTGCGAAGTAAAAATTGCATTATATAGGTCAGTATAGTGCAGATGTACAGATGGCAAGTGGCAAGACTACCTACACGAATTTTAAAAATCTGTTTTTTTTAAATGTATCCACTATTATTTTTTAAGCTCAAAAGGCCGACCACTGGCGACGGCTGACTTTAGGAACAGTCGCCCTACACATTGTTAGTTATGTCGACGATGTAGTTCAGCGAATGGCGAAATGAACAAAATTCAAATCGACTATTAATTTAGAGTAATTAAAAAAATACTTCCAGTGTAAGGTAGAAAAAAACACATCATTTATGCTGACATCAAACGAAGATCATTTGAAATCGTCACGCGAATTCACCATCAGTGCAAATTGTAATTAATATAATATAACAGTAATTAAGCACAAAGTTTAATTCGGGCATTTATCTTCATTACATTTATTTATACATTTTTCCTGAATGTGGGGCTTGTGAACCAGCAGCATAGTATTTCAAAAGTAGATTTGACGTAGACTGGATAAGACTGGCAGCCTACTAATCGCTATATGGCACGTTTTCAACGAGTTGGGACTAGAAAGATTGTGTTAATCACAGAAACCCTTGCCCTTGAATAAAAAAAAAATTGAATTATTTTACAATTTTCACTTGCGACAGTATCTCCTTCATGTGACTGACCATAGAATCCATCTACTTTCTCACAAAGAAATAATTTAAAAGGTGTATTCACTGTAGGTTGCTTAGCAAATTTTTCCCTTCATATCTACATTTATGTAGTCAATCGCTAACGCATGTTTCGTTACACCCCCTTGGCTGTATTATATATTATTATGAGGTCGATATTACTCCTATAATATATTTAAATTATTGGAGATATTAATTTTACTTAGATAAAAGTGTTAACCCATTGAATATGGGACCTTGAAAGCGGACTTTGTTCTCCAATAGTAAGATTACACATAACGAATTGTGTACGGTAGTATATAGAGAATAAGGCTTCAATCTGGAAAAAAAACTAAAATTGAAGGGATAGTTTTCCAACACAATCCCAGAAATAATTGAAAAATATTTTTTTGCCAATGAACTGACGTTTAAAAGAGTCAACGACATTTTTTTTTCATGTCCTTATATTCCGAACATATGATATTCAGTCAAATATCTGTGAAGGTTGATAAACGCTGATTAATGAATGCCATCTAAAAATCTGCATTATTCGCTAATTTCACTAATTTTTTGACAAATAGGTTTATTCCAAAAAAACCTTCAATTGTCGGTTAACGTAGCTGATCTATGTAAGGCGTTATTACATGATGGTATTGAAATATCTATAGCGGGTATAATAATGTGTCATCTCGGTCTCATTTTTTGATAAAGACTCATCTAAATGTTTTTTATATGGTGAAAAATATCACATTTTTCAGTGATGTATTAACAAATAAGGGCGTTGCAAACACGTCGAATCCGTTCCTCTTTTGTTAATCTAACCATACCATCCCTTACTCTTACACAATAATTAATATCTCACACCACAGCAGCTATCAAAACTTTTTCGCGTCTATTTATAAATATTTAAGTTAAGGCATCAGGATTGTAGAAGGGTTGTTGAGTGTGACGTATAGAGGGTAAAATGAGAACAGGAAGAGTACAGTGGCGTACTAAGTAGAAGTGATATCATAATCTACTGTAAGTATACATCGAAAAACGTGACCCTTAAAAATGACTACCAAACATACTAAACAGAGATATCAAAGATGATGACGTTTAATTGTTGTCTTAACCTTTTTACACCTATGGGTGGTATCTCTCAAATTGTCCAGAACACTAGCAAATATCTAAATATAAAAATTGCAAATTTTATAATAGTATTTATAAATTTAAATGTTTCCGCTTGGGAATGGAAACATTCCAATGAAAATATAAACAGTTGATTAACTTTATGTTAACTTGAGCAATTACGTCATTATATTATGTAACAAGGAGAAATCAAATATTGTCATATACCCACCCTATTTAACTTTTTCAAAATACAATTTTTTTTTACCATGTCTGCTCACAACTTGGTGCATATGGCCTCCTAATGGAAGTATCTCAACAGAAGTTTTCCATGAGAACCGCTTGTTACTCAACTCAGTTGCGCAACCTCTCTTTTTTTCGAAGCGAATAGGGATAAAAGGATATGACAAGGATAGCACCGGGACTTGAACCCCAGACATCCGTAACCGTAGCCAAAGACGTTACCAACTGCATTACCGACATATAATACTTGCCATATAATTATGTGAGAAGACTCGGATCGAAGAGAGGCGGATGGTTGGTTATCGAACGTCCTGGAAGGGCTGGGATCTCAAACAAACACCATTTCAAATCCGGTTCAACACTTATTTATTTTTAATCGAAGATGCAGTGGTTTACAATACACAAATATAATCTTAACACCTAAAATTGATTCTACATTTACTTAACACATGAATTTACTTTAAGTTATAATGCAAGTGACACGACAAACGATTTTAAATTAAGTCCAATTCAAAACAAAATAAACAGTCCATAACGTCACCTGTGCCGGCCACGAGGCCGGCAACTCGCCCGGCTCGACAGATCGTAATCGACTATCAACACATAAAATCATAAAGGACTTCCGAATCGACGGAGACACCCCTTTCCGTCAAAAATGGACTCGTCCAGCGAATGTGCCCGCCGGCTATTAAACGAGCGCCCTTCGCAACAAGAGTCGAGCCGATTTCTAGGAATCATTGTCGTTAACACTGCAATTTCAGTTATGGACCCTAATAAAACTTAAACTTAACAAAAAACCAGGGTGTGTCGTATAACTATTTAATATTTCGCTTTTTTCTAAAAACAAAAAAGCCGGTGAGAATATTTATCATGATTCCAAACGAAGTAAATGAGTTAAAACCAAATGTCTCCGGCCTAAACATGTTTCGAGTTCATCCCTCACTAGTAGAGAAAAAGCAACTCGTGAATAGAGAGAGATGTGGATAAAGTTCATTTTGCTTTTGTTTTATCGCAACACTGCCGTTAGCTGTCCAAAGCAAAGTTGGTAGGTACTTAGGTACACACTTTTTGTGTGTTTACAAAATGGTTCTATTTTTAAAATCAAGAGCGGATTAATGGCGCCACTGTGTAATTTAATCGATTGCAAACAGGCAAAGAAGCGTAGTTTTATTTAAGCTAGCAATCACAACTTAATTATTTTAACAGACTGTCAGTCATCCGAGTATCCTTAATAAATATTCAAACTTCATATTGCGTGAGCCAATTTGATTTACAGTAGCATTTGTGATTGTTTCCATTTATAACAACAAGACATTCTTTTCTAACTTTATGACGCACTGTCTTTTGTTACCCAGCTTCTCCCTGGATAGAAGGTGCTAACATTTAGACGTTGACGTTATTTTGACGCAAGCTAATGTTGAAAGTTAAAAGTTAAAAATATCACCGCGGACGTATCTCATGTAAAATAATGTGGTCCGTCAATTAACAAAAATGTTAAAAGTTGAATGTTCAAAATAGCACAGTCGACCTAGAAACGGCATGTAAAAATTTCACATCGCTACTGTTCAGGGATTGAGAAGAGTTTTTGTGATAGCCAAACAGATCGATACACGTCTTTTTCTGCTATGTAGTATAATTACAAAAAACCCAAAAGCATTGGCCACTTGGCTACGGGACCGATCGAGGAAGTAAGAGAAGCGTAAAATTAAGTTATTTATAATATAATTTTTTGAATTTAACGTGTTTACTCGCCGAGCGAAACCGATCATGAAATAAGTACACAGAACACGTTTTATTAAATTTAAAAAATGTATATAAATATATTTATTTAGTAAAGATCCGCATCGCTTTTGCTTGATTAGTTTTTATTTTAATTGTCACGCTTAATGGTATTAGATTTACAGTTTGTACTTTGAGATTATTATCATAGCATTCGGTAAACAACGACTCAAAAACTATTATTGCGTTCAGAAACAATCCAACCGTATTATTTCTACAAGAACATAGCGACAAAAACGTGATATTAAACAGACAATATTCAGTTCATGAAATAATTCAAAGTTCGGTAAACGAGGTCCGACCCAACCCCTCAGAAAAAAAGGGTTTCGATTGAAAATTGTGCGCACATATTTAGAAAATCCACAAAAACGATGGAGATATTTATTATACTTAGATAACGTTGTTATAAAGAGAGATATGGTATCTGAAGTAAGCGTTGTAAGTTAAAAAAAAATAGACGCTAAGAAAGAGTATGCAGAAACCTTTGGCAAGCTTGTAAATTGTTATTATTATAACCATGGCTGGATTAATCTATGAGCAAAATTAACACCATCGTAAAAACTATACTTAAGCATATTTTAGCTTATCTATATTTCGTCGTTGTTCTGTAAGAAGACACTAAGTGAAAAATACTAATTTTGAGTAATTGAACTTTGGCAAATGTTTGAAATCCTATAGCTTTTCCATTTTGTTTGTTTGTACAAAACTGTTTTTAAGTAAAAGTATACTTTATAAAAACATGTTTGTTCTTCCATACGGTAGAATTTTAAATAAGGAACATTTTGGGATATCTAACACAATTTGTCATTTTTTCGATGTAGTGTTTTCTTCCAGAACAACGATGATATACATAATAATATTTATTTTAACTTGTATAGCCATACCCGTCATAGATGACGATTTTGAAACTGAAATACTGATTGTCTAAAGTAGGTAGTGCGTCGGAACTGTGTGTGTGTTGCACCGCGAACGCTTCCGTCATAAGAAAATCTTACACTTTATGTATTTGGAAAATCTCTCGCCAATGATAATAACACGATTGCGAGATGAACAGATTTGGTTATCGTACAACATACTGAATGCACTGCAGCACAAATCATCGTACTGATTCATTATAAATACGTTTTGAGTCGCATACGTACGCAATACGAATAAAGAGATATTCGTATTTATTTTATATTGCTCATTTTTTTATATCAATTACTATAGAATCGTTGGTACCCACAGAAAAATCCTGCGGTGGCCGCAAATGAGAACCACTGGTCTAGACAGCTTATTTACCCTAACATACTTCCTGGAAAACCGCCATTTATTGATTAAATTGGCATTTACTTGTTAGAACTCCATTTTAATAAGATAAAATATCAAAGTATTTATTGGCGTTAATTCGAAATAGCTATCAACTAACAAATAATTTTTTTTAAGGTGTTAACTGTCATTTCTAGGTGGAAAGACATTATATTTTAAAAAACAAACACTACTACTTTCAGATGTTTATAATGATCATGACCGGTTTCGCTCATCACAAGCATCTTCAGTTAATAATAATAAAATTATGTAAAACTAAATACTTTGATATTTTATCCTATTAAGCAATATTCTTTGTTCAATGCTTTTCAAAATATCAAAGTATTTAGTTATATGCATAATTCTGAAAGCAAGCTAACCTAGTCATTATTATATTAATTATTTGATTCTCATTGCCGTATCTACATTCCTTTGCCCACCCTCGATTGACCCTAACATTTCCTCAACAAACAGAACGGGAAAAAAGCGTATAAATAACGCGTCTCACGGCAAACCGTATGTGCATAATGCTCCAGGATAATATCCCGACACATCCCGCTCTGCACAGGGTGGAAAGAGGGATTAGTGAAATCAAACGACCCGCTTTTAACGACTTTAGCGCCCTCGCGAGGCGACCGCCTGGAGCGGTAACGAGGCGTTTTCGTATTCATAATGCGTGGCGCCGAGTCGGGACCTGTGTTTTAAGTTCAGCGATCTAATATTTTAATATTGTTGACACATCCTTTGGATTCGTCATTATCCTGTAAATTTACTTCCAAAAACAACATAGAAACATATTCTTCTGACAGTATCTACAACCCTGCACAGCCATTTGTAATAGTATGAGAGGAAACGCACTAAAATATATTTTTTTACAATACTGCTGTACTCCACAACTAATAATTTTGATATAATTTAAGACATCGACTGAGGGTGCTTGATGGAATTTCAATATCAAATTTGAATTATTGAGATTTTGTACACTTCCATGTATTTTGTCACTAACGACCCGGTTTTCGTCTTTCGGCATCTTCAGGCACTCGAGCGCAACAGTAAACAGTATCTAACGTTTATATACAAGATACAAACACGACAAATATTATTTACGAGATAAAATATTATAAGTCTAGGATCCACACTAATACCCGAGTTAAAATTTCGAGAATCGCCTTAATCCTTGTTGTGTAAACAATTGAATTAACAGAGTGGCGAATTGCCGCTTTCCAACTAATATTAGAATTACAAAATAAGGTTTAAGGCGATTCTCAAAATTTTAACTCAGGTATCAGTGTGGATCCTAGACGTATAATATTTTATCTCGTAAATAATATTTGTCGTATTTGTATCTTCTACATAAACGTTAGACACTGTTTACTGTCTGTCAGCTCGAGTCCACTCGTGCGCTCGAATACCTGAAGATGCCGAAAGGCGAAACCCGGGTCGTTAGTGACAAAACACATGGAAGTGTACAAAATCTCAATAATTCAAAATTGATATTGAAATTTCATCAAGCACCCTCAGTCGATGTCTTGAATTATAGGCTACGAATTGTTCAAATTATACTGCGAACAATGTATATTTGCAGTTCTGATATTATATGTAATATATTCAGATTATAATGAATAACTAACGGTTGAAACAAACATTGGTTAGGTTTCGGCATTTTTTAAAAACCATATCCGCTCCCAATTTGGAGCATATGGCTTCCTGATAGAGGTATCTCAACAGATGTTTTTCTACACGAGTAGTGATAGAAGGGCAGGGCTAGGATAGACGTAGTGGTTAGGTAATCGCTCTCGCTACGACCCGTTTCTACGATTGGATGGGTTGAGATGGATTTTTTTTATCAAGAAATCCATAAATCGATTGAAAAATCAATTTATGAAACTGTCCGTACTGGGACTGCAAACCCGTGAGATCCATAACCAAATTCAACGAGGACATTGACCACTGCACCACGGACCCGACAAGGTTTTTGCATTATGATATTAATATTACAAAGTGAAATTTGAATTTTGCCAAAAGCTGCACCACGGCTTTCCTAATTAAATATCATTAAAAGCTACATAAATGCAACGCATGTGTGCAGGCGAGGTTACTAATTAAGGTTATAAATCTACAAAGTTGTTGCATCTATAGAGCCCGGAACTAGACAAGATCCACGAGAATTTACATAACTTTAGTTAAGTACCCCTTTGAAAATACTGTCAAGGAAACATTATCATTCACTACTACTAAAAAATAATGGGTACACGGCCTTTTGGCAACGAAATTCACAAAGCAATTTAAAGGCTGAAGGTCTGAGAATTATATTCCGGAATAAATTTGCAAAAGAAAATATGTTAATTTCACTTTATAACCTCGCTAAGGAGATATTTATATTATTTAACGGGCGTAATTATCTCCCAAGTGTCATACTGATCGATGTTCGTATGCAAGACTTAATATGGGTATAGTAGTATAGTGTAATGGCGAAAACTCGCTACAAAACGAGTATTTAAAGTCTACCTTGACTTGAAACAGTTTTACCACATGATGTATCAATTATATATATATATATATATATATATGATACGTTCCTTACAGGGTATGTTCAGCAGCATAACAATTTTATAGGCGTTTCAAATTTTTGCCAGGAATGTCCGAGGAGAAATTTTTCAAGACTTTGTTGCATGCACTCCAGTGTGCAGGAAGTTAAGTAATAAATAATAATTATATCAAAAAAAAAAGAGTTTATATTTTAGGAATAACGTTGCGATGACTTTCAATACGACGACGGGAACTCATTGACTGCTTTGTAATTTGTCAGAGATGCAAGAAAGTCGGTATGGCATGACCGACGGGGCCGAATTTTTCCCGTTCATTGTCCATGTCTGGACATGTGATCAGCATCCTGAATCATATTGCCGCATTTACATATTGGTATTTCTACCAACCAAACAAGCTGAAAGAGCTTAGCAGCGAAGTGACCATAGCCAGTTATAAATATTATAAGGTAAACTTCACACAGAGAAAAATTTTGACGGTGTATTATTACAATGTTATAAGATTTAATACAGTAATGAATAATTACTTACCGCCATCTAGTGTTTGCACTTAAAGTTGATAAATTGATTTTTTAAGATATTAAGCGACATCTCTGGATAATTATCACGAGCCACAAACACTTCAGACGACTTCCACGGAAGGTCTAAAATGATTAATCAATTAGAACAAAAGCGATCCCTATATAAACAATTTGAAATGTTTCGTAATCAAAACAAGCTATTGTGCAATAATAATAAGAGACACATATTTTGAGCATTTTGCGATAGATGGCAAATATAGATACTAATTTATGCGAATAGATGCTTAAGTCAAATAGTAATGTAAAATTAGTAATTATTTAAAAAATATATTTTATAACATATGAAATCAAAGCACATTAAAATAAATTAAGTATGAAACAAATCTGTATTATGATTCTGTGAATTATTCAATCCATTTGTGCCATTTGTAGCTGATTCAAATGTAACCTCAATTATTTTTGTTATATATTATATACCACTATTTACGATCCAAATAAATTTGATGTAAGGTAAAAAGTATTGATATAGTACGATTCTTCAGAAAGCTCTAATCTCAAAGAATACTCTGTCGAAACACGTTATATGCTTCATTTTAATGAATCTTTATTTGTTAAGTTTTTATTGTTGTTACATACTTAAATTGTATTCACATTTTCATATAATAATGTATTAGAATTGATAAATATTTGAAATTTATATACCTACATTAAAAACGCTAAAATTGATAAAAATAGATACCTACTCAAAACACGTGTCACTGCAATAATACTAAACGTAAATTGATTATAATAAATTATAACTTTCTTTTTTTTCCCCACGTCCGGTCCCAGTGTGGAGCATATGGTCTCCTAATGGAGGTATCTTAACAGAAATTTTCTACGAGAACTGCTTGTCACTCAGTTGCTCAACCTCTCTTTTTTTTCGAGGAGAGTAGGGATAGAAGGATAGAGCTATGACAGGACTAGTTGTTAGCTAATCGCTCTCCCTACGCCCTCATGAGGATCGGATGGCTGGGAGGGAGGACTCAGACTACGAACAGAAATCCATAAATCGATTGAAATATATATGATAACACAGACGGTATCTCCCGATTTATACTAAAAACGGCATCAAGGATTTTGCTGATTGAGCCCGAATATCAACTTATTAAAGTGCACTTTTCGTTTCTAAATTATAAAGATAGCAACGTTTAGCACAGATGTTAATAGTAAGTGCGGACAATAAAAAGCATGGTGTATCTAAAAATACAGCTTTACTTACAAATCAAGATAATATTTTTAAATTGGCAAACCAGATTGCAAAGCTTGATTTCATTACTAAATCAAAATTGTTTGCTAAATTACGAAACCAATTCAGAGATATCATTTGCATTTCAATGAAAAACATTAGACGGTATCAATTTCCATAGCTTCCATTCCCCTCCTGAAACGGGCGATACTGATGATTTCCGCTTTCAAATCGATCCACAAAAAACAATTTAAATGTGGCAGAACAATATTTGAGGTAAGTCTCTACCCTAAAGGTCGGTTCAGATCGGTCGAGTAAGTTAGTCGAGTGAATAGTATTTTCTTTAAACCATATCCGCTCCCTATTCGAAGCATATAGCCATCCAGCGGTTCCTCCAAGCTTCTCTGTCCCCCGCCAGTCTACTCGCTTCCTCCCAGGTCATCCCAGCGTCCCGTAGCTCCACCGAATACATCGTATTGATGGTCATCAGCGGCCTTCCAGAGCGAGAGAATTGATAAAAGAGACAGGCAGGATTCAGGCTCCCCTGGGGCATCCGCAGCACGTGTCCAATCCAGGTTCATCGTCGCTTTTTTATTTTTGACGTAATAAGCGGCTGGTCTGTCCGCTCTCTTACCTCAGAGTTCCTGACAAAATTAAATCAACGTACCCCTAGTATTTGCCTCAAACATCTGTTGTCAAAGCACAGTATACGGTTACCCTGTGCCTTGGTGAGGTGCCGTAACTCGCAACCATAAAGCAACACCGTCAGAATGCATGCGTTGAATAAATGGCACTTGGTTCTGACCGAGTACAGCCTTGAGTCCCAGACTTTCCGCATTGAGTTAAAGACAATAGTAAATTAGTTACCACTAAATGATTTAGTAACTGAAAAGTGTCCGAACACAGTGCACTAGTGGGTGACGTGTCAAGATGAACAGAGCACAAAGTAACAAAGCAAAAATAAATAAATTTTATTAAATACTTGCACTTAAGCCTATAGATAAGTTTGTATCTGTCAAACAGGTTCATTATAATATTGGATATAGGTACCTACATGCCATTACAGGATATATTTTTATGTCTTCAGAAATATATCGTACTTATTAATTTTTAATACATACCTTTCTCTTTCGAAAAAAAGGTGGTAAATTATTAGAAGGATTTTTTTATGTACCTACTAATTTACTTAATTCAAAATTGATACCAAATTCTCGATTAAACATCCATAAAAATGTCAAGCGAATTTAATTTGAGTGTGATTAAATTTTCTTTTAGAAATATTCTACCTACTTTAAAAAACTACTAAACATTAAGATGATTAAAAAAGAGATCTTGGTAAAATTTATTATTTTTATTGATATTTATGTTGAGAGCCTTACAAAATCTAAATATTTTGACCAGTCTCAATATTAATCTATAATAATACAAAATTATTATTAGTATAATTATATATAGTCTACAAAACTTTATTTTCAAACATTCGCCGAAAAAAACATACATTTCTAAGACAACTAATGAACATGACTAAAAGATAATGTGTTCATACTTGTTTAGTATTAAGTGAGAAGTAGTAGGTGGCGCTAATCGACCGTAAAATTGAACAAAATGGATTGAACCGACTAAATGATTTTACTTAATTACCCGACTAAATTTGTCTGTTCACACACGTTTAGTTACTAAATTACTATCCACTATACTAACATACTCGACCAATCTGAACCGGTCTTAAGGCGAGGTGCTATTCTTCTACCATCTACGCTAAAACCAACGATTCATATTTCATTATGTAAAAGTATAAATTCTCAGTGGATTATTTTTTCCACTAATACACTAACAATGTGCGTACTCACCGTGACTATTTTCTTTATGAATTTTCTTTTGTATAAAATTATTATGCACATTATTACACAGTCCAGTGATTCACAAACTTTACACAATTGCGAATCATGTAAATTTTTTTACCTTTATTTATTATGGATCTATATGAAAGCCCGCTTAAAATTTGGTTTTTGTTTTAGCGATAGCTTTTCACATTTCAACCAAAAATAATTTTACTTAGGACAGTTTGGAAATTTATTTTATTCTTCAACCGAAAACATTTTGTTGGTGATGGCAGGCTCGCACCTTCCAGGGCAATCTTCAAGAAAAACACCAGTTCCGTTGTAAAATGTTTATTTATCGATGCAGTTGGTTGGTTTATAGTTTAAAAGAATTTACAATTATTTACATTGAAAGTTAATTGACGTTATCCAAGAAATAAAAAATATGAGGCAACGAATCGATTGGCAAAATAAACTAGACTGGCCGTCTAATCGGATAAGTGTGAAGCGCATCACCCCCACCCTTAACGGACGGCAGTCCAACAGCAAGAAATAAACGACGTGATAAATGCAAGCCGAACGAGGCTGAGAAATTCAGAAACGCACCTTGACGTAACGGTTTGATCAATCATCGCATATACGCGACTGCCAATGCGTCTTTCGGTCTGAGGCGGTCAGTGGACCGATTTAAAACGATTACCCTAAAGTGGGGTTTGTGATTTTATTATTACTGAATTTACTTCGTGGATTTACATGATTTACATAAATTACATTAAATTAAATAATAATTGTTTAACAATGCTTTTACAAATGAATTTAAAAAATTAAAGGTGAGTCAAGGCATAGTTTTGGGCACGCTGCAAAACTGGAATGCGTCAATATATGTATATATGCTATAATGAGGGTACGCGATCAAAAAAATTGCAGACTACTGCTGCAAACGATATACCAACGTCTGTTAGCCGTTACACCGCAGAAATTTTTCATTATTTTTAAATGGCTTTTTTTATTACCAACCCCCTTAATAATAACACGATTATGACTTAAAGTGATCTGGTTCAATGCGTGGTTTTATGTTCCTATGCAACTGCCCTTTTGCAAGTGAGAATATATTAATTCTAAAACAAAGCATGCCATTATGCAAATTAAATGGATCTATGTTAGATACCAAAGTAAAAATACCATCGAAACCAGGGTTTAAAATTGTGAATAAAAAATATCAACTTTTTGAAACAAAATTTCAAATATATATTACACAATAAGTGAAACCTAGAATTTGAGCCTCCGAAAAACATTCTATTTTTTGCAATTAATGTGTGTTGTATGCGGTTCTGTTTTTTATAGGTAATTCAAAGAGCATTTTAGTGTTGTAGAATTAATGTATTTTTAATTTATTGAACACCATAGAACATCAAAAGAATTAAAAAATATTTCAAAAAAACAGATTTATAAGCTTTATTAATTTCAATGTGGCCATCGGGGATTCTAAATATTTGTGAAATAAATTGTTCGAATAACGAAATAAAAATCTTAAAATTTTCGAATATTCTAATGGCCAATAAAATTTATAACTAAACAATTCAGTAGAATCGCAGATTTTTGCCGTTTATTTAATATACTAATGTTTTTAGTGCTACATATCTTCTTTCATTCATTCGGGTCTAAATGGTTATATTAATAGGGCGAGTGTTCTAAAGTCAGCAGTCGCCAGTGGTAGGTCTTTTGAGATTAAAACTTAAATAATAGTGGATACATTTAAAAAAACACATTTTTTTTCAAATTCGTGTAAGTAGTTTTGCCACCTGTCAATGTATATCTACACTATACTGACTTATACGATGCAACATACAATTTAAAAAAAGTACATTTTTACTTCGCAAGTTTCGACAAATTCATGTTGTATGGGGAGCGCTAACAAAATATACTTTATATTGTCATGCGTTGCATCATTATGTTTTTTATTGTTTTGTCTACTCTCAGTAAATTGTTCGCGATATTCATGAAGTTTCATTGTGGTGGTCGAACACTGAGCACCGACCATTGGATTTTGGGGGCCGACCACTGGGAGAATTGGCATTTTTTGTAAACTTCTACTTTTTTATGCTTGGTACAATATATTAACTATTTGATTTTAAGTTGGTTACATTACTTAATCCCTGTTTAATCGAATAACAGCGAAAAAAATATGTATTCATCATTCATTGACTCAAAATCCCTTTTGAAATTACACCTGTCGCTTAACTGGCCGACCACTGGCGAAATGACCCTATGTATAACTTATATTCAAAACATATGCTTCTTGCTAATATTTAAAAAATAAAGAATCAAATTTTAATTTCGTTCGGAAATATGAATGAACAATATTCGAATATTTGAATATCAAAAATGAACCGAATATTCTATTCAGATCCCTGGTTGCCCCGTTCAGCCTTTATGTTCGCATGTTACGAAATTTGGTTTCTAACATGCTTTTAATTGTTTAAGTTCAACATTACTGCCCTTCGACAGCCATCGCAATTCTGTATTCACAAATCCATTGAGTTACTCCACATTTGGTTAAAAAACATGGATAGAATCAGGGACGGCTCTTGCAAAGGAGCAAATGGTGCTATGTACTCCCATATTCAAGTTATTATTATTCATTCAAGTAATAAGCGATATTATACAAACATAGCAATTCACTCATTTTAAAATTTCCCGCGTGTTCCCGTAAAAAATATTGCATCAAGCGATGATTCACACAATGCTACCTCGTATTCCGCGCCAGAAAAATACTAATAATAATACGTCGAGGCGGTGCAATTTTGGTTCAGCGCTCCCTAAGTGGAAGGGATTCCGTAGGAAACTTTTTTTTTTTGTGACGTCATCTGTGTCACACATTCGACTTTCATACGAAGTTTTTAGTTATTCAGGATCATTGCACCAGTATTGCCGAATTATGACGACTGTTCCCGAAGTATTCAAACTCGCAGAGACCTGTCGCATATGTTTAGTTCGTGCGTCGAAAGGCCCTCTAGTGTATTGAGCCTGCCACAAAGAAACGCATACCATCAAATTTATTTACTTTCTTTAACATACGTCTAATATTTACGTGCTTCAATAATGAATAGTGCATATTCTGTCTCATACATTAAAGAAAATCGTCGGGATTTTTCGAAAAGGCTGGAAATTAAAGCAGCAGGTCGTCCTATGCCAAGCTTAAATTTATTTCAGAAGTGTACGCTTAATAATAAAGTGTTTACTCGGAAATTTAATGTAGAAACGTATAAAAAAACACCATGGCTATGTGGCTGTACTAGTTTTAATACAGTATTCTGTTTTCCGTGTCTGTTGTTTGGAGGTGAATCTAACTGGACTGAGAGTGGAATTAAGGACCTGGTTCACCTATCATTCAAAATAAAGAAACACGGTAGCTCTCAAAATCACATTTTAAATGAAATGCAACTTGCGGTATTGGGATCGTTAGATATTCGTTCCCAATTGGATGCTGGGTATCGTGCGTCAGTGAAACAAATTAATGAGCGTGTAGATAAAAATCGATATATTTTATCAAGGTTAATTGACTGTGTGAAGTTCTGTGGTGCATTTGAATTAGCTTTAAGGGGACACGATGAAACTGCAGATTCCCATAATCCAGGTGTCTATCGAGGGCTTATTGATTTCGTCTCAGAGATTGACATCGCAATGAAACAGCACTTAGAGAGCAGCAGTGTTTAAGGGAACTTCAAAAACAATTCAAAATGACATTTTAGATTCAATTTTGGAGGTGTGTCGCAACGAAATTAAAAATGAAATATCGCAGAGCAAATATATCGCTATCCAGGCGGACGAAACAACTGACATAGCCACTACGCAACAACTCGTTTTGGTAATACGGTACGAATTGCGCGGGAAGATACATGAACGTTTCTGGAAATTTATTATCCCAAAAGATCATACTGCGGTAGGTATTGCATCTGAAATTTTGAAGGAACTGGAATTTCTCGACATTAAACCAGCACAATTAATCGGGCAGAGTTATGATGGTGCAGCAGTGATGAGTGGGCGATTAGGTGGTGTGCAGGCTTTGATAAAAGCTTCGTATCCATACGCACATTTCATACATTGTTATGCACATCAATTGAATTTGATAATGGAGAGAAGTGCTTCAGCCAACACTATGGTTCGGAACTTTTTGCAAATTTACGATCTTTTCCATCATTTTTTCGAGATCTGCGAAGAGAGCTGACATTTTAAAAGAAATAGTTCATAGAAGAATACCTTCAGCACCAATAACTAGGTGGAATTTTAATATAAGAACAGTGACTGTCGTGCACACTTATCGCGAGCAGTTGAAAGAGTGTATGGAGCACATCTTAGAAACCGTAAATTTAGACGCTGATACCATCAATCAAGCTGGAATGCTGTTTCGATATTTAAACGAAGATCATTTCAATTACTGGCTAGATTTCTTTGCAAAAGTTATGCCACACTGTGATATACTTTTATGCAACTTCAATCTAGGTCGAAAGATGTTTTGGAGATAAATAAGAATATCGAAAGTTTTACGCGTTCTATTCAGAATATCCGAGAAAATACCCAAATGTCACTAGTCCAACCTACAAAAGACGTAGACCAAAATGACTTACCCCATTATGTCATTTGTAATGAAGTATGCGATACTTTAGTGAATCAAACGAAAGATCGTTTCGCATACCATGATCATTTAGTAGCAGCTAAATTGTTTTTTAGCGAAAAATTTTCGGATTATCACAAAAGTTTTCCTTTAGCGGACTTTAATATTGCAACATCAACTTACGATTTCATTGACAAACTAAAGCTTAAAAATGAATTAACTGTCATATACAGTAGGGAAGATTTTACGTCACCGATGGAGCATTGTCCATACTTCAACTTTTTACAAACAATAATTTAATCGAAGTATTTAGTGAAAGTGTTAAGTTATTACAGATTATTTGTACAATACCGATGACTTCAGTGGAAAGTGAGCGTTGTTTCTCAACATTAAAAAGGATCAAGTCATTTTTGAGAAATACCATGACTCAAGACAGACTAAATGCTCTTGCGATGTTAAGTGTAGAGAAACAATTGGTATCGTCAATATCGGATTTTAATGTTCGTGTTATTGAAGTGTTTTCAAAATCCAAGAATCGGAGGATGGATTTCTTGTATAAATAGGTGAGTCTTTTTTGCACTCCCTAATATTCTTGTCACCGGCCGCCACTGGATAGAATAATATATACTCCATAAATACATGGAACTGCCTTCTTGTACTTGGTGCGTTTAGGAATGTCACTCTTCAATTAGTCAGTGCATTTCGAAAATAGCTTAGTCTTTATATTACTGGGACAGATATTCTTGATAAATGACCAACGTCTACGCGATTGTGGTTTAGCAAGTGACCATATCATGAAGCTACATATTTCATCGAATGAGGACAGTAATGTAATGTAATTAGTAGTAGGATAGTGCGAAGGTAAACTAGTACAAGATTTTATCGATTGAATTGGCATTTACTCGGTAGAACTCGATTAAAATATCACACAATATCAAAGTATTTTTTCCATGTCCGCTCCCAATGTGGAGCATATGGTCTCCTAATGGAGGTATCTTGACAGAATTTTTTCTACGAGAACTGCTTGTCACTCAGTTGCTCAACCTCTCTTTTTTCGAAGAAAGTAGGGATAGAAAGATAGGGCTAGGACAGGACTAGTGGTTAGCTAATCGCTCTCGCTACGCCCCGTGAGGATGGGATGAGCGGGAGGGAGGACTCAGACTACGAACAGAAATCCATAAATCGATTGAAAGGTCGATCTATGAAAACCGTCCGGGAGTTGAACGCGAGACATCCGTAACCGTAGCCAGCGACGCTACCAACTGCGCCACGGACGCCGACAAGAACATCAGAACTATGCTTAAACTTATTTCAGCTTATCTACATATACTGGTTTAGAAGAGGTAGACGTAAATATGTCATCTTTCTTATTGCATCATCATGACTTTTATTTAAAATTAAAATATTTAACGTACCAATTGTGTTTTTGGAAAAGAAAAATACATGGTATTATTAATAATTAATCTCTGCAAAAGAAAACACATTGAAATGTTATTGATTATACGTAATTACGTGAGCTTCTTATAATGGTTTAAGTAAGAATTCCCTCCCACCCATCCGATCCAAAAAAACCGGGAGTAGCGAGAGCGATTAGTTAACCATTAGTCCTGTCCTAGTCCTATCCTTCTATCCATACTCTCTTTGAAAAAGAGAGGTTCAGCAACTGAACAATACGTAGTTCTAGTAGAAAAACTTCTGGTGAGATACCATTAGGAGCGAATTATAATATATGCTTTACGTTGGAAGCGGACGTGATAAAAAAATGAAATAATATTTGTTTGTCTTGATTGTAATAATTTTAATTTTAAATAAAAATGATTTTGGAATAAGTGAGATGACATAATATTGTATATCTCTTCTAAAACAGTATTAAATAGCTAATCTAAAATATGTTTAATCATAGTTTTGACTATGGCGTGAACCCGAAATAGATATAAACTAACTAATAACATTTTGTATAACTGAATACTTTGATATTGTATCATATTACTACAAGAGTATTATAACTTTTATAATAAAACGAAAGCAAATGTTTACAGTGTATCGTAGATCTAACTTTTTAGAAGAACAAAGAAACGAACTTTCGATAACGACGGGAAAACGATGGTAGTTTTTTTAACCACTCCCAAAGAAACAAGTTATTATGGGTGTGCTATTATAAAGCGTTCTGTCGTTTTTAACGCCACTTCGCATTAAGGTATGGTTTTTAAATCATTTTAAGCAGGAAATTATGAATGATCGATCACAAAAACAAAACGTGTTTAATATGGAAAAAAAACAAGAGTAAGTTAGTTGCTCTCTACGGCCCGTTTCCAGTCTTGGTTAGGATTTGTGAAAATGTATTAACACTCCACCATTTATATCATTGGATACTATCAATGCAATCTTATATATAGGAGGCTATGATACTATCCATTAAACCAGCGGTCACCAAACTAAGGCCATCGAAAGATTGTCATCTGGCCCTCCAAAAATTCCCGATTTTTTTTATATAAATTGGTCATGTAAGAAATATTCATTTCATAAATTTCATGGTTTGGTAGTGAATTAACAACAACTATTTCTTTCAATCCATCAAATAAGACTATCAGGTAGTGGACCCGAAGTAAAAGAAGTTAGGCAAGAAATGTTTTGTTGGTGGCGAGCAAATATTCGTTTACTCGAAAACTTGTTGAAATTTATATTCTAGTTGGATTTAAGTATGCGTTTATTTGTCGTCCGGCCCCCCAAGTTTAAAAAAAAATCAATCCGGCCCGTTTATCAAAAAGTTTGGTGACCACTGCATTAAACAACGGCACAATCACTTTTAAGGTGTCGACTTTCAATTCTTATATTTTAAAAATAAACACAAATTGTTTTTTACTACTTCCACATTTTTATAATGATTTGGACCAGTTTCGCTCGTCACAATCATTATCTCGTGATGGGCGAAACAAAAAAAAAACCGGAAAAATCATTCCATGAGTTTGGATTATTGAGATTTTGTACACTTCCATGTATTTTGTCACTAACGACCCGGGTTTCGCCTTTCGGCATCTTCAGGCATTCGAGCACACGAATGGACTCGAACTGAGAGACAGTAAACAGTTTCTAACGCTTATATAGAAGATACAAATGCGACAAATATCATTTACGAGGCAATACATTATACGTCTGAGAGCCACACCGATACCTGAGTTAAAATTTCGGAAATCGTCCTAATCCTTATTTTGTAAACACCATATTACCAGAGTGGCAAATTGCCGAAGGCGATTGCCGCTTTTCAACTTCTTTTAGAAATACCAGTGATTTTACAATTATAATATGACACACCCTGGTTTTTCTTAAGTATAAGTGTCATTAGTGTCCCGAACTGAAATCGGCCTGCGGCAAACAGCAATAATTCGCAGAATACGCTCTTTCTTGTTGTCAGGCATTTAAGAAGCCCCCGGGCTTCGGCCGCTGGACGAGTCCATTTTTACGGAAAAGGGTAGCTCCAACTTTGCACGGAGTTTTTTTGAATTTTTGGAGACAGTGGATGACGAGCTGCCGAGTCGGACGAACGAGGTCTCGTCGCGACGAAAGTGATGTGACGATGTGAACTGTTTGTTTGTTTTTGTGTTTTGATTTGCGTTGGATTTAATTTAAATTCGTTGTGTCATTTGTATTAAAACTTAAAGTAAATTCAGTTGCTAAGTAAATGTAAATGTAGAATCAATTTTATGTGTTAAGATTTATATATTTGTGTAATATTAAACCACTGCATCTTGAGTGGATAATAAATAAGTTTTTTAACCGGATCTGAAATGGTGTTTGTCTGAGATCAGCCCTTCCAGGACTCCGGATAACCAGCCGCTCGCCTCTCTTCGATCCGGGGTCTTCTCAAATAGTATTGTGGGTTTTGACGGGATGTAATTCGACGAATGGGTAAATATATACAATCATTCCACATTTAGTGAAATCTGTTAGGTGTTTCAACGTATCGGATATAATAGCGGAGAATTAGGAAGGTTCAGCTGCTCATTCAAGATTGGTAAGGAGTATAACTGGCCTCTATTAATTTCTAAAATTTCCTGATAAAATAATTTATGATCCCCCATGTTTTTATGCAACAGTTTAACCCCATCATCCGCATTAAACGTATGGTTCTCCATTAGCAAGTGATTTGCGAATGTCGAAGTTTGTACAAAATCTCAATAATCCAAATTTAATATTGAAATTCCATCAAGCACCCTCAGTCGATGTCTTAAATTACATTCCATGAGTGTTTCCATTCGGGATTTGAACCTTTCCATTCGCAACAGAGTATGAAACAAGACGACGAGTATCGAATATAAATATAATAATATCAATAATCTACAAAGATTGAATATTTTTATCTTTTGTTAAATATTCAAGTTCGTTACTTACTTCCTAACTCGACTCTGGCATTAAGTAAAAGTTCATGTCGTGCAAATAGTAGATTCATTTAAACGGAAAATCATTAACAGCTAACTACAAACAAGGTGTCAGATTGGTAAGCGATTTTTTCAACTGAAACCTACAAGCTACAAGTTTAGTATAAAACATGAGTTTTCATTGTTTTCTTTCTCGCAATTATTAAAAGTAAGCAATGTAAAATTTTCAAACACACTTGAACATAATAAAAATACGTGAACATAATAAAAAAAAAACACGAAGCGAAATAAAAATCTGAAGTAAGGGTTTTTTATTTTGGGTGCACGAACCTTCCGGGTTCACCATGTCGTAAAACGAAAAATGATCACTCTGCATAATCAAATCTCCACATACACGATCCGATCGGAAGTATAAAAACGTATACAGAAGAAAATTATCGTTACAACTATGGTCGTATATTTATTTCCCTCACAGGTTTATACTTCTGATAAAATTTTGCTGTGTGTTGCACAGTTTGTCTAGGAAATTCATGATTACAATCTTTCGTAGAAAAACACTTTGATTTTCGGGTACGAAAACATGTAAAGTTTGTTTTTTTCTTTATACATGTGTATAAGCTAGAAGTCTGCACTGGCCGGGCTTGGCCCGGGTTCGGGCGGGTAGAGACAATTGTTATTCGGGCTCGGGAAGGGCCCGGGTAAGAGATTTTTTCTTCAGAAAAATATTTCGGACTATGTAAGGATCATGAGTACTCTTGATAACTTAAATACTGCTGATGACAAAAATAATTTATTACGTTTTGAATATCATTGGACACAATAGAGTCTTTTATTTGATAAGTGTGGAGACATCATTTTATATTTTGGTAATCTGACACTGAAAACTCATAAAATTGTTATTGATCCGTAAAAGAATGCTTTACTTATTTAAGCATCACGGATAGTAGGTTTAAATAGTTCGTTAATTAATAAAGTGTGATATTATTCAGTATCTGCTTTTTATTCGTTTTAGATAGTCGACTGTGTCATGTGCCGAAAAATTCATTATAAAAAATAATACAACATATTCGTGAAAAATGAGTTTTAACGATATAAAGAAAATGTTAAAAAGTGGTGACTGTGATGTGTGAAAATCATTTCGTGAAATAATGGATTTTTTTACATGTGAAAAAGTTGGGTAGGTACGTTAAGTGTGTTAAATTTCAATCAATTTTATGCTACTGATTTTTTTTTTAAATCGGGTTTTTTTCGGGCCGAGATATATAAATTTAGGCTTGGGGTCGGGCTCGGGTAACAAGTGTGGTATTAAGACTCGGGCTCGGGCCGGGTAATTTCATCAAATTTCGGCCCGTGCATACCTCTGGTATAAGCACACAAAATTCGGTATGTATATACATATATAGCAGTTCAATAATTACATCAAGGACGCAAACCTTCAAAATACGAACATACATAAATACAATATATCGAGGCTATACTGACAGAAGGCATTTAGTCATTAAAAAAGGTTTTGAGATAATCGGAGTTAAAGCATTATTTTTTTTTCAAAGCAACCCTCCCAAAAACAGTTGTTTGTTTTTAAAAGAGTTTTTGTAAGTACATTATAAAGACTAATCTTTTTGGTATACAAATCATAAGATTTGTAATCGATGAGTTATAGCTATATCATGCTTTTTGCCAAAATAAAGAAATAACAATACGACTTAATACTGGTTTTTTCAAAGCCATTATATCCTATGAATTCATGCGTTCTACCAGAAATTAGAACGTTAAATTGCATAAATTTTAACATTTAAAACAGAAAATCATCGACAACTGACTAAATGCGTTCTTCTATCAGTATATTCTCGATATTTTACATATATGCTTAAACATAAAGTATTTTCAGCATAACATAATTTGTTAATGTGCATAAATTTAAATTTCTCTGATTTTTTATGAAGTTCCAAGTGATCAATCGACACTTGATAATTATTAACTCTCGTAGAAAAGACATTTAAAGATAAAATGAAAAAAAAGGATTGGTTTTTTTAACCATGTCGGCTCCCAAGCATATGGCATCTCCTCCTAATGGAGGTTTTCTCTACAGATTTATTTATACGAGAACTGCTTGTTACTCAGTTATTAAACATGTATTTTTCGAAGATAGTAGGGATAGAAGGATAAGGCTAGCTAATTGCTCTCGCTGTTCCCCGTTTTTAGGATCATATGTGTTGGAAGGAATTTTAGACAACACAGTCATCCATGGCTTTGCTCAGCTTCCATACGAACTTCATAAGTGTCATTTTTCAATCGATTTATGGATTCGTGCTCAAAGGCATGGATGTTTGAGATTTTTACATTCCCTCTAACACGTCCGATCCTTAATACGGGGTGTAGCGATAGCGTAACATCTTACCCTGCCCTTTCCCCATCATTCTGTATCTACAGCCTCCAAAGAATACATGTTGAGCGACGAATGACAACCGTATCAGTCGAGATGCTCGAAAGGATTTCGGACGGACAAGGCTTAAAAAAAAAACAATAATTTTGACGATAGGTACTAAACGTCAGTTTTCATTGTAATAAATAATATACAATTTATCCAGTCTTAAAATTAACTGGCGTAACTTCATCTCTGTTCTCATTTATATTCTCAAAGCGGCTTAACGTCATCTGCATAAGAAAAGACTGTGCAATACTTAAATGCATACCACGGCCTTCTAGAAGTGTGATCGCGAATGCAATTTGGATCGAGTGCATCTGAAAAATGCAGCAGGCTGCTTCTACCCCAAGGAGGGTAGGGTCGTTGTATTTCAGATGCGTCCAATCCAATGCGTTGTCCACACGAAACAATAGTGGCTCAAGATCTTACATCGTATTAAAAATATTTTAAGCACTTCTATAACTAAAATAATCTACGTACAGTAGACCCCCCGATAACACGATTGCCGACAACTCGTTTTTCATTAAAATTTGCAACTCCTTCGTAACATGATTACACGTTAAAATACTCCTGCGTCGCATGCGTATCCTCTGATCTTGTATGAGGATGGTAGCCCCGATAACACGTTTCCAGATAGCTCACAACGTATCTACTGTGTTATCAAGTAGTCAGCTGTATAATTACGGCCTGTATTTGTTGGGTAACTATTTAAATTTTTTGTCTGTAATAAATAATAAATAGTCAATAATTAATCAAAATGGCCAATAATTAATTCGATAAATGTACAAGTAAACACGCGGTCAGTAATTTATATAAAAAGGTCAGATTTTAATTAAATCTAACCTAACCAAACCTTTGTTTTTTCGGTAATTATTTACTGACAAAACTTTATTATTAACTGATCATTTATCGAATTAGTTACTGGCTATATCTTACAATAATACTTGGGGTGTCTTTGAAAAAAAATAATGCTTTATATGCGATTATCTAAGATCTTGTTTTTACGACTTTATGTCTTCAGTATACCCTCGATATTTATGTTACATAAAATGAAATAATTTTCCGCGACACGCCACAACAGGTCGCACGTGCGGTCGCTGCCTTACGCCGCAGTCTGCGGAGGGTGTAAGGCACTGCTCAGCTACCGCCCTTGGCGGAATCCATCCCCTAACTACTAACTAGTGCAATCGCCATCAAAATAATAAATCTAAATGGCACCTCATATATATGCCACCCGACTGAGGCTCCCCATCCAATCTGACGACAGAGGGATGATAATATTGGGCGGCTTATAGGTTTGAGGAATGTGGGTATGGTGATACCAAGATAATATATATCCATATAACAATACACATTCAAGAGATTTAGGCATTACGCTACTGAAGATATGCGAGTGTTACAATTAAAACGGATATGTAGGGAAGGATAAAATGCGTTTGCGTCCAGCCGTGGTATCCAACATGGCAAGCGTGTATTTTAAACGAATAGTCTTACTATGATAATACGATGAAAAAAATTGTACACTCATATAGTGATCAGACGCACAATCATCTGTAAAATGTACCGCTTCTGTAATTTAGACTAAATTTCAAATAATTTATAATATATGAAACGGCTACAGATCAGTCACATCTGTCCTTTTAATTATTTCAGACATTTTTAACATAATCAAGACCTGTCTCGTCCAACGGATGAACTATCCTTATAGTATTAAAAATATATTACAGTGAAATCCCGATTCTCCGTTTTTCAACGAGACCCTGAAAAAACGATAAATGCGTTAAAGCGATGAATACGGGAAAGTCTTTTCAGTCTCTGATTAGAGTGTTAACTTTCTTCATCGTGGATTTTCATCGTTCATCGACCAACAGGAAGCGACGACTGAGCAGTCTGTACGTAGGCGGTCAGTAGTTGAGTCATCAGCAGAAACATTATTCACTGACATCATAGCAAAAAGACGACACTTGCAGTCTTGGTATTTTTTACAATAGTTTTTACCTCCTGCACACTAGAGTGCATGCAACCAATTCTTGAGGAATTTCTCCTCGGACACTCCTGGCAAACATTTGAAACACGAATAACGTTGTTACGCTGCGGAATACACTCTGCAAGAGTGTGAAGCCGTAGTGGGTACAACGTTGAGTACCCTAGGGAATTTTAAAAAAAAAATAGTTTTGGCTAAGAGCGGGATAACAAATGTTCGAAAAAAACATTTGATCGGGATAAAATTTGTGACGGGACAGCAGTAGTGGCTGAATGAAGCCGTACATACTTCTGAGCAGGATGACAAGTGTTGGACAAAAATGATCGATCGTGATAATATGTGTAACGGGACCACAATATGTAACTGATATATCGAGAAAAACTGTAGCAGAATGCAGGATTGTTTAACACTGGTCTTATGGGTGTTTTGTTGAACTAAAAAAAACTAACGAATGTATCGGATGCATATCCGGGAAAACGATGAACGCGACAACGATAGATCGGGGGTTTTCTGTATTTAGACATCGCTACTATTATTCTATCAAAATGGTAAATTCAATCAATATATTTAACCCGATGAACGCACTGGATATGTTTACATGTCGAAGACTTTATCTCGTATTTCCAGCCAAACTAGAAGGAGACACTTGTGGATATGTGCTATAAAAAATAGTTCATATCTTTAGGTAGAGAAATTAGGCAACAGATCATGAAAATGTTAAATATAAGGCAAGGAAATATATTTTTGAAAAGAGCTCTCGATATTCAGTGTTTCGAATTTCAGCTTTAAACTGCCGATACGCAGAATTAATCGTCAGCTCTATGTATTATAAATATTTATGCGGTTACGCACTTGCTTGTGTGCGTGTTGGTGGTGTATATGAAGACTGGTCGCATCTGTTTTCTTGCAAAGTCGATTATTCAGTTTCTTCATTTTCTTCAATTTATTTTAGCGAGAATGCGACTAGTTTAGTTTACTTCTTGATGTATTTGGGATAATTAATATATATATTACACATAATTCTTCATTTTTTACTGTTGAAATTGATCTATTTTTAGTCATAGTGAGCGTTTTAACAAATCAATTTACTGAAAATAAATTCATGCGAAAACGGCTCGCGCTTGAAGGGTTCATATAAAATGCATAATGCACTTAATAATATTGTAACATGTCAAGACTGAATTCAGTGATAAAACGGTGATTCAACAGAATTCTAGATTATGATTGCTTGCGTAGTTTAGTTGATAAGGTTTAAAAATATCACTTATTTAATATGCATCAAAATATAAAACCCACTTACAAAAAATAGTCATGAACTTTAGTACCTAAAAGATAAGGAAAAATAACCGCATGAATTTATTTACATTTAGACTTTAGTCAGTATTTATTCTTGTTTAAACTGACTCATTTTAAATAAAATAACATTTTGCTTTCGGGTTTGGCTTAAGGCAGGGGTAGGGAACCGTTTTCGCGTTGGAAGTCCGAAATCCTGTATCTGTCAACTAATAATACCCCATTCACGAAACTTCAAATAATTATTTATAATGTCATATAAATTAATGAAAATAATGAAGTGGAGATAATAGATTCAGTCAAAAAGCCACACTTGAGGACTCAGGTTACCCATTTCCGGCTTAGGGCCGCGCTAATCTGCATATTATAAGACGTTAGTCTTTCAACGACAAGCCGAAATCGTCATTAGTGAAGTGACTAGTACGTGCAGGGCTTAAACCTCAATGCATTTATAGGTTAATATTCATTTTCCCTGATAATTTCTAAGCTATATAGATTTTATTTTAAAAATAAATCACATTTTTTATACCGTTTCCACATGTGTATAGACCGATATATCAGGACCGATTTCGTTCAATGACACTTGGAGTTGCCTACGAGACGGATAACACGCGGCGAGCAATGCGCAGCGGCGCGATCAACTGGTTTGATATTTTCACGTGAAGCGGGCGCGGCGGCGGAGCATACTCCTTGAATAAAAGTGGTCGACTCTTTAACTCTTCATATAAATGAATAAATTCTTAACGAAAATGTTTTTCTAAATATACAATATTAGTTCCACTTCTTTGATATGTATTTATGTAAAATTTTGTAATTAATATGTGAGTTTTCAAATAAAACAGCCTTGTGTCCGTTCATAATGAATCGCTTTAAACTGATTCGCGATCGCGTTCATATCGAATTCGCCTACGTAAGACGTGATGTTATTTCGCATCATAGAGTCTAAAGATCCTCTGGATTGTTTATACCTAGCGCCCATTTTTTCATATTTTTTTATAATAAAATTTCCTCACCGTCCACCAGCACCGCAGTAGTTCAATCCAGTGTAAGGGTACAATAATTTCTAGAAGATGAAGGATTTGGAAAAAAACTTTAAATCTAACTTTTTATTTATCCTGTAAAAAGAGCATTACCCGGCGGTACGGACAATTTGACGACCACTGCTCTAGATTTTAGATCAAAGGTACCCACCGACTCATAGGAAAAATCTCGAGGTTTTTCTTTCCAGTAATACACTTTTACCAACATCGCATCGTTTTCAACGTTATCCGCCCGTCTCTTACGAGTGTGGCCCAGAGGTCAATTGCCTGCCTTATTACCATCGTAGACCCTATGTAGTATTCTGGGGACCTCGCATCTGACAACGTGACATGCCCCTCCTCATCATGTATTCGAGTACGTCAATGAGAACACTGCGGCAGGGGATTATATTATATATAATATTCTGAAATATGTTAATAAACACAAATTCAACATGTCTTCTTACGTTCGACAATCGTACTGCTATGCCAGTAGAAGTGGACCCAGCGCAACTTACGCACTGTTGATATTAAATTGTTTTTTTGTTAATTTCGTTTTCGAAAAACGTCTTTCACACTTAGAAGCACAATTGCGAGAAAATAAATTAAAAGCATTTCAATATTTGCGACGTTGAGACTTCATGATTACTTTTAGGCCTTTCAGAAAAAGAAATATATTTTGTCAGCGAATCACAAGACATAACAATTCTTATTTGTTTATTACCTACATAATTTTTTTACTTATTTTCAAAATGCTACCCCTACAAAAGTATTTTTTGTTAGCGAGTGACAAATTAGACAGAAGAAAACATGATGAATGGAATATAACTTGCATTTATTATGTAAATATAAAAAAATAATTATTCTTTACAGCCGAAATTTTCTATTCATCTTGGAAAATTACTACCCCCCCCCCCTCTTGCTACGCCTGAGGGTGTACCCTAGCAATAAGATGGGGCCGGGTTCAAATCTCAACTCTCAACTAAATCAATAAAGAAAATAGATTTTTTTCAATCTAATATTTGAGATCGTGGATATGGATATCTTTAATGCCTTTTCATATAAAATATAATATTTGGTGCCTCGGCTATTTGGTCTAATGGTAAGTCTAACCTTTCCCTAGCAATCAGGTGGGTTTGGGGTCAAGTCTCGTCAAGGTCAATATCAGTTATCTTTTCAATTTAAATTTGAGTTGCACATGGGTGTTTGTAATGTATCATATCCTCGAGTTGATATTGAATAACTTTACAAAAAATCACATTTGAGTTGATCTCATGTGATTAGAAAAAACAAAATATCTGAATGTTAGCTGTAATGTCAGATAAATTAATGGAATATTAAAAAAATAACATTTTTTTAAGTATGATAAAAAAACATTCAAAAATAAATGTTTTTAGTCAGTTTTGTAAAACAATAATTGAATAAATGATAAATGTCTACTCACCATATGATGTGTAGGGTGAAGAGGACTGCTCCAGGAACCACTAAATCGTCTGATCCCACCGCCCACCGTCTCCTGAAGACCACCAGGCCCGGCATGGCCCGCCCTCGGAATCACCAACGCCTACATCTGGTCGCTGATGAGTCCTCGCGCTCGCTGCTCCCTGAAGTTGATCAGGCACCGTCAGCAGAGCGGAGATGTCTCGGGGGCTCTCATTTAACCGTGGATTAAAGGACGAATTACTCACTTATTTTTTTTTTTTATCGGATTCACTTTGCTTTGTATTACGTTTTTTGGCGATCACTTCATGTTTTAAAAATGGATTTTTACCGCGTTAAAGTTTCACAGCGGTTGCATAATTAAATAAATTAATGATAATAATAAAACCCAATCTGTGTAAAATAGCAATAAAGTGATTAGAATATTGCAATAATAGATATTATAAAAAAATTGAATCCTTCAATTCAGACCACCATCAACATATAATAATTCCTAAACTAGTCATTGGACATATTTTTTTCTTCGTATTATATATAAACGATATTACTATTTACAAATAGTCACTTCGAGTTCATTCGTTTACTTGATGCCTGAAGATACCGAAAGGCGAAACCGTCAATGACACAACTTCCAGAAATGTACGAAACTTTAATGAGATAATCAAATTCCATCACTCACCCTCAGTCGACATCTTAAATTAAGCTATTATCACAATTGAAAAAAACTATATTTTACATCAAAGGTTTGTCTTGATTCTTTCTGTTTGTCTGTCTGTGACTTACAACACAGCGCATGTGCACGTTGCGCAAATAGGAAGAGTGTGCGTGTGAAAGCGATGAAATGTTGATCAGGACGTCATACTAGCTGCATGGGTCCGAATCCACGGGTTAAATTTTCTACAACTTTTAAGGTGTTAACTTGTTAAAATAAAACAAAACTTGTTTTGTAATTCCACACTTTTTGGCACTATGAGCGAAACCGGCCCAGAGTTTATTTTTAAAATACATCGATAAGGTAAATCCATACTGAATGACAACCTTGGTGCAGACAACATGAAAAACAAAACTATTTATCATAAAAAGTCAACAATTTTTTCAACGTAAACTGATCTAGCTTTGCTCGGCTAGAGAGCGTGAGTATATGTTGAAAATCTTTACTAACTGAGCGAAAACGAAATACGTCAGTTTTTCATTAAAAAATATTTTTCCAAATCAAATCGAATTGTCAGTTAAACGAAAGGTTATTACGAAAAATAAAATATCGAAATGCCTTAAAATCTTCTTTGGGGTCTTTTAATAAATGTTCTATGAATTTGGGTCCTGGACAATTTTGCATACCTATTTTACTGCCTTGCTAAATAAAAACAAAGTAATTACAGAAAATTTCGAAATTAAAGTGTGTGGGGAATGATAAAGTGGAGAATTTGGAATTTACGCAAGAAAACCAGAGAAAAATATATATATTTTGTAGTAAAACAATGTCAAAATATTTTTGTAATTATTGAAAATTAACTAGACTTTTTTAAACACCCCGTTTTAAAGGATGGGTGGAAGGGAATTCTAGATATATCGCATATTCATAATATATCACAAAAAATCATATCTACCAACAGAAATTGAAAAATTAATGTATCAAACTGTCCGTACCGGGATTTGAACCTAAAACACCAGTAACCGAAGCCAACGACTTTGACCACTGTACTGCGAAACCGATATTGACTTGAAAATATTGTACAATGTTTTTAGTGATGTAAATTTACGTCATTTTCGAAGTGGAGGTAAACGTGTATAGGTAGTTTTTTATCATTTGCGGTTGAATGCTTCTAAAATTATCCGTAAATTCACACTTTTGACTTTGAAAAAAACATTTATTCACATCAAATCGACGAGGTAGCAGCGTCAGCACAAGATAATAATAATATTATATACGCGTTTGCTAAATGTGCAAAACCAGACACTTAAAAAAATCCAAACAAATATTATTCTTTTATTTAAAACCAACAATTTTTACATCAAAGATCGAAATATGCACATATTTCTCACACAGACGTTTCGTTGTCAATAGTTGAAAGTCCAAAATCAATGAAATTAATATGAAAGTTATTAAGCGTAAGTACTTCTAAATATCAAATCGAAGATCATTAATCATTATGTTCTCAATGATGCACTTTTACTAAAAGCATAAAATGAAAGAAAAAAGATTGAGTTGTAACTCAAATATCTATTAACTCGTGGATTAAATTGTGAAAGGCGGGAGGTCATTTTTAATTTGCAAAATGTAACTCTATTTAGTTAACGAAACTAAATCTGGATACCCGAAAGAACTACCGTGATTATTTATTCAAGTATAGGGCGAGTGGTCCTAAAGTCAGCCGTCGCCAGTGGTCGGTCTTTTGAGCTTAAAGTACAAAATCAATGAAATTACTGACCTATATGATATGAAAGTTAAAAAAAGCACATTTTGTATGGGGATCGCTAACAAATATACTATACCGTCATGCTTTGCATCATTATGTTTTTGTGAAGTTAACAACGAAAGGTCGATCATTGGATTTTGGGGACCGACCACTAAGGAAATTGGCACTTTTTTGTAAACTTCTATTATTTTATGCTTGGTACAATATTAACTATTTGATTTATAGTTAGTTACATTACTTAATCCCTGTTTAATGGAATAACGGCAAAAAAATATGTATCTATCATTCATTGACTCAATATCCCTTTTGAAATGACCCTACACAATATGATTTGGGTGTTGTTTAATTCTAATCGCATGTGGCCTCGTAAATAATATTTGTCGTATTTGTATCTTCTATATAAACGTTAGACACTGTTTGCTGTCTGTCAGTTCGAGTCCATTCGTGTGCTCGAGTGCCTGAAGATGCCGAAAGGCGAAACCCGGGTCGTTAGTGACAAAATACATGGACGTGTACAAAATCTCAATAATCCATTGTATGTTTGTTTGGAAGGTGCTACGGTCCATTAAAATACCCATCCTATCTGCATCCGTCTTGGTATTGTCAGCCCATATCCTTAACGGGTGGTTTAGTGGTCAAGTGCTCACTGGAATTCGTTTATAAACCTTGTGGAGAGCTCTCGATTCCTCGCATCTTACAACTTGACCAGTCCACCTGAGTATTTCTGCCCTCGATATATTTACTGTATTTAATGCTTCTCTGTCAGACTCCGGGTCTCACAATGATCATCGGTTTTTTTGGTAAACTTGTTTTTGAACTTCTACGAACGAAATAATGTATTGATTTCAAACTATGAAGTCACTATTTTCACCACTGCAAAGCGCTCCAAATGATTGATCGTTTTATGAGGAGACGCCTATGAAGCCTAACTCAAAAAAACGTGGAAATATCGATTCAGTAGAAAAGTACTGAATTGAAATTCTGTAGCATCACTATCATCTTTTCAAAAATCACAATCTCTACATCGTATAGAGCAGGGGTTCCCAAGCAGTAAATTCTCTCCTAGGGGTGAGCTTAAGAGCTTCAGGGAGGGAATTGCTGCCGTTTATTAAAGATTTTCAATATTACATAATATACGCATATTTACAAAGCACCTTCTGAATTAGATTATCTTGGGAAGGGGGAAATGTATCCTGTACATTGGTGAAAGGGGGAATGGAGCGAAAAATGTATGGACCCATGGTATAGAGTTTAAAGATAAAAAAAAACTAAAACCGTTTATTTAATGTCATAAGAACTCAAATGAAAATAAATCAAGAACGTCGATTACACCTCTTTACTTTTGTACTTTGTGGAGAAAGATTTATTCCTGTCTTTATTTACTTTATGAAACTATGTGGAGCCTGTAAAGCGAGCTCTCAGTGTCCTGTCAATATTTATTTTTAGGGTGGGTAGAGACTATCGGGTCCGTAGTTGACTTCGGTTGCGTATCTCACGGGCTCGAATCCCAGTACGGACAGTTTTATAAATTGATTTGTGGATTTATGTTCAAAGGCATGGATGTTTTGTGATGTCTTAAATTCTTTTCCACCCATCCAATTCTTAAAACGGAGCGTAGCGAGAGCGATTAGCTAACCATAAGTCCTGCCCTAGCTATATCCGTCTATCCCTTACTCTCTTCAAAAAAACAGAGATTGAGCAACTGAATAACAAGCAATTCACGTAGAAAAACTTATGTTGAGATACCTCCATTAGGAGGCCATGTGCGATCAAACAAAAAGCTGATTACAGACCAACTTTTGTATCTTTTTCCTGTATGAATTCTAGCTAAGTACTGTATTTATAAAGATTTTAGTCAGCTCAAGGCTTTGAATGGGAATTAAATCGGTAAAACTACTTACGAATACTGAATTGTGGGTGCTCAGTAAATAAAAGTGTTCCATCAGAAATTGTTTGTAATGTGATATGAAACTTGAAGAATATACTTTAACTTGCCCAGTCCCTAACCGACTTTCGAGAGTAGCACGAAGGCGACCTCGTGGACCTTCCCACAGAAAGCTGCGTGCACAATTTATGTATTACTTTCATTGTCTAATGAGATGATATTTGATAAAATCGATTTACTGATCAACAAATAAATATGGTTGTAAAGGATGCATTACTACCGAAATAAAAACAGCTAAAAATGGAAAACGCATATAAATTATATTTCAATATTAAATAATATTCCACATTTTATTTAAAAATCATTTCGCATTTGGTAAGCGTGTAAAAATTTGTGCGTTATTCAAAGACAATTCAGATATGGCCATTCATACTAAACTACAAGTAATCACGCAAGTGAGCTTACTTTACTAAAACAAAAAAGAGTGTGAACATTCTAACCTTAAAGTAGAAACAAATATAATATGACATTTAACCATCAATCTAAAAAAAAATACAAAAGTTATATATAAAATAATATAGAACTAACCTTTTGTCGAATTAAATAAAACCTATTATAGGATTTATTGAACTGTGCATCAATTGTAGATACAAAAAATAAGAGAGGATTGAAATTGTTTTAATTATTACGCACTAAAATGTCGAATTAATTGAACACCTAATATTAAAATATTTCGATTACAAGAGTGAGAAAAATAAACTTTATTAATAGTCCCTTCGTAAACCAACGAATCAATTCAGTCAGAATAACTACCACACATTAACCATTTTTATATTACGTAGGTACCACAGATAGAGCCGCAAAATTAATGTACAAATCACAGGAAAGGTTATTTTCATACACCATTTTTAAACCATAACCGCTCCCTACTCGGAGCGTGTGGCCACGGCACGGTTCCTCTAAGATTCATCGTCCATTGTGACATTGCAATAGTAAGAAGCCTCTTCTTTAGTTGACACCCAACTCTTGTACGAAGAGCTTTCTCTTAAATGAGGCAGAAACGACATTTCGTCTTCATAATTCCATTTCTTGCAAGATCCAAGTACTTTTCGGTGTCTTCTTTCTTTCTGTTTTTTTAACAGCACGCCTGAAAGGGTCTCCCAACGTAGCCTAAGCTCTTTTGCAGTGTTTTTCTGTGAAAAAAATATTATATACGATACAGTGAAAACCGCTTAACATGAAAACCTGTTACGAATGGTGCAGAAATATTCTCGTAAATAAAATGATAACATTAATGTAATTAATAAGGGGCCCTTCAAATGCATAATCCGCTTATGCATACATCCAAACCAACAAGAATGATATAGTCAAGGAACCTCGCTACTACTTGAAGGTAACCAAACCTAAAGCATTGTTCTGTGCCTTGTATGCTTAAAGAATGACAGCAGTATATTGGGCATTGGTCAGATGGTCAGGCTTATTAACACGAAAATAATATAGCTGCTAAGGAAGTATATTCTTCAAAACAAATAAAATTTAATAACAAATTAAAATGCACGTAATATTACTTATTGCATTGTTTATTTCAAAATCATTTTTGAACGTAAAATCTTCTCATGCAGCTTCATTGACTGTTGAGTATGGTTAATAGGTTATTCATTTACCTATTTAATTTTGTGCAAGGGGATCTCCCTTTTTGGAATCTTCAGCGGAAGTTGAACATGGTCTGCTTAGAATCTCTATCTCCATCTTATAAACGACTTCAAAAACCTTTGCTTTAGCTATAGCTCTTTCTCGCGGTGGGAAAGATTTTACAGTTGTAGCAATACCAGTAAAAAACTGCTCAATATCATCAGTGTTCTTTCTATTTTCTAATATATAAGCCATTAGTGCATTTGAGAGAGTTTCCTCTTTTATAGGTTTCGTATCTTTAACTTTAGTTCGTTTTTTCTTTTGAGGAGGTGTTACAGACTTGGCTGAAGAATCTGAACTGGAAGGATTGTCCGCTGATCCTTCATAGGATGGAAATTTCATTGATATAACAGAGTTTTCATCTCCCGAGTTTTCCTCGCTATAATTTTTAGGTTCTTCTTTAGAAGTCGCCAGCGACGATGCAGATGCTCTTACTCTAAAATATGGCAGCAGAAATGCCATCTCGCCTTCATATTTCCACTGTCTGTGTTGTCCACTTGTCTGTCCGTTTCTTTTTTCTTTTTGTTTCTTGACAGCACGTCTGAAAGCGTCTCGCAACAAGGCCCAAGCCCTTTTGCAGTCATTTTCTGTAAAATAAATAATAAATTACAGTGGAAACCATTTAATATTTAAGGTGACTAAATAGGTTTACCTTTAAAGAAGTCTGAATCCGAAAATACTTTGTTATTTTAATCTAAAACAAAAAAATACGGTGATTGCGTTACTAAATTGTTTCCTTTTTACATCTTTGGTCCAAAACTTTCTATTGACATAGTCGATTGATAATAAACAATTAATACTACTTGACGCACACATTTAAAATAATAATTATTGCAGATTGTGCGATTATTATTCGAATAATTATGAAAAATCACTATTTGGACTATTTTGATCATAACGCCACGCTATTAAAACTTTTTTGATTATTTTATTTAAAATAAAAAAGATTTATGACGATACGATAATTTTGTTCTCATACGTCATTTTTAACGATTTCCACTGTGAGAATGTACTCGATCTATTGTTCCGCAGATATTTGACAATCAGAGACCCCCTCGATTCTATTGCATTCCGTTATGGTGAGACTTGGAGTAAGCCCTTCACACCGATCCACGCATCAGAGGTTTTCTAACTGTTTTCTCAGTTTTGTTTCTGAATGGATAAGCAATTTCTCCTGAATTATAAATTTATTATTGTTCATTAGTATGCATATTTAAATTAAAAGACAGGTCCTTTTAACCCAGAAAGTTTGGGAACCTTTACTTTAGTAGATAATAGATAGAGCAATTTTTTATTGAAGGCCCCGCACAATGTTGGAGCTCGGCCCAGCAAAAGTTCACGTGAGTCCATGAGATAACGGTAAAATTCAACATCACTTTTAAGGTTTTAACTGTCAATTCTTGGTGTAAATTTTTGGTGGAAAATTCAATATATAAGCTTTCAACTCTCTACCTTTCTTCTTCCAAGGTATCATTCATCCGCCTTTGTTTATGGCAATGTTCGTTTATTTTAAGTTGAGCCGCAACGTATTTTTTCCGTCGCTGTAAATATGAATGAGTCCAACTTAATTTTCATTGTTTCCACAGCTTTATATTCAGTACGTCCCGCATTCACCTTTTGTTCGTTCTCCAAATTACAGATAGCTGCATTACCAATTTTTTTAACAATCTCGGTTTTTTTTTGCGATATTAACATTATCAATGTTTGTCTGGTGACATATTGGATATTCTTAGTTCATTTCCAAATTATCTCGTTCCAAAATATTCTCCGATTTTCTTAATGGCGGCTTCGCATGTCAATAAAGATTAACAAATTTAAGATTTTTGATTTTAGAGAAAAAACATAATAAAATAGATTTAACGTAAACAAAATATTCATAAAAATACCATGTACTAAAACATTAAAATTAATAACTTTGTTATTACGTGTGTTTCGCTTTCGTCGGAAGAATCTTCAGACTAAAAAATATATAAATAGTAAACATGTTTTAATCTTAGGTATTTAAATATATGTTAATTTTCTTTCGTATCAATTGAAATTGTTCTTATCTGAACGAAATCTGTCATGACATTTTAATAAAAAGTGGAATATTAATTTATTACGAATGGTTGTTTTCGTTCCATTTTAAAGAAAATTATACGGACACCATAAAAACCGACGTGTTTACGGGTGTATAGATATTGTAGACCGTAAGAACAATAATGACAAACTATGAAAAAACCGAAATCAAAATTATTGTGTACTTAGCTTTAAAATTTTTTTGAATAATATTCAAAAAATGTTTAAAACTGCTAGGTATGTATTATGTCAAAGCATATTGATACCTAAGTAAATATAGATGTGTAGTTAAATAAAAGTGTACGAAAATAAAACGAGTACATATAAAAAGTTTGTTTGGTACGTAGATGAAATAAACAATTAAGACAATAATCAAGGAAATTCAAATTCGAATGCTATAATTAAAAATGAAATTACAAGAAATTCCATAGAGAATTATCACATTGATAAATTGATTATAGAAAGAGATGATCTTTTCGTAATGAGATGAAAATTTCAAAATAATTAATCATTGGAAGATGTCATATTCAAATGTCAAAAAAGACAACATTATTGCGCAGACGCAGCTTTCGTATATCTATTTCACGTTATATTTATTATGTCTCCCTTCCACACATAGTGTTTCACAACATTGGAACAGAGCTCAGTTATGCCGCGTTACAGACTGCGAAATTCAGTATTAAAATTAACAATAATAAACACAGTTTTCTTCTGGTTAACATTGTTTTTCACGTACATAAAGACAAAATGCTCGGGGATTTGCGAGATTTAGCTTTTTTTAACAGCAAGTATTGAAGTAATGACTACTTACCAGGCACTTTCATTTTGTGTGATATTTCTTTCCACGCAATGTCTTTCTTTTGATTGTTACTATAGCGTTTATCACTCAGGTCATACAGGAATTTGTAATTCTTTACATACTTTATTAATTTTTCGTTGTCCATTGCTAATGATTTATTGAAATCGTACACAAATACGAAAAATGACGTCTGTAGGTTACTGAACACACTCTCACACTGACCGCTCAGACGCCTGCAGACAAGCACAGCCACGTTCAAGCATAGAGAATTTTTCCGCTAGAATGTCGTGCGTGCACGATCGATGTCTGTTGTATTCAACGTTATCGTTACGGGTTGGATATACTAGTGTTTTTGCATAATATTTTAAAGCATACGTGGGCAGCGCGCATAGATTTTTTTACCAAGTTCGCTCCCAATGTGGAGCATATTATGTTCTCTTAATGGAGGTATCCCAACAGAGAGAACAGGTTCTTAGCCGAACATTTCACGCCACATAAACTTTAAGTAATTTACCAACTGTAAAAGGCTTTGCTCTGCTGGTTATTTTACTAGGTGTGACACGTGTTTCGCATCTTTGAGAAGCATCTTCGGATTAACACTATCGCAAGATTTTTATTTATAACGTAAACATGAATCTACCTGAATGAAAAATCTCATTTTAGAGTTATCCTGAAGATGCTTCTCAAAGAAGCGAAACACGTATCGAAATCAGTGGAGTTACAAAGTTATAAATTTTTGTATCACATTAAAAATGAATTTCCGTCGAAACTATTGAAAATATTAAGAGTCTTGTTCGCTTTTGCATGTGTAATTTTTTGACTTAGCAATCTGTAATTCACGGCTGTGTCTGTCACGCCACGCATTAATGAAAAATATATCATGGATAAGTTTCACTACATTTTATAAGGCACACTTCAATAATAAAATAACTAACGCGCTTTCGATTATAAACATTAAAAATTCAGTACTTCAACAGTATATGTTTTAATGGTAAACGGGTGCAAGTCAGTCGAACAGCCTACTTTAACTATGAGAATGGATGAGGTTATAAGGACTGGTTGTAACCAATTAACGCTACTTCTCTTTTAAAAGAGTGAGGAAAGTATTTAGGAATACAAAGAGCAAGCACTCACCGTATTGAATCATAGCCCATAGGGCGAGTGTTCCTAAAGTTGTCCGTCACCAGTGGTCGCCCTTTTGCGCTTAAAACTTAAATAATAGTGGATACATTTAAAAAAACAGATTTTTTTAATTCGTGTAGGTAGTCTTGCCACTTTCCAATGTATATCTGCTCTATACTTACCTATATGATGCGATTTCGACAAATTCATCTTGTATGGGGATCGCCAACAAAATATACTTTATATTATCATGCTTTGCATCATTATGTTTTTTTATTGTTCTGTCTACTATCTATTATTTCGCGATATTCATGAAGTTTCATAGTGACCATTGGACTTTGGGGGCCGACCACTGGGAGAATTGGCATATTTTTGCAAACTTCTATTACTTTAATGCTTGATACAATATTAACCATTTTATTTTTAATTGGTTACATCACTTAATTCCTGTTTATGGAATAACAGCGAAAAAATATGAATTTATCAATCGTCGGCTCAAAATTCCTTTTGAAAGTACACCTGTCGCTTAACTGGCCGACCACTGGCGAAATGACCCTATGCGGAAAAACAACGTTGTCCCAAAAACATTATTCACAGATAATAGCGGTTGATCGTTGTGGAGATACCCTTTATTGAAAATATTTATCTTTGATGAATGAAGACGGTTTGTGTAATTTTATTGAGCACACGGTTTATTGATCAAAAAATCTTTTACTGGATAAATGTGTTAACAAAAATAAAACAAATAAAGATTAATTTTCCTATGGGCTTAATGAGAAACACATATTTTGAGTATCTATTTTTATCAATTTTAGTATTTTGATTTTCAATTAATGCGTTTTGTAGCGTAGCATCTATTTTTATTAGACATAAATTTAAAATAATTATTAATTTAAATACATTTCTTATATGCATATTTTATGAAAATACAATTTATGTGAGTAAACATAAATTTTTATATAATGAATGGTAATAAAAAAAAATAAGCATGAAACATGTTTTGATATAGGATTCTTTCAGCTGAGTTTGAGGATCGGCTGTAATTAAAAATTTATTTCTAGAAAAATCTTTCACCATCAACACTATTTACCGGACACCAAATTGATTAGATAGCAGCACGCGCAAACTCTCCGTGTTTTATTTTTGTGACAATTAATAATTGCAATGTTTCCGGACTTTAAAAGTTGTTTAAAAAATGCTCAAACCTTGCATTCTATGCTTTGAGCCTCTATTGATGACGTAAACAATGGTATATATAACAAAAACAATTTGATTTACATTAGTCTCACATTACAAATTTGCCTCATTCAATGTTGATTATGACATGTGTTCTATGAAGTTAATTATATAGTTGACCATTATTTAAAAAAATGAACTAAAAATTAATTGAAATTGAACATTCATATTTGATTTTGGCATCTATTCGCATTTTTTACTATTTTTGTATAAATTAGCATCTATTAATAATTTTAGCATCTATTAATAATTTTAGCATCTATCGCAAAATGCTCGAAATACGTGTCTCAAGTAATTATATATTTTTAGCAAAAACAGCGAAGATTCCATAAACGGCTTAAATATTTTGTGATTTTAAGAGATGTACATGTTATGTGGCTTAGTGCAGTGTACCCCAACCTTTTTAAGTCTGCGGACCGGTAAAAAAAGGAAAAATATTTCGCGGACCACTAATACTGAAATAAAAATGGTTTTTTATGTAATATTTTTTAAATCTTATAATGTGACAGATGGACATAACAGTCCGATACAACTAAAATTTAGCAAAAACAGTGGGGGTATTTTTTCAACAAACTAATTCTGTTGCATCTTTGCTAATATATTCTTGAACTCAGTGCAGTCCCTGACAGACAGACAGGCTGCACTCACGTCCAGTCTGTTCCTTTGTTTCAATTTTATTGAGGACATGGACTGAAATGCTTTTTCGCATGAATAGGTTGGTGAAAATGACACTGTTAAATTTATTAGTGACTTAAATAAATTATTACTATATTAAATATTTCCTTTCTCCCTGAGGACTGTCGATACTGAAAAAACCAGCAACCTTCGTGTCACATCATCCTACCAATTATTATTATTTAATAATAACTAAAAATACAAGTAAACATGCAGGCGAAAAAATCCTGTATTTAACATGACGAATTTCTTAAAATTTGGCATGTTGTTTGCGACCCGGTGGAAGTCTCTGCGGCCCAGCACTGGGCCGCGGACCACCGGTTGGGGAACACTGGCTTCGCGCACGTAAAATCATCGGTCGGCTCACGTATAAACGGCGGTAGCTGTGTGATCACGTGCTTATAGTGGAATAGTTGGCAAAAAAATTAAGAGCTGCGACACTTGGGTTTAAGCATGAATACCAATGACAGGATATTTTTAATTTTTTTAAAAAAAATAACGGATGTCCGTTGTATCGAGGCTATACTAAAAATGTGAATATTCAACTGTCTTATTATAGTGGTTAGTAATTATCTTACATAGAGATGTGTATTTATAAAAAAATAAATACTTGTTTCTAAGATATCAAAGAAACACATTTTATTAATATATACAAATTGTGATAGTGTCGGGTTTATTAAATAGCTAAATTAATTTCTTGCCGTTAATATTAATATTCAAATTATTTTAATTACGTATCTTTTCTTATAACAAAAATTCAACTTACTCGATCCTGAAACATCATGAAATAAATCCTTTAATTTGTGAAGTTGTAGATCGGGGGACGGAGAACCTTCGGCGCACGGTCCAATAATGACACATAGAATTATTTCAAATAAGTCTTACTGACAATCAAATCTTTACTAATTCATACATACTCATTAAGAGAAAGATTATATATAATATATGACGGTTCCTGGTTAAATTACACCATCAACTCACATGTCCCGAGTGAAAATGACCTGCGTTTTATTATATGCCAATCATATATAATATATAGTACAAATGACTAAGTATCGCAGTCTAAACAAAAATATCTACATGTCTTAACTTTGCCGCACATCATGTAGAGCAAGGGATTACAAACTTTTTCATCAAAGCGACAATTTTAAAATCAAAAATATTCGGCGGGCCACTCTTTCTCTTGTAAATATTTTGTTTTTAAAAAACGTAAGGCAAAAAAATAAAAAAATATTTCATTATGTTAACTTACATTTTTAACTGGCTAGACATTATTATTACTCTTATTATTATAAATACTAAAAAGTTATGAAAATTTTTTTCACCGTGTGATTAATGCAATTGTTTGTTTGAAACTAAATTAACCAATCTAGACTCAAATTGTGTGGTGCGAATACTCAAAACAGATAGGTACAATATGGTTTTCTGCTAATTTTGATCTTAAGTTTGATTTTATTAACGCTCTTTGTAGAAAACGTTTTTTCGCAAATATAGGTACTTCCAAATAAAGAAGCCATTTGATGAGCACGTTTAAATTGTTTTACTATATTTGGATACACCTGAAGTGAAAGTCTTACATTGTAGAGCGTAGCGTTTTGTCTTTCTTCGTTTTTTTTGGTGTATTATACTCAAATGGTATGATTTAATATCTGTACCTAAGAAAAAAAACCGATGCAAGTAAATAACATGAATTGTTGAGGCGAAAAAAAAACTTTTTGATCATAAACTTTACTTTGGCATCATTAATTCATTGCTTCAAATTTTGAATTTGCATACATTTGCCTCTTAGGTAATCCGAATCCATAAAAAAAATGAAAATTTCTCACATTCGCTTTTTCACTGCGCCTTCGAACACAAGTTAATAAATCGATTGAAGATTCGGGCCCGTGGACACAACAACTGAAGATCACGACACTGACCACTTGGCTACGGGTTTGACAGTTGATTTAATATCGTAGCACATTAATTTGTATCATGCCATTTGAAGAAGGTTTGTTGTCGCTGTTGTAAGGCAGTGAAATTAAACATGTCTAGATAGAGCAGGCATTACTTCCGCGCTACTACCCCTATGGGAGACGAACCCGAGCCTTCTATTAAATTGCCAGACCCCGTGGCTTAATTAACCTTCGGAACCCGCACTACTCTAAAGACCGACGAAGCTGGCAACATTTTAATCGCAGTTTTACAAAAGCATTGTTTAATGACAGCTGCTATAAATTACCTCTCATTAAAGTTTTAACTATAGAAATAAAAAGCACTAGGCTATTATATTTTATTGTTTATCTATATTCTAGTTGGAGGCTTTTTTTAAATACCCACTGCACTCCAAATTTTGCGAATCAATTAATCAAATTATAAGGGAAGCAAGTGTTTCGGTTTCTTATATCAGGGATCGACAAACTATGGCCCGCGGGCCATTTTAGGCCCGACGCCTATTTGCGATCCGGCCCAAATTGAGTCAAAAATTATGTTATACTGCTATATGCGTTTTCCATGTTGTCAAAAATTTTAAAGAGAAATGAAATCTCCATTCCAACTACAATTTGCGATTGATATAAATTCTGAGCTCAAACTACAGTTCCATCAGCGTTTTTAGGATCTTAACGCTAGTGTAGAAGACATTTTCAGTTTTCATAATCAATTTGACTATTCAATTGAGAAACTTTCGTTTCAAAAATAATATACCTAAAATCGGGTCGGTATGTTATCAGTTTTGATGATATGGAGTGCTAACCTCGAACCCTAGTTTGATGAAAAGTTGATTATTTTATTCTCCTTAGTATAATTTATTACAATTATGTTATATGTGTGGTTTTACTATACTAAACATTTGCCAGATTTTATAGCTAGTAAATGTAAATATGTTATTCGATTTCTTGTAAGTGTGTATAAAATATATGTTTAATGTTTATCACCCCATACTAATACCTACTACATACTACATGTTATTTGCTATGTAAGTAGAATCACTTTTATATAAATATTGTTAAATTACTTCCTGACCCGTAGAGTTTAAATTTTTGCGAACTGGTCCTTTACGAAAAAAGATTCCCGACCCCTGTCTGAGATGATAGTTTTATTTTGAACGCATTTTCAAAAGTCAAAAACATGATATTCGTTTTAAACAAAAAATTATACACCGATTACTAGAAAAATAAATGTAGAAATGTCAATATCCAATCGAGGATTCGACTAAAGGATCCTT
This sequence comes from Himalopsyche phryganea, assembly GCA_022494535.1. NCBI lineage: Eukaryota > Metazoa > Arthropoda > Insecta > Trichoptera > Rhyacophilidae > Himalopsyche > Himalopsyche phryganea. The sequence goes on along the minus strand of JAGVSL010000125.1, from coordinate 950,751 downwards.
TGCCAAGTGATCAAGTCATACGCCCAAGTGGGACGCCCGTCATAGATGACGGTGTTGAAATAGAAATACTGAATGTCTAAAGTAGCTAGTAATAAATAAATGTATTTTTGTTTTTGCGTGTATGCATTGCATAACATACCTGCATGTGATATGTGATAATAATAAAACGCCTACAGACCGGACTGGGCTATTACATACTAAATATATTATATGGTCATCGATAATATTTGCATAGTATTATTTATTATACATAATTTTTAATAGTTCCTTAAAAGAGTACTACCCAACCAAATTTCTTTTAGGAATGCTATCTTTTCACTCTCTTGAAGCACGAAGATCGTTTTCGATTCTAAAGCATTTCTCTCTTCTTCTTCGAGGGCGATTTTATAATCCTCAAATTCTCATGACTATTAATTTACATGCTCCCAATTGTTATCTACGTGGCCGAAACCATATCCAGACAATTTTTTTTCTTAAAACTTATTCTTCGCGTCGGTGATTCGAGTCACCAGTTGCAAGAGCCGTTGGGATGATTAACGCACTGCCTAAAGAGCTGGATATTTTCAGCACTAAACGCTGGGTATTGTTCACTAAATATTTGTTCCTTTTAATTTAATAATATCTTGTTTTTTTGTATTTAATAATTTTAAAAAAGTGTTTTTATTTTCATTATTGTTTTTATTAGTAGTACTGTTTTCAATAATTATTATTATTGTCGTTACTGTTATTATGAAATGCTGTAATGCCATGCATTTCAATTTTTTTTTTAATTTACAATAAATAAATAATTTAGTATACCTAATATGTGACATAATATGAAATTAATTTTTACCTTATTAGGTTTCATGGTAAAATTAATAAATATTCACCAAATTAGGCTTGGTACTTAGCCGGAGTAGTTTTTAAAATTAGAATCATCAATATGAAAATGAAAGAAAACAATTTTGGTGACAGTCGATTTCTTTAACAGGAAATTACGTGTATTATAAGGGCGACGGAAAGAGAATGCGTAGAAATTAATAATAGTGTATGGTTTTCAAAGACTTTTTCCTTTTAAAATGTTAACTGTAAACTTTTGGTGGAAAGGCATTGTATTTAATAAATAACACACAATTTTGTCTGTACTACTTCCCAATGTGTATAATGATCAAGACCGGTTTCGCTCATCACGAGAATTATCAACTGATCTATTAATTTAAAAAAAAAACAGATCATTTTCGTACCTTTGATTTTAATTTATAGTAAAACAGATTATCTTGCCGACAAATAGCACTGAGAAACTAAAACCAGTATTGTTTTATCAATTTGCAGACTGTCGTGTTCGCGAACTGTATTATTTGACCTAGTTTCTAGTAAATAAAACAGTGTTGGACGGAATGCGTTGAATGCGACTAATAGTATTTTTTCTTTGATTCCGAGGCATAAATAATGGTGATGTCTTCGTCCTCTCATATTCCTTAAGTGATTTAAAAATTTGAAATATTGAATATAAGAGGGAAGCCAACCTTATACAGATATAGTTCAAATTAACAATTTATTTTGCAAAATTCATTAAAAGTTATCGCAGATGTTTGGATCGCATGAAATATTAAATTACGTATTTTGAGGAATGCCTTCATTAAGCAGCGAATAAGCAACGGTGTGTATTGCATTATCTAGAATTTAGATGGTCAGTTTTAACTATAGGCATGTAATCTAAATAAAACGAAAAAAGAAACTTATTAGTGATTCCGCTGTTTCAAACGTCAAGGTAGGTAGGTATGTAATATGTATCTATATTTTCAGGTGCATACTTCAATTTAATTTAATTAACAATACCAATACGTGTAATATCTAAAACACACATTCCGAAAACAACATTTTGTTATGACATCTTTTTGCAAAGATAGAATAAAAATATTTTCCGACATAACCTTAAAAGATACATTCATAATAAGTATTATTCATTTTGTATATGTAAGCTCATTCTAATATTAAAATAGTGCAATTCGAATATCAAAAGTTTGAATTATGTTTCATACGTGAATATTTATTTTACTAAGTATTAAAAAAAACTATACAATTGCAAAAGAAAATATGAAATCTGTTTTATTCATTCACAGGCAGCATGGTATGGTAGCCGCGGAAAAATTTACTACCCTTATAATGCAGTATTTTAAATGATCCAATGCAACATTGGCAAGATATTTTTTATATTTATATGTGTACATGGTGTATCGATTAATTAATATAATTGCACAAATCTGTCATTAATCACATATTTAATTATTACACCGTTACCGTTTGACGTTTATATCGAAATCGATTTATGTTGCGAAAAATGTCGTAGAAAATATGAGTCCATAACTTGTCACAAAACACCGGACGAAACCTCGATTTAAAACTTAAATTCTGTATTAAAGCACACACTTAATAGTCAAATCGCGTGTTATCGATTTTAATTGACGTATTTACAATTTAATATCGATCGGTTTGCGAACCATACGAATATTTTTATCGAAGTATTTTGATACCGACTCCGCGGACATCCGCTTTTCTTCAGCGCACCCGACTTACTAAAATTTAAACCCAAATTTCAAATTGTGTTGACATTCTTATTTTCACAACCCACTATCTCCTTCAATAAAAAATGTTTTCATTCCTTAGAAAATTTTTTCCATATACATTATATTTCACTGTGCAGCGAAGTAAAAAAAATCACAGATCGAATTGATATTTTATTCCTTCTCTTTTCCAAAATAGTAGTTGCTCCCATATTTCCTTTTTCTAGTTTCTTCGTTGTTATAACCCAGCAATTCAATTGTAAATTTAAATCATTCAAGCAGTTTATAAGCCTTGCTGATGCTGGCTGACACATAAATTTTGACCGCCTTTTGAAAAACAGGATTATTTTATAATGTTGTTATAATCCTTTTATGTAAACTAAATTCATTCATCTCATTATTGAAATATTACAAACACACAAATTTTTGTGTGTATGCTTTATTATTGTGTAGTTTTTTGGTTTCGTCTTAATTTGGAAAAAATATCATTCCATAATATTTGAGGTATTCAACTTTTTTTAATTTAGTGGTGGTGGAGTAGTTTGAATATTTACTATTGCTTTGTTATGCCAAGAGATTCCGAGTTGCAAATCGGGCAACACCGGCATAAAAGGGATGGGAAATGATGCCAAATATATTGGTGTTTCTTTTACGCGCGTGAAACTTTCCATAGAGTGAAAGCGATGCAGTTAATCCGCATTAGTGATACTTACTGCCATCTATAGTTTCGTCATTATAACAATATTGAATAGGTGGATATGAAAATGGAAAAATAGAAAACTTCTTTTTAGGTTATTGTGTTACCAACTGGTGAAATTATAAATACAATTTTATAGAATGATTTATATCTCTCAAATGCCATCGTGCCCTTATCATTATAATTAAAAACTCCTTCATATTTTATTTTAATTTTTTATTATCGTGTACAAATCATTATCTTAAAACTATTCTATCAAAAGTATTTGAAAATTACACACAGTAGCCATATAATATTTTCGAAGTTAACAATACAAGCAACATGGCGTAACGACTTATCCGTCAAAACATGTAGAAATTGAAAAATAATGTACCAAATAAAAATATTTTCATTTATATTAGCTATATATAATTTATCAGCAGGTGAGTCTCTATCATGCCCTATTTGTTCGTAGCTATTATCACATCGGTTATTTATTTCAACAACGCTTCAATATCGGTTCGATATATCTGTAAATATTTTACGTTTTGCGCGTTAGCTATGTAAGTCTGACGTTTAGATAATCCTAAATCGGAAATGTACACTAATTATTTATCGCACCATTGTGTTTATATGATACCTAATTTATTGATTACCTGTCATCTAAATTTAGTATACATGCCTTATCAATATTAACAGAGGTTAGAGTATATATTGAGAGAAATAAATATGAAGTACAAGTTCGAAGATTTAAAAATGAATATTGAAATGGAACCGAAGCCAATTGTTTTGGGATATCCGAACCTTTTCTTACGATTATAAAATAATAAATCTATACCCATGTCATAATAGATCCATACAATAATAGTAACAATACAATCTCACATAAAACATTTTCCGAATTCCTTATTGCGGGGATAATGTTAACAATAACATTGTTTTTCGCAGCATTAATTAGGCAGGAAAGATTAGCATTTTTTTGTGAAACACGTTTCCCTTATATTTTCATATGATTATGACTTACATTCCAATTTCTTAGATACTCATGTTTTTCACACCAAAAATTGGTAATACTCGTTTTACCAGACGTGACTTTAAATTTGCTATTTTTACAAGGAAAATTGCCCAAATTGATGTCTTAGGTTTGGTTTGGTTTGTTATACCCTAAAACATTGATTTCGCATAATTTTTGGTGTAAAAATAGCATTTTAGGCCACGTCTGGTATTACAAACAATTACCCAAAAATTGTATGATTGATAGACTCACATGATAATTGATGCCATTCATTTTAAGGGAATGCCGAGATAGGGTCCGGCATCCATAAGGATATTCTGTTGGTAAAGTCTACAGATGAGAGTGAACCAAATGGGGTTGTTGTTAAGAAAGTGTCGGAAAACCTGACGCTGTCATGTTTTTACATGGATCCTGACAACTCCTTGCGCGGAGATCACAGAGACCACAGAGTCGTTCAACTAAAGTGGCTAGTACCTAACGAAGATGGAAATAGGTAAGTAATCCGTCGACTATTTGTTCATCTTACTAATTTTAGTTAACCTCTCACCCATTGCAGATGTGTACAACAATGTAACACAAGGGCTAATTGATCCATTTTTTAAGTGTTGAAAAATAATGATATATTATACTAGATCTGACACTAATAATAACTGACATGACTCTGTTGTGTAGCTTGCTTTCAGCCCCCTATGGGCCACCTTTCACCACCGCAATAGGCGCACTTAATGGTGGCAGAACAATTATCGATTTAATTTAAGACATCGACTGAGAGTGCTTGTTGGAATTTCAATATCAAATTTGAATTATTGAAATTTTGTACATTTTACAAGTTTTAAAATTAAACAACTCACTGATAGTGTTAGACCGGCCTTCTATTGCAAAACTTCGTTAGGCAAATTACTTATTGACAATATGGATAGAGTCCACTTTAAGAACAAATCTGGCATTTATAAATTTCAATATATTGATTACCAACATTTCTATGTGGGTAAAACCACACGTACATTAGGTATAAGAGTATCAGGACATTTAGCTGCTTTTAGATTAAAAAAAGATACTTCGACATTCGCAAATCACTTGTTATGGGAGAACCATATGTTCAATGCGGATGATGGGGTTGAAATGTTGCATCAAAACATGGGGGATCATAAATTATTTTATCAAGAAATTTTGGAAATCAATAGAGCCCAGTTACATTAGTTACCAATTCCGAAGGAACAGCTGAATCTTTCAAATTCTCCGTTGCTGTATCCTTTACGTGGATGATTTTGTAAAAAACATAAATTAACAGTAGAAGAAAAGTAAAAAAAAACTGATATTCCCATATTAATAAATTCATCTCATAGCCACCCAACAGAACTCACTAAATTTGAAATGATTGTATATATTTATCCTTTCTTCGAATTGCATTTTAAAACCCACAATGCTATTAGTAACTGTAAAAATCAGTGGTGATTCTAGCCGCAGGCAATTCGCTACTTAGTTAATGCGCGTGTTTGCCCAACAAAGATTAAGGCTATTCTCGGAATTTTTAACTCGGGTATCAGTGTGGGTCGTAGACTTATAATATTTTATCTTATAAATAATATTTGGTCGTATTTGTATCTTGTATATAAACGTTAGACTCTGTTTACTGTCGTGTCAATTCGAGTTCATCCGTGAGCTCGAATGCCTGAAGATGCCGAAAGGCGAAATCCGGGTCGTTAGTGACGAAATATATGGAAATGTACAAAATAAATATCGATTTGTTCGTAAGACCCACTGTGATTAAACAAACAGAGATACATCTGACTCCAAATCACTGCAGATCCAGCCCTTTCATTACATATTGTATATTCCAATCACTCTCCACTCTGGACCACATGGACTGATATATAAAGAATTCACTCTATGCTTACATTATTATTGTAATAGCTATGGTAACGAGAGGGTGATTAATTTTTTCAGAAGCTCGACAACCTGGATCGAGGGAAACACTTTGTGGTTGTCGATTCCTCGACTGGAATCAAAAGATGCGGGAACTTACACCTGCGTGGACATGGACAACTCCTTGAATAGGGCTCAGGCGCATGTCGCCGTTAAAACAACAGGTCAGTTATCTGATTATGTAATCAGTATATTACCTCAACGGTTACCTTACAGTTTTCTCTTAACTATGTACGAAGATGTTGTCACGCTAAAAGGCTGTTGACTTATTATGAAACTTGCTTAGAGCTTTAACCTATTTGCATCACTAACAGCTGTAACAGCGTGATACGATTGACCCATATCACCAGAGTAACAAAACATTAGTCACTATAATTATTAACTCTTCAAGGCTCAGATGGAGGACCTGTCTATATTTATTTTTAAACAATATTCAAAATGTAGTATAATTTTTTTCTAATTGTTCTAATGATCACCTAGCAGTGAATAATATAATACATGTTGTCATTTGAATATTACATATAAAAAAAATCCAGAGAATAACTACACTTAAATCCAATACCATCTTTGGAAATGCAATCGAACTTTTGATTGCATATGTGTTTATTGAAGTGTATTTACATAATTTTAAACATTAATATCTCACACATACACAAATTTAACTTCATGATTTTTCTATATAAAGTCACAGACACTCAAAGACAAGAAACAGTTTAACAGAAGAAGATTCAGCAGCATGATTACCCTGCAATCAATGACATGCCAGCCGAATATAAAAACATTTCACAATTTTTCTTTCTATCTCTGTCATTTTTTGTAACATTATGTTGAATAAATATTATTACAACTTGTCTTAGATATTGTACATTGTGTTTATATTCAGCTAATTGTAATATGTGTACCTCACTATATCTTGTACATAGGTACTGAAAAAATGCATTAAACTTTATCTCATTCTGTCACGTTGATCAAATCCCATTTGCCATCCCTGGAATAGCCCCTTGTGCGAGTTGTCGCATAAGAAAACCGCAGAACCGCATGAGGCGTCCACACAAAAACAAGTCAGGTGCGCTCACTATCTTGACTTACCATTTTTTACATTCAATTAAATATCAATAATATTCCTGCACGCTGCCGCAAATGTGCAAACAGCTGTCAAGAGAAACCCCACAAAGCGTAGTGTGACAAGCTGCAGTCGCATTTTACGGACGCTAATGTGGACGATGACGCGTTATATTATGTATCTCCGAAAGTATTTGTGTGTGACTGTTTTTATTCTATTTCAGTGACCTCTTTCCCGTACTGCGGTCGAGCCATGTTTCCGTGTGTGGATGACATCGATAATATCATGAAGAAGGACACGCTGCCGTACTGCATTGCCTTCAGTTTTGTCTGCGACGGTGTGCCGGATTGCAGCGCTCCGGCTAGAGACGAGTCGCCTGAAATATGCAAGAGCCACAATCCCTGTGAAGGTAATACTGAAATCTTGCATGTTCATCTCAGTCATAGTCTCCAGTTTTAGGTTACAGCAGCATAAAATAACTTTTCGTTTAGCTTTGCAAGTTGCTTGTCTGTAGTTTTGCTCTATACTTAAATTTGTTTAAATATTTATGATACTCGTCTAGTTGATGCTATTGGTTTCTGATTCTGTGCATTAATGGTATATCTATGGTCTTATTATATCCAGGCAAAATACAATGCCCTGATGGAAGGTGTATTCCGAGAGATTGGTGTTGCTATGGGAAACCTGGATGCATCCTTCATTCCTGCTGTACAGAATTAGATAGTAAGTATATTTTGTGATTTAAAAGATTTCAAATGTCCAATAAAAGTTTTGACCTTCTGGATGAGGTGTAGAGACGTTCAATTTTAGCGAACGAAAAACCTCAGTCTACTGTTCCTCAAACATTCATTGTCCTGCTATATTGTTGAAAGGCCTGAGAAAATTTTCATGCATTCCTTTCTTCCATTTCTTTTACTAATTTTTCTATATTTTTACACTGATTAGATTTCCAAACCTACAAGTTTTACCCTCATGACAAATTTTTACCGGCAACTATAAATCGACAAAACAGAAATCTTTAATATATCGATCGTCCAGTTCATTAGTCAGACGACATAAAAAAAGATAATTCAGTTAAATATGAAGGTATATGTAAAAATGCAACCAAAAATTGCTAAGACTAACCTTTTAAAGAATGTCAATATTTCTGGGTTAGTAAAAGAATATTTATAAATATCCTTCTAATGACTATACTCCGAAAGTAACTAATTTTTAAACACCTGTTTATAAAATGTATAAAACTCTGATACAAATCAATAATATTTGATTCATGGTGACCATTTGAATATTGCTTTTCCCATTATCTCAATATGGTTTATTTGAGATATCTGAGTAATGAACTGGATGATCGATGTACATATTATAATAATTATTTACTAATTTTACAATTAATTGAAAAGTAATTTTAGCATAGAGATAGGTGATAATATATATTACCTCTATGTCAGCGCATGCATGCACAGGGAGAGAGAATGTGTGTGGGCATAAGTGTCAAGTGAATTTTGAATGCATGTAAATATTGTAGTCACTTTCAATCAATCTTATTATGTTCTCGCTTTTTCAGTAGATTTTCCGATGGATCGAACAGGAGGACCCCTCCGGAGGAAACCAAGCAGTCCACCACTTCTGCAGACGACTCTTTACACCGTCATAGGTATATTATGTTACAATTATATCAATTGATTGTAACATAAATCAAATTTTTAATTCGTTTTGCTCATCGATGGTCAGCAATTTGTTGTCTTCACAACACAGGTGTTTCTATTGGCAACTTTTATGGATCATTTGGCTCTAGAATAATACGAAATTTTATATTCTATAATCTAATCCACAGCGGAAAAATAAGTTCATTGTAATTTCTACCGCTAGCTTTATACATTCAGCCCTCGATTTATGTACATTCTTCTTTCATATTTTATACATGTAATATCAAATTAATTTACATCATTATGTTGTACATACTTTTTATCAAAAGTTTTTTTGAAAATAATATGTTTCTTCCTGTCGACAGCCTTAGCTTCTTTTAAGCTAACACTGCCATCTCTGTTTCCTGCTTTCAAAATGTTGAATTTAATTTTAATTTTTCAGTATGCATGCTGGTTTTCCTCATTGCCGTCATTCTATTGATATCTGCCGTCTGCAAAGCTCGCTTAAAACGAGCCGCTCTCTACCGTGAGCGAGTGCAATCGCGAGAACCGGCGGACTACGAAAGGATATTATCCATGCAGCGAGACGGCCACCCCGGTTCCCCGGACCTGCTGCCCGACTACCACAGTTACACTTTGCTCGCCGGTAACGATCCCAACGACGGAATCAACGCATCCCGCCCTGTCTCTCCGGACTCTAACCCTGCTTTAGCTCACAGAAACGGCCTACCGACGTATTCCGATGCTCAAATAAACATAGAAAGAAACGTCGGCCAGAGTGCTGACTCGCCGGCTAGGAGACCTACAGATTTCGGCGGTGGAACTTTGAGTAACGCCATATTCAATTCCAGATATCGTCCCGTTCCTCAAAACTCAACTGATATTCCGTCGTTTGTAGATATCACCGATTCAGATTCGTCGTGTCGATCACCGGGAAGCCACGTCTGGGCTAACAGGGACGGCACTAGAAGTATACGTTTATACCCAGCGACCAGCTTTGGGGAATCGCCTTCGGAGACGTATAATCCTTCTAGACGCTCTGACGACAGGCGAATACGTCGGGCTAACGCTCTCGATAGAATCTTGGACAGGTTCGGATTGAATCCTCCGTACGCTGTAGACGCAGTAGCGCAGATACGATCCGACGGTACGGAAGACATTCAGAATGACACAGAGAGACACGGACGTCGGCGTTTCGTGTCGTCGATATTGGGTCGTTTAAGAAACGGTCTATCGAGAAATCGCCGAGCGGAAGAATGCGGAATTCCTCAACCATTGAACAACGTCGTTAACAATTTGACCAACGATCGTTTGAACAATAACAGCGGCCCTGCCGTAAGCACACGTCGCCGGCCGGACACACCCAATGTTTTAGAATTGACTCCGGACTGCGATCTGAGAAGTAACGGAGAAACTTACACCCTGAACGGTAGAACGATACATTTACTGGGTGGTAATTTTGAAAACCGTCCAGACCTTTACAGCCTTAGCTTTCAAGGTTTGTATATAGTCGACGGTATTGTCGGGAATTTGAATAATTTTGTCGGCAGACCTGTGAGTCCACCGCCGTATTCGGAAATAGCAAATGCGGCTCCGTCGAAAGTTCTAGGTCCACCTCCCCGTGATATGAGCAGAGAAAATTTGAATGTTATGGAGACCGAATTCAACTCGAACGAGACAGCGGGAGTTTCAAATTCAAATGTTAATCCCGGTCTTGACGTAGTTCTGGAGAGCACCGGTGACATTTCAGCATCCGGGGTCGCCGCAGTAGACAATGATCTCCTATTGCAAGACTTTGATGATTTAAACGGTAACATCGCCAGTAATGTTTCAAATATCTTAAACGATGTCGATTCTTCTCCGTCTTGTAATAATTTAAATAATAATTTGCTTATTGATTTGTCGAGGAATATACATAGCGACATTGATAATATTATTTCAAGAGATAATACTTTAAATGAAACCGCCGGCGGTGAAGTAGATAATATAATCGCGGACAATAATGTAGCCACGCCGTCTTGTTCGACGGCAAAGCAAGCCATAGACGGTAGACAGAGAGAGCACAGACCGTCCGTCGAACTCAAAAACTTAGACGCATGCGGTATTCTGATTAACAAGACTCTTCGACAGATGAATACGATCGACAGCGATCTCAACTTCGCAGGAATCATAAGGGGTGATGATTTACGCAATGGTAATGTCAATCCTGACACGTCATCATTGAGCCGTCAGACTTTGGTCAAATCCACTGACGAAATCGACGGTCAGAACTCATCCGTCCTCAGCTACGGCGATCACTCAAACGTTTTAGATAAAAACGACAATAGCCACAAGCCGCTCAGGACATGCGTGTTCCCTCCCGTCAATTTAGAATTTATCGATTCGGACTGTGTCACTGACTGAATTAATGGCGCATTGTTTATTTCGTTATAAAAATACGTGTATTTGAATTCCGCTAAACACCTTGCGATTAAATAATTTAAATATATATATTATACGACTCAGTGAAGAATCGTTTAGAAATGTGATGTGGTGATTTAGTAACAATCAAATTTGAGCGTAGTTATACAGAAAACGGAATGTTCACATTTTTTGATCAAACAGCTTATCTAACATGTCGGTTCTATCTTCTGCTCTAATCGCCAGGCTGCTTTTATTTAAAAATGTAAATAAAAATGAACCTTTGATTTGCAGAAAGCGACCGCACTACTTATAAATCAATTATGTTGAAATATTAAAAAACCAGTCACTGAAGCTGCTTCTGCATTTAATTATTTACAAAAATGTATCATTTACTGAAATAGAAAAGTGCTTATATTTCTGTCAGTGGTTCGCGTGAACTGTCCGTTTTCTGCATAACTGCGCTTGTTTTTATGTAATGATTGTTACTTACCTTAAGTATAATATCGAACACCAAAACAGTAGTACAAAATATAACTGTGATTCTTGTTATCTCCTGCTTTCATTGAGTGGCACACTGGAGGCTGATTCACATCTCGGGCACACCGGATCATCATTGCCACATCACTCTTTGAGCATGACGAATTCTTTACTGTGTCCAATTTCAACTCTTATGAAATTTCAATATCATATAAATTGTGCAATATTATGAAAATCTGAATAATTATACGAGAAATACTTAGCTAAAGAAAATCGTCAATGAATACTCCAAAACGAGATTTATTGTAAATAGTTCTTAACACGATGTGTTATATGCAAAAGCTTATGATATTTTTATAGACAGTAAAATTCCACGAGTTTTGTCGTAGGCTATCTTAATTATAAGTATATTTTTATCCAAAATAGATGTACATAGAGACACTTAATTAACAAGTCAAATATTGTTCCAGTATTTCCATTGAAATTCATAAATTTACTACGCCGCAAGATGTGGATGTCAAAAGATTCTGTATTCTATAGAGGCACGTGTCTCGGTTGTGCTGCATATTGATTTTACTACGGGAATGTGAATTACAGCAATTCCATGTCGCCTTCTGTCGTTGCTGTACTGCAGCCTCTTTGTTAATCCAACTCCTGTAGCACCTATCTAGTCTTGAACCCGATCAATTACTTACATTAGGCGTAAAGCCAGTACTCATAATGACACTAACACCAGGTGTCTTATTCTCATGTATTATACCTCTTATAAATATTATTACAATTAATATAAAACGATAAGTGAGCAGTCAAGCCCTGCTCGGACATTGAACATTTGAAATAATAAAACATAATTCAACCTAATCAATATTGAGGTAATATTTTTGACAGTCGTTTGAATTAACTAAACTGAGGATAGGTCCGATTCCGAATGTTTTACACGTTTGAAAAAGATCAGAAAAGAGAGACTCACAAGCCGGTTCGATCTGGGTAAGAAAGTAAAAATCCCAATTTATGTCTCTGATAAAAGTTCTTTGAACAAAACGGAAGTTAAATATATTGTGTGCATGTTTAAGAGATCTAATGAGAATAAAACCCATGTTTATATATATATATATATTGATCTTCAAAAAATGCGAAATGCTTCGCTAAATGCTTAGTAATAACTATATGTGATAACATAAAAGCACATGAACATTCTGCGTTCGGATGAAACTGCCAGCTTTAAAATTCATCGTTATATAAATATGAAAATTTGAAAATCATGGAAATAGAAAATATGCTGCAGGAATTAGCTAAATGAAGATATTATAGGTTAGATGATTCTGTTACATGAATCAATCAAGTATTATTTCTCACTCATTTTTATCATTTAATTAATATTTAATATTCTATGAATATTTAGTGGGATTATTTTTTTAAAGCTTGTATTTGTAGAACATTTTGTGAAAAAGTTATCACTTTCTGCCTTTGAAGGAAATCTATAGCGGTGTTTTTTTCTGATTTATTTATATTTACACATAAAATTATTATCACAATCTTACAAAATATGTGTTTGTCACCACTGCTGCTTAGAAAAGATATTTTTACAATTATCTATGTGTATTTTTTTATCTTTTCATCGGCATAACAAAGATAAAATACGTACATTGTCGGCTGAATGCAGAACCAATTTATATTGCATCTGTACGTAATGTATTTGAAATCAATTCTTGTCTTAAAAAAACAAAAAATATCACTAACTTGTTTTGCATGGAGCTGTCAACATTATTATTTCATGATTGTCTAATATTTAATAATACAACTTTATTATGCCTTTGAAAACACCGCATCTATTCGACTTGTTGGAATGTAATTGTATTTTTAACTGAAGAAGAATACAATAAGTCATCTATACATCACATAGATGATAAACGTCATTCTTCACTTCTTGAGACATTAGAAAGGAATTTTGAGTCGCCATTAATTTTGAATACCACCAATGAAAGCTTTCCAACGTAACTTTTTCAATCAGATTCCGCTGTTTGTAATGCATATTTCATTGAAAATACATTTTAACTCTGCCATAAACTTCTCTCCGCAAACGCAAGTGTTTATAAAATGATATACAATATCTCTAAACAGTTTGTCGTAAATTCAATACGAAAAAATGTACATACCATAATTATGAAAATCGAAATTATTTTCCTACCAATCTAATATTTTGAAAAACTGTCATTTTCTTTGTGTAACTCGTATAACTTATAAATCCCATATTGTTTCAATGACAAGAACTGCATATAAGTGTAAATGTAAATCTTAATTTCTTAATATGAAAACAACCCATTATCCATTATTGGGAAAATTGTCCAACTACATTCTGGGAAGAAATGTCATGCTAGTAAGGTTGTGTTTTTAATAATTTATACTGAACTTTTTCCTTTTTTTTCAAGCTATATCACTTGGCAAACTCACAAAGCAAATCAAATTGAATATTCTATTTAAAAACACCTTTATCGAGTGATACATTTTAAGCGAGCACATCAATTTACTTAAAACTGGAATTTCCAGCATAACGTTTTTTACCAGAACTACAAAGATGTGTTGCTTGCATAGAACTTGCCACGCATAAAATGACAATATTTATCTATAAATATAATTCACAATATCAACGAAAAACACTTCTGTTAATTTTCTACACCACCATAATTATGTGGCTATTTTCATATTAACTATTATATTTACCGTAGTAATGATTAAGGAGTTATTTATTTTTAATATAAAATCTGAGGCATAACTCATCCCACAATTTGTATATATTTAAGTATTTAAACTTATAACTATGTTACATTAAGTCCAGTAATTAGTTAATTATTAACGGTAAATTTTAGTAATAGGTATATTTTCTCACTTTTCAAATAACTGATTGTTGTTTAAATGGCTGAAATTTCGTGCCTTTTCTTTAGTGTTGTTGTCATCCGATGTATCTTTCATTATATTTTATTATAACGAATGCAAACTTATTCATAATGATTCCATCATATTATGTCATGTGCAGTGCTTCATTCGGCCAAGTAGCGTGCGGTGTAAGTTCAGTTGTTTTAACTCATTGTCGTTACATAATTGACTAGATTTACTAAACCCTTATTACCTTATGCAGTTATAGTATCTTTTGATTTTTAGTAATGAAAATTGTTCGTAATTTCATCTTGCGATTGATAAGAAGGTGGAGGTTATTTATCCTACAGCAATGATTCTTAAGCGAGGAAATTGAAAGGGTTTAGACGAGCCGTGAAAAAATGTAGAACATTTTTTTTTAATATTATGCTTCATTTAAAATTTATTTAATATATCGTTCGTCCAGTTCATTAGTTAGACAACTTCAAAAAACGAAATTTGAGTTAAATATGCAGTTATATGTAAAATTTTGCACTCTATCTGATTCAGTACTCGGATATCTCAAAAATGCCACCAAAAAAATGCTCGGGCAGATAACCTTGTAAAGAATTAAACAAAATGTTGATATATCTGCCTATAATCAGAAAGTAGCTCATTGCTAAACACCTGTTTATGAAATGTATAAAACTCAGGTACAAATCAATAATATTTGATTTATAGTGACCATTTGAATATTGCTTTTCCCATTATTTCAATATGGGTTATTTGGAGATGTCTGAGTAATGATCTGGAAGATCAATATGTAGATACCTACAGTATTTAAACTGATTCAATAATATTTTTGATCATATAAATCTCGTGATATTCAGTAGTACAATAACTGTTTGAAGAATTTAAATCTTATCTCTGTTTCTAATAGGAAAACTGGTCCAAGTTTGGATATATATTGGAGGAATATCAACAGCTCGTCGCAATTCAAACTTTTTTGCCTATTGTTTCCATATATCTGTGGGACAGGTTCCACAATGGCTACAATTAACAACTGAAAGAATAGAAAAATTCTTTGGTAATGTTCAACAGAAATCCCATTAACCTTTTAATAATAATTTATTTATTTTTGTCACATTATTATGATAGTACTTGAAAAAAGAGGCCTCGAAAATATTCTAGAATATTTAAGAGGCCGCAACTGTAAAATGGCTTAGAAATGGTTTTTAATTTGCATAACCTTACGTTATCGTTAATTACTACGGCCTCATTACAATTGATGGGACTAAAATATTTCTACAAATTACATCTGTTACGCAGTCAAACATGTATAATATCGATCATTATAATTGATGGGCATAACATACAAGCCGTGTATGTCTTGGCTGATTTCATACACTCACCTAAAATGTAGATATGATAACTGCGTTTAACACGGCTGTACTGCCCCTATTTACGCATAATTGTTATGCGATGAATATTTCGTCAATTATTTTATTTTAAACACTGGACACTGTTATTTATCTCAAATTATTTTTATCCACGAACTGAATATAGACAAATATGCATCTTTATTGTGAAGAAGTTTTTCTATATGTTATTTTATAATGTATTATTGTTTTAGCATTTGACATATTAAATTTTTTTAGATAATTGTGTATAAAAAATTAAATAATCACCGCTTAGAAATTTTAGTAAGCATACTCGTTGAACGATTCATCTTTTGTAAGTATTAAAAAAAAAAACAACATATCACGTTGGTGTACTTAGTTATTTTAAACATTATTCGCTATAATCTAATCGTAAACATTAATAGTTCTTAATTTTGTGGGAAACATTAGTCTTTAGATAACTTTATTAAATACAGAATGAATTAGAAACATTTAGCATTTTCATACAAGTAATTTCTAATTCTTTACAAACGTTATGCTAACAGTGATACATCAACATTACTATGTTATTCCGTGAAACTACAATTTCTTGAAACAATTTAAGTGGTTTTAATTTAAGCTCTTAGAAAATGAGCACAGGCTCTTTTAAACTTTTTTACTCGAATGGTATTGAAATTTTCCAATTGAGTGATTTTCAATTCTTCAGCCTTTCAAATTAATATAATATTCCAAACAATACTTAGATTTTTAAAAAATCATGGTAGTAAAATGTTCTTTACTTTCTTATACACAATTTACTTACAATCACTCTGGAAACATACTGTTTATAGAAAATTGCATGCTAAAGATAGTTTCGAGTGAAAAAGATTAAGTAGCTTTGCAGTTGGCAAAACACGGGTACCAGTTTGACATAACCTGCTTTAATAAATTGTTAATGATTTAATAGCTTCATTTAGTCTATTGCATATCGATGATTATCAGTTTTCAAATTGGACTTGGACAGTGGGTCTGTTGAATGTGGTACAATGAAACTAGCTTATTCTGTAATGTTGCCATCGTTATGTAAGTGTTTTGTAGTGGCTATATTGTATAAAATAAGGTTCACAGTGCCTTTGGTAGCGAAATTCACTTAAATCAAACCCATAAAAGATTTCGTTGTCGCTTCCCAATCATTGGACGAGGAAAAATAATAAATTATCATAATACTCCATGACAAGTCTCATTTCAATTTTAAAAATCCATTGTGCTCAACTGTTACATAACGTCGACTGCCATAGCAGAATTTGGCTGGGGGCTAACAATATTTTTCATGTCATGTATTGTTTACTACTTTGGCATTTAGCAGCTTTTATGAAATGCAATAGAATTGTTCTGGTCAGTGATAATTTGCTAATTTTCAACTTATATGTTGATTGAGCATAGGAAGTGTGCTTTGCTGAACCACTAGTAGTTAAAATAGGCTATATACTTATGAATTGTATAATTATTTTTAAAAAAATGTAGAAAATCAAAACAGTGTGTCATGTGCCTTTTCGGAATTAGTTATAACATAATCCTTATTTATTGTAATATTATATATAGTTTAATATCGGCATGTTTGTAAACAATAAAATAATGAATATTTTCACGCCATATGCTGTTCACTTAGGAAGCAACAAATTAAGTTTTGTTATTGTTATATTGTATAAAATAATCATGAAAATCAATTATTATTGATCTCGATAAATGTTTGTCCAATTCTACATAATCACATCGTTTTCATTACCCCTCCTTCCACCTGATCCATTTTTAATGAAGCGTGACACCACAGTGTGGTGGGTATGCAGGTAAAGCCAACAAAGATTCCTAAGGATTTTTATCAATATTGCAAAATACCACCTGACAGCTAGCATTCTTAACTTTTTCTCCACCCCGATTTATCTCTTGACAATGATTTGATGGTATAGAAGAATGTGATTCTCATGGAGAGCTTCGAATAAGTATTTTTATTAAAATTACTAAGCGAAGATGTGGCTCATTTAAACTGAAGTGCAAAATACTAACTTTTCAGTAAAATATTGTTTCTAGTTTTGAAGTCAAGTTGTTTATGCAAAATGTAATAATCAGACATTCAAATATAATGGGTAATATAAACTCAAGACGTAAATTGTCATTTTATAGATCTGGGTCATCGACAGGGGTCAGGGTTCTGCCACTGGGGTGGGATGGGGTGGAACTATATTGATAGAAATGGAAATGACGTCATGGAAATCAAATAGATGTAGAAAATTAACAACTTGAAATTATATCGGATACGGAAGCTTAAATTAAAGCTTTCAATAAATTCAGAAAAAAATGACGCAATTATTTTTATTTTGGCTAAAATACTGATATTTTTTTGACTGAAAAATCTGTGATTTGAAGCATGAATATGACTCTTCTTTAAAATGTTTATGGTCGAAACAGTAAAATGTCTATGACGTAAACAGACGCGCTGGAAAGCAAAACAGACGCATACCGACACCAGAAAACCCGTTCGTCGTTAGTTTCGAAATTTGATTTTATATCTCATAAAACACACTTGGTGTTAATTTGATGCCAACTCAAATGTGTTTTACGAGGTGTGATGCCAGTGGAAATCGTGAGGTCGTGAGGTATTTACTTTGCTATTGTAACAATTGACGTTGCGGATGTACGAAATTTAACTGACAATGATATTCATACTTTTATTATTCCATCTATTTCCAAAGCCACTAAAATTCAGATTCCTGTACGTGGTATGGGCACAGACCAGTGGGTCTAGTGTAAAAATGCTTGATGCACAATGGATTTATTGTTGAAGAATGTACACCAAGCATTTTGTGATAGAGGTTCGATTTAGTTTTAATAATGAAATTTCTCACAGCAACATACCGTATTAGACACAAAAAGTTAACACGTTAAAGGTGAATATTGTATTGGATTTCGTCATATCTATCGTAAAACTTACATATATTATATGTCAAAATCAGAAACAAAATTACGCTACAATTTGTATCAATGGCGAGCCGATATGACAGATTTCTATCGCTTCAGAAAATACGCGAAATGAAATTTTCAAGGGTAGAACAAACTTAAACTAACTTAACATGTCATTTTGGGTATTCTTCCTTGTACAAATATCATCTTTAGGCCCGTTTTTATTTACCCAAAATACTCGTGTGCAAACTTATAAATGTGGCCACTTCTGGCGAACTCTCCCAGTAGTAATGTGATCACTGCACAATTTTTGACATTTATACCTTGTCATAGACATTTATTGTGATGAACAAATATAACCACTAAATATGATTCTTTGACTATTTATATAATGTAAAATGTTAATTAATTTCAGTATAGCCTGGGACAGCTTTTAACTCCGCAAGACCTTCATGTATCCATGTCTTTCACCGTAAGTTATATTTTATTGTCACTATTCGTCTAATTTTATTAATGTCATGATGTGTGATTTATTTCAGCAAGATCAATAATTTGTAAGAATTTATTATTCATTTGTTGTATTTATAGATTCACAGTTTGTGTCGTGTAGATTTTTTACTGAAATGAATTATCTTCTTAGAGTTGTCTTATCTTTCCAGATATCCTGTCATCACTGTTGCTGCTGAGAGAACTTGCGGTGGCCTGCAGTGTCTCCAGTCAACCCACTTAAAACTCCACTGTAACCTAAACATTTAACAATTTTAACCTACTGTTAACACTACATTCAGATGTGGACAACTTTTAATCATTGCTCAGTTATTCATTCTTTTGTGAAATCAACACAACTAACTTCTTTAGGCAATTGATTTAAAGAAATGGAAATTTCCAAGAAAGTCGTCACCGACAATATGGAGCTCATAAAAAGTGTGGGAATTTTCACTGCTGTCTTCTAAAGCAGTGCTCCGCAACCGATGTGCCACGTGCACAATGCGTCCGAAAAGAAATAACGATATTTTCTTCCAAAGAATCTACAAAATACGAATGAAGAAATAAGCCAGTGAAATAATGTTATACCTAATATTACTAAAATCAGCAAAACCCGTTAAGATCAGGTGAGGTATATAAATTAGTTCTGTTTAATTTTATGTAGTCCAGTTAACTTTATATTTTTAGTTACAGCTCTTATCAATGAATTTTTTTTCTTTCGAAAATCAAAAGTGTTCCATCACCTCGAAAAGGTTAAGAACCACCTTGCTAGGTTTAATAGGGTTTAATTGGTTATGATTGGGTATGATTTTAAAAAAAATGCCAGCTATTTTAAATTCACGAAACAAAAAATACATACTAGGTAATCCCGGAATTAATGTCGTTTTTATAGTAATAAACTTGATTTTTTTCAAATTCTTTTTTTTTATATATTAAGTAATTTCCAGTGTTATCTACGACTCTTGGCCATCTCCTTACTAGATCTAAAATTCCTCTCTCATAAAAGGCTTTCGGTTTAGATTCGAAGAACTCTGAGATACCCAATTTCAGTTCATCGACACTTTTTTTCGTTCCTTAATTGGGTTCCTTAAAGAGCGAAATAAGTGAATGCCGCTCGGTGCCAAGTCCGGAGAATAGGGTGGATGCAATAAAAGATCACAGCCAAGATCCTGGATTTTGGATTGGAAACGTGCTGCCGGGCGTTATCATGTTGAAGAATGACACTCCTTCTATTCACAAGAACAAGGCTAATTTCTTGTAATGTCGCATTTAACTTGTCCATCTGTTCACACTAGGGCTGAGGTAACAGTTTGGTCTTGTTTGAAAACTATAATAAATTACACCTTTCGAATCCCACCACACACAATAATGCTTTCCACCTAGCATAAGTTGCCTATTGAAAAAACGACATTAATTCCGGGATAACCTAATATAAGTGTAAACTCTGTTTATGAAAATCATATATTTGAGTAACTTGGTATCAAAGTCGGACAAACGCCACATCCCACGAAAGTCATGTTTTTATTGTTTGTGGTAGTGCAAGTGATGATCATCTCAAAAAACTCATTAAAAATATCAGAATCCAACGGTTTCTTATAGATTTTTGAGTTTAAAGTTGGTAAATGGTTTCAAAAGCGGACACTAAACATCCATTTTCGCGAAATCAGTAGACATATGTCCACTGATTTTGATCCATACTTGATGAAGTGTGGAATATATATGAAATGATAAATCACCTCTGCTGTACATTTTCGTATATTGCTTATGTCCGTCTTTGATACCAATGTACTCCTTTCGTCTTGCGATGTGCCATGAAATTCTACCCAGTGTTTAGGTGTGCTGTGGGTGAGAAAAGGTTGCGGAACACTGTTCTAAAGCAACTGTATTTGTCTTCTTCGCAATTGATGATTCAAAATCATCATCTTTATCACCAGAAATACTATTTAAAATTCTCGATTCAATTAGAAAACAACACTCCTTGGATATTATTAAGATTTCTGAAACTAAAGTTGGCCTTGTATTTTTAGTCATTTATTTATGAATTTCTTCTTGAATAACTTCCCTTGAATTTTTTAACCATGTCTGCTACCAATGTGGATCACATTGACTCCTAATGAATGTATCTCAAGAAAAATTGTTGAACTACTTGTTACTCAATTGCTCAAACTCTAAGGTAGTAAACAAATCAGGTTCTTCGGAATCCCTGATGGTTTGCTTTTAATTTCAGGACAACAAACCAAATCCTCATTAGTATTTACAGATTTCCAATGGTCCTTTTTATTGTTATATTGGTACGTACAGGGTCGGTAGCCGAGAAGTAAATGTCATTGGCTTGCAATTAATAAATATCTGGTTCATGTTGTAACGCACACAATAGTTTTGTATTTTTGAAAATAGACAGGTAATACATAATATATTTCTGTGTTCTTTTTGTTTCAGATAAAAGTAAAAGCATATTGGCTACTGTAGGTCTGACACGTCCATCTACTCTCGCCAAGGCAAGGATAATCTGTGGAACAGAAACAAAGCTTCAGAGGAATATGTTCATGACAATGTTCATAAAACTTAGTTGCAATATCCATCCGTGAATACTTAAGTTACTTTTCGTAGCAGTAATCAAATTGTCCAAATATCTGTCGCCACAGTGTCTCCTAACTTCTTATCAGGCCGAATGCACTTGTAGAATTACTGAGCTATAGTTTTGAAAGTCTGTGTGACTAATGTACATACTCAACATTATAGGGCTTAGGATTCTTTTTAACAGATCGACATATTACAATATATTATGCGGGGGCATGTATTTATCTCTTCTTTAAATGCCTTTCTATCGTTGAATGCATGCGATCAACTCCCATTTAAGCGAGTCCCTTCTCTAAAAACTTTGATCCGATTGCAATGTTGTACAGCATTGCAAGATTTATTAGATTAAGAACTCTACAGTAATAATAGAAGAAAATAAACAAATGTGCCACCATTTCGATCTCCATTTTTTTTTTTATCGGCAATAATTGTATGTTGCTATCGATAGATATTCTTTTATTTGTAAAACTTAACTTCCAGAATTTCGCAGCATCTTTTGAAAAGATTCTTGGAATCGGATGATGTGGCTAGCATACTTCTGGCTCGGAATCAATGCCATGTGAGGGAAACATTTCTTTGCAGTGCGGAAAGTGGCACAATTTCTTTCTTTCAGCTGTAAATGACAATTCAAGTTTTTCCTGAAAGCCGACTGATACATTTTTTGCCAAGTCTGTAAAATATAATGATTTTTCCCCTGCAATCGAAGATTCAGATCAGTAAGATGTGCTGTAATATCTGCCAGAAATGCTAAGTCACAGCTATTGAGGATCTTCCAAGGGTTTCATTTTATACAGAGAAAATAACATTGGTTAACTTGGTATTTCAACGCCTTTATTATTGATGTATGAAATCCTTTCAACTGGTTATCTATACAAATATTTTTTACCAAAAGCTTTAATTTGTCTTCCTTTTAAGTGGTTAACTGGCTAAATACAATGTTTCTTTACGATAATTAATGTTAATAAATTAAATCATTATTACCATACTAAATCATTTTCCCACCCATCCGATCCTCACGTGGCGATTAGCCAAACACTAGTCCTGTACTAGCCCTATCCTTCTATTTCTACTCTCTTCGAAAAAGGGAGGTTGAGCAACTGATTTTCAAGCAGTTCTTATAGAAAAAAATTGTTAAGATATATCCATTAGGAGACCATATGCTCCCTATCAAAAGCCAGATCCGCGACATGACTCAGAAAAAAAATTACATCTAATGAAATTTTTCTGTACTTGAATTTAACCATTTACTTGGCTATTCGCCTCTTTCGCGAAACAAACAAATGGGAAATATTGTTAAAGAATTATGCCAAAATAGCGAATGTGTCTCTTTAATATCAGCACATCGACAAGTACAGATGTTTATTTATCTTACAGGAATATACGATATTAGTGTCTCTGGCTAATTTGTATTCAGTATGTTCACAGTTTCGTGATGAGCAGGGTCATTATTTTGGCTATTTCTAGAACCAGAAGCACTTCTATTTCTAGCATAATGGAATTTGGTCAATCAAAGAACCGGAATCGAAAAGACACATTGTTTCATTGAAACGGTATTGTTTATTTATGTATTACAGGTATTGAAAATTTACATTTTATTTGCTTTAAAATTATATTGCAATCAGTCTTAATGACAATCTTTTTATACTCTTTTCTGTTGAAATATTAGTTTCATTTAAATTTATTGATCTTGCTGTGAAACAAACCATAACCTTATTTACATTACTTAATAAAGGAAGTAAACAAATATATGTTACAAATTCAATTATTTATTGTCATGTGAAAATTTTTCGTGAATAAAATGTATTGTGTTTAACAACTATCATTTTTCTTTCCTAAAAATCGATCCTATTTTTCGGATAAAAAATAATTATAAGTTTATCCGAAAGTTCCAATTAGAAGTTAGCGACAATTCGACAACATCCTGGTATGTATAAACTCTGCAACTTCATATCATTAGTCATACAAACTCTGAGCGCTCTGTGGTAATGAAGTAAACTATATAATAGTGTATTACTTTATGGTATAAACTCTGAACACTTCATGGGTAGGTGGGCTGAATCGTTGTTTTTGTAAAACATGTGACGTCATTTTGACGAACCTAATTGTTATTGTCACCAAAACATTGTTATAAACATATTAGATTGTAATTCAATAAGCACAGAATGACGTCAACAAATGCAAAAATGGCGACTGTTATTTTGAATCCAGCTCACTTATACTTATTTTCACCTTTGCTCTATGGATCAAGTCATAACAACCACTACAAATTATACGGAGCTTTGATCAAGTGCATACTGCAGTTGATGTTGACAGTATGTTACAATTCACCCAGAACTAGAAAAATAGGACCGTAGGTATTCTATTGACAATACTATATGAATACTACTCTAATATACGATCTAAATTATCTTTGTTTAATGTAAATGAATATCTTTAAAAATAAATATCCAACCATCACTTTGAATTTGTTAACTTACCTTGTCTTTTAACTTTTTTGTATGTATATTAATGACGCAAGGTCTGAAAAACTGTTTTTTAACCGGGAATAAACTTGCATAGGAAAATTGGGAAAAAACGAGAAAAATAATTTTAATATTAATTATAAATGTACGTCATGTTTAGCATTCGGTTTTTTCTTTTTTTTAAGTGTGGCATTTTTGACGTTGTATCTACAAATTTGAGGTTATAGTGAGTTATTAGTTTGGTGGCTTAGATGTAAGTTTAGTCATCTATGGATGGAAGTAAGAAGAATTATTCAATATCCGATCACGTGTAACATCTATGTATACTTGAACCAAGAAAAATATTTACAGAAACGCTAATGTTTTGATATAATATGAAGCTAAACTCGGTGTTGAAACACATTTGTATATGTGCACTTTGACTCGATATGTTAAAAAAATAATGAAAATTATCATTTTTAACAGGTTATTCCCAATTTTCCGGGTTTTTTCACACTATTTCAAAATTCCTGGGTTTTTTGCAACACCAATCACCAAGATTTATGGGATATTTTTTATAACGTTTTTAAGAGTTTAATATTTTCTTCAAGAATTTTAACTTTGACGGTGGGTGGCGATACTGTTAATATATTCATAATGCAGAAAAAACTTATTTTTAACAACATTTCTCTTATCAAGATAGTGTCGTTTCGGTACATTTTAGATATATAAACGCATTGGTAAGATGCTGTTTTGATAGACGAATTTTCTTGGCGCGCATGCACTGTTCATGCAGCTTTGCCGCTTATTTAAATAATTTGCCGCAAGGCCTTAGACCTCGAGACTTTTGCACTGCGATAGTTCTTAGCTTTGACTGATTGACACCATGAATTTTAAAACACTATTACGTGAAGTCTCCAACGATGAAACCGCTGTTGAGTTTTTACAAAATTACTAAGTAATACCACGAACACGAATGTGTGCAAACGGATACAGAATGAGCCTACCATTTTCGAATGCACCCTCTTGGTGATGCTTCAAAAAGACGTGTTGAACAACACATGGAATACATGACTAGAAAATTTAAGACTTCCACTTGACACAGTGGTAATCGTTTGTATTAGCGGACGTGGCCTGAAAATGATATTTTATCACCAAAAAGCACGCGAAATGAAATGTGTTGGGATAGAACAGTCTTTTACCAAGCTAAATATGTGTAAAATATTCAAATACATAATAATGACATTGAATGGATAAATATAATAAAACCTAACGTCAAACTTATCTTTTTATTATCTGTCGATGTATTTTATATAAGTATCGATGACAGATCATCGTGCACGAATTGCGCATACGCAAGTCTGAAATAAATATACTCGTTTCGTGTTTTGTTACAGCGGATTACAAATGCGTTTGTATATCTAACATGTACCGTTGTTTCTTTACCTCGATATATATTTTTAATGATTTATGTGTGTTATGCAGAGCACAACACAGCACCCACATACTCACTCTCTACCTAAGCGCATTGAACAGGTGGCAGTGCCTTCTGGTATTTATAATACTAATGACATAATCATCATTTCTTGAACTATATCCGCTCGCTGTGAGGAGATATGGTCACCACATGGACATGTGGTGGCCATATTCTCCTCATACGGAGCTCAAGGTTCCATGTAACCCGTCAATCGCTTAGCTTCTTCCGATGATATGCCGGTATTCTACATTTCTGCCGAGTAAAACCTATGGATAGTACAACACAGAATTAACTGATTAGTTTTCTTTTTATATAACAGTAAAATCGATAAAAATACAAGACTGAATATTTTCTTGTCGTAGATAATTGATACTTGAATAATGTCTTGAAGTAAAATTTATACAACCTCAGACATTAGCACAGATACTGTCAATATCTTTTCATTACCACAAGAAAATATTCCGTTTCAAGTCAATAGTTTAAAATCATTTTTTTTATTTTTTGTCATTCAGAATTCAATTTAATATAATATCTAAAATAGTAATTGGTGGTGTTTGGAATTATTGGTCATCGATAGACCAGCGCTCGCGTCATATACAAAAATTCATGCCGTACCCATTAATGCTAATTTAATATACAATGCAAAAATTACAATCTGGCTTTAATATAATATACACATGTGTATATAATAATTATATTATATGTTCATAATGATATCAATATATTAAAATAGTTCACCATTTTTCCTTTGGAAAAAACAGATATATTTTTTTCAAACAATTTCCTCTCGTCTTTAGTAGGGAATCGCAAACACAGAGATCGGTATGCAATTTTAATCGAATATAATAGCTCGTGTGATAGGAAATAGTTTTCTTTTAAATGGCAAATGTCAGATTTCAATTGCTATGATAAAAATTACAATATTTATTTTATTTTTTATCATACAGCATCATACAACAATGGATAGAAAATAAAAACTTTATTTTAAAATCAATGAAACATGTAATAATTTTTTCAGAATTAGATAGAGCATATTATTATATAAAATATGGTTTATCTTTATTTGGGGACAAAATACTATCAACAATACGATGAAATTAGCCCTTGCTTCAGAATTCATAATTGCATCAGATATTTTATAATGTTATTTTGATATTTTTTCAGTAAGTTGTAAAAGTCCTCATATACAAATAATTAAGATTGGTTACCTTTTACATTGACATTATTTTAATTATTTTCACATCCAGGAATGCTAAGCTTGATAAAGTACACAACTAAATAATACAAAAAATATAAATACTTAAAGATGAAGTTAAAAAGTAAAGATCTAATATTAGCACTGAAGAAACCATGAAGAGGAGACTATCATCGACTTTTTTTGTATATCACTGTAAGATAACATAATTACATCCACCAAATGAACGATTAAGATTTTTGTTCAATCGTTTCTACTTATACAATCAGAAGCAATACGTGCTTCATTTGACGCATTGCTCAATAAATGGAAGATTTATGATTTAGTTAGGAAATACTTGCAAAAAAAACTGGTGCCTTTTTGTGTTTGATGTGGCTGATTTCTTCAGATAATATTTCTACAAGTGGCTTTCATCATTTACAATCGTGCTTAACATTCCTGTTATTAAATTTTAAATTCATTTAGCAACCAAAGTTTTACTGAACAGATATCATTTCCGTAAAAGCCCTCCATGATAATGAAATACATTGATTGGTTTTTAAAAGAAAAACTCTTGAAAGATTTCAAGGAGGTGCAAATTAATCTGAGCTCACTTTATTTGTTAATACTGATCGACATGGTAAATTAATTAATTAATATCGAAACGAAAAACAAAGTCTCGATGAAGACAAAAAAATAAATTTGGTGGAATGTGAAATCTTAAATAGAATGACTTTACCTTTTTATCTTAGGCGTTTTGTCATTATAATAAATAAATAGTTTGGTAAACATATTTTAAGTATTATTAAATAATTATTGTGTTATCAAGTAATACAATAATAATTATTATTTATGACTAGAAAGCATCTCTTTGTATAAGTTAATTAGCCATTTTGCTATTAGTCATTAGTAATGATGATAATTAATTAGCTAATAATCAACAGCCTTTGGCTACAACTCAAAACAATATTCTTTTTAAATTCAACGTGTAAACATGAAATCAACGAATAAGCAAAATATAAACCGTTAAGAAATGAATATCTTTGGTAAATTACATCAGTAATAATTAACACAAAGACCTGACAAAGAGATAACATTTTCGCAAAATAGAAATTAAGAAATATAAAATTTCTTTACTGTTGAGAATCAAATTTATGTTTATATTACAATAGATTATTATTAACAATTTGTTTAATTAATTCTTCGAGAATCATCGCTGTGCCAAAATCTTTTTCTTGGATCACATTCGCTAGGTATGTGCTCCTAGATTCCCTTTCACCAACCTTAAACTCCGCTTCCTCTCATGACAAGCCGGCATCCTTTAATTATGATGAGCACACCATATGGATAGTACCCAAAAGTCATCCAGGACGCCGGAATCACACTCGTCGGAAGAAGAGGCAAGCAGGGCTGAGGCTCTCTGGAGACATCCGCAGCGTGTGGTCCATTTAATACATTCCTATTTTTATAAATTAATGACAAATTTACCATTCAACCTCTTTAGAAGTGTTAAGTTACATAAAAGTCATAGTGAATCGTCAAGTATTTGAATGTAAGGTCTTTGAGTTAATTAACAAACAATAAACAAACTTCCTCAGTAAGTCTTACAAATCAATCTGTACAGGATTGTAATGAAGAAATGGATCGAGTATTAATTTAAAATCATATTTGGTGGACATTGATAATGATAATATAAAAATTAACAGTACGCAGGCAATAATTATTTTCACTAGCTACATTATACATTTTTGTGGGAGGCATTGTCTTGCAAACGACGTCTTTTCTTTTTACAAATTTTCATACACAAACATATACACGATAATAGTCTTATAATATTAAATTGTGGCAATAACCATCGTGAACTCTAAAAGCTTTCGAAACGATTGTTTAATATATTGATCAATGACTTGATTGTTTAATATATTGAATAATGGAAGTATCAATCTTTTAGATATAAATTTATGCCAAAAGTAACTGATTGACGATATGCTAATACAGTATTCAACTCTTTCAATAATTAACATTACCAAAAATAGCACATTTAATAAAATTAGGGCTCTTACAATGGGTGGCTCGCACTACAAGAATGGAGAGAATATAATAACCCAAGCGGCAGTAATGAAAATATCTTCACTGTATTCGCTTTCCAAAATCAGAAAATTTCAATACTGAATTTTCACTGAGAATATTCCTAAAGACATCAGGATCCTAAACAATTCCCCACTGTATCTATGGGCTGATCCAGGATGCTAATATTTTAACTTAATAGATTGTACAAAATTGTTAGTGCAATTCAATCAATCAAAATTAGGAAAGTAGATTGATTGTGTGCACCATATGAAGGATTTCAAAGCAATGAAGAATAGAAGAAAAGACAGGTCAAATGTAGTTAAATGAAACCGTTCATTGCACGAGACTGACCAAAGCTGGCTGAATTCATAATGATATTTACTTCTTTGTTCTATAATGTGACATTATTTAAAACATCTATGAACTAAAATATTGCAAAACGATTGATGAATATGTTATCAGCAATACCTTACATTTAAACACCTGATTTATACCTAATAGATTAATGATTAGATGTTTATTATAATTAAATGAATACAACACATGGTCAAGAATGTGTTTTCAAACATTGCAACATTTTATATTTATTAACAAACAAATCAGAAACTAAAATGCAGATTTTAGTAAATGCTATTTTTATGTTTGCTTAGTCAAATTAAGTTTAAAAAAGAGTTCACTTTGATTTGCCGACTAGAATCACTGAATACGATATTTTATAATGATAAAAAGTAAATTCAATAGGAAAATTTTAAATAACCAAGAACCACTCAAGCCACAATTTACATAAACATAACGAAGCTTTCAATAGACAATAATAACCAACAACCTGGCGACATCAAATTTAATGTAACAACAAAAATAAATAAATAATCAAAAACTGGATGTATATTATACAACTACCTTCATTAATATTTCCTTTCTTATATGAATTTTCAAAGAAAGGAGTAGAAATAAATGAAATTGCATGCTTTCAAATCAATAAAACGCTTTACTCGGAAACAAGTATCACAAACAAAATCAATTGGAGTAAAGATGTTATTAGACTCGGTGCTTAACGGGCTGAATTTCTATGGCCATAATCTCATAGTGATCTATATAATATATGTGCAAATGCATATTTAGTTCAAATGTCTGAATATATATGCATTGGAACAAATGTCTGAAATCTGAAACAGTTAATTTTTATATGTACAACATAAATGAAATATTTTTTCCTATTGTGTAGAAAGAAAGAGCATAAAACAACAGAATTGTCTCAAAATTCTAAAAAGTCTTGACATATATAGCTATATACAACCACTTTTTTTAAAATTGTCTTTGTGTATATGTCCACAGAGTCGAATGACACTTGGTATAAAGCAGAGCTCTCTCGTGATTTTTTAAAAACTCATTTAGTGAATATTACAATGTGATGAGTTATCTTAGCCATCTGTGAATATTATTTTAAATGTCTGGCTTCGAGTATACCTATAGGTGTTTGTGATAAGCACAACTTTCCCCTCCCTTTTGTCCGTATGATCTAGCAGATAGGGCAGAACAAATTATATATATTTTAGTGAGTTTTTGGTGGAAGCTCAGTTTGGTATTTAAATAATATAGATCACAAAGCCAAAAACTTGCTTTTTGCATGTTTTAAAAACCTAGCAATTTCAAAATCTGTCATTTAATATACATCCACATTCAAAACACGATATACCATAGACTAGGTTTTTACCTTTCTCCATTCTTAACACTAAACTCAGATAAACATAAATATAAAAATAATAGCGTATTATGATTACAAAAAGAAATATCTTACATATTGCGTATACGCGTACTGACTAGGCATTGTAAATGTCCGATTAATAAAAAAAATATTGCACTTTTTCGCATACCTCTACTATAGCACTTTAAAGGGGGCCAAAGAAATAGAAACTTTAACTTTATATTATCATAATACATTTTTTTCTATTAAAAAAGTTGAAATTTAATAAATTTCAGCACTCTCTTGTAATTGCACGTAGAAAAAATTGAAAGTATTTAATTTCACACAGAAACAAACATAACTTGAACAATTATTGTCTCTTTATGTTGAAATTGGTAAAATAATAAATATTTTATTTTCAATTTACATTCACCCCAGCTCTATAGTTTATTGTGATTTCTTCATTTAGAGTATTATCTTTATTTGATTGGAATAAGCACAGAAAGAATTTTGTCTCCTTATGTTGAAATTGGTAAAATATTACACATTGTTCTATCGACTTAGTTCAGTTCCAACTTGTGTTTGTTATTTCTTAAGTTATTTAATACAAGAGTAAATGCAGAAACAATTCTGTAGAGCCTTGAAGGCAATAGTAGAAAATTGTCGTGTTTCAAAAATTACTATTTCACGGTATGGCAAGATAGAACTGACAGCGTGACACATTTTAAACTCTTAATTTCATCATAAATGAATACTCATATTTATACATTGATACTATTGACTGAAACTCTTCACTTTAATTTGAAAATCATCGGCCATGTCTTTTATTCTTGATCTATTACAACTGTTGAGTTTCAAACATCTGACGGTTTCTTAAATATAAATAAAATAGTAACACGAATTTAATAATTCATAAAAGAAAATTTTATATGTATATTGCCTTACTAAGCACAAATGGTATTTCTTTTTAATACGTGGGAGAAATATACCAATACATTTTACATACACCTTTTGAATGACATGATTCTTCAAATCGTTCATATTTTTAGACGTTTACTTGAATTAATAACTAAAGCATTGACGGAATAGGCATTCACTTATTCAAACTCCATTATAATAAGGTTAACAAAACAAAGTATTTAACTCCACAATAATTGTGTCTTAAAATCGATAGCTATTTCGGCTTTATCCTATTTTAAGAAATATTTCTTTATAAAATGAGATTGACATTATTATCAACTACAACTACATTATTTTTATGAGACTTTGCTATTTTTTACCTCATTACCAACATGTTTCTATGGCATTATCAACAAGACGGCCAAATGTAGCGTGATATTCTTATTAATCTGGTAAAATTTTCTAAGTTACAATGCAAGTGTTAGTTTAGTCACCTGAGAATGAAGACGGGAATGTTATATTTACACAATTTTCTAAAGGATATGAACGTTTGATTCGATCGCAGCATTGCAAAATACATGTTATATATATATTTAAAAAGGTACATTTGTCTTTAGAATAATTTAAGAACTATTTATTGCAAAATGCTGTCCTGCATTTTTCTATTCCTATCATCGGACCAATTATAATCATGAAGACAATTGTTTCATACCCTCGCAAAATTTAATACTGAAATAGAAACTCAAAATAACGAAATTCATTACATAGCCTCTTTGTGCTTTATACGACAGTATACATACATTTCAAAAATCTGATTCCCGTATATTATAAAATATTATATAAACAAAAGCAGACCAGTTGAAAAGGTTAATGATATTATTTGTTATACCTGGTTTCAGTATAAAACAAAATGGATTTTTTATCTTTTAAGATTAATAATTTCATGGGCCTCTATCTATGTAACCGATAGAAGAATTATTATCATTTAAGCTTGATGATTTGTGGAATAAGTTTGCCATTTAGTTGATGATCATTAAAGTGTGTTATTATAAAAAATATTACATTTGTAAACATTATCGAAACACCGTAAGCATTTTTGAAATCTAGTGAATTACACAATAAGCAAGCTCGATCGTGTTGCACAACAAGTTCACTGGTTTGACAAGCACTCTTAGATCTTAAAGTGAAAGATATTGTCTAAAATATACATAATATATAAATTAGGCAATTAATTTACGGATGTGTAAGTTTTACTAATATCAGTGCTGTATATTAATCTGTATTGAAACAAAATAACCTCTATTTAAAATTTAAATAAAATAATGATTGAAGGAATATATTGCAATCAAACAATTTAGAATATTTTATCGGTATATTGTACAACAGCGGTGCCCTCTGGTATTTCACATGATCTAGTATGAAAATGCAAACCTTACCGTGAGATAGCTGGTAATTTTAAAAAATATATGTGCAATTGTTTACTCACAAACGTTAAAAGAAGGTTAGATCGTTATTTCATATGCATGAATGAAATCTGTTATTCGTAAGCTTGTAGAAGAATTAAAAAAACAGCAAGAGAAATAATTTCGAGAATACGTAGTCGCAAATATAGCACGGTTCTCATATGACACTTCTCAATGTCTGATTTGAATTATGTGGCCCTAAACTGAAAGCCCTGCTTTTGATTTTTTGATATAAAGTAGTTATTCGCTTTCCTATTTATTCTTCTTATTCATTGATTTAAAATTTGAATTTAAAAGTCTACAGCCACAAAGATGATATTCGTAAATAATTAAGCAAATCCCTTTAAATTATTTCACCATGGGCACCTCTGTTGTTCATAAACATACAGCCAAATTTTATTTAGAATACTTTTTTCTTTCATGTTATTCAAGTTCTGCAGCATGAATTTACATCTCGTTGACAAGTTAGTGTTGTTATTTTAAATCATTAAGACATTAAAACTTGTTTGATAAAAAAAAATCAATTGTACAATAAATGATGGATAAAACACCACACTCTTGTCAGGATATCAGAGGATTTATGAATAACCTACAGATGATATTGAATGTAACAGTCCTATATTAGAAATTGTTTCTATGTATAATGGCGAAGAAACATGGTTCTATAATTTTGTCGCTGTTGAAAATGGCAAATCCAATTTTGGCAGAAAAGATTTTAGAATATGATTAAACTCAAGTTATTCCACTGTAATATTTGTTATTCCACTGCAAGGTTTGTGGTATATGGATATCTCTTGTGCACCATTGCCGTAGTTGGCACTTTCGTTAATGCCAAAAACGTCCCCATACTTCCCCATTTAAAGTATAATATGAGCCGCTGAGTCGCTAAAAACGCTCCTGGCGATTTTTCACAAAATAAGTTTTTAATGTACGTGTGTGCTCTATCGACAGATCTATTAATTTTTTTAGTCGCAAACTTAAAAATGTCGTTTTTTACATGATCTCGATCGTCGTTTTACACGGTTGACGCGCTCCGAAAAAACAGTGTAAAAGAATCGTTACACACTGACCATAACAGTTTTTCGTGATTTACTCATAATTCTGAAAACCTTCGGGAGCGTGTTTAGCGACTCGGTGCCTCATATATGCTACCAACAAGACCAATTCTTGCACCAAACAAATAATTTAAGCTTCTAATATTACTACTCTTTCATAGAGATACTGTTTTATAATTCTTCATAACTTAATTGTTATCAAAATCCAAAATATTGTACTATCCTCTTACTTTTTTAATGTTAATGAAAGTTGTATGTATCTTTCAGTCAATATATTTATACAGGGCTTTTTTGTCATGTAACGCAGTGAAACGGGGTACCGGCACCTTTTCACGGATTTTTAATGTTTGAAAAGAAATTAGACGAAACAATGTTCACGCTTACGTAATTGCAATACATATTTTTATAATTCGTCAAATTAAATTCATCATGAAAATTAAAAAAAAAAAATTTTGATGGCATGGGAAAAGCTACTTTAAATTTTGTTTAAATGATAATTGAATATAATTTTATTTAGTAAAAAGCTTGACAAGAAACGAGTTCCAGCACCCTTTTCTTTAAAAAATAGCCCTGTATTTATGTCATTATATCATGTATGATTTATTTAATTTGATTACTTACTTTCACTGTATATTTTACCGAATTACTGTTGCTCGAAAGTCAAAAAATTGTGAGCAAGTCAGTCTACAAAGTGGGTAAAGAATTTGAAATATTAAGTAATACAAATGCTGGCTTGGGTTTAGTGTTTGGATGTACCATCTTCTGTCAGAACCTAGACGATTTGTTACGAAACAGTAATGATGAGCCACATGTCACGATAAAAAATAAAATGCTTTAACAATTTAAAAAACGATAATTGTTCGCATATTCAAATCTAAGTATTAAAAAATTGGTTACAAATTTTATTTTCAAGCATTATTCCTTTTATAATATTATTCTTTATAAATACATTTTTCAACAATGCTCATTACAAACCGTATTGTAATATCATGACTTCTAATAATAATCAAATAGGATTCATTTTTTTTTTGTTTTAATTCAAGTATATTATTTTATTGTTGCTATTATTAGTAATAAATTAATATTCCCTATTTTTAGATGGCTTAATAATAATTATCAATGTGGTAACATTATCTTTATGGCAGGCATTATTAATTTTTTTCCTATGTTCAAATACACTTTTCACATTCAATATTAATTTAAATACAATATAACACTATAATACAAAGCGTCCGTCTTTTCAAAACCGCAGTAATTATACAAACGGATGTCGATCTGCAGTATTAATTTTACAATTGCAATATATCTTAGAAACACCTTCAGGTATTTTGCACAATACATATAGCACCGATACCTTCTCTTCAGTTGCACACCAAAGATGAATTTAAATTTCTCGACAGTGAACATTTTTAATTATTTGTTACTGAGTAGTGAAATACTTATTTAGTAGTTTCAGTGTACTGCAACACCAACCATTTGATGTATTTGGTAAATCTATGGAATGCAGGATTATTGAATGACAGTAAAAAATTCTTCAACATAGTTTATTTTTTTACTACACAAGTCAAACTTTAAAGTTTAATGCTAGTTAAAATGGCAAAGTAATGAATCAAATTAAGAATTGATATTATTACAAGTGTAGGCATTTCTAATAAAACATATTTTAATAACGTCAACCAGGGTTAATTACAGAATTTATTTTAAACAAATAGATTGAATCTAAACGAAACAATCTTGTGAGAAATACGGAGATTAGAGAGCTGTACAAACAACTCTCTGACACTTTGGTAGAGTCTAAACACTGCCTTTTTCTCCATCCTCTCCGCTCCGTGGGAGTATATTATCATATGACGTATTTGTCAGAAGGTAAAGAAACCTTTTCAATACAATGAACTGCGAGAA
This sequence comes from Himalopsyche phryganea, assembly GCA_022494535.1. Lineage (NCBI taxonomy): Eukaryota > Metazoa > Arthropoda > Insecta > Trichoptera > Rhyacophilidae > Himalopsyche > Himalopsyche phryganea. The sequence goes on along the minus strand of JAGVSL010000125.1, from coordinate 914,580 downwards.
GATACCGATGATACATGCATTGTAATAGTTTTATTTTCTGTTACATTATAGATGAGCTGAACGTACATAATACTTTTAACTCTTGCCTATAACTATCTGCAGATAATTTCAATAAACTTTTCCTATTGACATACGATGTCATTTCTTTTTGACACAATTCGTTTTAAATAACGTACATTTTGTATACAATCCAGCTCGTATACAATAAATAACCCTAAAATAAAATATCAGTACAAAATAATCTTCTTATTGTGATATCGAGGTATTGCGGACACCGAGATAAACGTATTATCTTTCCATCTCCGAAAACTTAATTTTCAGCGACCAGAAATTATAGTAACAATTGCAATATTGAAAATAAGTTTGTCGGCGATCACCCCGGTGGCCGCGACCCTGCGTCTTACGATTACAATTCAAAACCGCTAATTATTTCCGCGCAACAATCAATCTATCGGATGTCCATATTAAATTGCAGCTTTAAAGGCTTCGGTGGATTACTAAAAGCGTTTGGACTTATTATCTTCATGCGCAAATCATTTCCTATCGTTAAAATTCTTTTTAATTATTCATCTCGGTCTACTTCAACGCGTCCCATCTTCTTCAAACAACTGCCGTCTTTAATTTCTCTTTATCACGCTCGGAAATGATCAACTCCAACTATCGATAATTATAGGTAAGATATCTGCAACGTGCTTTGCGACTAAAACAATTATTTGAACATAACACGCGCAATAGTAGGCATAGTGCGTGAGAAAGCTTATTTGGGAATTCTGAATCGAATGCTTTGTCAAGTGCTTCAAGTAATTATCGCCAAATCTATATTTTTGTAAATTGTTTTCTACATACAGCAGGGTAAGTATAGTTTGCCGTAGAATAATCTCAATGAATAATTGTAGGTATCTATCTCCAAAAACCAATATATCTGAGATCACTGAATTTAAATACATAAGTTTCTTTTACTAATTGTTAGAAATGCATTATGCAATCATCAAGAGTTTTACGCGCGATTAAATGCCAAAATAGTTACCGGTAATAAATGTCTTACGAAATCAATTTACCTTCACCGGATCGTACTTCGATTAAAACTGAAATATAAGTTTCTCCGTTACTTTATCAGTGGTAACCTCGCTATTTTAATTTAACAAACACTAAAATTGCGTCATTGAACAAAGTTTAATATTCGATTCATTTACTGTTGTCGGAATGAAATTACAATTTGTAATTGGCACCAAGAAACAAAGTCAAAGTTTCATAAATCTTCCAGCATTAATTGTGATATTTTGGCGACAAGCCAACCAACCACTCAGAACTGTCTCTTTCATTATTCTCCATGTATGAAAATAAAATAAAAATTAAGAATTGCTGTCCATTTTTTGAATGATCTATTTGAGACACATTGGTTTTCGGAAATACGGGCCTCATTTCTGATACACTAAGCTTCGTTACGTGACATTTTCATCAAGCAAAGCGTTGTCACTATGCCGTCATTGTTTCTTTTGCAAAAATCGTTCAAAAAGTCATCGCCGAGCAAATTGATCACTTCCGAGCTCGTGACTCTGAAACTAGTCACTTTGAAGCCGCTCAATCGCTGTTTCAATTACGTGATAATTGTCTTTAAGCAAGTCGTTCATTAATGGGACGCGTTGGCGTGTCTCAAGTGGCCGGGGCGTGCTGTTCTCTAGTGCCGTCGCGCGGGACTGTTTCCCGTTCTCTATCGCGCGCTGCGGCTGCTACGTGTGACGGGCTGCTTTCTTCCCGTGAGTTGAGACCCCGCCACGCTTCTTTGCATTCTGACGAGGAACGCTTTGTATGAGCTGAAATGATATCAAACACCGCATTACAATAAAAGTTTACTTAAGTTTACAACATACTTAGAATTCCTGTGAAATAAATTACTAACGAAAAATATTATTCTACAAAACACTTAAATTAAAAATTTAGAGGGCTTTTATGTTTGTCATCAATATGGTTGGCTTAAGGCCTCTCTAGTTTCCTCCAATTTTTCAAACCATGCACTTAAATTTACTTTTATCAATACTCACTGTTCAATTAGCATACTACAGGGTGATTTCTTGCCTCATAGGTATTGCTTGTAACTTTTCCAGTAATTGTCGCTCCTTTACTTCACGCATCAACAAAGTGGCGAGCTTTACTACATCGTAAAGTTGGTTTGTTTTTAGATCATTTTATTTGATGAACTTCATTTACTTTTGTTCTCGTCTAACCTCACAAATTAAAATACAAATGCAGCAATTATAAATAAGCAATAATAACGAGCTCACATCTATCGGATAATTCTCGACACGCTCTCCTCAGAGCTCCCTGGTCGAGCGAACTGGACGCGGGTGAAGCTCTTCCTGTATTCGAGGAACCTCCGACCGAGCCTCCGCCTCCTCCGGAACCCGAACCTCCACCTGAACCGGATGACGCGCGACGGGAACTCACACCTCCAGACTTTACACCACACTGTAAAAACAAATCAGATTAATAAATTATTTGCAGACCTATGTTATCAAATAAAATTCTTTATTGTACTTACATGCATCTTGAATGATCCACCGCTGGTTGGACTGGAACAAGACGCCACCGAAGACGAAGATCCATTTTGATTATGACTATGATGAGCTACGTTGACTCCTCCGCTGCTTTGGTTGAGATTGCTGATTGCTTGTGCTTGCTGAAGAGTCGCAGGCTGTCGAGAACTAGCCGTATACCGTGAAGAGTTACCGTTGCCCGCATCACTCGGATCACCGTTCTGTAAAGTGCGATTAAAACTTTTGTCATTTACGAACATGAAATGGTTAAATGTTTTTATGAACAAAGTCATTTCTAAAAATGTAAGAATTTAAAAACAGAGATATCATTCCAATGATAATGTGACATTTTATTTTTTTTTTTTTATTTTCAATAAGTAATTTGAAATGATAACAAAAAACAAGAATAATAACAAAATACATAAATATAGTATAGCAAAGTTATCAATTTGATTTTACACTGCAAACATACTGTTGTTACGAAAGATGGAACACCAATCAAAAATGATGAGATAAGTTAAAAGAAGAATTCTAGCTTGTAAAAATGGGCATAAACACAAACAAACATCAGGAGATTATACAAAAAAATAGTAGAAGAATATGCGGTGTTAGTAGACTAGCTCTAAAAGGGGACGAATACAACGATAATAACGTTCGATATATCGTGATCAAAAACCTGATTGACTCCATCCATGGAAGAATGTGAGGTGGGACTCTTCACCGCGTCGAATACTGAAGAGTCACAGCTCCCCAGCTCCGTAGGTTCCAGCTGAAAACATTGCACGGACAAATTTTTGCTCAATTACTACGGATTCTCATTATGTAAGCATCGCTATTTCAACACCGAAACTGGAACATTGTAGAATCAACAAATGAATTTAAATTAAAAGCAAGCGTAGCCAATGTTAAGTATTAAATGTTTACCTGTCTGGCGAGGGGCGCCTGCAACCTATCACAGCTGTCCGTCGATCCTCCGCTAAGGCTCTCACTGGTTGATTCAGTACCACCTTCAACACATATATAATGTAATTTTAAAATAATCTTTTTTATCATTCTTTTATTATCATCAGACACAATTAAAAATGACTAAAAATACTTATGAACGCTCGGCTTGGACGAGTTAATATGTTAAGCTAGGAATCTTTATTATTTCTTCTAACAGTTTGTTTATAAAGACACATATATTATTCATTATTAAGTTTGCATTGTTGTCTCAAAATGTAGCTTAATATATCTATCAACAATACTTGACCGCCGCCGATTTTTGAACAGAATTGTCAGTCTAGAATAAACTTCTCCAATCACCATTTTATGCAAAATAAATATCTTGTCTAATTTTAATAATCATCGCTAATATATCAGTTTTAGAATTTATTGAAATGTCAGTTCTGATTGAGTATGGCAACATTTCTAATGCGACGGTGGCACCCTCACTAGCGGCCAAGTTAAATTGATAAATCTATACTATGTTTTACATTTATTTTACAATTATTTTTAATGACCATTAGAAAGCTATCATTCATTTATAAATATAATATAAAATAAAGATAATTTTCGTCATAGCTTTACAAATGAGTATCGTCCAAAACAAAAAAATATTATTATTTTTAAATATGTCAAAATATCACTATTATTACACGGCGCATTGAAATTAGCTATGTTTCAATGTATTGCCCTCTTTCAATTTAATATATTAATAAATATTAATTGACGTATTTGAGAATCAGCTATACAGTTCTGAAGACAAGATTTTTAAAAACCTAAACATGGTTGTTGAATACACAAATATAAACTACTTGAACAGAAAAAATAAATTTAACAGATAGTTAAGCATAACAAACCATGATGTGGAGGATGCTTCCTCTGCGCTCTAGGAGATCTTGGAGGAGCCGGCCGTGGTCCGCCACTGCCGACAGCTCTGCACACGCAGCCCTGAATGTGTTCACACACTCTGCGGAATCGACGGATGTTGCCTGCAAATACAGAAATAGTCATTCAATCACGGTACGATATGGTAATGCTTGGTGGATAAATCAGCTTCAAATAACTATTTAGATATCTGGTATGTATGTTCCTTACCAGACAATAATGTGAAAGTTATAGCGTAGAGATATTCTTTCCCATTCTCGCCGGCCTGTTTTGTTATTGTAGAAATATCCACCTGTAACATAATTGAACAAACATTCTATTCAGTAAATTAATATCAACATTCATGTCATATAGGTATCAGGGGCGTATATTCAGGGTGTGCTAGGTGTGCGGCGCACACTTGCAAAATCATCTAATACATAAATTAAGAAATTTAGAAAATTTAGAGCATACAGCGATATATTGTTCTGCATACAGTAGTATTTGTAAGCGCTTGTATATCGTATGCAGTGCACAGTATGTATTGGTATTTGACAGTTCAGGCATAACAACTGCATACTGGCCGCGCTGACCTTGAGGGCGAACTACGAATCAATCTAATCGTTCGCAGTTTAACGGCCCAACTCGACCTGTCCGCTGACAGTGCACAAGTGAAGTTGGTTTCGAACTTAGTGCACTTAGTGTGTACATCAAAAACTCTTACGTTACTGCTTTTTTATTACATTATTTCACAATAACGGGTCACTCCTTTGTTATATTTTGGCGTAAAATAGTTTATTATGTTATTTACATATTATCAATATTTATATTTTTTATTCTAGATTCTATTTTTTTATTTACCGCAATAATGATGAGGAATACTGTTGAAAATATTTTGGATAATCCATAGAAAATATCCAAATGAATTACTTAACAAACTGCAACAATTCTATGGAACATTTTTCGATTATGTAAGTTTAAAAAATGAGCTTACTGCTCTTTATAATTTACTTGAATTTGCAGAGAAATCTGTTCATGAGCTTGTACAATTTATGAATAAACATAATCTTGAGTCAGGTTTTCAGGAAGTAGATAAATTAGGCAAACTAAAATAACTAACTCTGAAACGAATCAATACTTTTTATCGAAGTACCCAAGGCCAAGAAAGACTACGGGGCCTTAGCTTGATTTTGATAGAAAAGGGAATCCTTGAATGGATATTAAAAAGAAAAGCACCTTTTATGACAACGTGATTGAAAAAATTATGAGTAAAGAAAGAAGATTAGATTTAACGAATAAATAATTTTTATTTAGTAATATTTCAGATGCAATTTTAGATTAAGGTGTGTTGTTATTTTTTTTTAATAAGAAATAATTCTTAAGCATAATTTACTGTAATTTTATTTATTCATATATGGGAAAGGCTATAAGGCAGTTTAAGCGTGTCAAAGCTACAGCTAATATTTTTTTTTAAAAATGTACGTTTTCTTATTTTTTACAGCACACCCAATACTAACACTCACCGTACGCTACTGATAGGTATACTCATTTTATATTCAACAGAATTTTGAAAAAACCACATAAGAAATTTTTATTTAGATTCCTATCACATAAGGTACTCGTATTATATTGAATACTCATGATAATTTTGAAAAGTAACGTTTGACATGATGCATTCATTCATTCCCATCATTCACACTCCTGAAGAAGAAAACTACGGAAAAACGGTTTCAAAATGGTTGGGTGAATTCTGCCAAGATAATATTCATATAGATCACTGGTCGTCAACCTGGTCCGTAACATCGTGGGCGGTGGGAAATTTAGTCTTTTTTTTGTTTATTTTCATCGAAATCATCTCTTAAACTCGACTCGTGGCTAAGTTTATTTGAAGAAACTTCGCTACGCTAACCCGACGGCCGAGAGAAATAGTGCATAAGGATGGGGTATTTTTGTCCTTTTCTCCACCTTTCTCGCTTAAACCTATCGGAATAAAACACAATATTTATCCTATTCCGACTTTCGACTTGTTTGTTTGTAAACACAGTACCTACTTAGATTTTTGAGACTAGACGTCAATCGTGAAATTGAATTTTTAAAATGAAAATAATTAAGTTCTTTTTTTTCAATTCACACTATTTTTCAATATGTTAATACATTTGCAACGGGGGCAATATGACCAAAATAGGCGGTACGGCGGGGCTAATTCGCAGGAAATTGACAATAGGTCATGGAAAGAATAGCATGAAACTGAACAATCGACAATTACGCGAAAACAAGTTATATGGATATTTTCCTAAAGGTGTTTCGTAATAAACTGATCAAATTCTTTCAATAAAATATCATTAATCAAACATGAATTATTAGTTATGAGCGATTAATGTCGCCTATGTCGAATGACGCGAGAAACGCAGTCCCCGCCGCAATACTAAAATCTTTGCGACGCGGAAAACGCGTCCCCCAGGAGCTAGCGTGTTAAATACTCTTTCTACAGTATAAACAAAAAGTTAAAAAAACTCTTTTTTACAATCTTTCATCTTCTCGAAATTATTGCATCCTTGCACAGATTGAATTACTGCGAGGTGGGCGGTAAGAAAATTGTATCATAAAAAACATGCAAAAATGGGTGGTAGGTATAAAAAGGTTGACGATCGCTGATATAGATTATTGTTTCACAGTCGTTTTGGAAGTTGAGAATGAGCTACAATGTACGAAATGTGAAAAAGTGTATGAAAAATGTTCAGAAAAGAAATCGTTTTTTCACTCCTTCATTTCCCTCTTTCATATCTTCACATATTTTCGAAAAATAATTATTCAATAAAAATGTCAGATTCAAAAAAAGTAAAAAAATCGGTCATCGCAGGATTGCATTAGTATCTTTTTATACGTGAAAACATTCCACATATAAAAAGATATAAGTCAATTAATTTAACTGAAATACCAATAAATGAGGGAAAACTACGAACCTGGAACCTAACATGCCTCTGAAACATGGCAGGCGCTGTTGAACCTCTTTTATATTCCACTCGGAAAGACATGGGACTAAGCACACTGTGAGATAATTCTGCTATCTGAAAAAATAATGAACACATTAGATAAAAAACACACCAACAAAATTCATGAAATATAAGCTTCGTAAGTAGCGACTCACACTGAGGAACGCGTGAATGAGATCAGCTTTGACCGTGGCGAGGGGCTTTCCTTTGACGAGTACCGTGAATGTTTCATCTTTCTCTGTCGCCATTAGGGAGCCAAACCAAGACTTTTTAGTTAGCTCAGGAGAGGACTCTGGTGTAAGGTGAACCTCTTCGGAAGAAGCTGCAACAAAATGGCACACAGAAAATTATTATTTATACATTTGAAGTGTTTTATCTCTAAGGTTAAATCATTGTCAAATTGGCATAGAATATCTTCTGCGTGTTACATTACTACACATGACAGCCACAAAGTCTCTCATATAACTCACAATTGACAGCATTTTTTGAAATTCAAAAGTTATAACAGAGGTATAAAATTAATAAAAGTATTTGCCATTAAAGCTAACAATATCCAAGGTGTCAGATATTTTAAAATTAAAAATCATATTTGATCTACTCAATAAGAAATTCACTCAAGATCAACTCGAGTAGAAAACACTGATGTGGTTAGATTGAAAATATCTAAATTTGATATTGACCTTGCCAGGACGCATCTGATTGCTAGGGTACACCTCTTTACACTATACCACAGAAGCCGCCATTAAATGTTAAGAAATTTAATATTGTTTACTGTTAGTCCTCCGTTGAAATTTTTTTTTTTTAAAAAAGTTGAAAGTAGTCTAAAACTTATACATTAAAAAAATAGATGCTCTACTTTTAATCGTCTTCTAGGCACCTATCACAGAATTCAATTTTATTTAAATGTTCTACCTTCATTATATCTTTATTTGCAATTTGATGATTTCAGTCTCTTATCACATATTTGCAATTAAAAAAATCATACCTTGCATTTTTCTCCTGTGGAACCTCGGTGAGCCGAGGAATGAATTCTTAATAGTGGTAAGACGAGCCCTCCAATGAGGTGGTGTAGGGGAAGCAGGCGGAGTCAGCACCATGCCTAAAATAACAAAAAATAATATAAAATATAGACACACAAACAAAACAAATAAATGATTACCCAAACTAAAATTCAAAAAGGTTCGTGAAAACATCACTCACCAGTCAACGTACCCAAGTTTCCAAACATTCCGCTGGTTCCACTGGTCTGGCTTGCATTTCCAGGAAGTGAACATCTCTCTCGTCCATCTGAAAGCATTATTCATTATGCGACGTGCAACGACAGGAAATCAGCAACTCGAAATTATAGCAAAATGTCCGCAAAACATACTTCTTCAGAGGCTTTGTGTTTTGAAAGAGAAAAGAAAACGTACATGTGAACAGAATTCTGGATAAAAAGTGAAGTGTTGAGATTATTATAATGATCTATCATGTTATATCTTAAAAATCCATATTTCATCACGTAAAAACATCATATTATAGAAAAAATGACAAATTTTATCAATATGGTGGACTAATTTCCGTCACAAATATATTTGCCATTACTAAAATGTATCATGAATCATATAAAAACAAACAGAAATGTTTATATTATATACAAACATAAAAAGCAGAATAAAATCATTTTAAAAACTTATAGTTTGCCAATAATGCAATAGAGTGGAATAATACACAGAAAAAGATGAAAAAATATCGCAAACTCAGGTCTGAACCTACAAAATGGAGAAAAAGCAAAATTAACATAATCAATAATGAGAAGCAATAATTATTATGCACGTTTAAAGGTGAGCAAATGAAAGGCTACACGAGATTGTGAAAGATGGTGGATTTGTGCAAATCAGAAAGGTGAGAAGACATCTATTGAGGAAATTCGAAAGTAGGTTAGTAACAAGTAAAGAAATAATGAAAGCGTGTGCGAACATTTTGATCTTATGAATATGTTAATCCAAGTATTTCTTCTAGACATTAACAACAATTTTTATATTGGCGTTCACCGATTTGTATAATTGTTTACATTATTAATATTATTTCTTTTAAGCGATTTTCAAGAATTCAACTAATTTACCAAATTGTAAATAAAGTCAATGAAGTTAACAGTAACGAAAAAATCGCCGTTCCAGAACAACGACGAAATGCTCTTCATTTTAAATTACCGAATCGCATTTCAATTCCATTGAACATGAATGTTTCAATTTTCTTCAAGTTGGCAATCCATTCTACACAAGCAATGACAGTGTGGCATTGACAAAGTGTCGTTGACATTAATCGAACTAAAATATAATATTGTATCTATTGAATTTTCCGGACGATGTTAAACGTTGACAATAATGCTCGGATTTTAGTGTTCATATAAAATGGTCCTTTTATTTTATGGAAAAATCAATAAATATTACAATTTGTAAAGGTTGTGAAAATAACGGTTTCGGAATGCCAGTTCTTGAAATGTTTGTTTCAGTATACAACAATATAACTAACTTAAACCCCGATTAGTAAAAGCTATGAACTGCAAACAGTAATCCGACAATACGCATAATTGGAATTTTTACACAATGGTAAAAACAATTCTTGTTAATATAAAATTAAATTAAAAATTGATAACTTAGTTATTTCATTTGGTTCCACAATTCTTGTTACTGAAAGAATTCCGTTAACAATGAGTTATAAAAGCTTACTGATGTTTAATGATTTTTAATTTTATTTTAATAATGAATTCCTACAAAGTTTTCAAAACAATTGTAGTTGCGCATCCATTTTGATAAAATATTGAAAATGAAGATGACGAGGTACGGAAACCATTGGTGAAAGTAAACCACATGCTTTGGGATTCAGGGGTGGTAAGCGGGGGATTTGCATTCATGTCTAAACAATCATGTTGTCTTTCTGCGAATTACGCCTCACCCCTGGAAGGCGTATCGCCAGAGAGCGAAGAAGTAGGACTGGCATTCCCGGTCGCGGAAGCGGTAGCCATTGTCCCCGAGAGACCAGTCACATGGCCCTCATTGATTATTATTACACCTTCGTTAGGATCGCCGCCTGAAAAACACAATACCAGTGTTGCCATACTCACTTATATCAACATTCAAAATTTTACAAAATTCGACATATTATATAGACTTACGTATTGTGGAATTTAGAAGAAAAAATCAATGAAATAGCTTCTCTTCCCATTGTAAAAAATTCACCAATAAACTGCTGTCAATTGTTTCTTCATGATCATAATGAGTGAAACCAGTCCCTTTTTTCATAAAAAATATGGAAATAGTACAAAACAAATTGTGTATGTGTTTTTTTTAATATAATGCCTTTCCATCAAGAAGACAGTCAACACCTTATAAGCACTATCAATTCGTTCAGTGCATGTTTTTTATTCAGCTTCATTTTTATATTGTTCCTTTGGCATCTTCAGCTTCGATATATGCAGCCAGGCTAATCTAAATCTACCACTAAATTTTTAATACATATCTTTTTTAAAGAAAAGCATTTATAACCTTTAAATTATTAAACATTAATTTGAACATTTGGCTGCCCCTGAATTCTACCCAACTGGTGTTATGCACCCAAAAAACCCAAGATTGGGGTCATACCTTAGATATTTTGGGGACAGACTCATCTTTACAACAAAACAATCTGCAATGTCGTTCATAAATATCATACAGTTTCACATATATTTCGAACTTTGTCATATAATATTTGAATCAGTTGAAAATGCTCGCGATGAGCAAAACCGGTCCTGATTGTGTTTGCGATTTTATAACTATAATGCTTTTCCTCCAAGAATTTACAGTTAATACCTTAAAAGTGATTTTAATCAGGGTTTTTTAATTAAGTATATTATAAAAAATTACATAACCCCACTTTGAACTCTGGCCACCTCAGATTTGGTAACCCTGCACTTATAAACATAGAACCGTCAATCAATATTAGTTAAGAGTGTTGTAATTATATACTGTATACTGACTGATATTTAAGCTGATTGTAGGGCCTGTGGAATTAGCTCTTTGGTGATGATGCTGAGGCATTTGTTCGCGAGGAGTACTGCTCGGACTTTGGCCGGCCGATAAAGAAGTAGCACCTGTGGAAAATGAAACATCGTGTTTTGCAAAATACATATTTGACTGAATGACTCCAATATTTTTTAAATAATTTAACAAGTATACAAACCGTGAGTTTGCGGAGACATAGGTGATGGGGGAGTTCCACCAAGCGATGATACTCTATGAGAATGTGCGTGACCTGTGGAAATGGAATTAATAAGATTAGTTTATAAAGGTTATGTTGCTAATGAAATGTAATATATCGGATATCCATTCACTTTTTTTAACCTCAAAGAAATACACTTAGAATCCAATGGTTTATTCTGATCAATGAAGCACAAATTTGTCAAACAGAGAAATAAAAAAAACATAGGAAAAATCTTTCTAATCAATTTGGCGGTAACTAGAGTCGATATCCATTTTAATATTAAATTAAAATTGATAACTTTGTTGTTTTACTGATTGCATAACATTGTGTAACACGTGTTTTGCGTCATTGAGAAGCATTTCCAGACTAAGTAAGTTAGTAAGTTCTTGGTCTGAAGATGTTTCATAAAGGAAGCAGTGGAGGAACAAATTTATCAATTTATCACGTTTTCCGTATAATAAATACTTGTTTAAACAATAATTATTCAAAGGAAATTGATGACACAATGCATACTATATTGATATTAGAGCATCCAATCCCGGACCCCTTTTCTGACCCCGGGATTTCTGGATTGACTTTTTTTCATGTTTGAAACTGTCAAAAAAAATTTAGATAATATATTATGTACCACGATAAACCGTGTAAATGAAGACATGGAAAAAAATATATAAAAATGCTCAAACAAAATAAAAATAAAACCCCGTGAAAAGGGATCTGCAATTCATAAAAACACATAAAAGAACATAAGTCCTAGATATACGACGAAATCATTTATTTACTATCATAATATTTCCTAGCAGAATATTCGTATTCAATTGTGCGTTTATTTTCTTCGATTTTTTGTATTTTTCTTAGTAATTAAAGACATGTTACAGTTAGATGACAAAGGTTTCACACGTGCGCATCTAAAAATAGAATAGTGGTCTACAGCAGGTACGATATCCGAGTAAAGGGAGAACACAATACATTTATTATTATAATATAATATATGAATCGAAAATAGTAACTCGGCCGTCAGAAACGTTTTTTATTCGTATAGATTACCGGATAATAATTTGCATTTTATATTTTACAGTTCATTGGATAAGAATTGCTTTTTAATTTAAATTATTTTTCACTCTTTTATAGCGAATCCATAAATCCCGGTATTGGTATTAAGTCAATCCCTTAATACAAATACTCTCGGGATTCCGGATCCCGAAATTGAAAGCCCTAATTGATATGTTTTCAATTATAAGAGTCACATATTAGTAGAATCGTTATGACGGTAAAATTCAAAATTTTTCCAAACTTAAAAAAAGTCATTTTTTAACGCGATCTCAATCTTCGTTCTACACTGTTGACGCACCTCTTAAAAACGACAGTGTAAAAGAATATTATACTTTTCCTTATACACCGGAAAACACAAAAAAAATATACTTAAAACTGTCATACTGCCCAGTTTTTCGTGATTTACTCAAAACTTCAAAAACTTACGTGAGCGTTTTTAGCAACTCAGCGACTCAATTCAAATGCTATTTTTTTATTTGCTATTAACAGGTTTTCATTTAATAGCTATCAAACATATAGCAATAGGGTGTTGAATAACCTTGGTGTGAGAAATGTAAAGGACTAGAAGCGCTGGATCTGGCAGGACTACCGGAGCGAGAGTGGGCGGCTGAGGCTGCTGCTGAAGACGTCGCCGATGCTGCCGAAGGGGAGCGACCTCCTTCGCCAGATCGACGGCCACTAGCTTGTCTGCATGACAAGACACTGCGACACAGAAATATTCACATTTCAAATTTACACTATTTAATAGGTTTTATTATTCTATCATTTATATAAGAATAGTGTTATAGTAAGAGTAATAAATAACTTATTTACTTGAATTGTTGTCTTCTAGGAGTAAGGGGCGAACCTTCACTAATTTGACCAAACTGTACAGAAGACTGTCCGTTCAACTGCAAATAATAAAACACTTTTTAGTATAAAACTATAACTGAATACATTGCTTTTCCAGTAACCTCTGAATACATATAAAATGTTCTATGCTTAAATTACCATTCATAGACAATTTATTAATATTTGTTATCCATACCACAGTTTTTGAGACTTCTCTATTTGAGTGTACATGGATATTACACTAGGCTTTATTCAACTGATTTATTTTGACATGATTATGTTCCAAATAACATGAAATTTAATAAAATTGTTATTTGACTTATTATTTTATTGTTTATTTTTCTGCTTTTACTTTGTGTTTTATAAATTATTTATATCGTTAAAGCGAAAAATTAAATTGATTCTTGTTATAATCAAAGCCTTTTTTTTTCAAAGACTCTACATATATAATTTTTCACATCTTATCTTATCTTTTGCATTAGAGTTTTGAGAGAAAATTTTCATAAATATTGATATTGCATATATAAATGAATGAATGTTTGTTTGTTTGGTCTTTATGCGTTCCTATAACATTCATCCGATTTCGATGAAACTTTGGTGAGTTGTTGTGCGCACACCCGTGAAGGTTTTTAAAACAAAATCTAAAGACATCTCGGAAAACCTTCTGATTTTATTCGCGTACGCACCAGACGGTAAAACAAAAAATATTTTGTATCCAAAAGCACTTCAATAAACAGAATTAAAAGACTTTCTTTCTTAGACAGGCATTGCAACGCATGCCGGGTACTCCCTAGTTGCATATAAAATTCTTACCTTGCAGGTGTCTATCCTTTTCCGAGGTGGATCACCAGTTTCAACCGCCCTATTTCTAAGGAGTGAGTCAGTATCGTCTTCAAAAGCAGGTCGCCTCCTCTTTCTCTCCAAAAGAAGGAAATATATTACTTTTTCCGTGTTATGGCTGCAAAACAATCAAAAGGTAAATATATTTTATTGAACTATCACTTAAAGATAATATAATAAATGACATTGGACAATAATTATGCATATTATAATTAAGCATGCTAATTTCTTTCTAAGGTGAAACTTATTCTTCCTGCATTAAAACAAGTATGTTTTAGACGCATTCAAGATTGAAAAAGTAGTAACGAGTAAAAGTCGGATTTTAAAAAATTTGTAAATCATAAAACCTGTGATGGCTGATGATTATTTACAGAAAATACGTTTTGGATTCAATGGTATTTTTTCGATAATTAATACTCTGTAGTGGACTCGTGTAAGCAGTTTTGCTGGCGCACAGGGTTAGGAAACCCTAGTTTATAGTAAATCAGTTAAAATATTGACAAATCCGAGTTAACTTTTTGACTTTAATGACATTAAAGTATATGTAAAGTAATGTGAATGCAGAATCTTCTTTTATTATGTAATAATAAGTGTGCAGTACAGGTTTGAAATAATTCCGAGAATGAAAAATAATTCCGCGGTTTTAACTATAATTATTAAATAATATTTTTCCTGATTAGTGATAAAAATGATGCTTTGCTTACCTTGGACTCAAAAGTTCTTGAATTAATTTTTCTCTGTGCTTAAAACAACCGAGACTAGATATCGCCTATTAATAAGAAAAAAGCAGATTAATATTTCATAAATATAATATCCTCATAATTTTAGAATGAAGATATTTTTAGGATTAAAGACATATTTGAAATTATTTGTATACATTTTTGCAGATAATTTTAACTAAAGAGCTGTTCAGTCTTAACATATCTTGAGAAGCAAATTTGAAGAAATTAATGATGCCGAAGTATAGTTAATGATCATGTTTATAAGTGGCAGAAAGATAGAAGTCCTATCACAAAAGAATAAAAGAATTTAATTACGTTTTAGCATGCGACAACAATTGATCCTCACAGTAAATCAAAAATTTATTAGCTCTCTTAAACATATCATGTTTTAGACTTGCATCCGTACGCTTCTCATATATTATATCCACTTTTTTTTTCCATGTCCGCTTCCAATGTGGAGCATATGGTCTCCTAATGGAGGTATCTTGACAGAATTTTTCTACGAAAACTGCTTGTCACTTAGTTGCTCAACCTCTCTTTTCTTTTTCGAAGAGAGTAGGGATAGAAGGATAGGGCTATGACAGGACTAGTGGTTAGCTAATCGCTCTCGTTACGCCCCGTGAGGATGGGATTGATGGGAGGGAGGACTCAGACTACGAACAGAAATCCATAAATCGATTGAAAGATCAATCTATGAAGACCGTCCGCACCGGGAATTGAACCCGAGACATCCCGTAACCGTAGCCAGCGACGAAACCAACTGCGCCATGGACGCCGACATATTTTTAAAAGAAGTAAATTACATTACAACTAAGACCACATTTACATATCTCCCATCCAGTATAAAACAACCATAACTGCTTATCACTGTTTTGAGAAACCCATTTAAAATACTCTTTTCAAACTGATTTCAACAAAAAATCGCGAAATATTTTGTTTTTTTTAATTGTAAATATTTTAAATTTGTTAAATATAATAAGCATCAAAAATGAATAGAATTGAATAGCAGTAATAATGTGCTTACACTACAATTACGTGAATCCTACGGAAATATTTGCATTTAAAATAGAAAATGACAACTTTAGCACGTGTGGTTGTTTTATACTGGATGGGCAATATATCTGTTGAGAAAAGTGTTAATAATTGCAATTAAATCAAATTAAATTACCTGTAACACGTCAGGGTCCATGGCATCAGCTGTTGGGATGATATGCGTCTGAACAACTTCCATCATAGGTAGCTCTAATTCCAATTCACCTTTACCTCCCGCCGTTACCCACGGATGCCTATTAATATCTGCCAACTAAAATACAACAATAATAATTTTAAATATTTTCAAATTGTTACACAGAGGCATTTGAATCATTTTCTTTGATAGGTCCTGCAGTTACTTTATGATTAATTTCACAAATATTATTTAAAATATAAGGTACCCTAGAGGTACCATACTATGGCTAAATTGTTTACACCATAGACGTTTTCATACCTCGCCATGTTTTGCGTAGATCTTGATAAAAATACTTAAATTAAAATATTTTAAGAAGAAGATATTATGTCATCATAAACACATGCCATCATCTCTGGCACATAAAAATAACTGGACTTTTCATCTATCAATCTTAATGGTATGAATATATAAGAATGTTTTCAAATATAACCTAAATATTAGAATTTTTTGATGAATTCGGCAGTAACCTTTGTGGAAATTCATTTTTAATGTATTCCACTGGCTGTATTACTGAATGTGACATGTACTTCGCTTCTTTAAGAAGCATGTTGAGACTAACTATATCGCAAGTTTATTTATTTTTCAGGTAAACAATGATTCTAATTTTCAACTTAAAAATGAAGGGTAGGGCGATTTTATTTCCTTCTACTGGACGTGGGGAGGGGATAAGACACAGACGATACTAGTTATAATTACCATTACACTATGTACTAATTATAAAATTAGTTACTAGTGTTTGGAGGTGAAAATTCCAATTGAAATAAATTTAATAGTGGTGAGCCAGCTGTCCTATTTAAAATAGTTTTATTAATTTCTAAAAACTCTACGCTATTCATTTTAATACCTTTTTTATTTACTTGTTGGAGTATTTCCAAGTTAATATTTTTATTAAAATTATGATCATTTTCAATTAAATGATTCGCAAACTCTGAAAAATTATTACTATTGGGAAAAAACATTTCTAACCGTAAGTCGCTTGTCAGGGCTAACTTCAATCATCCCTCTCAGCAGTGCTTGACAATCAGGTGGTACAAAATGAGGAATATGAAATACGCCCCTCTTGACTTTCTCCAGCAGCTGCCGGAGGTTGTCATCGTCAAACGGTAAGGCCCCAACTAATAGGGCGTACAATATTACCCCGCATGACCACACGTCAGCTCTCCGGCCATCATATTTCTCGCCCTGAAATTAATAATTCAAATTTCAGACATATGGCTCGTAATATATGTGACACATTATTGAAATAAACTAAATATGGAATTAAGGTTCCCGGAATTTGTCTCATTTTTATAACTGATTGCTGCATTTTCTTTTAATAATATATTTTCCATAATTTTCAAGTCTTCTTCCTTTTTCGAATCCTTTTAAAAAATAAAACACAATTCATACTACTTCCACATGTTTATAATGATCAGAACCGGTTTCGCTCATCACGAGCATTATCAACTGATAAAAATACAAACATAACAGGCCTATTTATATAAAATTGAGTGTTAAAATTAAGGTATATAAAACGGATAGTTTATGAACTAAGACAATAAAATTACTGATCAGCAAACAAATCATACATAAATCAAATAAAATAGTCTACAATTAAAATGTTATGGACCTCTTACAAATCAATAAACACTAATCTGAAATCACAAATATAGCTACATTAAAAGTCCATTATCTTGGCAAAAAAAATTTAATGACATTACTGATGCATTAAGCAAATAGTGGACTATTTTTTAAATATAATGTCTTTCCACCAAGAATTGACAGTTGTGCTGGCGTATTCTCATAATGGAGCATCTCTACTGAACTTGTTTTCACGAGTATTGAAGAGAGAAAGAGAGAAAGGAAAGAGGGGTGTTAGTTAATTGAATGAGTCACCTGGAAAAAGTTACAACCAACAAAATTATGTAAGATGACTTTTCAACAGAAAATCATTTCTCTGGAACGTTTTTCTTTTGACTGTCTAACTTCCAGCGACAGTGATGTCATGAATAATAATCTTAAAGTAAATTTTTATAACTCAAACTGTCTGTAAGCTCCAGTGAAACGATTTTCCATTGAAAAGTCAATTTAGAAAAATTCATTGGATACAGATGACCCACTCAATTGTTCTTTCTGAAAACATCAAACACATCCATTCCTTTGAATTAAAATTCAAAAATCAATGTATGAATATTCGCAATCCATCATTTGAGAGAGTGACCCCACCTCGCAACCTAATAAGATGAAAGCCCAAAACATCTTTACAGATTATCACAATCTATGGTCTGTTTGAATATCATTAATGGTATTGTGATATCAATACTTACCCTGATAACTTCCGGGCAAGCATAATGCGGAGATCCACATGATGTTTCTAATAGGCAGCCGGCAGGCTGAAGGGACGCCATTCCGAAGTCAGCTACCTTGATATTGTTCCTTTCGTCTAGTAAAAGATTTTCGGGTTTTAGGTCTCTGTGACTGAAAACATGAAAACATTAGATTATTTTTTGACAACTTCGACCATTTAATCTTCCAAAAGGTTCAAGACTATAACATAAAATGGTTTCCTTTAATAATCAGTAAAAAATTTAACCTGTCGTTTGTAGAAAATCTATTTTTAATATGGTGTTATCTATAATGTAAGATGTCAACACAATGTGCAGTAGAAACACACGAGACAGCTGGCAACACAACCAGTGGCATAAAAAAGTTATCACTTTTAATTTTATAGTAGTATTACTTTATTTTATATTAATATTAAATTGTGTATTTTTTTAACCTTGTCCGCTCCTAATGGAGCAATCTCAACAGAAGTTTTTTTATAAAACTTGTTTGTAAATATTATAACTGTAAATTGAACTAACCATATTGAATGACTATGGCAAAAATCAAGGGCTGATATTATCTGTCTAAAGAATCTTCTAGCTTCTTTTGGAGTGAGCCTTCCCTTCTTTACTAGATAGTCGAAAAGTTCACCACCCGATACATGCTCCAACACAAGGTACCTGGAATGAAAATTAGACAATGACTAACAATTAAGCGGCTGTACCTATAAATGCATAGACGATTTCATTGCGTAGAAATATATGAACCCACAATATGATGAAATATCTTTCATTATCATGATGGTCATCAGGATGATCAGAGATAAACATCCAAAGAGTTTTTTGGTATTTTAACTTACCAAGTGAAAGGAAATACATGTCTTTTTAGTAATGCGTTTATTGGCCTTGTTGCAATAATAGATATTTTAACATTTCGAAATAGATATTGCCGCCAACCGTGCAGCCGACGGCGTCGTGAAATTATTGTTGCCTTTCTGGAACAGTTGGGCAGTCTAACTTCTTCGACGTGCAATCGCGTTCTGCTGTATTGCCCCGCTTCCGTCTATGGTATCCGCGTAATTTTCAATGTTGTTAATTCGTAGGTGTTGACTGCCGTATTTATTCGTTTTCCCACATCTTTTTCACTATATCAATTGCTATTATGAATTATATTTACTTCTTATTTTATTTTTTTCAACGAGAACTTGTTTAAAGCTTTATTTTTATTTTGATTCAATGTATCAATCATCCAGTTCATTGCGCAGACATCTCCAAATAACCCATATTGAGATAATAGGAAAAGCAATATTCAAATCGTAACCATAAATCAAATATTATTGATTTGTATCTGAGTTTTATTCCTTTTTATAAACAGGTGTTTATGCTATTATGTAGCAATGAGCTACTTTCCGATTATAGTCAGAAATATCCATATTTTGTTTAGTTCTTTAGAAGATTATCTGCCTTAGCATTTTTTTGGTGGCATTTTTGAGATATCTGAGTACCAAATTTTACATAAAATTGCATAAACTCAAATTTTATTTTGAGCTGTTGTCTGACTAATGAACTGGACGATCGATATGCAAATATTCAGTAGAGAAATCTGACTCCAGTTCGCAGAACAGAAGACTAGAGTATTAGTCACTAGACCACTATAATAAATGATCACAATACTCGTCAAATTGTCACAGATAAAGGAACAGGGAGTAGAGTGAATATTTGAGAGTTCTAATATATTGATTGAGAATTGATTCTATTCAGGATGGGGTTGGATTAGTGGCAAAGAATGGAATGATCACAGACATTCATACCTTTGAATATAATTCGCTTAAGAACCTAATATATCTTCGACTAAAAATACTGTAATATATTCAAATACCCCCTTTGCACTAAACATGGTAGTGTAGAATGAGATAATTTTTTAAAACAATTCTAGTATTGTTTGCCTTTATTTCCTGTTAGCAATCTTTTTATCCAATTTTATTTTATTGAAATGAATATTATTTGGTATCATTTTTGATTTATAAATATCACAAATTTATCCGTATGTGAATTGTATAAATAGCTATCCCGTGAATCTTCTACATCAGTTGACAATGCTTATTGGACCATACTTAATGTAATTTTATGATTATGAAGATTACTGTTACATGTTTGAAAAAGTTATGCTGCTGATATACAAAATACAATATAATACTCACAGATATTTGTTATTTTCATATACATCAGAGAGACCTAATACGTGCGGGTGATCAATCAGCTTCATGATGGCAATCTCTCGCTCCACCTGTAAAATACATTAAGAATAATTTATCAAAAAGTTCCATCATTATCAGAGCTACATCTTAGTGCAAGCATGGCTACCTCAATCACCTTTTCACTCCTGCAAGAGCTGTGTATGCTTAACATGCCGTACTCTTCAATATTCTGGCATTCTAGGTTAGTCTTCTCCAAAACACCAAGAAACCTTTTATAGGAATCTTTTATTCGACTTGTGTAATTAGATATCTTGACATTTTGATATAGATTTGCCACCAACCTTGCAGTCAACGGCTAGTGAGAAATTATTGTCGCCTGTTTCAGAGTATGAGATAGTCCTGTTTTTATGACGTTCGATCGAGTTCTATCTATCGCCCGTCTTGGTGTATGGTATGACGCGTTTTTTTTGTGTCTCTGCTTTCTTCAGTGTTGGTAACCCGTCGGTGTTGTCTATCGAATTTATTCATTCCCTACACCTTAATTAAAAATTAATGACCATCATTTTATGAACTTATCTAATGGTGCACGGAGAACTTTTGAAGACCGTATGCTATTCATTTATTTTTTAAACCATGTCCGCTCTCAATGTGGCTTCCTAATGGAGGTATCTCAACAGAAGTTTTTCTAAGAGAACTGCTTATTACTCAGCTGCTGAACCTCACTTTTTCTAAAAGAGTAGAGATAGAAGGACAGGGCTAGGGCCGGACTACTGGTCAACTAATCGCTCTCGCTACACGCCGTTGTTAGGATCGGAGGGGTGGGAGGGAATTCTAGAAATCACAAACATCTATGCCTACGAACAGAAATCCATAAATCGATTGAAAAATCAATGTATGAAACTGTCGGTGCTGGGATTCGAATCCGTGAGATCCGTAACTGAAGCCAGCGACGTTGACCACTGCATCAAAGACGCAACATGTGCCATAGACCATGTTACTTCAGCTGTCGTTTTATCCATATATGTATGTCCTGTTTGATAATTAGAAATAAATTCAAATCAAACCCATTTCAAAATTAAAAAATATTGAAAAACATTTTTTTTCTGTGTTTACTTACAATGTGGTCGAATTCTAATGGAACAACACAACAGAACTTTTATAACTCTTACAGCCATAGCCTTTTTCGCACGAATTTATTTTCAGTCAATCGATCTGTTAAAACGCTCACTGTGGCTAAAAATAGATCAATTTCAACAGTAGAAAATGTAAAATTATGTGAAATATATATTAGTTATCCTAAATAGATCAAGAAGTAAACTAAACTCTTCGCATCCTCGCTAAAATAAATCGAAGAAAATGAAGAATCTGATACACCGCCAACACGCAAACAAGCAAGCGCGTAGCCGCATAAGTATGTGTACTACCTAGGGCTGACGACTAATGCTGCGTATCGGCAGTTCAAAGCTGAAATTTGAAAGACTGAAATCGAGAGTCTTCTTTTCAAAAATATATTTCCTTGTGTTCTACTTGACATTTTCATGATCTGTCGCCTAATTCTCTACGTAAAGGTTTGAACTGTTTTATATAACCACATGTGTGTCTGTCTAGTTTGGCCAGAAATTCGAGATAAAGATTTGGACATGTAAGCATGTCCAGCGCGTTCATCGGGTTAACAAGACCTGGTTGTAAGATAGTCGATCATTTCCTTTCTTTGGATTTGGAGAAATCCATAAATTAATCCTTGATAGTTCCTATGAGGGGATTTAAGTCTGTGACCCACAACCAAATAGTACGAAAGCCTAAGATCATTGACAACTCGGCTACAGGCTTGGTCATATTTGAGATATTATTTCAGGCCTTCGTATTTTTAATCTGTTCATAGTTTACGAGAGACGGTTTCAATAATTACCTTCATGAGGACGGACTCGCTGAGCTTTTCCCTATTGATGATTTTGATGGCAACTTTCTTTCCCAGGACGCAGTGCACTCCCAACTTCACCAGACCTGAAATAAACAGTAAATAATCTATTTAGTCATATGAGTCCCCAGTTCTAATGGCAGTTCGGCTGATCAATGCATTGCCTAAAGGGGTGGACATTGCCAGCAACGAATTCTGTGTATTGTTTTTTAGATATTTTTTTCTTTTAGGAATTTGTATGTAATATTTTTTTGTTCTCTATTCTATTTTGTCAATTCTTAAAAATGTTTTTATTATTTGTCATATGTATTGTCTAAATGCATGGCGCATGTATTAAATAAAAAAATATCAAATTCAAAGTCATTCAACATTATTGTTGAAATCAATCAAAATAGTTCAAAATTCATTAAAACATCATTGTACAATATATAACACTTCTCTTAGACAATTCTCATACAAATGTATTATAAATAGATGTATAAACGTTTATTATAAAACTTTGTTCAACATAGTTCATTGCAAGTATGTTTTTGAAGTCCCTAAGATTCGGAGGCCCCAAGCGCGAACCTCGTGCGCTTTTGGGGCAATCCACTATTACTGGTGTTTCGAGGTGAAAACCCCATAGGAAATAAATTTAATAGTGGCCAACCACCAGTCTGAAGACACTTGTCAATGAGGCAAAAACGTATCACAATAATTATTAACACAAACAGTGAAATATCAAAATTATCAATTCTATATTGATGATTTTTGTTTTTTTTTTGTTTAAGCAACCAAGCATATCTAACACTGCTATGAAGATATATTAAGTACATATATTATGATTGTATACTATCATGAAAAGTATAAACAATAATACTATCATAATTAATCTAGCAATTTAAGAAAACACATGATCAGCTTTAAACTCATGATTCAAAGCAAACAGCTAGGAGAAAAGTGCATGAACATATAAATAATGGAGAATGTTTACATATGAAAAAGATTTACAACAACGTTTTATCAAACACCCAAAGATAAACAGCTGTCTGAGTATTAAATATCTTAAATTTCACACAATGCACGTATTCATTTCATATTTATTTTTATACGCTATGAAGTTACTAAATGAAACATATTGTTGCTAATACTGCAAATAGTCGTATGCAGTGGTGTGTAGTGCTAAATAAAAAGGACTGGAGTGATTATTAATTATAAAAATTTCATACCCCAACCCGAAGTGATCCAACTTCCGCACCAACAAGTTTCGAACAAAACGCTCATCCAATACATAGTTACAAAAATCATTTTATTATATTAACTCTGAATTCACTGTATTGCTTGAGGGTCGAGCTTATTTTTTTCGTTAGTACTGAACACCAAAAAGAAGAAAGGTAATAAATTATCACACCGTGTATTTTATTTAATTTATGGAAACAATGTGGAAACAGATATAACATCACTTGTGTTTTGTATTCATATAACGTTCTAAATAAACAATATCTTCAAAAGAACCCATTTTTGGGTTCGATAAAAATATTTCTTTTGTATAATTTGTATTACGCGAAATTTCCAAATCGTCTAGAAAAAAGTGTGGGAGCGCCGACCTACGCACCCCCCGCACTATGGGCTGGAGCATCGATTTTTATGCCAAAAATGCTTTTCGTGAAAATGCCATTACAGCTAAAATTTAAAGCCAAATAATAGGCAATAGATTGATGTTTTATAAATAAGAAATATTTTTATAATAAAACTACTTTACATGCCAAAATGAAACTCCAAAGTCAACCGTAAGCAAGAAATGCAAAAAAGACATTCTCAGAGCGTTAAATTGAGATTATCTTCAAAACCGTTCACTATAAAGTAATTGTGCACACCAAAATAATGTGCTTTACAAAATTTATAAATCATTATCATTTAAATTATTGATAGCTATTTTTTATTTTTGAAAGAACTGCACATATGTTTAATTTTAAAAACTTAAACATCGACTGGAGTTTTGAATGTCATTAGGGTTTAAGCCGGAAAAAATAATTGTGCCAATTAATAGGAAATATATTCATTATTAACGGCAATAAAAAACATCTTGAAAGTTTTTTGCCCTTTATGTGTAATTCCTGTTTATGTACTGTCTTGGCGCAGTACGACAGTAGAAGTGAATCAGTTGTTTGCATAATAGTATGTCATCAATTTCATTTAAATGACGTTAAAAGGGATTATTTTTAATTAATTAGCGATTCTAGATATGAACTATACTTTTTATTATTTTAAATGGTAATTTTTCAATTTTTAATTACCCAATCAGTTAACACAGGAAAATATATTTGAATATTTTTAGAAGCATACGTTTATTACACGAAACGCTAAAGCAAACAATTTCATAATATGCTGAAATATAGAATCGTCTTCTGTGCGATATTGTAGGTCGATTTTGTTTGAATTTCACAACAAAATGTTTGCTAAAACTAAATAAGTTGTGATTGATGTTAAATCTCTAATAATGGCATTATTACCTTCTTTTGTTTAAATGAATACCTCAATAATTAAGTAAAACATGAATTTCATCAGCTAGTATAACCGGTACTTTATGCCATCATCTATCTACAAAATATTTATTCAGGCAGAAAGCATCTTAAGGCATAATGCAGTATTACCTACTTGTCAACTGTCACAACATGCCCAAGAAAAAAATAGATTGCATCATTTTTTTAAACTGACTTAGAGTGCTCAACGCTTTACCCACCATCACCCGCTACGGCTTCACACTCTTCTAACAGGGTGTTTTCAGCAGCGTAACAATGTTATGCGCGTTTCAAATTTATACCATTCGAGAAATGCAACAAACGAGGATGTGTTTTACACTTAATAATTATATAAATCAGTTCCTTATATTATGAGTTTAAGAAAGCTTTAGCCGACATTAAATAACGATTTTGATGAAGAGGCCTTGTTTAAGTGAAAATAGTTCTATAAATATTACATACTCGAATGTCTATTTATAACTATTTTTTTATCTGTATTTTGGTATGAAGCATTCTTACTTTAATTTCATGTTTGTCATAAAAATGTGCCATAATTTTAATGTTTCTCTACCGATAATTACGGTGTGCTTTGTGTGTTTATTTAAAAGAATATATCTTCACCTATATCCACTCCAAATTTTAGAATCGTAATCTTCATATAAAAAAGTTACCGATTTTTGGCATAAAAATCAGTGTTTCAGCCCACAGTGTCCCGCCCCATTACCCCACTGGTTGTATGTGAAGAAATCTACGTTATAAATTTTTCGCCGTGTTTTTCAATACAGAGCAACCAACTTTTAAAAACACTTTGAATATGAGCAGGCTCAGGAAAACGTTATTAGTGAAGGTAAATTTAAAAATTCAAATTGGAATACGGGCCACAAGCAAAATTCTATTTATAGATAAACATTATTAATTACAGGGAAAAGGAGATTTCAACATAAAAAATGAGCTATTCCCTTATAACAAACAGTTTGTTGACCGCATAGTGGGCCGGATGTGGGTTGCAGGCCGTAATTTGCCCAGGACTGAATTTGAGATTATATTCAAGGGCTGTATTATTTTGTCATAAATTGTGTTCAATAAAACATGCAGTCGTTGATAATGCAAAAGGCCATTTGTGTCAAAACCCCAAATGTTCTGGAAGTAAATAAAACGCGGACATTGTTTCACTATTTACAAACATTCAAGAGATTTGCTGACATGTGATCCATTGTGAAGATATGTATTTTGTCTACTTTTACGATATAATAATATTTTCAATTATTTTTGACAGAGGATATATTGAGCAGTATCAACGACGATATAGAGCTAAACTCTTATGGAGCTAAACAAAATGAGCGTAACTAGAACTGACTGTAAGTCAGTCACTCAACATCTCGTAAGGAACGATTTATAGGGTCTGTAACTATATATTATAACTATAATGTTCAAAGTAACTATATATTATAACTAAGAATATTACATATACCCACCTCCTCCCCAGGTGGTAGCACCACCTGTCAACATTCACTTAACACCCTCGCCCACATACATTCTGTAAATTTCACATAGTACGCAACCTCACTCTTGTTTTGTGCATCACAGACAAATATATATTGTAATTATCATTTTCATGAAAATGCTCTCTCACTCAGCGAAACCGGTTGTGAAAATAATATAAAATTGCAGAATATGTAATAAAATTTTTATTTTATTATCTTGCAATCTTCTGAAAGAAGGTCTATGCATTTGTCTTCATTCATAAGTCATTCTGGAATGTGATTAAATAATGCCTTTAAGTATAAAATCACATTACGCAGATAACAACTGAATATTTCTATGAATTGAACGTTCACGGTCAGTATTCTTAAGGGGTTTTCTTATTTTTTCCCCCTAAAAAAAGGTGCAGAGGCCAAATTCAGTAAACCAACCTTAATAAAAAAGGTCATAAATAATATTTTTTTATTTCACGGAGGCAAGACTCACTAATCGTTTCTATTGAATTTCTGTTTTACGTATGTACAAAATGTGTATGTAATAAAAGCTATAGCGTCGGGTTGTTTCTACAAACACGTATCTCAGAAATCACAATCGTTCAGAAGAGACAAAAATAAACTTTATTTTCTTACTTCTTAACTGAAAAAAGAACTTTTACCTTCAATCATTTCACAACTTCTTCTTTCTGTAAGAATGTATCTTGACTTCCGAGAAAAAAGTTGAGTATTTCGTGAACAAACTTACAAACTTACTCTACAATATTTCTGTCATACGTGTTTTAAGTAATTTCTTAAATGTTTAATGTTATCAGGTATATTTTGAGATACGAGCTAATTAGGGCTTCCAATCCCGGGATCCCAGTCAATTATCCTATCTCGTAACCCCGGGAATATTATTTTAACAATCCCGGGTGTCGGCATTCACAGTAAATGCTAAAAAATAATTCATAGTTCAAATTAAAGCTTTCAAATGAACTAAAACGTGTACCTCTGTTTGTTCATGTACACATTTTTTATAATACTTATATAATTAATATAAATTGTCCTCCTTCTCATACTTTGTAATAGCCGTCCTTAACCTATTTGAAATGGAGGACAAGTTAGGACCGCTTCTTAAATGGATGGAAGACAATATTTTAAAGTCGAATTGAAGGACATGTCCTCTTTTTGGATACCATCTGGTAAAACCTAACATAAGAATGCAATAAATAAAATAAATTTGAACATTATGCTTTTTTTTATTTACTCATTCTCTTTTTTTGTATTTTCTTTTATAAAAGTCGAAAAAAAAACTATCCCAATGCCAACAAAAATATTAAATCATTTGTACATTCCAATTGAAGCAATAATGGACACAAATAAAATTTTAAATGTGCAATTTGACAAATCGACTGTGGAAAGGAGAAAGGACATAACCCAGACCAAAAAATATTGTGTATAACTCCCACAAAACGTGGTAAGACACTATATTTATATATAAATATACAATATATCGACTGTAGAAAGACAAAAGGACTTTGCCCTCCATTTGTTAAAAATATTTTTTTTCCGATAATCACAATGCATACGATTTGTCGGCGTCCGTGGCGCAGTTGGTAGCGTCGTAGGCTACGGTTACCGATGTCTCGGGTTCAAATCCCGGTGCGTACGGTTTTCATAAATTGATTTTCCAATCGATTTATGGATTTCTGTTCGTAGTCTGAGTGTTTGTGATGTCTAAAACTCCCTCCCACCCATCCGATCCTCACAGGGTGTAGCGAGAGGAATTACCTAACCACTAGTCCTGTAGTAGACCTATCCTTCTATCCCTACTCTCTTCGGTAAAAAGAGAGGTTGAGCAACTGAGTACCAAGCAGTTCTCATAAAAAAATTCTGTTAAGATACCTCCATTAGGAGACCATATGCACCACATGGGAGCGGACATGTAAGAAAATACAATTTAACGTTTTGTTCTGGCTATAAACAATATTTGTTGTGTGTTCTACGTCCTTTTTCCTTTTCACAGTCGATATGGAATTACACTAAAACTGGGATTGAGAAATTACGAATCCCGAAATCCCGGAATCATAAAAAGGGTCCAGGATTGGATGCCCTATTGTTAATGGATTATGAGCGTATTCTGCATTTTTTGAGCAAACAAAACGATAATGAGAAAAAGTAAGAAACGTGTTTGTAGAAAATACCCGACGGTCTATTTTTTACAATAAAAAAAATACCTAGATCACAATAATTCTGTGAATTCATGGTGTAATTTTATTTTAAAAAGAATGAAAATATTTATGGTCGCGCTAATATAGCAATGGACAATTTTAGTAACACGGCCCAGTTGAAAATCGAGCCTAGTATTGCTAGCGTGCGGAAAAAAACTGAATAATTTATCTGTTATTTTATTTTCATTGCCTTCTTAAAGCCACTAGCCAAAACACTGACCTAATATTCCCGAACTTGTATGAAATTTAACTGCCAGAAAAACAAAACATTGCTCCAGATTCGAAATTTTAACTGGGTCACCTAATAAATTATTAAAAAGAAATCATTGGATATCGTAGAAAACCCACACGCAGGTTTGATGCAGTATTTTGCATGTCATAAAATTAATATTTTTTACTACTAATTCTAAGTGGAATGACAATATAAGATTGGGCATGCGCAACTGTAAAATATGTTTTAATCTATGTCCGCTCCATGTGTGGACTATATCGAGGGTATACTGACAGAAGGTATTAAGTCATAAAACTAAATACAACTTTATAAACATAAATCTTTTTGGCATACAAATCATAAGATTTAGTATCGATGAGTCGTATTATGTCATGCTCTTTGCAAGAATAAAAAAATAGCAATATGACTTGATACTATTTTTTTTCGAAGCCATTATATTCTGAAATAATTAATTATATCAAATTTGGATTATTGAGATTTTGTACACTTCCATGTATTTTGTCACTAACGACCCGGGTTTCGCCTTTCGGCATCTTCAGGCATTCGAGCACACGGATGGACTCGAACTGAGAGACAGTAAACAGTGTCTAACGTTTATATAGAAGATACAAATGCGACAAATATTATTTACGAGGTAAGATATTATACGTCTGAGAGCCACACTGATACCTGAGTTAAAATTTCGGGAATCTCCTAATCCTTATTTTGTAAACACCATATTAACGAGTGGCGAATTGCCGTTTTTCAACTTCTTTTTAGAAATACCAGTGATTTTACAATTATAATAGTATTGTGGGTTTTGACGGGATGTAATTCGACGAATGGGTAAATATATACAATCATTCCACATTTAGTGACATCTGTTAGGTGTTTCAACGTATCGGATATAATAGCGGAGAATTAGGAAGGTTCAGCTGCTCATTCAAGATTGGTAAGGAATTTAACTGGGCTCTATAAATTTCCAAAATTTCTTGATAAAATAATTTATGATCCCCCATGTTTTTATGCAACAGTTTAACCCCATCATCCGCATTAAACGTATGGTTCTCCATTAGCAAGTGATTTGCGAATGTCGAAGTTTCTTTTTTTAATCTAAAGGCAGCTAAATGTTCTGATACCCTTATATCTAATGTACGTGTGGTTTTACCCACATAGAAATGTTGGCAATCTCCGTTATTATATCCGATACGTTGAAACACCTAACAGATGTCACTAAATGTGGAATGATTGTATATATTTACCCATTCGTCGAATTACATCCCGTCAAAACCCACAATACTATTATAATTGTAAAATCACTGGTATTTCTAAAAGAAGTTGAAAAGCGGCAATTCGCCACTCTGTTAATATGGTGTTTACAAAATAAGGATTAGGGAAATTCCCGAAATTTTAACTCAGGTATCAGTGTGGCTCTCAGACGTATAATATCTTACCAATATTTGTCGCATTTGTATCTTCTATATAAACGTTGGACACTGTTTACTGTCTCTCAATTCGAGTCCATCCGTGTGCTCGAATGCCTGAAGATGCCGAAAGGCGAAACCCGGGTCGTTAGTGACAAAATACATGGAAGTGTACAAAATCTCAATAATCCAAATTTGATATTGAAATTCCATCAAGCACCCTCAGTCGATGTCTTAAATTAATTATATCATCATAAAACGGACTTAATGCGTTCTGTCAGTATTTTTTTTTCATGTCTGCTCCCAACGTGGGGCATATTATGGTATCCTAATGGCGGTATCTCAAAAGAATTTTTCTGTGAGAACTGTTTGTTAATCAGTTGCTCAACCTCTCTTTACCGAAGAGAGTAAGGATAGAAGGATAGGGCTAGGACTGAACTAGTGATAAGCTAATCGCTCTCACTACGCCTTGTGAGGATCGGATGGGTGGGTGAGGAGAGAGTTTTTAGATAAGTTTTTATCTATTTACGAAAACTGTCCGCACCGGGAATTGAGAACCTTCGACATCCGTAGCCGTAGCCCACGACGCTATCAACTGCGCCACGGACACCGACACAGTCTGTCAGTATACCCTAGATATATTGTGATCCTAATCTGTTTCCTATTGTTTCCAATAAGTAACATATATCCACAGTGTAGTATTTAAGCAGGTGTTAAACAAAAGCAGGTTGAAAGTCTGTTGCTCAATCTCTCTTTTAAGAGAGGGTACCCAAGGATATATTGATGGAGTTATAAAAGGAAGAAATAATCGCTCCCTCTAGGTCTCCTTTCAAGATGGGTGAAAACGAGTGACATCACCGCAGATGACAAAGCCTTGGGTAACAAAATCTTTAGTAATACAGTAGGTACTTGACTAGAATACCATAGAAATAAAAATTGACCAGGAAACTGAGAGCCTCCTTCACACGCTGCACATGCCCTTAAAAAGTAAATATAGATAGAAAAATATGTTTTAGAAAACACTAAATATGTGACAGGTCCTTTAAGCCAGCATTCGCCAACCGATGGTCCGTGGAACACTGGTGGTTCGCAGCAGCAAAAAATAGCATACGTGTTAATTTTGTATAATAAGTGTTATTACCATTGCATTATAAAAAAACTTTACTTTTAAGATAATTGCATTATATATTTGCACCTTTTAAAAAAAAAGCAGTGTTAGTGTTCCGCGGGATTCGCGACTGTGAGTCTGAAAGGCTGGAGACCGCTAACTTAAACCATATTTTGTGAATCAATTATCTATGTATTAATTATATTTCAGAACAAACTCAAATTTTTATTTTGGTTATTACACTAATGAATATTTATTTATAAAACTCCAAACTAAAAAAAAAACAATAATATATCCGCAAGTGGGTATCTCATTAAAAAAATAAACGAAATAACTTTTTAGTACCTACGAAGTTGCGTACGAGCCCTGCGGCACTTAAAAAATATCTACATACATAAATATTATTACGTACGTTTTACATTTTCTTATAGGTAGGGTTGCCAAAATTCGAAATGAACAATTTGCTTTTGTAATAATCTCGAACGGTAATTTTGTTCATCGAGTGAAACAAACAGCGAGAAGCCGTTCATGATGTGACGTTACGACCTAATAAGGGGCATGACTAAAATGTGATAAGATAAATCAACAAAATATTAACTCATTTTTCAAAGTAAAATTCATTGGTAAATTTATATAAACGATGGCAATTGATAAATTAAAAAACTTTTCAGAAGGAGGGGGCTCAAGAATATTACGTAATTTAAACAGTGGGGAACGGGGGCCTAAAGAATTCTAGACGAGAGTTCAAAAATACCCAAAATCGTGTGACGTCTTTATGGGATATTTTGAATGTGTTTTCAAATTGGCCATTAAGATTCATATCATTACATTAAAAATGCTCATGGCTTAATAAAATCAATTTATGCAAATAGCACTGCCAGGGATCAAGCCCCGGATAGTAAAACGTATGTACAATACGTAAGTAACCACACGGCAAGATTTAAAGCAGCATAATTATTTATAGTATAATATGTTATACGCCATTCGTAAGACTATTTTTAAGTAGTACTTCGCTGTGCATCTTTTGATCCCGATGATGACGTAATGAAATAGTCAGTAGTATAAATCTGTTACTCTTTTATTTACTAATTTTTATATCGTATGTAGTAATCTAATCAAAATTTTACTTTTTTATTTTATTATTACGTGACGGCATCGTTCAATACTCAATACATTAAAATGCCAACATTAATTATAAAACACCTTATCATCTTTTTGCACGATCTATTTACACGGTCCAATGTAATGGAATCTATATTTTATTTATTTATGTTCACTACATCTTTGTTTAGAAGGCTGTATTGCATGGAACGTAAATATCTCCTGTGTGAAAAGAAGATTGAATGTATACATTTAGAATTCAGGATAATGTTATCAATAAATCTATCGCAATCTAAAACAATAATTACTAATGAATCGTGGATATTATATGAGTAAAATTTATTGGTCGACGGTCATTTCGACCACTTAAGAGTACAAAAACATTTAATAAGAATGCGTTGAAAAATGTTAGGACGCAATCTAACAAAATATTGCAATAAAAATGCCAGTTTAGTTACTATAATATCGTCGTATAGTGGCAGAAAGTGTTAACCCAAAAAACCTTGTTTTGAGATAATTGACATTCAAAAAATCATGAAATTTAAGTTTTTCTATTTACTTACATACAGTAGAGACTCCCCGATAACACGATTGCGGAAAACTCGTTTTTCATTCACATTTGCAACTGCTCGTTGATTACAGTTTAAAATATCCCTGTGCCGCATGTGTATTTTCTGATTTTGTATGAATATGGTAGCCCCAATAGCCCGCTCCAAGATAGCTCGCCCCCTATCTACCGTGTTGTCGGAGAGTCTACTACGCATTAACCATTAATGATTAAACTAAACACTTTATGAAATTCGGTAATCATTTTCGAACTCGAAATAATTATTAGTAATTATTTTTAATAGTAATAATAATTAAAACTTTTTACCGCTAATAATTGTGAATGAAATCGACTTAAATTATATTAATCTCTTCAAATTACGTAAAAAATACACAGAATATGGCTGAGCTTATTTTTTTAGACGATAGTCTGTCCTACAATCTATCGTACTGTATCCATAACTCAAAATAGCCGATTGTCGACTTATGGCCTTCTACGTCGACAATATACATTTAATAATTTCAATAACTCTACGAAAAAATGAAACAATATTTATCAATGAAACGTGAATAATAACAATTTTTTACATGAGATACACCTGTATAGTAAATAATGATTCTTATTGCTATCCCGGAAATCACTGCAAATAACAATAAGACGTTTCAGACGTAGTTCATTGAAATTGGCAGCCCTGCTCTCCTCTCCCGAAAACAAATTATTCGCTACGCTACCAACTAAATTAATTATCTTGCTACCGACCTAAATAAATTTAAATTAAGGCAATGTTTAATGACATCTGGAAGGATGTAGTTACCTACTTATCTGTAACGTTTGCCTGGCACATGCTTTTAAAAGGGATCAAATTATAAAAATCAGCAAAAAAGAATGTGCTTACGATCTCGTAAAATGAATTAATTTGTAGTGTACATAAGGTGGCGATAAAAATAAATGCTATGGTCAGAAAAACGGGAATGTATTTAGGGGCTGTTTTTCCTACTGGAACTATGTGGAGCCTACAAAGTGGGCTCTCAGTTTGCTGACGAATATAATATTATAATATATAGCTAGGATGGATAAGGTCTCAGTCTTTATATTACTTTCCTGTATATATCCTGTATATGTAGAGGTGCTGTCCTACAGAAGGTTCTTTCAGTATAGGGTATTTATTGTATAGGGGAAAACAATTTTCCCACAGAACACATTGCAAAGACGAATTTTGAAATTTCAATAAAAATCAATTATTGACAGACGAATTTATTGTTCCAAATTTGATTTAAAACTTGTAAAATTTCTATGTGTTGACAATTTGGTCGTACAGAAATACGTGTCAATACAACTGTCGGTAGCAAGTGAAGTACTAGCCGAAGAAGTGAGTAGAACTACATATTTTCATATTGTATATTTCATGGAAGAGATTTCTTAAAATATTGACAAATTTATAGTACGAGGGTTTTATTGATGAATTACTCGGGTACACTTACGCAAATAAATTAACGCGCCCGTCGTACAAGGATTGTCAGGGATGACTGTTCCCAAATTTTAAAATATAAAGACGCCACTAGAATGCATAAAAGTCTATAGACTACATTTCCCTTCTTAGTTTCATATGCGATCGTAATAGTAAATTACCAAGTGGCATGTTCACGTTTTGTTAGCGATGTTACTATACGTAGCCAATATATATCTTTGATACTTCATTAAAAAGTCGTTGTTTGAGAACCTACGCTATATTTTTTTGTTGCTTCGTCTCTTAATTGAATATATGTATTTATATATCCTACTAGTGAGTACCCGGCATGCGTTGCAATGCCACTCAAAGAAAGAAAGGGTTTGTGTTTTAATTCTGTTTATTGAACTGCTTTTGGATTAGAGGTCTGCACAGGCCGAAATTTCATAGACTTATCCGGTTCGAGCTCATAATCTTCAGGTCTGGCCCGACCCGAACCCGAGTTTCAATATCACACTTGTTTTAACACAATATTTTTGTTTTTCGTCTGGTGCGTACACGAATAAATCGGAAGGTTTTTCCTAGATGTCGCTGTATGTACGTATTTGATTCTTTTTTTCAATTTTAGATTTTCAATTTTTTTTTCAGAACCCTTCACGGGTGTGTGCACAACAGCTCACCGAAGTTTCATCGAAATCGTATGAATGGTAAAGGAACGCGTGAAGGACAAACAAACATTTATTTTATATAATATTTCCCGGCATGATCACAATAAGTCCTTCCTGAAAGTTTCGTCGCGATCGGTTGCGTAGTTTAGGAGCCTATAAGATCCGGACAAACCAACAAACCAACAAACAGACATTCATTTTTATATATATAGATATTACAAGTCACATCTAAAACACCATATCTTGTATTTTTGTAAAGATTTTAACGATGTTGAGAAATGACAATTTAGCTACAATTTGCCTATCAAACGTCGTTTTTACCATGTCCGCTCCACATTTGGAGCATATGACCTCCTAATGGAGGTATATAAACAGAAGTTTTCTATGAGAACTGCTAGTTACTTAGTTACTCAACATCTCGTTTTCCAATGAGAGTAGGGATAGAAGGATATGGCCAAGACAGGACTAGTGGTTAGCTAATCGCTCTCGCTATACCCCGTTTTTGAGGATTGGATGAGGGGAACAGAAACAGAGCGAGAACAGAGTGGCTTCGAAGAGAAATCCGTAAATCTATTGAAAGATCAATTTACGAAACTGCCCGCAACGGGGCTTGAACCCGAGACATCCGCAACCGTAGCCGACGACGTTACCAACGGAGTCGACAAACGTAGTAACGTAGTACTTGACGCAAAACATGTAAATTTGACCTTGTGGTGGTTTAGTTGCGAAGGTGCGTTGTGGTCAGATACTCAAAATGTTTGTTTCTGGTAGTGTTCTGTGAATTATTTGACGATTCTATTGTTAAATTTTACATTCAAATTAAAAGAAAAAATGTCACCAAATAACAAGAAAACTGTGCTAAGAAAACTTTGCAATATTGACTTATTTAATTGTTCCCTCAGCCCGTCCATATTATACGACATACTTTAACCATGTAATAATCACCGAAAGGTTACCGGTACCTGGAGCTGAGCCTATATGCGTGAAAACTCATCCGGCAAAAATCGTGCTTTTCATAAAATATCATTTGTCAATTTTCTCATTCTCACTGCCGTAGATGTTTTTAAATGTTCATAAGATTTTTTTAGTGATTTCTTTTTTGTCCTCTATACTAACCAGCAAACCTTTGTTCGCCAATAAGGGTGTAATTTTATTTTGAAACAAGCTGGCCCAATTCTTTTTTTCGTACTTAGTGTCAAACTACATTTATTAGCCGATATTTAGTTATAAAAATGAGAAAAACCTTTTTCTGTGTTAGCGTCAATGTGTATCTTTTTATTGAATGTGATGTACGAATGACAAGACACCTCTTTGTGAGGGTCAAATTATTTTTGATGGGTGTCAAACGACCTTCCTTATTGCCATATCTCAATAATTTTTAATAGCACAGGGTAGTTTTCCAATGATTAGATTACTCCTACACAACTCAGAATTGTATTTTAATATTTTTTGGATGAATGATTTGCTACCCAATTAATTGCTGAACATTTAGAAACGCATAAATATTAGTCGGCCTCTGTGGTCCAGTGATAAGAGCTTTATCATAGCGGTCAGATGGGTCTGTCATCCAGTCCCAGCAAGAGCAATATCAAATTTAGATATTTCCGAATATAACAATTGAGATCTTGGACATGTTTGTGATTTCTTGAGAACTTGAGTTGATCTCAGGTGATTTAAAAAAGAATCCAAATATCTGGCGCCTTGTCTGTTAGTTCTAATACCAGATCGATTCAAATTGATTCAAATCGAATTTATAATAGTATTTTCATACTTCAGAAACTAGTCGAATATCTGAATATATTCGAATAATTTCAGTTTCACTATTTTATATTCGAATATGACAAATAGTTGGAATCCTTAATGTCGACTAATAACTACTTATTGCTTTGAGCTGTAGTTTTTCTGATGAACGTTCGAAATAGCAGGTCAAATCAAATGTGTGTACATTTGATTTGTCTTTTGCACGGTTTTTATACTAGTTTGAAATAGCACGGTCTGCAAAAATGGAACACCTATTACTGCACTTTGGTTTTCTGTTACACGATTTAAAAACAGTGTGATTTCATACGTTACAAAATTTTTGTACGTTGTTGAAAGAAATGGATAGATATTAGTTAAAAATGCATAGATTTTTTATGTGTTACACAATTTTAGAGGTAATATTTTCAAAAGAATGTGGTACATCTACAAAATAAAAATTGTGTACTCACTTTTTTTAAGTAATAACGGTATTATAAGATGAACAGGTAAAAATATAAGTAAAGCCCCTCATACAGTGATTCTATGTGTAATGCATTTAATGAGAACACTCATAAATCGGGAAATATTTTTTTTATTTAAATATCAAAAATATAAGGAAAACCGCAAAAACGGTGTTGAAAAATAAATCTTAAAACTACGTTTTTCGCAAACTCTGGAGCAGTGCTCCGCAACTGCTGTGCTGCAGCCCACTAGTGTGCCATAATGTGATACTAGATGTGCCACGGCGCATTCCTTCATTTAGTTATTTAATCATGTGTATTTATTTAACAAAAAGTATAACCTAATACAATTTCTGTCTGTACCTTTTTTAAAATACATTTTTGTCCTTGTGGTGTGCCGCGAAAATCCAGGGAAAATTTTGGTGTGCCGCGGGAAGAAAAGATTTCGGATCACTGCTCTAAAGGAAGATTTAAAAAAAACGCTACCGTGGTGCTAGATAGAGATCAGAATGAAAAAAAAGGTTTACGATTGCGATAATAATTAAACATTTCTAAACATTGCAAGAGAGTTTGTTAGTATCAGTTTAAGCAATCCGAGTAAAGAGCAATTAAAAATAAATAATAGGCAAATTCGTAGCGTAGGCTCTTATCAGCCAAAAGGTATTTGAGACAAAGTAAACGCAAAGAAAGGTAATTTTATAATTTTTCGCGAAAGGGTTGCCAACTTTTATAAGCCCACACATTTAAAAATCTTATTGCACAACCTGATAAAAGAGTAACATAAAAAAAATTTCACCGAATTTTCTTTTGGATTTTTTTCCGTCGGTCTCAAAATATTTTAGCAGGAAATTATAATTAAATCGCAGTTGTATCCTTAATGCCAAAAATCGTTAATATTACAGTATATGTCTTGAATTAACTACCTGTAACGCATTTATAGTTTAGTATAAAACAGTGAAAAATGAAAATCCTTCTTTGTAGAAACATCTTAATAATTCTTTGTTAATTTATTAATACGGGTTTACATATCAGAGTGCAAAATTGTTAGTCAATAATAACACATATAATAAACAAGATGGCAATACCAGAGATTTTCAAATTATCGTATATCATCGTTGTTCTGGAAGAAGCCCAACTGAAAAATACTAGTTTTGAGTTATTGGACTTTATGAAATGTTTAAAATGCTACCCCTTTTTCATTTTGTTCGTTTGTAAAAGACTGTTTTCAAGTAAAAGTAAAATTTATAAAAAGAACAGTAGAGTTCAAAATAAGGAACATTTTGGTATAACTAATTCAATATTTAATTTTTTCGATTTAGTGTTTTCTTCCAGAACAGCGATGATATTGTCTATTTTCAAATCAAATGATAAATATCGATTAATAAAGTTTAAATGTTGTTTTCATCAAAATAATGTTTGCTGCCAAACTACGCTACATTTAAGAATTTCGAGCGTTGGCATTAGCACTGAAATCACTATTAACTAAAAGTCTTTGATGAAATTAATGTAGATTTAACAAATGAATCGGCATGAAACTGCTCAATAGTGAAACACACGTTAAAATACGTATTTTAGGAGTATAATAATTCATCTCTTAATAAAAAAACTGTAAACAGTTTTGAGGGGTAGGCAACATTTTTTCAATTTATCCATAGATATGGAGTAAAGATAATGCACATCTTCATTTAAAACAAGACACATATCGATCGCCCAATTCCGTAGGACGACAAGTCAAAAATGTGATGTTTTGAGTTAAGTTATCCATTATATTCGAACACCGCTCTTCTACAGTTCCACAAAAGTACAGCTTGTAAAATGTACAGGTTTTTTCTCAAAAAGCAGATATTTTGATATGCAAATCGGCAAAATTAAATAATTTCTCAGTTCCATATACATACATATCAAAATATCGTATTGTGAAAATATATTTTTTTGAATCGTGGCGTTCCATAAAGAAACAACTTCTAATCCTAAAACTATTAACTATTGACCACCTATTTAAATAAAAAGGTAATACAAATAATAAACCATCACTCTTTACGAGTCAGTTTAGATGAGTCAAAAATTTGATCGGCTATATCTCAAAACTACCAATTTCTAGTTGTATGTCTATTTAACTAGGCCATCGATATATTTGTTTATAATCTTTTATTGTGGTTTACTGAAATTTGCTACGTCTGGTGATTGTCTATAGAGCTTTTCACCTCCAGTGGACATAAAGCTCCTAGCGATAAATGTGATCTCCGTATTTGCCAGACAATGATACTGAACCTTATTTCAGTTTGGTAGCTTATTTTATATTTTAATTTGCACGGTTATCGACTTCATAAAATAACTAAAGATCCGAATATGATATATAAAAAACAATACATTCACGACAAGATACTCTAGTTCCTTAGTCTCTAGTTTAGTTTAGAAGAATTTAAAACAATATAGTCCCATGCAATGTTCCATAAGCTGAGTAGGCCAAACCAACAAATGTGCGGCATAATTTAAACTTTTTTGCACACATCAATATGTCATATTTGTTACAGAAATTAGTGTTCCTTGACATGATTGAAATTATTTATACTATTAATTACTAATATAAAAATGGTTAATTCAATTTTTGTACGCATCTCATAGATTTGTATTTCACAATAAAAAATGAATACATATTTCTTCAAAAATTTAATTTGGTTGGTTTTAATTTGAGTACGCACATACCCGAGATTAGTGCGCGGCCCTTGATACAAAAATTATGGAAATGTTAATTGAGCAATCAATATCCAATATCAGTAATCTGTCCAGCGGGGTATTTGAAACAAGGAACACAACACAGAAGTACGTGGGTTAACGTTAAGAGAGTGGTTGAGCCACTGAATTGCTACAGGTTCTCATAAAACAAAAATAAAATTGGAGATATTCTTTATTAGGAATATAACAAGGGTATACTGACAAAACGCTTAATGCGTCAATTGCATGAAGTTTTTCATGATTTTCTGTTTTAAATGTCAAAATGTAGGCAATTTAACGAGCTGGTTGAACGCGTGAAGTCATAGTTTGAAATAGAAACAATATTGTCATATTTTTTTTTATTCTGACAGAAACCATGATATTTATGCATATGGTCTCCTAATGAAGGTATCTAACAGATTTTTTCTATGAGAATTGCTTGTTACTCAGTTTGCTCAACCTCTATTTTTTTTTTTGAAGAGAGTAGGGATAGAAAGATAGGGCTAGGACAGGACTAGCGGTTAGCTAATCGCTCTCGCTACACTCCGTGAGGATCGTATGGGTGGGTGAGGAGGGAGTTTTAGACAACACAGACAACTCAGACTACGAACATAAATCCATAAATCGATTGAAATATCAATCTATGAAAACTGTCCGCAACGGGAATTGAACCCGAGACATCCGTAGCCGTAGCGCACGACCTTACCAACTATGCCACGGACGCCAACAAATATAATATTTGAAATAAAATTTAACACAAAAAAACTTTTCACAAACAATTATTGTACTTGGTGCTTTAAATAATCTTCTTAATGCGATTATCTCAGAACTTGTCTTTTATGACTTAATGCCTTCTGTCAGTAAAATCTCGATAATACTCCATAGTGTGCAGCGGACATGGTATAAAAAGGGCTAGTGCTAGCAAAGGAATACTTCTTTTTAACAATTCTCTTTCTGGGTTCTGTTTATGAAGATCAAGTAGAATAGGAAATTATGAAATCGTCAAAAAAATTATGGCATCAATCCATCATTTTTGACTGCCGAAGCCAACTAGTAGCCGAGTGGTAATGGTTTAAATCCTCGGTTAAATATG
Organism: Himalopsyche phryganea; assembly: GCA_022494535.1. Taxonomy (NCBI): domain Eukaryota; kingdom Metazoa; phylum Arthropoda; class Insecta; order Trichoptera; family Rhyacophilidae; genus Himalopsyche; species Himalopsyche phryganea. The sequence continues at coordinate 873,190 of JAGVSL010000125.1, read as the reverse complement.
TTTTTTCAATCGATCGATAAATTAAGAACTTGAAAAAAGTCCTTGAATATTTAATTTTTCAATTCGGCTAATTTAAATAATAGTTATGTTTTATGAATATATTATTTGGATTTTAAATTAAAAGATCAAGCGATATAGATAAAACCTATTGTATGAGGTAATTATTATAATTCATTGTTCGCTTTTCCGTTTTTATATTAATGCCCGATATTTATTTCAGTAACCGTATGAAGATAAAATCGAGTTCTTTCGGCAAAACGAATGGTAGGGTCGTTTCGCCAGTGGTCAGCCAGTTAAGCGACAGGTGTACTTTCAAACGGGATTTTGAGTCAATGAATGATAAATACATATTCGTTGTTATTCCGTTAAAAAGGGATTAAGTAATGCAACCAACTAAAATTAAATAAAAAAATATTTAAAAAAGTCTTTTATTTTGAAATAAACGATTATGTTTTGGACTTTGTTCGATGAAAAAAAATATGAGCTTTGGGCACGGGCCAGAATTTTTAAAATGTAAGCCCGTGCAGATTTCTAAAGGCTACAAACGAATGTGATTATTTTTGTATCTATATACAATATGTCGTCGGTTCCGTGGTGAAGGGATTAACATCGTTGACTACGGTTACGTATTTCTCGGGTACGGACAGTTTCATAAATTTATTTTTCAATCGATTTGTGATTTTGTAACAATAACAACTATTTTGTTATTTTTCTCAATTCTATATTTTCGTAGTTTTGCCCCGGAAATATGGTGTAAAATTATTCTTTATTCAAAATTTGATAACGAAAAAATACTATTCTAAAAAGAATACTATATGTACGTCTTCTGTATTTTTTCGTGTTTATTCATAAATATGTCTTCCCTTCTATCAGCGAGGTTAGGTTTTATGCAATATGCGACTTACAAATTTTATTCCAACACTATAAACTAGGGGAAAAATTAGCTAGAGAATTTATTTGGTGAATACGAAGTCACTAGTCACATCATGTTAAAATTTCTTCTTTCTGATTGTACTGTAATTGTATTACCAAAAATGTGCAATGTATTTTAAAGAAAAATGTAAATATCCTCGCGTGATCTAACCGCCTACCGGTAGATTGCAACCGACCTACCTTATGGACACTTATAAAATATTACGTTATACAAATTGCCTAATAACAGGCGCAAATCATATGATACAAAGTTCGTTAAATGAATCTCAATAAATAAACATTATTCAACTTCACTATCATATTTATATTTACTTAACAAAAAAAACAATGCTTAGATCGCATAAATCAAGTAGATATTGCTCACAGCTGCGTCGGTAGATACAGTGTTCGATGTTATTCATAATAAAACGTTATGGTAATCTACAAACAGAAGCAAATGCTTCTAATTTCATAATTTGATTAAGAAAACATCGTGACGACGTACCTGTTTGACCTTTCCCAAGGGTCTTCTCCAATCTGTAAGGGCCCACATACTGTTGTCCCTCACCAGCGCAATTTTCTTTCTGCATATTGCTTCGAAAGAAACCTTAAAACTATCACTGCGAAACTCTTCGCTTCACTTTCGCGAAATGGTCAGCGCGCCTGTTCATTTTCACACCATGTTCTTCTTCAGCTGCTGCTGATGTCCACCGCATCTTTGATGGATTCGCTTTGAACGACCGCACTCGCGATCCCGCCGAAAAGAATGACAGGAGCGCACCAAAACATGGCTTCTTCGACGATGACAGATTAAAAAACAATTGTCGATTCAAAATATTCGAAAACACAACCCCTCACCACATCACATTGTATTTATAGCACAATATACAACAAACAAACGGCATAATATTCGATAATATTCAAGCGGTAAAATAACTTCCGACATCTTTGTACATGAATTCGTTTTTTGAATGCAACTAATAAATTTTCCAAAAGTGCGCTATTTAATAACAGATTAATGTTCAAAGGTTAGGCAAATGTCAAAATGTTAATACTACAAGGGTTTAGCGACGATCAATAAATAGGGTGCGATATGTCAAAATTGAATTGTGATACTATAAAATTTTATCGACTGACGCTCGGCTATCAACGCACCATTTTTTTTTTATTTTTCACGCCCCATTCGCGAATAGTTTTCCGATATAAAAATCAACCCGTATACAAATGGCTTATCCGTAATGAAATCGTCGAGTTTAGTCAATATCCGCTTTTAAGGAATGCGTGCAGCCAATTCCGTATCTTAACTCACTACAATGTAACAAGAACATTTGTTCTTGCGTATATAAACACATGTTCGGACACGAAAATCAATACGGCTCACTTTTTACGTTACGCGTTTTTCCTCCTCTGCGGAACTTCCATTATGCTTTCAACTCGGCGAGAATCGTTTTAGAATGATATTATTTGTACAAAACGCACGTAATACGATGTTAACAAAAGATATCGCGTCTGTTTCTTATCTTATTTCTCTTGGAAACGCTAGGAGATACAATATTGTAATAATTGCCCCTGAGATTTCCTACCCTGTATTAGGGAGTTTTAGAAATTAGGGGTGTGTTATCGTCACTTCAGTAAAGTTTTTTAATACCGCTTTCTGACCTCAAAACGTTTGAAACTTGTAAAATTTTATTTACTTAAATCTAAAATTGAACATAATCAAAATTATGATAATTTGCTGCTTGGTACATATGTCTTATGGTAGTTTATATGCCTAATTGTGTATATTGTGCATATTATTAAAACAATGAGCACGTTATATATTATTTTTTTAAATATTTAAACTACTTATAATAAGTAGTGTATTTCATATTGTTTGGTGGATGAATTTATTTTTTATCACACCACCGAGAATCTAAAATCATAAAATTAGCGTTCATCGTGAATGGTTTATTATTATTACGTCTATTTTTAAATTGATGTATTTAAAATTATAGCACAATAATAATTTAAAGTTATAAAAATATGAACCCATACTGAGTTTGTCTTTCCATTCTTAATGATGTGAAAATAGTCGTAACGTCAAATATTCCGCCAACTACCTAACTCTAATAGAAAAGAGCGCCAATTTTCAACAGGATTACTTTTGAATGCAAGGCATTTGTAGAAAATATTGTTGCAGAATTTTATCACGATGAGCAAAACAAAAAAATATTTCTTTGCCGTTTATGAATATTCACAAGTTACGTAATGGTTTTGGAATAAGTACGGCATCTAATATTACTGGCGAATTTGTTATTTTTAGGGTGGCAGGCTGACTTTCATGGCAATGTACCTATAATAAAAGGCGCGCATGCGTGTTAAATGAGTCATATTATTGAAGGGGTGGGGCACGAAACTCCTGCCACTGTGCAAAAACACAACACTATATTATTGTTGTATGTACGAGATGTCTAATTGAGAAAATAATCATTTTTTTATATAATAAATTGTAAATTAAGATTTTGCATAAAAGACATCATTTACGACCGCGAAGTATTTATAGAAGTATAAATTTAAGATAATACTAATTATTTTCCAATATGATTCTTATTAGATCCCTTGTCGCCTCATGTATTTCGGTCAAAAATAATTATTCTGTTTTACGTATAGAAACCGAATTTTTTTATCAGCCAATCAAAATTGTTAAATGAAATTAATTGATAACTGTGTTGTGTTAAAACAATCAAACAGCAATCAATATCAACAACATGTAACATATAAACAAAAACAAAATGTCGCAATAATATTTTCTTCACTATGAAAAATTTATAATAATAATATTAAATAATAAATTTTGGAATCAAGCGATAAATAACATGTTGCTATGATTACATTGTTAAGGTAGTAAGTACCATCTATTGAAATTAAAGCGTTCCAAAAGATCAGTAGAGTTCTGAACCATATTAATTCAGTTTTAATTTCACAGATGCTCAATAAAAACTACTATTCTTCCTAATTTCTTATTATGGGAGATGTCATGGGGAGTTGGTACTCTCCCATTGCTCTCCACAACGCCGGGTTACTGTCATACGAGTACATATTGTGGTTGGTTTACTGCCGTTCCTGTATTATCGTAAAATAAGAGTAGGTAATTTGAATAATGTTAAATTTTTATTCATATAACATAAATATGTGAAATCCATAGAAGAACATTGAATTTATACAGTTTTTATACTCTCCTAAACATTTTGCGAAAACGTAGATAAACATTTTCAATGGATTCGGCAGTAAATTTGTGGAAATTCATGTTTAATATAAAATTGATAACTTAGTTATTCCACTGGCGATTAAGTTAGTTTGAAGATGCTTCTTAAAAAAGGGAAACATGGTCACATTCAGTAATGCAGCCAGTGGAATAACTAAGTTATCAACTTTAATTTAATGTATATAAGATGAACAGTTTGCTGGTTAAGCTGATGATATGCATACCTTCAAAAGTAAACGATTTACTTTTCATCCTCAGCTTTTCACTAATCGGTTTTTATTTTAAAAAGATTTTATTGTCCTGTTTCTGTTTGTGCCCGAGCCTTCGTTGAGTACCCCTGTTTCTTCGAGACAGCGATAAAGCTCGCACATCTTTGTCCCCTTATTAATATAAGCTTAATTCTGTCTAATAACTTTAGATACATCCGTGTAACTGTGAACCAAAATATATTAAAATACTAACTAGCCAGTGTTTCACTTAAAACATCCTACATTACAGTTTAAAGCAGGATATATATCAAAATATTACAAGAGGAAGAGGTCGATTGGTCTACAAGTTTTCAGTAAATATGATAGAATATCTTGTTATACCACAGTAAAATAAAAAGACAGTTAACATATTTGATTTATTTAATAATAATTCAATAAATAATCTTTTGTAACAAAAATATGACAAGTTTCAGTTTGCTTGGACAGTTTTGCATCAAAGATTGAGCTGGTATCGACCACCCCTCGCTCAAAGAATAAAGTGATTTCATTTGCATTTGACTGGTGTAAATATGTTCAAACATTGCTTTATTATTAACATTTACATTTTTCAATAAATACACTTAGACATTTTTTAAATAGCCTTAATCTGCCTTACTTGAGTCTTATCTAGTCATGCAGGTACAACATGTACCTTGGAATTGACAATTGATACACCCGGTTTGGCGGCGGGTGGAGGATACTCTAGAAAATGTGAACACTCTCCCTTCAGTATACTTCAGATTAGGATAAATTCTCCTAACCATCCACAATGAAACCCCAGTCTTTTCCGGTGAATATTTTCATTACAGTAAATGCTTGGTACAATACATTGAATACAGTCCACACTCCAAAGCGACTGTAGCAACTCCCACAACAGTTAACGCTCAAAAAGTCACTAAATTGAAAATGACACGAGCCCAGCTGAGACGTTGTTAAGAATTTTGCAAAAAAAAAACAAAACGATTCGTCCGGCGCGCCCGAACACGCACTGAGAGCATGATTTCTTTTTTGAAAAAGAACATTTTTTTGTAACAATTTCGTCTGATTCGTTTGTAATAATCGTCAAAGGTGAGTGCGTCAATACTTTTACATGTTCCAATGCACTTTGCAAAAGGAGATCGATGACGATTTTGGAAGCATTGAAGGTCCAGGATTCGCCTAACACGATTGAGTCGTGTCACAATGTATCAGCATACATTTTCAGAATGATTGTATACTACATGTCGAGTCTTCACCAAATAGAATACCCAATGAATTTTATATATTTATCAATATATCAGTTTAGTTCTACACATACTGCCATCATTCAATGTCAAGTATTCGGCTCTAGTTTCACTGAATTTTTCGATTTTGATTTATTACTTGACAGCTTAATATTATTCAGTATTCGTGGAGTGGACGAGGCTAGTTGCGGAGCACTGCTAGGATTCGGAACAGTATGTTTCATTATGGCTTGCATGACTTCTAACTGTGCTGTAAGCTTGTGCTCGGCTGGAATTTTCCTAAACGATGGCAACAAGGAAAGAAAGAACATTCTATCGGGATCGTCCTCCAGCGGTTGTAGTGGGTCGTCTTCAGAAATATTATCTTCACGGAGTAGCACTTCTTCATATGGTTGAGTAATTCCGTTTTTATCTGATGATGATGGTATCGTTTGAAATACTTGGACGTACATCTTCGGAATAGTTTCAACAGTTGATTGATTTTCCAGATTAAGACTCACACCTGGCAACACCTTGCCTGTTGAAATAGGACTACGTTGTATTAAACTATAAGTTTTGGTCGGAGATGCTTGAAGAGGATCGTGTAAAGTTGTGCTTTTATAAGTGTCTGGTGTCACTGGTGAAGTTTTTCGCTTGATTTTGCTTTTAGGTGTATCAGGTTTTGGCCGTATCGACTGCAGTGTTTGCATATATGTTCTGGTGGCTGTTCGACTTGCAATATTTCTAATAGAACCGTTCAGTGTCTTGTCAGTTTCATCATCTTTAACAGCAATTGTAGAAATAACTTTTGGCCTGCAAGAATTACAATTTATTATATAATTGACAAGATAAACTGAAATCAATATAAGCAGAATTGAGTCCAACTTTTAAGCCACCAATGTAGCTAGATTAATGTGAAAAACTTTGATATAAAGGACTTAGGTAGACAAGAGAGTGTCGGTTATATGTCAATGATGCTTATCTCAACAGAAGATGTTCCTGCTTGTTACTCAGTTGCTCAACCTCCCTTTTTTCAAAGAGAGTAAGGATAGCGTTAGGTCACAGCTAGTGGTTAGCAAATCTCTCTCGCTACGCCTCGTTTTTATGAATCGGATAGATGGGACATAATTTTAGATATCACAAATATCCATGACATCAAACACACATCCATAAATCGATAGAAAAATCAATTTATGTAACTGTTCACTGCAACGTAATCCAATGACGTTGACCATTCGACTAAAGGCTCGGCTTCTTAAGAAATTCAATTTAAGTATTTTTTTTAGAAAAGCATGCACTCATCTTACGTTTTTACTAACTTACGAGATTCAATATACGTTATTTGTGTAAAATAGCAGACACATTTAAAAAACAGAAACTAAGTTTCTTTGTAGCCACTTTTGATTGTATATAATTCGTTGAAGTGGAACCTATGTGGAATATGTAACATAATTGTGATTTCATAATATTGTGTAATAGTAAAAACTTACTGATTCAAGATAGGTATAATAAACTGTAACTCCTCGTGATAAATATAATGTTTATCAGATTTTTTTCCAATACTGCTCGGGTCTATGGACTTGACAAACGGCTGCAGGATTGCTTGCCAGCGTTTTTGAATATCCCGCTCTAGAAAAAATACATTGTTAAAAATAATTACGAAATATACAAATGTATCAACTTTTAAACAAAAATCAAATCATCACACAAATGATTTAAAAGGGAGATTATTTTGAAAAGGAAGTAATATCAGCTCCATTTACCCTATCTGCTCAAGATTTATTAACCATTTGAGCGCTGATCCAATTTTTATATGTATAAGAGCTCCAAAAAAGTCAATCGTGATAATGGCTATTTTCAAATGTATTATTTTTTGAATCAATATTAAAACCTTACTAAAATACTATATTGACACGGGTCTTCAAACCTTTCAGCTTTTTTTGCAAAAAAAAAATTTTTTTTTTCTCTACATGATAGGCAAACGGACATTAGTTATGGAAATCTCAATTGAAGAAAATAAAAAAGGTAACTGTATTTGTAAGCTAATCTTCAATTCATGTATGGCAAAATATATTTGTTTTAATTTAAATATTATGAGTTGAAATCTACATACCAATTTAAGGTAACAAAACTTAGTAAGAAGAAATTTTAAATTATGTGAAATGTTGACTTGAATGTGACTTAAAACCTAAAAATCCAAAAGTTAAACATTATAAAAATATTCAATTTTTTAGTAGTAAGTCACCTGTGACTCAATTTTCATTTCAAAATATGAAGAAATAACTTCCACACAACTTTATTTTTCATCCTAAAACACAGTATGTTTTTCTCAAATCAATATATAAAATCATCAGTTTCAGTTGATAATGCTCGTGATGAGCGAAACCGGTCCTGATCATTATAAATATGTGGAAGTAGTACAAATGAATTGTGTTTTATTTTTTAAAATATAATGTCTTTCCACCAAGAATTGACAGTTAACACCTTAAAAGTCAATATATAATATACGATCTCGCTCATACTTGAATTTATTTTCTCGTATATAGAACACTCTTCCCAGGTCGTGATCACAGATTTGCAAACAGCTTCCCACGCATCTTGCTTCAGTGACTTATTTCCAAAATCTGAACGACTCGAATCATATATAATTGGATACTTTTCAACTTCCTTTATGAGAATCTTGCTGACTGCGATACTGTCCATCTAGGAAAGAAAAACTTGGATTTAATCATAACAGTGATGGAAAGTGAACTATTCTCAATTAACACAGGTGTCGCTTAATGAACCAATGTGGAAAACACGAACCTTGGAGTCGAGAGTTGTTAATTTATGCTATTTTGGTTGAAGTCATTTAAAATCGACATTATTCAGTTTTCACTAGGATTTAGTATCTATCAACAGTAGTCACTTACTTTTGACACAACAACGTTGAAATTAAGATCTATTTAACACCGAATGTGATACTTATGATTATAGCAGAAAACTTAACCTGGCTTGGTTGGAAGTGAGATGCGTTACATGGTAAGCAACGTTAGACGTAACCAACTCACAAGCACATTATACTGTATGGATTGTATAGCATATAGCCAGGGCTGTGTTTAAAATCTTACCTCAATTCTAGCATTACAGTTCACTTCAACATCGCCTATAATTTTACCAATTTTAACAAAAAATCTAGCAAAATAGTTTTGTTAATTAAACTGGTTTACTTGGAACTACATTAACAACAAGATAAAATAGCAGTGCTATGTTTATACAGTGAAACCCCGATTTATGATTTAAGAAGCTCTGAAAAAAAAACAATAAAAACCAAATCTCAGATCAATAAAACCCACTTCACGCTTGTACCGATCCATGTGAGTAATAAGCATTAAAAACGGCAAGAGAATAAATCTATGAAATAATCTACCTAAATCATTATTTATATAATAAACATGTGAAATTCAAAAATTGCATTGATTAAAACTGAATTTATTTAATATGTTGCTGAAATGTAGATGAGCAGTTCGCTAGTTAAGTCGGCAATATTTGTGGATGAATATAAATAATTATCGATCTGTCGTTTGACAATGTTTTCGGGATTCTAATGGCAAAAATTTTAATAGTTATAATGATTACGTTAGTTTTGTAAATAGTTATGGTCAATTACACGAAATAGTTTACTGCTATTGACAGTTTTATTTCGTTGTAGCAATACGTTTCTTATGAGTATAAATGAACAGTAAACAAGTTTGACATGTTTCCCTGCGTAAACAAGTGTAAATATTAATAACAAACAATGATTATAATAAATTATCGTACCGTACTTACTCGTCACTGAAATGTTTATGAAACTTCGAAAGGTGTTTGCTATTTTAGTATCTCGAGTTCTAAGACGAAATCCACAACCATTAAATAAACGGCTTTGACTTTTCACATTGACCAATAGGTAGGTAGTTGTTTATCTCGTCATAGATAATATTATTAGTATATATCTATGGATAATATACAAATTACGGACCTGACGATAATTGCCAAAGCAAAATACTAAAAGAGTTTTATAATCAGTAAAATCATTAGGAATTTGTCAATCCCTTCTGAGAAACCAAAATAATTTTCAGACAGTAGAAAAAATATAGTTATTTTTTTCTCAAGTTTTTTATATTTTTTGAAATGTAATTAATATTATTTAACGCACGTTCTCGCGAGAAATTAAAAATCGCGCGGTGACGTAATTATGACGTTATTCCATAGACATAACACTAGTATTTACCATTACTAATTGTATTTATTCTTGTTGCTCAATCTTCTACACTAGTGCTTTCCAAACTGGGATACGCGAAAATTTTCAGTAGAAGGATGGCACAAATATTTATTTATATTTTTTTTTTCTTTATAACAAAAAACCAGATCACGCTTCTTTCTTTCGTGATCAGAAGTGGATGTACGTTTACGTTAGTAAAAAATAAATAACCTCATGGCGATGTTCAAATGATCTTGCCAAAATGTTGCCTTAGGACAGCCAACATATTTGTGAAACAATAGGATTGGTGTTCTAAAAAATTGCAAATTCAAGCTCTTAATTTGATATGTATTATTTTAAAACATTCGTTGGTAAATGTTCGTATTGGTGGACGTTGTCTAAAAATGTATTTTTTTTCATCAAAAAGCATGCGAAATGAATTGTTTTAGGGTAGAACAGTCTTATATCAAGCTAAATTTATGGAATATATTCAATAATGACGAAAGTAAACATTATAACAGTGGTTTATCGCATAATAGTTGTGTATGTCACAAACATTATTTTTGTCGGTCATATTGGAATAAAGTCAGCAGTGCCAACCTAAAAACCTAACATATTCATGTATATTACAAAAACATAAGAGTCTAAATGAAGATTCCTACGAATTCACTATTTTTATTTTACGTAAGTCATTTATTTTGATAGAAATGGATTTTAAAATGACAAAATATTAAAGTATTCAGTTCTACAAAGATTTATTAGTTCTAATATATTTAGCTTGATGGAAGACTATTCTACCTTAAAACATTAAATTTCGCACACTTTTTGTTGAAAAAAATGCTTTTTAGATAACGTCTACCAACACAAACAATTACCCATTCGTTTATTCTTTGCTATAATTGCACTGTTAAATTATTAACCATCAATGTTTCTAAATCTATGCAGCAATGTGTAATTTATACGGCAGGATCTTTTTTGTTTTACACACGAGACAAATCCCATTTTATTCCCATCATTACAGTTGCACTACCCGTGGAAACACTAATACAATTATTATATTAAATATAAAAATAATACAATATTTGTTTCAATGTGAATAATATCAACAGAGATCTTAACAAATAAAACACAATTCATTTGCACTACTTCAACATATTTGTAATGATCATCACGAGCATTTTCATCAGTTGATAATGCTCGTGATGAGCGAAACCGGTCCTGATCGTTATAAATATGTGGAAGTACTACAAATGAATTGTGTTTTATTTTCTAAAATATAATGTCTTTCCACCAAGAATTGACAGTGAACACCTTAAAAGAGAAATCATAACCTTAAATTATTTTGTGAACTCAAAATAAATAATAATTATACATTCAGACTCGCAGTCATATCCTCAAATCTATTCGCACACTCATAGAGTTCGGTCAGTAATGTTCAACACCTTTATGCCAAACATAATGATTTTTGTATTTCCTCTATAGATGTTTATTAGGTTGGTACTAAACATAGGCAATATCGTAACAGGAATGAGGTCAGTGGTAACATAACTTTTCTAATGTCATGACTAATGTTAAATAAGGGTCTACAGACCTAATAAACATGTTTAGAGCAAATAAAAAATCATTATGTTCGGCGCATACGTTATGAGCATTGCTGACCGGGATCTAACACATTAGTTGTAGACAGAATCATGTCATATGCATATGACACGCATGCACGTCGGCCGCAGTCAACGTGTTAAGTGTCCAGACTCTAATAAATTTGAGAATGGAACCCGTCGGTGTTTTTGTTCTTACACGCTTTATTGTAGAATCGCTATCTAATACATTAAATAAAATGGAGATTATTTTTGTAAATATAATTAGTTTATTTAATAATATAGACATGATTAAATTCATTAAACATTAACAAATATTCTATCTATGATATCTTGTGACCAGATATAATTAACTATGGTACAAATTAATACTAATTTGGAATGATAAACCATAAGTTTTGTCTGCTCGTTATAAGAACCAAAGACGCTTTGCCCATCATTCTTATAAAGGCAGTGCTCACCTTCGTCATGGAAACTTGGGAAAAAATCCCCAAAAAGAATAAATCGTTTTAAAAATACATGTATATTTTGATCATCAAAACTCGGACTGCGCTGGTAAAAAAAAAGAGAAAATTTAGTAATCCAGTGAACCGAAAAAATAAAACTGTTACAGTTTATTATAAGATTTTGTTCACTCTCAAATTTACGCAATCATCAGATTTGCCTATTTTATGTGATAAGCAATTTCATGGATTCGTTGGAACATATACATTATTTATACAGCATTATAAAAAAAATGATCATCTCTGTTCTAACAATGTTAAAAAACGATAGGCTAATGTAAAGAGAGCTAAACAAGAGTTCTTTTAAAATGCAATAGAGCTTGCCGACAATTTTTAATATTAACTATGATGTAACACAATATGGATTTAATCGTTTGTGACGTATTTCTGCTGCTTTTTTTGCAAGTATTTGGCATAATTCATACTTATAGTAGGTTCTGGGATGGAACGTTGGCTGTCTACTTTAGTCATATTTTTCTTTGATTGTTGAACTATTTTTAATCGCTGCGTAAGGCTTTCTACATCAAATGTATCTTCACTACAAAAATCTCTCATCGTCAATTCATTTGCTGTAGTAGGTTTCGTATTTTTTTCTTGTTTTGAAGTTTCCACATGGCCTGTTTCATCAGTAGTTTTCTCAGTTGTTTTAATGGTGCACGGAATCAAGCTTTTATTGATGCAACTGAAAACAGAAAAGATAATAAAGAAAATCAATATATTTTTTTTAACCGTGTCCAATCCCAATGTGGATCATAAAAGCATCTCAACAATAACAAAAAATTACGAGAACTGTTCGGTGTTCAACCTCTTTTTTTCGAAGAAAACAACGATTATGAAAGGACATATTTCTTCCAGCATCTGACGAAAACAAAAACTTATCAATTGAACGGTCACAGCGCTTCAAATTTTACTAAAAACAAATGAATCCAACTTTTTCTAAAAATTAATGCAAATTTTCATATTTTCGCCATGTTTTTATTTGTTATAATAGGAGACATTATTCTAGGTACTTGAAATGGGCATTAGTGCAATGGATGGCAAGCCCTTACAGTTTTATTCCAAAGACATCCATTTTCAATATGCTTTTTTATCACTCAATTACAAGTGCATTTTTATGAAAAAGTGTTCACGAAATACCTATTACGATTTTAATACTTTCTCTTTTGGCGCAGGGATATGTTCCAGAGACTATCGTCCAAAAAAACCGTGTAAAAGATAAGGTGAACATATAAAAATGGGAGATAGGTTCCATTACAATACCCCTAATATATTAAATGCTCGAACTCAAAATTAATTCGAATTAATTATTTATTTATATATAAAAATAGTTTCATAAGAAACATGCCTAATAAGTAATATATTTACATGATTTGCGATTTAAATTAGAAATACAAAATAAAAACGAGAGAGAATAAAATCGAAACCTAGAAGAGCAACACAAATGTGTCAACAAACAATAAGGTTCTGTTCATTTCAATCAGTTATACCTGTGATCTAAAAATGCTATTTTTACACCGAAGACTACACGAAATAAAATGTTTTAGGGTAGAAAACACAAAACCTAAACTAGGAGCATTATGGGTAGTTTTCCTTGTAAAAATAGCAATATTTTAGGCCACGTCCAGTAAAACGAGTATTACCCCGTTTTCTTAAGACTGCAAAAAGCGAATAGGGTATATATGTGATAATACTTACATTCCTAAACTATTTTCGAGCTGGTGCATTTTCAAAATAAGGGTTTTCTGCCGGTCGTTTATGATCTTTTTGTTATCGTCAGAGATTTGACAAATCAGTTTGAAATTTATCAAACAATCCAATCGTTTTTCCAAACAATCAATATCCTTCGAAATATTATCCAGTAATTGCATTGCAGGTTCCATCTTATATCTATAAAGAAAACCATAATAAGTCACATCAAAATGTTACCTAGGTACCTACTGAAACAAAGAAACAAATGAAGGGAGTGCATATATGACGTCACGTTCTGGGGGGAAGGGGTCTGATAGAATGTGATGATTTGTGACGATAGAGGTGGGAAGACCAAATAAAATTTGACGTCACAAAGTAAACAAAAATTACGTTGTTAACAAATTTTAAATTTAGTGATGAAGAAATGTTAATTTTCTATGATTTTGAGAGTTTTAGGAATATTATTTTTATCTTATTTTACTTCCTCTGTTTTTTCCTTCGACCTGGTATTTAAAATATCATTACTAGCGTCACCATGATCAACAATGTGTTTATCGTCAATCGGGGATAAATATTTAAAATAAAACTGTTTTTTACGTTTAAGGGGGGTGTCAAAAATATAATGTAATACAGAGGGAGGGGGGGTAAAAATAGCCAAAATCGTGTGATGTACTATATGGACGGGCCCTTTAAATAAAAATATACTATAGATAGGTAACAATGAAAGGCACTGGGACATGACGAAGTATGGAAGCAATTATTTATTTTACAAATTTCTGAAAATTGAAGAAATATGCGAGTTCTTTATCACACCTTTGAAATAAACCAACGATGTGGATAGTTCAGATAAATTAAATAATACGAATGTATTTTTATTGTCATAATTTCACAATCAGTGATAACTATTGCGAAGCTGGCAACATCTCGGGTCGCGTTTTGGGGACAAGGAACTCCCAGGTATCCGCAATATAACATGGAAATAGAACATTCGTACATATATAACCAGTGTATAAGATTGTACCATCTTGTATTATAGATTTATTATTGGCGGTTTAAGCTTTAAGCGATCGAGTGGAGAAGGTATCTTCTCTAACCTGTGAATAATCATCATTTGACCACTGTAAATTTTATGTAACCAGGGCCGTAATAGTATGAAAAATGTGTGCAAGTTACAATCATCTTCATAATTTGCACTGTGTTAATTGTACATTATTAAACCAGTGTTGCATCATCAATTTAAACAATAACATAAAATTAACACTATTTCCGTAGAGATATCACACTCCACTCCCATACACAAAATAGAATCAGAAGGTATTTTGACAATGACGATTAATATTTAGTAATTTACAAATACGTTGCATGGATCAACAACACAATCTTACATGATAGTGATAACAACAAAGCTGATAGTAGACTTCTCGCACGCACGGACCGCTCCAGAGAACGGAACTTGACTAAAGAGCATCTAAAAAGTCAGGAGAGCGGACATATCTGATAACCAGTAACATTAAGTTAGCGGTATAGAGATGGCGAAATAACATTGTATCGATACTTAAGTAAAAAATTTTCGTTACATGTACCCACATTGGATTCACGCTCTACCTTCATACATGTGCCCTTATATCTTACTTTAACTGCTTTAGTCTAAATTGAATCGTTCATTATTAAAAGGGAACATTTCCGTATTTTGCCATTTTTACGTTTTAATACAGTTTCTTTCTTTATACGTCGACACGCATTGTGTTTGAAAATGGGATATTTTGTACATTTATTCCGATCAGAAACAGCGATATAAAGTTTAGGTTTAATTAAGAAAGGGGACATGTTCCGGACAAGTGCCGTTTTAATACTAAAGCACGTTTTGACAGTTACATTTCATAATCAAAAATGTCTTCTTGAGAGAGTGTCAGTTCGAATGTTTCGGGGTAATATTTTGGTGAATAATATCAGGAAGCCGGAAGTAGTCAATAATGATAAATATATATCTGAGATTATTAATAATGTGAGATTAACTGGAAAATGTTACATTAATCACGCAGTCAATGATGTTCCTTCTGTTCTAACTGGTGTTTCATGCGGGTGAGTATAATTTCATAGTACTTACATGTTTTACGCATTAATGTTTTTTTTTTATTAAAAATACTTTTAAAAATATGATAAATCAGTTCTTGGCATAAATAATACACATTTTTTTAGTAGCAAGAAAAAATGTGTGGGCAGTATTTCAGAAGAAGATCGAAATGATTTTTTTACCTCGGACTGTTGTGGATTAATATATTTGGTATTTACACCGTTTTGAAATAAGAATGTGAAGAATGATTTTTACGTATACCATGACGGCAGTGGCGGCTGGTGACAAGAATATTAGGGGGTGCAAAAAAATGTTCACCTATTTATGCAAGAAATCCATCCTCCGATTTTGAAAACACTTCAATCACACGAACATCAAGTCCGATATTGACCTTAGCAACTGTTCCTTTACACTTAACATGAGTCATAGTATTTCTCAAAAATGAGTAAATCCTTTTTAAAGTTAAGAAGGAACACTCACTTTCCACTGAATTTATCAGTATTGTACACATAATCTGTAATAACACTTTCACTAAATACTTCGAGTAAATTATTATTTTTGAAAAGTTGAAGTATGGACAATGCATCCATCGGAACACTCACATTGGTAAATTGATCCAATGTAATAACCTAATATTTTTATCATAAGCATCATCAACTAGCCAATAACAACCCAAAACATTGATGAAACCAGTTTTAAATGGGGACTAGTCTCTATTTTAATAGCAATGCTTTGCATCAAAAAATAAACCTCAGGAATAAAATCTTTAATTGAATATTTTGTGCAGTTTTTCAATTTCCCAACAGTTTGCTTTTACGGACATATCTCCTTTTAAAAATAAACGATTCAATTTATTTAGGATAGACGCCGGTACGGAAGTGGTGGGTGGATACGATTAAATCGCAGTAGGGTCGAATGTATGAAGGAACCCTGTGATTTATATTGCGCCTAATGAAATATAACTACATAGTCAATCGGATAATATTACATTCATTCCTTTAATATCATCAGATAAATGGGGAATTTCAGGAAAAACTTAAAGATTTAAAATTATTGCAGAGCTGCAGTGCGCCGTCTGTCTCCTGAGTTAGGTAAAGATTGTCTGACAATGAATTGAAAAGTTGAGCTTGGCTTATGATTGTTGTTCCAAATTAGTTGCAAAGTGTACAATGTACACATCTTCGTTGCACAAAATAAATTTCAAATATTAATGTGCCAATTTCACGAAAAAATTCTCGCATCGTCGACAAAAACTTCCATTGTGCAATCACTTTTTGTTTCAAAGTTAAAGTTGTTTTAAAGCCTTTCCAAATCATCGCATAATAAATAATGAAATTGTAATATTTTTTTTATTCTACTTGTTTACTGTTTCCTGCATATGCTGCGCTATTATTACTTATAACTAAACTACTGTTTGTCAAGTCAATATTTTTATACTACAACTGTAATGATAAAATTTAAGACATCGACTGAGGGTGCTTGATTGAATTTCAATTATTAAGATTTTGTAAATTTCCATATTTTTTGTCACTAACGACCCCGGGCTTCGCCTGTTGGCATCTTGAGGCATTCGAGCACACGAATGGACTTGAATTGACGAATTGTAATGATAAAACTGAGGAAGCCATATTCTTTTTTCAATTTACATTTATTGGAGCAGAAACATTTATTGACTAAGACAAATAGTAGTTATAAGATTTAACAGCACAGACATTTGCAGGACACAGTAAACAAATAAAAGAAAATAATAATTACAATTTCATTATCTCATAGTAAATATATCCAATGTACCAAAACTGTTCTGCATTTACCTCCGATGTGACTCCGATGACTGTTAAACATTATCGATCATTATAATAACTGAAATATTACTCATATTAATTAATATTACTCAAATAAACTACATTGCTATTTTATTAAAAATCGTTCTGATTTTTCAAAACCGTTTTTTGTCTTTATCTCAAAACTGAATTTTTGCACATTGGAAAGTTTATTTTGTCGAACGACGACATAATTTTTCCATATTGTTAAGTCCAAAGTATTGATATAAATTATACAGTAACGATATAAGCAAAATATTGTGCGCATCTCTATACATTCAGATACTGCTATAATTTCCTTCGAGTATAACTATATACAACCGCGGATTTATTGACGGACTTGTTTTAACCTGTGGTAGAATTTTGAATAATAATCTACTTAGGATGGCGGGCAAAACGCATTTTATTTTAACTCCCGTTATATCAAAACAAATATTTTTGAGTTTGTATAGTATACAGTTAAATCCTGCCTGTCAGGTCATGGTGTAAGAAGTGTAGGTGTGCTGGAGTATTGTTTTGTATCATATGTGACGTCACTTTGACGAACCAAATTTTTATTGTCACCAAAACATTGTTGTAAACATAGTACATTGTAATTGGATAAGCACGTAACGACGTCAACAAATACAAAAATGATGCTGTCCACTTCTATCCAGCTCACCTGTACTCTTACATCATGCTGCCAGGTTATCTTTATTCCCGAAAAATTGGCACGTCCCTGTCTGAAAAGTCACAGGTATAGACCCTATATTGGTAAGCGCTGGCATAAAGGTTTGGAAGTACCTAAGTAATTAAAAACATATTTTATAAATTCATGACAATTATTGTTAATTCCAATGTAGGTATGTGTAAATAATCTATTGCTCTAATTAATTTTATTATATCTGCAAAAAGCAAAGGGTCTAGAAAAGGAATGCCATAACTTATCATTTTTAGTGTCCATAATACTTTCCATCGAAAGATTCGAAAGCATTACTGACTAATGTTATATTACTTATATACAACAGCAGACATCCTTTCCAAAATAAATATCAATTTATATATATTTTTGTTTTCATTCTGTTATGCGTTGAAAAGTAAATATATAGATGAATATTGTGGGCATTTCTTCATACTGAAATGAAATATTTGAATCATGAGGAATTACAAAAACATATCATTCAATTTTAGCACATTGAAACGTTAATGCAGATTCGAAACTTTTACAAGTAACACTACGTGCTATATCATCATTGGTCGTTGGAATATGGTTGGAATCATGCCCTTGCCTAAAATAACTATTATTCTGAATCCATTCCATAAATACATCATTATTTTATAATATAGCGAATGCACTTTAGGAAGTTTACACATCATCATATATCAGTATATTATCTATGCACATCATGCATATTAAATAGTATTACCATTCATTTGAAAATTATAAAATTATTAAAAAATGAAAAAAAACGAACAGTTAAAAAATTATGCTCTATTTATAAATATTACTTTGTCTTTTGATGTTATTTACATTTCGCATTAGAAACATATATTGTAAAGTTCCTCAAACTTTCTTTTTGAATATTGTAAAAATTATAAATGGCGATTCATAACCGACGTGAAATGTAAAATGCACATTCGCCTTTCACACACTTGGTCGTTTGAACGCATCTTTTGTAATGCTCAAGCTTATGATCTACGTATTCATTTACTTAAAATATATGTAAAT
Source organism: Himalopsyche phryganea (assembly GCA_022494535.1). Lineage (NCBI taxonomy): Eukaryota > Metazoa > Arthropoda > Insecta > Trichoptera > Rhyacophilidae > Himalopsyche > Himalopsyche phryganea. Next base: position 853,970 of record JAGVSL010000125.1, on the reverse strand, counting down.
ACTTAGGTACGTAGGTAGGTAGGTACTAATATAATTTGCCCTGGCTGTCATTCATCCTTCAGAAATATTAAAGTAATTAGTATTATGTGACTTGCAACCCCAAAATGTTCGGAATATTCTTGGCCAAATTTTTACAAACAGCCGGTCGAACTGTCAAAAATCAGCCGGTTTTTGCAAAAAATCTTTTGAAACACAATATTTTTTGTTTTAAAAACCTTTCCGTTACATCTTGTGCAAGAATGTCGAAAACAGCTCTAGTTATTTTGGCTGAAGGAGCTGAAGAAATGGAGACCATCATATCTGTGGATGTATTAAGAAGAGCTGGAGTATGTAATAAGTACTCATTTTGCATTGCTTAATTATTAATGGGGAAACGCATAATAAATATTGTTGTCGGAATCATTACAAAGCTTGGTAATATAATAACTGCCAATGGAGTAAATGTTGATCATTTATTCTGAATAAAATTGAAATCAATCCTATTTGATGATATAGCAAGGTCATATTTGAGGTTATTGGATTTTCGGAAAAATTATCGGCGGCACAGACTGACTGTCTGACATTGGTTCTAGGGAAATAAATCCGCTCGTAAAGCCCATATATTGTTATCTACGGAATGAATACTGATGTGAACGTGTGACATGCGAGATGGACCGCAGTTAAGCGTAGGCAGAGTTGTCTTAGTTGGTAAATATGCGTTACAACATGCTACTCTTTTCTCCCCAAATATTTACTAAATGCCGCTAATAACAATGCAGTTTTGTAGGAAATTTAAAAACGAATAAGAAAAATAAATTATCATACATGGGATAAGAATCAGGGTAACTGAAAATTTACGCAAAATACGAATAATATAGTATAGTATCAGTATGAAAAAGTTGCCATAATAATATCAAATGATTTGTTCTTAGAACAAAGCATACAGCGTATTTTAAATATGGTGACAAATTTTCGTACAAATATTTCGTAATTTACATATCCTTGATTATAATGTTTGTTTTGTTTTGGTGTTTTCCTATTAGCAATTAAATTGCCTAGATAATTGTTTTGTTATTAGCGGCGTTCAGTCAATTTTTGAGGAGAAAAAGAGTAGTATGTGGTAAAGCATATTTACGTCGAATTTTTCAGGATACTAATTGGTGAATAAAAATTACCGACTCCTAGTAGTCACGCCAGTCAATTCATAACTAGGCATGGTGGCTTCGATGTCGGGCTCTTTCCACTTGGCCGGTTGAGTGATACGCCATATTTTAGATGTGACGGTATACCACAGGATGCTAATCACATCCTATGGGAGTGTTTGGAGATAGGAAATGAAAGGGAAACTATCATCTATCCAAACATGTTTGGATTTCATTTTTTCTTGCTGTTTAACATTTGAGACATTCTCCTGTAGTTTATCTCAAGTAATCAAATAATGCTGGTCCTGTTACTGGGTGGTCAACGTTCTTGGGTGCTCATCCTATTTGACTGTGGTGTCTACGGGTTTTAATCCCAGTGTAGGCAATATCATAAATTGATTTCTGGATTTGCGTCCAAAAGCATATCGTCGTTTCTTTTGCAAAATTGTCTGCATATGTGTTTTCGACTCTGTGTATTATTAATTCTGAAAAAATCGCCCTTAGTGCATGAAAGATAATATAAAGATGGTTAAATATATGTATTTAATATTGCATATGTGTTTTTTATTTTTGTTTAAATTTGATAATTATTTTTTAAATAATTTTTATCCTCTGAAAAATATTTTGATTTTGCAGATATAAAAATTGCAATGGATGTGACGATATTTCCATTCCTAGTCCCATCCTCTCCGAAAAAGCAATTTTATAACAGCCAAGTCTCTTAAAAACAACTTCATTGGAGAGGCTCCATTAGAAGTCCATTTATGCTCCACATTACAAGTCAATATGATTGATTAGTGTAACAATTTCAAATAATATGCTATTACTTTCAGTGTGGAACCAGTATAATGGAATAGATTAATATTTCACTAATTTTTCAGGTGGCAGTCACATTAGCTGGATTGGATGGTCCCGGACCAGTGAAGTGTTCTCGAGATGTAGTGTTGGTGCCCGATTCTTCTTTGGAAGATGCTATGCAACAAAATAAAGCTTATGATGTTGTAAGTAAACATATTGTGACTATATGCAAGGAGTGCTTTAAAATTTTCTAGCTCAAAAATATTTGAAAAGCCTCAATGGACTTCTAATAAAATTATTTAACTATTGACAGTGGGGTACTTGTTGAATTTAGGAAGGTTAGGTTATGGTGACAGAAGCGTTCTTCTAACCCTCATATTTTACTAAAAAGAAAATTCATTAAAAGTGTAGTTCGTACGATGCAGAAGCATGATGTGAATTTTTCATTCAAATTGGTACAATAAACCTGTTGTATTGAAAATATTCAAATGAAATATTTTGTACTATAAAACTGCATTTTTGGGACACCTTCACGATTTAACATATGAGGTTTACTTATTCTGATCTCTTGTTACAATATAATTTTTGCTTTTGTAGCTGTAAATTATTATATTGACAGGTTACGCCTATTACAAAGGATTTGATACGTTACATGTTTGGACTTACCTTGTAACAGCATAAATCGGTTTCTTACATGCTTGGGCATGGGAGGTGTGAGCCTGATTTTAAAAACCATTTGCTATTTAATAAATTTTCCCATATCACCATGCCTAATAAGTTATCAATATAAATTGAAATATGAATTATTGTATTCAACTAATACTTTATTAAAGATAATTTACCCCAAACGCTAAGTGCTCTTATCCTTGTCACGGAGTTTATGTTTAAAGGATAAAATGGCTGAAGAATTTTATCGAGGGGGAAGATTGTGAAAACTAAATTTATTAAAATGGTAAAATACATGAGTTAATTATTTTTTAGGTGATTCTCCCTGGTGGACTTGGCGGTTCTGAGAAACTCGCCAATAGTTCTGCAGTAGGTAATATATTAAAGGAACAGGAAAGCTCTGGCCGTCTTGTAGCAGCAATATGCGCAGGTATTTATTGTTTTCCTGTATTTTCACACCACTTGATGTCTGAAAAACATGGTATTCTTTGAAGTTGTTTTGAAAGTTCATCATGACGATTTTTCGACAATGTGCAATAAGTTAAATACTTCAACTATAAACTTGATATTGTGTTGGCTTCAGAAGTTGAACCTCTAGGGGATGGTTTCCCCAACACATAATTAATTGAAAAGGCATTTTATTTTTTGACTAAATATTAACCAGAGTACACGCTATTTCTTAACACATCTTGATCAGGGAGGGTAGTCCTATCCGCCAGTTCGACTGCTTCTCAACGGTGGGAAGACTAGTTTTACCTTTTCTGTCGGATCCGCTTTAAAGGTGGGTAACTGTATCTACTCGATTATTTGAAATCATTATTATATACCAATCTCTTCAGGATAGTCACCGCTACACATACATCAACAAAAAAAAATAATAATACTTTGTTTCCTTTACGCACCAACATTTCATATTATATGAATCACCTACATATACTCATGCGTATTTTTTATGAGATTTTGTGCGTAGTGTTATTGGTTTTGATAATTAGTGTTGGTAAAGAGTCTATGATGGTCTAAATTATGTCTGTCTTCTTGCATTTAGATTTCCTTTAGCGCAAGAGTGAAAAATACATCTCAGCTTATAGTAATGAAGTCTTTAAAACATAGTTGGTTGTTTGTTTTAGTAATGTAAATATTATTTCTTATGACAAAACAAAAAATATACTTAGTTTCTTCTAACACTTGATTATCCTTCCATTGAGTGAGTGAAAAAGCGAGATTTCGTAAGCCATCAAAATGTATTTGAAGCCCATGCACATGTATTATGTATCCCCGTTGCACCAGTGCGTGTCACAGAAACAATATAACATGTGTGGATCGAATTTCTGAAATCCACCCCGATTAAAATAGAAATCGGTACTTTATCCAAATATTAAATAGTATTATGTGGAATAATATATGTATTTTTAGTGAAAGAATTATTTGTTTATGAAAATCTTGCTGTGAATGTGTGATAATCGTAATATACTTATGCAACCTTAAATTATTCTTTGAAACAAATTCATTAGTTGATTTTTTTTTCATTTGTCGCTGATTTTCGCCCGCTGCACGTACCTGTGACTTGTTAGCAAAGCCGGCTCATAGGGTGTTAAAATATAGTAGACGGTATATGGCAGAGATGGCCAAAGCGTCAACTTCGTTGTCATTCCTAGTCGCCCGCCTGTCTGATGCTTTGAAACAAGAATTAATTTTTTCGGTTTTACAAGATACAGTACAATATTTTCTGTGGTAAATTTAAAGTGTATCCGTTTTGTTTCCCTTACATATAAATGATAGTTTTGCCTATCCACCATAAGAGATTGTTTGAAATGTAAAACTTCATTTTAAACTTATTTTTGGCTTAAAATTACTACTTTTAGTGTTAGTAGACCGCCGCCAATATACGACTGTAAACCGTCCACTACAGCACTGCTTCCTACCCATAACCCACTCATAAAAATATTTTTATTTTTCAGCTCCTACTGCACTAAAAGCTCATGGGATTGGCTTGTCAAAGAATATTACTTCATATCCAACCACAAAACCTGCAATGACAGACGGTGATAAATATACTTATGTAGAAGGAAAACAAGTTGTCATCGACGGAAACATCATCACTAGCCGGGTAAAATAAAGTTTCTTCTGAAGTAGCAATATTTTTGTAACTGCTCTGCTGATTTTCATTACCCTGATATTGAAAAAAGAGTAATTAAGCTTCGAAGGTTTGAGGGAAAAAAGATCTCATACATTCCAAGAGACCCCAGGCCAATTATTTCAGTTTGATTGGTAAAAATACATTTCAAATTGAGTGCGCCCATCTAAGAAATGTTGCAAATTACAAAAGATGTTATGAAACAACTAGGTTGATGTATTTTTTATTCAGTTGTGTGTAGTGTAAAAGATTGCTTTTTCTTTAATATTATTTATTCTTTATGTATTTTTTATATTTTCCGATTGTTTACAGGGTCCTGGAACAGCTTTCCAATTCGCTCTGGCCCTCTCAGAACTTTTGGCCGGAAAAGAAAAGGCCGACCAAGTGGAAAAGGGAATGATTTTGACCGGCTACTAAACGCATGGTGACATAATTTTGTTATAAATATTTGTAACAATGTAGTTTTTTCAAAACTCACAAGATGACCGCTGAATTTTGAAGGCAGAAAAGGTGCTATTTTTGCATAATTTTCATAATGTAATGAATCGACAAAAAAACACATTTTAAATTGAAAACGTAAAACAATATATTGTGGAAAATGAAACATTGTATTCACTCAGGAAATGTATAAATAAAACAAGTTTATTGGAAAAAAACACATTTATTGATTACCAAACATATCTCTTCGTATAAAATAAAATAAATAATAATTTTTAAACACTAACTGGACAATTACGAAGCCCCTATCATATTATTTTACCATTAGTTAATACAAACGTACACAAATAAAAATATCCTTAATTGACTTGGAGCATTTATTGCGAAAGTGTAATGCCGATAGTGATGGATGGATTGATATGAAATGTGTACTGATATTCACCGACCTGGGAGTGAATCTAATGTTGAACGCAGTTCAAGTAATCCTAGAATTAGTGAGAATCAATTGACCAGTTTCAAATTTCAGTGTAGATGTATTGAATTTAAAAAAGGGTCGTTATAACAGCATCTATTTTTAAAAAGATTGTATCATTAGTTCAATAAATAGTCTACACTATAAATACGGTTATCGAGCAGTGCGGTTACGAGTGATAACTTAACCTATGTTCTTTAGTTGACTCCGTTATTACAAAAATTGTTAATGACATATTTAAAGTTATGTGTATATTAATACTAGCTGCTTCGAAAAATACAAATAAAATACATATTAATACATTAATTGAGAATGTTGTGAAGACACAGGATACTGGTATAAAGAAAATTATTATCATTACATAATACATAGAATCAGTCTTTATATAAAAGGATTTTTGCATAAGTGAGAGCATAATAATATGATAATATAGAATATAATAATAACAGTATAATCTTAACGTAATAGCAACACAAGGCTCATCTCATTCGTATAACTTCAGCAGGAAGTTAATAATATTTATGCCACTCATCCGAGATTATTCATTATTTTAATCAAATTATCCCTGCTGTCGAAATGTCTTATTTTATTTGAATCGAGACTTTGTAAAAAGAATTTTCAAATAAATAATACTGCGACAGTACCACGGTAATATTAAATACTGAGATTCGTTTGACAAAAAATATTTTTAAAAAGTTGAGCATGGCATCACATTAATAAAAAATATTCAATTCCACAGTCCATTAGTACCTACATTGATATTTGTAATTCTATTAAATTAAAATTGGTTATTCCACTTCTTGCATAACTTATAATAAAATGTGTTTCGATTTGTTGAGAGGCATCTTCAGATGCAGTGGAAATTTATTTTGAAAATGAATATCCACAAAGTGAGGAGTGAAGCCTCCATATAAATACACATATTATCGCTTCCAAGGCAAAACCACTTATCAGTAAAAAAAATATGAACTATGTTTTAAATGCCATTGTACCACCTGGCAATAACATATAAATGAAGGACCAATTAATAGGAACATTCTAATTTTAAAATTTCAAAACGCTCTTTCTAACCATTGTGTTCTATTCCAGAATTTTCGAATGTTTACGAGTAATAATAATATAAATAATGACTTCTCATCATAGTTTCATAACAACTCGCAACAAAAATATTTATTATTAAAATAAATAATATGAAATCTTGCTTTTATAAGTTTATGAGTTATCCTTCTCCCTTTTTTTTCGTGTACGCTCCCAACGTGGAGCATATGGTCTCCTGATGGAGGCATCTCAACAGAATTTTTCTTTGAGAACTGTTACTCAGTTGCTCAACCTCTCTTTATTGAGGAGAGTGAAGTCTCAGTTGCTTCTCCTTAAAGATGGCAAATATTCTGATAAATGGTTTTTCTGTGGAAATCACGATAGTTATGATATTACTAAAAGAAAGTTTTCCAAGCACAATGAATAAATTCATACAAAAATTATATGTACGTATAATGTAATCTGTTGCAAAGGTTCAATACTATTCTACCAAATCTCTAAGAATATTGTATTATTACAACAATATTAATACAATAAAATAAGGGGTATGGAAGTTTTCTCTTTGTAATTAAATTTTTTATAAAACTAAGAGAGTATATTTGAGCCTTTATGTTAACTTCTTCGTACAGTTAGTTTATTTTAAATATAAAGATAATAACAGTGACTCAAAAAAACTCCTGTAGATGAATCGTTCACGGATGCATGACTAATCAATCGCTTCCTGTAATTGTTTTCTGGTTATCTGACAAAGTACTCTGTGACTACATTGTCTTAACCAGACAGAATTATAAATATGTCTATATTCAACACGTGAGAAAGTGTGTTTTTGTTGAGTTTCCATTTGCAGTGTATAAATGATTGTTATTCGTTTAAAAATAGCCTCATTCCTAGAAGCGTAAAATCACAAAATAAATACATTACTAAATAATGCTGCTATATCATTTCTCACGATAAGACCATTTCAAATTATCGAGCTATTGATTGACAGACACGAAACAATTTTTTTTTTAATATTTTGTTTACTATAAAGGAAAAATAAATTTAAATACTTATTTATCGAGAAATGATGGATTATAAAATGAAAAATGATGAGACCTGCATTAATTTTTGTTTCCAGTAACAATTGAATGAAAATATGCTTCTGGTAGTCGCTCATATGATTTCTTCAATAATTTATGCCAGCAGAGTGTTAACACCGGTTTCAACAATGTTATTGCTATTGTTCTAAATAGCGTCTCTTGTAAAAAGCATCCAGGTGTTCCGAATTTGTTAATATTAATAAGCCAAATTTCTAGTATTAAAATGAATAATGGCAAGAAATGCGTATGCTTATAAATAACTCGAGAGATGATAACGCTGCCATGTTATTACGCGATAAATAAATGTTTCAGATACAATGGTGTAAATAAGCTTCGAAAATAATTACATAAATCAATGGTTTCCAAGCGGAGGAATTCATTATTAATAAATCTCAACAAGCAATATTCATTTCTGCAGGAATGAAACGAAAAATGACTTTGAAAAACAATTCACATTAAATACCGTAAACTTTTGGCGGTAATTGCATAATCGTTTTTGTTACAACCAAATAAATCCTTCATTTTAATCGTGCAGAATCAGCCTGACGTGAACATTTACCAATTATCTAGAAAGTCAAGCCCAGTCTTGGGTAGTTCTCCGCAGGGTGAGGTCAGCGAGCCGACGTTGGAAGCGTTTTCTTCGCATGATAGGAATTCGGAATCTGTGGATGCGGCGAGACTGTCTCCCATTCCGTTGGAAGTTAGCAATGCTCGAGCTTCCTCAAGACCTGAAATATACACCGAATATGATTTTAACAAAGAAGCATGCGTATATGACATAGTTATTCATTACTTCTTTTTTTGCCTTCCCTCCTTGGGTACACAGTTACCAATATTAAATTAAATAATATGTTTTGTCAAATTTGGATTATTGAGATTTTGTACACTTCCAATGTATTTTGTCACTAACGACCCGGGTTTCGCCATTCGGCATCTCAATTTTGTCAAAAATTATATCAATATGTTTTGTATTAGTCATAATGTGTTTGCGGTAGATTGTAATAATATATATATATGTCAGACAAACTATTTGGAAATAGAAATACATTCATATCAGTTCGTTGGGTACGAATCAGATATAAATGAAAACATCTGGTATGCTTTCATAAAGCATTCTTGGAAAACAATATATCATATTAAAGCGTAATACATGACTAAAAACATGTTACTCGTCTTCGACTCAAAAATTTACTAAATGCCGTTAATAACAATGCAATTTTATAGAAAATTTAATAACGAATACGTAAATGCCAAATAATCATAGATGAGAATCAGTGAAACTGATAATTTACACGAAATACAAATATAAAATCAGTATGAAAGAGTCACCATAATAAAATGTCAAATGGAACTTCTTAGAACAAACTATGGAGTAAATTTTAAATATGGCGACGAATAGCTCGTATTTCGAATAATTTATTGGTTTCCTTGATTCCAATGTTTGATTTTTTGCCAATTACCTCTAGATAAATTACTTAGAGAATCACATTGAGTTTAAGTAAATTTTCAGGCGAAAAAGAGTATCAAGTTGTAGGGCATATTTACCACAGTAATAGAATAATTTCAATAAAAAAAGAGATAAAAAGAAATCATTGAGACTCACCCGACATGCTCTTGTAAGCAGGCATACTTTTTGCAATATTCTGTGAGTTCATATCCTTTACATTATGAGACTCATTATTCCCTGCGTCGATAGAGTGGAAATTAGTCTTAAAATAATTATCAGAGGACGCCACAATTTGACATTGGCGAGACGGTGACACAAGATGTTCCCTCTCTTCAGCATTACCACTTTTTAATTTCTTATTTCCCATTAACTTTGATATCAATCCACAAGAATTGTTTCCCGATTCTTCGATCACTTTCGAAGGCTTCAATGAAAATTCTTGTTGTTTGTCTTTCGCTTCGAGCGATTCGAATTTGCTTTCATTTGACTTGAGAGCCGTTTTCAACTCCGAAAGAACTTTTGAATGAGATATTGCGAGTTCACTTTTTAATATTGGCGGTGTTGTAGGCTTATTATTCGGTCTAGGATTCCTCGTGGTTCTTTTCTCACTGAAAGAGCAGAGATCCAATTGGCTTTTCGTGTGGAAACTGAAAGGAGAAGAGTGCTCGTCTCTAAATTTTGTAGCGCCGTCGTGGATAACTTTCTTTCCGCACGGCACATCGAAATACGTCAAAATGTCCGTTTTATTAAAACCCTTAGTGTCTAAATCGATATCTAAGGGATCCAGAAATGCATATTTTAAAGCTATTTCTGGTTTTATTATGCATTCGTCGACGATCTCCGCTTTCTCGGTGTCGTTGAAAGTGTCCCACAGGTGCTCGTAAGCGTTTCTGGTTTCGAGTATGTCAGAATAGATTCGCGAAGCTATCGGGTTCAGGTTGCTGAAATAGTTTTCAGCCACACCGGCGAGACCCGCCATGTCACAAGCAATGTTAAAATAAACTTATTTACGTTTGTTTATTTTTACGTCAAAGGAGTGGCTGATGGCAGAATGTGAAACCTCAGCAAGGCTACCAACGTCCAAACTTTAAAACTAATATTGCCAGCTTAAAAAAATGAATGCTGACTTTAAAAGAAACCCTCTTTATTGATATTTTATTCTGTTCGGTCAGTCTATTGCAGTGCTCCACAATCTTTCCTCACCTACGGTACACCTGAGCACTCATTTATATTTCGTGGCACACCATATGCTTAATATATGTAAATTTCAAAAACAAAACCAATTAAAACTTTATAAAGTAATGGAACACCTGACACACAAAGAAAAAAAATACGAATTGCAAAAAAACTTACATATTTAAGGCTTTCAGTTTGATCGTTTGTTATTAATACATTCGTTCACTGTTTGTTATAATATTATGGGGAAATTTCGCAATAAATACTTCCAATTAATGCAGCAATGTGTAATTTCTACGGTGGGATTTTTGTGTTTCACACACGAGACAAGCTACATTTTGATTTCTCACCATTGCAGTTCCACTATCGGGGCAAACATTTATTCTATCAAAACAATAATAATTTAAGCGGAAAGCTTAGCCACCGAATGATTTAATTTTTTTTCCAATACAAAATACTCGATTTTTCTCATTTTGGACGCACTGCTCCGCGGCATACCTGAGATTGTCTTGCGGCGCACCCATAAAGTAATATACTATTGGCGCACCGGTTGCGGAGCACTGGTCTATTGCGTCAGTAAAAAAATAATAATCTTTTAGCTGTCATTCCAGGGTCCTGCCACTTCAATATAGTGGGATAGAATAATATAATTGATGGGAGCGGAAATTAAATTCCTGTAATCAAACAGATGTAGAAAATGGCAAATTGAAATTATATTGAATACGGAAGCTTGAATTAAAGTTGTCAAAAAAATCAAGAAAAATGCCGAAATTATTTTTTATTTTGGCTTAAATATAGGTAAAAATTTCTAAACATTTTTTTGGTTAAATAATTCAAGATTTGAAACTTAAATATGGCTCTTCTTTTGAATGAGTAATAATAAGTAAATATTTACGGACCAACTACATAAATGTAAAATGTTTATGGTCGTAACAATAAAATCTCGTTGGTTTCGAAATTTGATTTGACATCTCTTAAAACACATTTGGCGTTAATGTGATGTCAAATCCATGTCAAATCAATTGTGTTAGACGGGATGTGATGGCAGTAGAAATCGTGAGCTATTTACTTTGCTATTATAATTTGTAATGTAAATAATATTTTTGACTGACAATGATCCATCTATTTCCACAGCCACTTAAATTCAAATACCGGTGCTTGGTATTGGCACAGGGCAGTGGGTTTAGTGTAAAAATGCTTGATGCGCGTTACGTTTCATTATATTTATTCATTTAATATCATTATTTTGTATTGCAATAATTGTTCTGTTTTGTGTGATGCGTCTCATTTTCAAATAATTTATTTGTATTATTAAGTTGTAAATGTAATTAATTTTTCATTCATATGTTTCTATAGTAAGGCATAATAACATATTCTTTCTTCTTTTTGTTATTCAGGGAGGTGGAAGTACTTCAAGATGTTGCAGATTATGTTGTTGGCAAAGAAAGCTTGGATATTGGCGATGATATAAAGTAAATAGTAATAGTTGCAATATCTTACAAATTATGTAATTATTACTTCATGAATCAGTATGTGGTCATAAAATGTTATTATTGCTAAGTTTCTTCTAAAATTGAGTGACTAAATATTTTATAATATAATGTAATAGCTTCGTAAAAGTAAAATGATGGCCTATCATAAAAACTTCAGTCTATTTTTTCAGATCCTTGAAGTTATGTGAATACACCGGAGAGTTCATTATGCATCGTACGGATTCTAACAATACAAACCTTCACGAAGATTTTCATGTCATTACAGATGTTGACACTAATGATAATGAAGAAGGTTCATTTGGTTAAAAACGCTTAGTAAAATTTGAGGGTTGGTTAAAAAATACAAGACAAAGAGGCTACGTCAACAGAAGAGGGAAATATGTTTCTCCTAAAAATATGATCAGTAAGAAAGGTTGCTTAAACTAAATTATTACTTATTCTTTAGGCTTCATCAAGATTTTGAAAGGTGAAAATAAACAGAATCTATATAGAATTATTCAAATACAACCACATAATTTTTTGGACTTGGGCACTTGTGCCAAAACACCTTTTTCCAAGTTGTGCACCCTTCAATTTACTCAGTGCCACCTTGAAGTAGGTTATAAAACTTATTTGAATGAATTGGATTTTGTCAGTTCATGTTTAAAAGATTTATGAATGTGCATCATTTTTTCCTCTATACATGATTTATGTATGTACAGTGCTCTCTTTCTAGCTCATATTTCGAATCAGCTATAGACAGGAACAGACAACTTTGATTAATAATTTATTATTTGGAATAATTTTTTATACGGCCACCTGCACGAGACTGGTGACACATTTGTCATCTTACTGATGTTTTTAATTTTGAATACCCAAATAAAACTCTCTTTAATAAAATTTAAAGTACAATTATTTTCGGAGACAATAAAGGCGCAATTCGCTATGAATATTCTGTTTGGAGAATTTATTGTGTTCTTTCTCTAGCTCATATTTTAAGACACCTGTAGAAAGAAACAGACAATTTTGATTAACATGTAAATAAATCAGTTCAAATCAATTCTGTTTTATATGCAGCTGCATTCGTTAGTTGAGCTTTTGTCTTCAAGCTATAACATGTTTTCAATTACGAATATATATGCAAAAATATTCGAGGAAAATAAACACGCTATTAATTATGAGTCTTCCGTTCGGAAATACTTTTTGCGAGAAAAGCAAGGACAATTAGCTAAATGTAAAAAGTGCCATAGTGAACTTAAAACAAACGACGGATTTACGAAAGGTCTACGTGTTCACTTGAACTCCATTCATAAAATTAATTTTAATAAACGCAGTGGTGGCATGCATGATATCGCCCAAGAGAAACAGCGCAAAAATATTTCGAACTCCAATAACGAGACAGATGGGAATATGATTACTGCATATTTTAAATCGAAATCGGAAAATACCTTCTCTGCAATATTATCCAGAATGTCTTCCCTAGATGGCTTATTGTTCAATGCGTTCTGCACTTTGAATGATACACGAGAAGGGATCAGAGCAAGAGGATTTCTGAATTTACCAAAGTCACCATCTACAATCAAAAATATCGTCATAGAGGATTGTAAAAATATTGAATTTTTACTGAAAAATGAAATCCATTCCTTAAAGAAGAAAGCAGTTAAGTTTAACGTTGGATGGATGGGCTTCGCTCTTTAATAGATGATATATGAATATAAACCTTCATTACATGGGTAATGGATAAACGGCTATGTTTCACTATTTAGGATTAATAAGAATGCATAGAAGCATGTCTGCTGAAAAATGGATACAACTTATTCACAAGAAATTCGAGGATTTTGATGTCATTAGAAACTGACATCGTTGCAATTACAACAGATGCTGCAAGCGTAATGGTGAAAATTGGTCGTTTAATGCCTTCACATCATCAAATGTGTTTTGCTCATGGCATTCAACTAGCTGTCCTCGATGTTTTGTATAAATGTGGAGAAGAACAAGTGAGCCAAGAAGAGTTGAGTGATAAAGACGAAGACGTTGAATCGTGTTGATTTTATTGACATTTCAATTGAAACCATGTACCTGCGTGATAATGGACAAAATTTAGCTGAAATGTGGACAATGCAACGCTAATTACAAAAATTCGATATACTATCAAGATTTTTCGAAAGTCACCTACGAAAAATGAATGTTTTTTACAAAAATATACGGAGGAAGCAGCCATTAAAAATAAAGGACTAATTTTAGCTTGCAGAACTAGATGGAATAGCTTGGTAAATATGCTTGAAAGGTTCATAGAGTCGAAAACTTGTATTATGAAAGCGCTGATTGACATGAAATCGACTATAATTTTTACTGAACGTGATTTTGAGATTGCCTCTTCAATTCTTCGTACATTACAGCCAATTAAAATGAAGATGGAAGCTCTATGTCGCAGAGACAGTAATCTGTTGATTTGTGATGCAGCTATAAAGTTTATGTTAAATAAATTGGATAATATAAATACAGAACTTAGCGATAAAATGAAAAATGCTTTACACTACCATTTAAATCAAAGAAGTCAAGTACCAGAACTCTTACAATTTCTTCTTAATGGCTCGCGAACTTATAACAATGATACAATTTTTTTCCACGCCACCAAAGTCAATTACCAAAGAAATGGCAGAAAAATTCATCAAAAGATTAGACTGCCATAATACAATATTATATTAAATGATGCTTCGGACGACGAAGAAATTGAACCCAAAAAACGAACCTCAATATATGATAAGTTATAAAATGCATTTAAGTCGAGTATAATGCTACTAATTCTTCCAGTCAAATCAAATGTAAGCATTGACAATCTGACATCAAAAATTAAAATAGAAATTTAAACATTTGAGAATGATGGAGTAAGGGGAGAAAATCTTCGAAAGCTGTATTATTATTTAATTACTATAGTACAGAATCGGAGAGAATTTTTACGTTTGCAAGTTTTCTGTGTACGAAATGAAAATCAAGTTTCAATGACAATACATTAGATGCTCTTTGTTTTTTACGAACCTATTTTAAACAACTTTAAGTTATACTTTTATAGAATTTACATTAACAATTATTTTTAATTTCTGTTACCTATAAGCATTTATAATTTCAAGATAAATGTTCATTTTACTACTTCTAAAATGTCTGAATGTAACGTATTTGTAATCAAATTTGTATTGTTGAGATTTTGCACATTTCCATGTATTTTGTAACTTACGACCCGGGTTTCGCTTTTCGACATCTTCAGGCATTCGAGCAGACGAGTGAACTCGGACTGAGACAAATTTCAAGAGTTGAGAAATCTCAACAATTCAAATATGATATTGAAATTCCATCAAACTGCCTTAGTCGATGTCTTAAATTATATTTGTAATCACTCTTTAAACTAATTTTATTTATAAATAAGAATATTCATGATATAGTATTTGGCTAACTATAAAACTCTATTAATTATTATGTCTCTTTGTATGTACAAAAATCTTTTTCTCTCTTTGTAAATGTAATAAATTTTATTAAATATTGACAATCCTGTTAAATTTATTCGAGTCCAACAAACAATAAGACTCACAAAATCTCAGCAATCGAATCTCCTAAAAAAATCGAATGAGAGATGTATATTTTAAAAACATATGAACATTTTTTATTGTGATTACTCATGTGCATAATTATTATTATTTGGTGTCGCTGTTCTAAAAGAAAACAATAAGTTGATAAAATGACATTGAGTTAGTTATACCAAAATGTTCCTCATTTCGAACTCTTCCGTATGGGAGAACACTTATTTTAATAATTTAAACTTTTACATAACTGTTGTACAATCAAACTAAATGAAAAAGTTTTTTATAGCATTTCAAACATTTGTAAAACTTAATAGTTCAATTAGTCAAAATTAGTGTTTTTCAGTAGGCTTCTTCTTCCAGAACGTCGACGATATATTCTGATGCAATAATAAATAAGTATCATAAATGATCTATTACGTGTTTTTTTTGGAAAACAATCCACACATAAGCTCTACAGCCTCCTTTTTTGATGGTTTTTTTTTTTTTTTAATTTTGTATAAGCGTTTTTATATATTTTTTTCACAGCTTTCATTTGCGCTGTTTACCATGGAACTTATTTACTGTGTAAGTACTACGTAAATCGAGGGATTAGTGTACAAAATTAAAAACATTAAAGCCTGGTTTTTTTTTCATTGAAAAAGTCGATCCCGGGGTCGGAAAAAGCGTCCGGGATTGGATGCCCTAATAACTATTATGAAAAAAAATACGTTTTGTTTAAGCTCTTTTTTTGTACTGCCTGTAATATTAATATCTTTCCAATAAAAGAATTAATTTTATTGTAATGGTATTTTCTGCAATTTAAATAATTAAGAATAAATACTTCAAGCATTGATTATTTTCCACTGCCGATAAGTTTTGTTTTTAACAATTATTGACCGTAGAATGATTTCAAAATACAAACAAGATACAATTATAATAATATATCTACAAATTTGTATTGCATTGTTATGTATATTAAGATTTTATTCATATTAAAAATATAAGAGCCAAATATCTCAGGTTATGCCTGTCCCTGTTCTAAAATCACGATAAGTATTTCCTCTGCCTCTATAATAATGAAAATTAATAAATCGAAATAGGAATTAATTGGGAAGATTCAGAAACTGTTTTGTTTGATACACATAATATTAATACTCATTGAATTTTTAAATTATGTACTATTACATATTTGATAAGATGATACAATATTAACAAGGATCACGTCCATTTAATCTCGTCCGCCCCATGAATTCAGCTAGGTAAGAGTCGAGGATATTTCTGCTGGTTCTTCGTCTTTTTTCGTTTCCCCATTTAGCAGAACCCATATGTGCTCTACCTGCTGTGTATTGAGTGTAATTGGATCAACTAAGTTGTACCGAGATTCACCATTTGGTGTTCAAAACCATTCATATTAATTTTATTATAAGCCCCCAACAATCAGAAATGATGAGTGTTCTTGGCCTCACCTCCATTGTTATGGGTATAAGCGTCTGTGCTGATCTATCCAAAACTCTTACAATAAAACCTTTTGTTTCTCGGTACAGACCTCCGAAAACCTATTGTTGTGGTAAAAGCTTTCCTGCGTTATTCTTTCTATTAACAGAGACTCATCGATTTCGACGATCATTCCCTCGCCGCCCACCATGCTCTCCGCCTGCTTCATTCGCCAAGTGCAGACTCGTCAGGTAATGGTTCTATGTCGCAACCGACGGCTGTGATATGTTCAACTCGGCTTTGCAAAATTTGATACTCGTTAATTCGCGAGACCGGCAATACACAAAATGTATCACTGTGTCAAGTGGAAGTCTTAATTTTTCTAGCCATATATTTGGCGCATTACGTTGTAATTTTGTAAAAAAACCAACAGTGGTTTCATCGCTAGAGACTTCAAGTAACAGTGTTTTCAAATTCATGACGTCAATCAGTCGAAGCCAAAAACTACCGTAATGCAAAAGCATAGAGGTCTATCTATCGCCTTACATTATGTACAAGGTGAGCTGAATCGTTGTTTTTGTATTATATGTGACGTCACTTTGACGAACCAAATTTTTATTGTCACCAAAACACCGTTGTAAACATAGTACATTGTAATTGGATAAGCACGTAGTGACGTCAACAAATACAAAAATGGCGACTGTCCACTTTTATCCAACTCGCACCATAGGCTTTTACATCAAATTAATTTAAATAAGCGGCAAAGCTGCATGCGCGCCGGGCGATTCTTGTTTTGTCACACCCGCTTACCAATGCGTTTGTATATCTAACAAGTACTCTTTGTGTCTATACATTGTTTTATTATTTGCTGTATCTATTGTCATGTGAGAAATTTTCGTCAATAAAATGATTAGTATTTAACAACTCATTTTTCTTTACTAGAAATCGATCCTACCTTTTTCGTGCATTTTTGAATTATAAATAATAACAATACCTATATCTTGTCCCGAATACAATATAGCAACAATTCCAACCAAACTCTGAACCAGAGTTCATAGTATTTATTTATTGTAAATATAAAAAAATTAAAATGCATAGCATTACAGCTGACGCCAATGCGTCATGCATTTCACAAACATAATAACAGTAACAACAATAATAGTAGTTATTGAAAACAGTACTACTAATAAAAACAATAATGAGAATAAAAACATTTTTTTAAAATTATTAAATACAAAAAGACGTTATTAATTTACAAGAAATAAATATTTAGTGAACAATACCCAGAGTTTAGTGCTGAAAATATCCAGCTCTCTAGGCAATGCATTAATCATTGATCGGGCTCATTCAATACAGTCAAATAGAACTATACCTATTATAGAGAGAAACGGAAACTTTCCGACTGGAGAGATGTAGAAAATGAGCAAATAGAAATAATTTGGAATACTGAAAGTTGAATGAAATTTTCTCGCTTAATCCAGGAAAAATTATCCAACTATTTTTTTTTTGGCTAGAATACTGGTCAAGATCTCTAAACATTTGTTTTGGTTGAAAAATTCCAAATTTGAAGCTTGAATATGATTCTCTTTAAATGTTTATGGTTCAAACAGTAAAATGTCTATAACGTAAACCATAGAGTAACATACTATTAAACGGCTATTTTAAAAGTTTGTTGGCGTCATAGATAATTTAGAGCAATGAGTTTATTGTGCCAAGACTATGTAAGTCATACTAGTGTATTAAAAATTCTTAGCTATTTAATCGTTTCTGGTATATATTCATATATATATGAGAGTGGTTCGTTCTAGTTTTATTTATGTTAACTCTTTCCTGCCGTGACCATAGAAAATATACTAGTCATAAAGTAATATACTATTATAGAGAGCTCACTTCAATACAACATACTGTTCGGTTTGTATGGCATGAAGTTGCAGTTCATGTATACACAAAGATGTTGTAAAATTGTCGCTAACTGCTATTTGGAACTTTAGGATATATGTATTATTTTTCCAATTCAAAAGTGGCTCGAAAAAATAAGGATCGATTTTTAAGAAAGAAAAATGACAGTTAATTACAATACATTTTATTAACGAACAATTTCACATGACAATAAATATCAAACAATGTATACACATTTAGATATTATCAGTTTAAATAATTGAACATTTAACATATATTTGTTTACTTCCTTTATTAAGTAAAAGTAAATAAGGTTATGGTTTGTTTTACAGAAAGTTCAATAAATTTAAATAAATAAATATTTCTACAGAAAAGAGTATAAAAAGGTAGTCATTAAGACAGATATCAACATAATTTTAAATCAAATAAAAAGTAAATTTTGAATAAATGTAATAAATAAACAGTACCGTTCCAATGGCAGAATGTGCCTTTTTGATTCTGATTCTTTTGATTGAGCATGGATGAGGCTAAAAATTGACCAAATTCCATTATGCTAAAGCATAGAAGTGCTTCTACTTCTAGAAATGGCCAAAATAATGACCTTGCTTATCACGAATACAATACAATACTTGAATACAAATAAACATATTCCTGTAAGATAAATACACATCTGTACTACTCGATGTGCCCAGACAAAAGACACATTCGCTATTTTGGCATAATTCTTCAATAATATTTCCCATTTGTTTATTTCACGGAAGAGGCACATAGCCATGTAACTTAGCCTTTGCAATATGAATAAAATTAGTTAAACTTAAGTACAGAAAATTTTTATTAGAAATACACTACAATGATTTAGTATGAAAATAATGATTTTACTTATTAACATTAATTATCGTACAGAAACATTGTATTTAGCCAGTTAACCACTTAAAAGAAAGACAAATTAAAGCATTTAGTAAAAATATTCATGTAGATGGTTTCAACTGGTTTGAAAGAATTTCATACATCAATAATAAAGACATACCAAAGTTAACCAAAGTTATTTTCTCTATATAAAAGGAAATCCTTAGAAGATCATCAATGGCTGTGTGACTTCTGGCAGATATTACAACACATCTTAATGATCTGAATCTTCGATTGCATGGGAAAAATCATTATATTTCAGACTTAGCAAACAATGAATTAGCCTTCCAGTAAAAACTTGAATTGTTTCATTTACAGCTGAAAGAAAAAAATTGCGCTATTTTCCGCACTGCAAAGAAATGTTTCTGTCACATGGCATTGATTCCAGCCAAAAATATGCTAGCCACATCATCCGAATCCAAGAATCTTAAGTTAAGTTTTACAAATAAAAGAATATCTATTGATAGTTAAGTACAGTTATTGCCGATAAAAAAGAAAGGGGATCGAAATGGTGGCACATTTGTTTATTTTCTTCTATTCTTACTGTTGAGTTCTTTACTAAATCTTGCAATGCTGTACAAGATTGCAATCGGACAAAAGTTTTTAGAGAAGGGGTTCACCTGAATGGAAGTTGACTTCACGCATTCGACGATTGAAAGGCATTTAAAGAAGAGATAGACACATGCCCCTGCAGAATATATTGTAATATGTCGATCTGTTCAAAAGAATCCGAAGCCCTATAATGTTGAGTATGTACATTAGTCACGAAGACTTTCAAAACTATAGCTAAGTAATTCTACAAGTGCATTTGGCCTGGTAAGAAGGTAGGAGACACTGTGGTGACAGATATTCGGACAATTCGATTACTGCTACTAAAAGTAACTTCAGTATTCACGGATGGACATTTCAACTAAGTTTTACGAACATACTCCGAACATATTCCTCTGACGCTTTGTTCCTGTTTCATGGAGTATCCTTGCCTAGGTGAGAGTAAATGGGCGTGTGTTAGACCTACAGTAAGTAGCCGATATGCTTTTACTTCATCTGAAACAAAAAGAACACAGAATTGTAATATTTAATTTCTATTGTCAAAAAATTCAAAACTATTGTGTGCGTTACAACATGAACCAGATATTTATTAATTGTAAGCCTGTGAGCACTGTAACTGAAGCCAATGACATTTACTTCTCGGCTACCGGCCCTGTACATATCAATATAGCAATAAAAATGACCACTGGAAATCTGTAAGAGATAACTAAAGAGGATTTGGTTTGTTGTCCTGAAATTAAAAGCAAACCATCAGAGATTTCAAAGAACCCGATTAGTTTACTGCCTTAGAGTTTGAGCAATTGAGTAACAAGTAGTTAAACAATTTTTCTTGAGATACATCCATTAGGAGCCAATATGATCCACACTGCTAGCAGGCATGGTTAAAAAATTCGAGGGAAGTAATTCAGTTTGGAAAATACAAAAATGAAACCAAAATACAATGTTGAAAAAAATGTAAAACTACAACGAGATAATAAATATTTGTATGCAATATGAAGAAATTCATAAATAAATGACTAAAAATACAAGGTTAACTTTAGTTCCAGAAATCTTAACAATAATATCCAGGGAGTTTTCCAATTGAACCGAGAATTTTAAATAGTATTTCTAGTGTTAAAAATGATGATTTTGAATCATCAATTGCGAAGAAGACAAATACAGTTGCCTTAGAAGAGTGCTCCGCAACATTTTCTCACTAAAAAATATATTGATAAGAGCTGTAACTAAAATTATAAAGTAAGCTGGACTACACAAAATTACACAAAACCAATTTATATATCTCACCTGATCTTATCAGGTTTTGCTAATTTTAGTAATATCAGGTATAACATTATTTGACACTGCTTTTTTTTCGTTCATGTTTTGTAGATTGTTTAGAAGAAAATGTTGACATTTCTTTCTTTTCAGATGCTACGGCACACCAGTGCACAGTGGCACATCGGTTGCAGAGACCTGTTTTAGAAGACAGCAATGAAAATTCCCACACTTTTTATGAGCTCCATATTGTCAGAGGCAACTTTCTTGGAAATTTCTATCAGTTTAAATCAATTGCTATAGAAGTTAGTTGTGTTGATTCACGTCTCCACGATTCCACGTCTGAATGTAGTGTTAACAGTAGGTTAAAATTGTTACATACGTTTAGGTTACTGTGGAGTTTTAAACGGGTTGACTGGAGACATCGCAGGCCACCGCAAGTTCTCTCAGCAGCAACAGTTATGACGGAATATCTGAAATGATAAAACAATTCAAAGAAGTTAATCCATTTCAGTAAAAATCTACTCAGCATTATAACACAATACAAACTGTGAATCTATAAATACAACAAATAAATTCTTACAACCGGTCCTGATCATTATAAATATGTGGAAGTAGTACAAACAAATTGTGTTTTATTTAAAAAAAAAAAAAAAATCTTACAAATTATTGATCTTGCTGAAATAAATCATTTTTTTTTTTATCCATATCCGCTCCCTATTCGGAGCATATGGCCATCACGCGGTTCCTCCAAGCTACTCTGTCTCCCGCCAGCCTCCTCGCCTCCTCCCAGGTCATCCCAGCGTCCCGTAGCTCCGCCGAATACATCCTATGGATGGTCATCAGCGGCCTTCCAGGGCGACGGAATCCACCTGGTTGGTAGAAGAGACAGGCAGGATTCAGGCTCCCCTGGGGCATCCGCAGCACGTGTCCTAGCCAGGTCCATCGTCGCTTTTTTATTTTGGACGTAATAAGAGGCTGGTCCGTCCGCTCTCTTACCTCCGAGTTCCTGACAAAATCAAACCACCGTACCCCTAGTATTCGCCGCAAACATCTGTTTTCAAAGCACAGTATACGGTTACCCTGTGCCTTGGTGAGGTGCCATGACTCGCAACCGTAAAGCAACACTGTCAGGATGCATGCGTTGAATAAGTGGCACTTAGTTCTGACCGAGTACAACCGTGAGTCCCAGACTTTCCGCATTGAGTTAAAAAGTTGCTCCAGCTATCCCTAATCGGATTGCGAGCTCTTTACGCGGATTGCCATCTCCCGTGATGTGTACCCCCAAGTACCTAAAGCCGTCGACTCTCTCGATGTCTTGCCCGCGCTCGTCAGAGGGTAGTCTGGGTCTGGACAGAAACTGTTGCAGAGCACATTGGTTTTACTCGCATTGACTTTGAGACCAATGCGATACGAGTTGCTCTGCAGCCTGTCCATTGTTTCCTGAATACCCTCGACAGATTTATCAAATATTACAGCGTCGTCAGCATACTCGAGGTCGCATAGCCTCAGATTGGAGGCAACGGTTAAACCTCGGTCGGGTGGAATTGACTTCCTCAGGATGAAGTCGAAGATTATTATAAAGAGGAACGGCGCCAGAACACAGCCCTGTCTGACACCGGTTGAGACCCCAAACCATTCTGTCGTTACGTCGCCGATTCTGACACAGCATTCACTGCCCTCGTGCATGCATTTGATGATGGCGACAATCTTGGTTGGGATTCCGTACAGTTTTAATATGTCCCATAGGGAAGGCCGGTGCGGACTATCAAAGGCCTTCTCGTAATCAACGAAGCAACATGCCAGCGAGCTGTTGAATTCGTTGCTTTGCTGGAGAAGGCATCTGAGATTATGAATCTGGTCCGCACAGGATCGGCCAGGTAAGAAACCGGCCTGGTTTTCCCTGAGGATACACATTATTGGAATCCTTATTCTCGCCAAGACTATCTGCG
Organism: Himalopsyche phryganea; assembly: GCA_022494535.1. NCBI lineage: Eukaryota > Metazoa > Arthropoda > Insecta > Trichoptera > Rhyacophilidae > Himalopsyche > Himalopsyche phryganea. Next base: position 830,578 of record JAGVSL010000125.1, on the reverse strand, counting down.
CCAAAACCTTGCCAGGCACGCTGAGCAGCGTTATGCCCCGGTAATTGTCGCAGCAGAGTGGGTCACCTTTTTTGTGAATGGTGATGACCTCACCGTTTACCCAGTCCCTCGGACAACGCTCCTGCTCCCACACCTTACTGAGAAGTAGGTGCAAGGGTTGCAAGAGTGCCTCCAGGCCGTACTTGAGAAACTCTGGGTGTATACCGTCCACGCCCGGCGCCTTCCCATTCTTTAACCGCTGCACAGCTGAGGTGATCTCAGCGTGCGTCGGTGCATGGTCGGGAATGTTTGGCGCTCGGGGATATCTACAAGTGTGGCTTCGCTGGGTATGTCAAAGGGGTTCGAGGGAGGAGAACGGTTTAGCAACCCGCAGAAATGATCTCTCCAAATCTTTCTAACACGCTCCGCGCTTGACTCTATTGCCCCGCTGGGAATACGGATGGGCCCGGGGGTCGGTGGTCGTTTACCGCAAATTTCGCGCGTGATTCTAAATAGTTTTCTTGTATCATTTCTGCGCGCTGCCGTCTCTGCTGCTTCAATCTGGTTGTCCATGAATCGGCGTTTATCGAGTCGCACAGATTTTTTTACTATCTTATCTTGGTACCGATAGTCTATCCGGCGGTCCTCGATCCGGTCTGGGTCTGTCTCACTGTCCCTCAGTGCTTTAAACCTCGCTCTTTCTTCAATTTTCCCCCACGTGTCGTCGGACATCCACTTTGGCTGCCCACTCCTTCTGACTCTGACTCCTAGCACCTCATGAGCGGCTAACGCAACTGCATCTTTGATGCTGGACCATTCCGATTCAATGGTGTCGCGTCGGGGGTTTTCCCCGTCATGCACACAGTTGGTGACGTTCTTTCTCACAGCGATGTCGAAATTCAGCCGAGTTCGAGGAAATTGCAGTCTCTCGATGTCGATCCTCTTTCGAGTCGGGGGCCGTACTGTACGTCTGAGTCTGAGACGGATTTTGCCGACAAGCAGCTCATGATCGCTGTATATGTCGGCACCCCTATAGGTTCGAACATCGAGAAGTTCCCTTCGGTGAGTCGCGCTGTAGAGAAAGTGGTCAATTTGTGCTTTTGTGCAACCATCAGGAGAAGTCCACGTGTATTTGTGGATGTCTCTGTGGGGGGAAGATTGTACCGCCAACGGCGAGCTCATTCATAGTTGCAAACTCGATGAGTCTCTCACCGTTGTCGTTGGCTTCACCGAGGCCATGCCTTCCCATCACCGTGGGGCCAAGCAAAGGATCCGTTCCCACTCTCGCATTGAGGTCCCCCATTACTATCACGCGGTCTCTACGGGGGATTGTGGAGATGGCCGCGTGGAGAGAGTCATAGAAAGTATCCTTTGCCTGTGTGTCGGCTTCCTCGGTAGGCGCATAGCACTGAAGGACAGTTACCGAGCTATCAGTCGTCCTGAAGGTGGCTCGTATTAGTCGTTCTGAGATGGGTTCCCATTTGACAAGGCAGCGGGCTGCCCTCCCCGACATCAATACTGCCACCCCTTGGCGATGGTATTGCTCCTGACCTGAGTATAAAACTGTGAATCCGCCCTCCAACAACTTTTTCCCGGCGCCTTTCCAACGCACCTCGCTCAGCCCTAAAACATCAAGCTTATAGGTTTGCATGAAAATCATACGTGACATTAATAAAATTGGACAAATAGTGTCAATAAAATATTACTTACGGTGAATTTAAGGTGAAAGACATGGATACAATCAAGGTCTTGCAGGGTTAAAAGCTGTCCCAGGCTATACTGAAATGAATTAACATTTTACATTATAAAAATAGTCAAAGAAGCATATTTAGTGGTTGTATTAGTTCATCACATTAATTATCTGACTAGGTATAAATGTCAAAAATTGTGGAGTTATCACATTACTACTCGGTGGAGTTCGTCAGAAGTAGCTACATTTATCCAGGTTTGGCACACGAGTATTTTGGGTAAATATCGGATACACGGGCCTAAAAATGATATTTGTACAAGAAAGAGTATCCAAAATGACGTGTTAACTTAGTTTAAGTTTGTTTTACCTTTGAATATTTCATTTCGTGTATTTTCTGAAGCGATCGAAATCTATCATATCGGCTCGCCATTGATACACATTATTGTGTAAATTCGTTTCTAAGATTTAACATATAATATATACAAGTTTTACGATATATATGACGAAATCTAATACAGTATTGTGAAAAATTTCATTATTACCTGGCATATACAGCCAACGACACGAGGTAGACTAAATCTAACCTCTATGTCAAAATGCTTGGTGTACATTTTTCAACAATAAACACATTGTGCATCAAGCATTTTTACACTAGATCCACTGGCCTGTGCCGATTCCACGTATCGGAATCTGAATTTTAGTGGCTGTGGAAATAGATGGAATAATAGAAGTATGAATATCATTGTCAGTTAAATTACGTACATCCGCACCGTCAATTGTTACAATAGCAAAGTAAATACCTCACGATTTCCACTTGCATCACACCTCGTAAAACACATTTGAGTTGGTATCAAATTAATATCAAGTGTGTTTTACGAGATGTAAATTCACATTTCGAATCTAACGACGAACGGGTTTTCTGGTGCATTTTGCTTCCCGGCGCGTATGTTTACGTCATAGACATTTTACTGTTTCAACCATAAAGTAATATACTATTAAACATTTAAAAGAAGAGTCATATTCATACCTTAAATTGGAAATTTTTCAACCAAAAAAATGTTTAGAATTTTTAAACAGTATTTTAGGGAAAATAAAAAATAATTGCGTTTTTTTTTCTGGATTTATTGAAAGCGTAAATTTCAGCTTCCATTTTCGAAATGATTTCAAATTATTAATTTTCTACATCTGTTTGATTTCTATGACGTCATTTCCGTTTCTATTAATAATATAGTTCCACCCTACCGGCAGGACCCTGGTTTACGTCATAGACATTTTACTGTTGCTTCCATAAACATTTTCATTTAAAAGAAGTCATATTCATGCTTCAAATCACGGATTTTTCAACCAAAAAAATATTTAATATTTTTGAACAGTAGTTGCGTCATTTTTTCTGGATTTATTGAAAGCTTTTATTTAATTTTCCGTATCCAATATAATTTCAAGTTAATAATTTTCTATAACTGTTTGATTTCTATGACGTCATTTCTGTTTCTTTCAATAATATAGTTCCACCTCAACCCACCCTAGTGGCAGGACTCTGGTTACGACCATTAACATTTAAAAGAAGTCATATTCAAGCTTCAAATCTCTAAATGTTGACTTGTATTTTAGCCAAAATAATTGCGTCGTTTTTTCTGGATTTATTGAAAAACTTAATTTCATTTTCCGTATCCGAAATAATTTAATTTGCTCATTTTCTACATGCGATTCCAGGCGAAAATAAATTTCCGTTTCCAACAATAATATAGGTCCATCTCACTATATTAAAGTTGCATGATCTGTGTGCACCAATCAGTCGCAAACAATTATCAATCGTAAGTGGTTGATAAATCGACCATTGCCAAAGTCCCCTAAACTTAACTTTGAAGTGGATTCTATGCCATTGCGCGTTCGCAATACATTTCTTAAATAAATAAACCACAAATTAGTTTTTCTTAAATTTTACAAGTAATTTTTACTACACAAAGTAATAGATAGTTCGCAGTTTTTGGAAAAAAAACTAATTTTCCATATAAAGGAAACTACTTACAGTCAGTGACGTAGTGTAAATTCTTCATGAAATGTATGAATTTATCTTGTGCTGAATAAAATGTGTTTTATTAAAATGAAAAATATTTTATCTATTTGAAATTATGTTTTGAATGTTAAAAACCTAACTAGTGATGTCAATATCCACATTCACCCTGTTTGCATCCATGTTGAAAAGTTTAAATAAAACGCAACCATGTATATACAACAAAACAAATAATTTATTATTACAATAAATATGAAGTTTTGTATAAAAATGTATTACACAAGTAATATTATGTACTAAATTAAGTTGATCTACTAACGTGTATAAAATTTGAAAAAAAACCAAAAGTTATAAAAATTGTAATAAATAATAAACTATAGACAATTCTCATTTATGTATGTATATTGCGGTCCTAAAACTTTATTCAACGCCTCACACATCCCAGTTTAGCTTGCATTCTGTGCATTTTTCTCCCTTCATCCAAATGATTCAAGCTCATACTAAATGTATATGCAAAACTAACCTCGTCACTTTTTCGAAAATTAATAAGAGGAAATTAATTTTGATATTGTTCAATATTTTCTAATCGAGGAAATGCAACATTTAAGATAGAAGTGTCAGAATTCAAGTTTAAATTATTTATCTAATGACTTAAACATGTTCAACACTGACCATGAAACTTTTTTTATTCTTTCACATACACAACTGTAGATTTATATTAAAAAAAAAAAATGTAGGATTTGCAGTAAATATAAGAAATATTAATGAATATTTTACAGTAAATCAAACATTTAGTCAAAAGGTTTTGCAGTTTCACAACCACGTCTGAAAAACTTTATTCACTGTTTACAACAATACATTAAGAAAGGTAATATCAGTGCCCTGAGAAAACAAACTATGCTATTTAAGATAATATATTAAATAATAAACATATCAATAATACCATAACAAATACATACCGAGAACCATATAAAACACAACAAAAATATGTAACATTAATTATAGAATCGCTGTGTTATCAATACTGACAATACCTGTGATTGGTATTTGAATTATTATTATACAATGGTTCGTAGTTTTATTTGAAATTGTGTTTGTTTTTCAATTTTTATTATCCCCATTTCAGAAACATTAACCATGGGAATCATCAATGAATACTTGGCATTTTAAATTCATCCAGATTTTTATATTATTTTACTGTAATTAAAAAATTTCTTAGTAGGTGTTAATGCCAAATACTCAAATACTCACTCATCTTTGGTATGCTTATCTTGTTGGTAAAATAAAAAGTTTTGGGTTTCAGATTTTTCGTGTCAGTACCATGTCATCTCACAGTGAAAAATAAATTAAAATAAGTCTGTATACGAGTGGTGTTTTTTTTTAAATGGCACCCAATCAAACTTTGCTTGATTTAAATCGGATGAAGGAATTCGCCTGTATCAACACAATCTGTAAAAAAATAGTAATATCAATGAGAGGAGTATATTGACAATTAAAAGATAACGGCAGATGAGAAAACTCTGGGGCCCTGGTTTCAAGGGTTCGAATCTCAGAATGGGCACAGATTTACAGATTTGTGGCATGGCATTAATGGCATGAATGTCTGTAATGTTTTGATGAACGCATATTTTAAAACCATATATATCATCAAGTAGAGGAAAAAATATGAACATCTGAGCAGGCATAACTCAAAAGATATTTTTTTCAGAGATCGCTATATAATTCTGGTCACTTATATATAAAAAAAATTACGACAAGTAGGTACTATGTTGCTAAAGCCAAGAGGAAAGATTGTGAGAGAATAAATATTGATTGCTTACCTTAGAGAATCATCGAAATCACATCCAGTCTAGAGGTAATAGAAATTATCATATTCGCTACATAGGCTTGCATTGATTGGGATCACCCATGGGCACACCGCCACCTGGGGGTAAAGAAGGCGCCAGCAAATCTCCATTCTCACCGGCCAATTCTTCCGGTGGCTGTCCAAGCTCTTGCATCTAAAACAAAAAGGCAATTTATTTACGTCAAAAGATTGAAATACACCAGCAAATGATCTAGAAGGACAGTTGGATAAACTAACTTGCTGCATGAGGCCTAAAACCTTCTCGAATCTCTTTTTCTTTACGTCCTCGGGATCTGTGTCTACTTCCGATTCCAGCTCTGAACACACGTTAGCCATAAGTTTGTTCTGTTTCGTATACCTGCAAGAAGAGGTAGTGTTACAATTACAATGGAGATTATTATATTGCTTCGGTTGGTAACTAAAATATTTCTGAGAATTAAATTTATGATAACCGACATGTAACCAAAGTGTTAATTACTTTGTTTAACGCATTACCCCAGGCAGTCCAACACTACATGGTAAGACTGGTCAGCCACGCTATCATGCGAATACACTGCATTCTATAATTTACTATTTCGATTTAGTGCATTTAAAGCATGTCTTGTGTGATTACTCCTGGCAATCATTTGAAAGAGCTTAATGCTGCAGTGTTTTCGTATATAACCATTCTTGTAGATCTGTATTGGGTACATCGTGGAATGCTCGACAACTTGCAGACCTCACCTTTCGAAATCTTCTGTTGAGAGTTTCTCTTTGTTATCCATAAGCCACATTGGATACTTGTTAACGATGTCCTTTAACGAGGGGTAGAGGACTTCTTTTGACAGCAGAGACTGCATCATTTCCTGCATGAAGGGGACAAACATATTTGATCCGCCATCCTGAAACAAATACATTATATTATTATTTAAAAATATAATGGATCCTTGGAAAGACTACATAAATAGGAGCATGTGATAAACTTTATTGAGTATTTAACCTTCGTTTTTTACCCTCTCCAAATAGATATGTCGAGTGACTGAATTTCAATCAGTTTTCCCAGACCCTTTTAACATTGGACGGTGGGCTGAGATTTTAATGGTGCAAGTTTTACTTTATCACCTGAAAAACAGTATAATAGATTGACTATTGATTCCGATAGTTTGGACATCCGAGGCTAAAAGGGTTAACCAACATATGTAGAGATGCTCCATTAAGAGTTCATACGGCCCATATTAGGAGCAAATACGGTTAAAGGACAAAACTCTTACAGGACAAATCGAGCAGTTTGCTTTTTTCAGTATAATATAGGTTAAAAGATATCATAAATCACCTCTGGGTTTGTGAGATTCAATCCTGAGAACATCTTGTTGAGGTTTTCTTCATTGAAAGGGTCCTGCAGACTGTCAGAGTTTGCATTCAAGCTTTCTAAGGTCTGAGCTATCGCTGCGCTAACCTGAAATAATTGTCAAAATAAATATATATTGAGTTAATATAGGTAATTAATCATATTCAAATGAGAAAACATCAAAAAAACTTCTAGATGTCAAAGTCTAATATTTAAATTACTTAAAAATATTTATGGATCTCTGCAATGATATTATTTTTTGATATCAGTAGTAAAACAATGTTTAGTACTATCGATATTATTATATAGATATATGTATATAGGAACTGTCGTGCTATTGTCATAAATGCATTAAAAATATTTTTTTTACGAATCATATTAATTTATAGATCATGAAAAGTGATCATTTTGATTTGCTACATATTACGCAACTCTTACATCATTAAATGCTTTTGGTTTCTCTGCACCGTCTTCGATAGGAGGATCATTTGTGTTCTCAATGTCACCAGGTTTCATCACTTGTGCAGCGGCCTCTGTAATAAGAATCACATTATCAACATTTCTGCTTATTGAATGGCCAGACTAAGTTTTTTTTTATTTGTTTTCCCCAGACAGTCTTTAGCTGACTAGAAGGTACGAGGCTGGAATACATCTTAGAAAATCGCTTTGCAGGTACCAACTAGTTTCAGTCGGCTTTTCATGGTAGGAAAAATAAATCAACCTTTGTACACTATCAATTAAGTGTGATAAAAAAATAGCGATACAAGTATAATTTCACTAAATAATAATGATTTGATATTTAAGTATGCAGTTTACATCAAAACAAACAGAAATGAGAATTTTTGATTATTTAAAAATTATGATGTGGAAAATAATAATATGTTTTGGAATGATAAATAATTTATATCACTAAATTAATATAGTCATGAATAAAAGCAGCACATTGCAACAAACCTGCCATCATTTGAAAGGTTGCAGTGATTTGGTCTTGACTTATTGAATCTTCTGAAAAAGAGAAAATAGTCTTCATTCAAAATTTGTACAGAAAGTTTAACCTGTCTTAGTTTAGTGATTTGTAAATGGATTGCTGTAATGCGTACAACAACACTAGCTCAATGTTCTTGTTGCAACATATTGATATAGCTATACTGCAAGAAAAGAACTATAAATTAGTTTACTTCGTTACTATAAATTGCAGTTGTACATTAGTCATTTACAACAATTCAGAATTATTATGAGGTGGGTAGAAATGATGCTTATATGTGAAATAAAATATATAACACAGCTAAAAGAATGTTAGAGTTCAAGGATGTGTGTAAAGTGACAGTGAACAGTTAAGACATTTCAATCTAAAGAAGCTTATGGGTAATTTGCCAAGCCTGGAAAAAAAATTTGTTTCTGAGCCATTGATGCCCCAGCTAAGTATTTGACAACTTAGGATCATAAAAGCGAAACCACATGTTTTGCTTACGTAAATTTATCGATACTATTGAAAAGTTAGCATCTCAAAAACATTATGAATCGAGCAAAACATTATTAGGGAGAAACCTCAATAAATTTCAAAATATATATTTTTTTCCCATTACCTACATTTTAATTTCGAAGCTATTTCTCTATGCTGCCATCATAAATAAAAAGATTTCCAATGAGAAGACATATTTTGAGCAAGGAAACATAAACTGTGATTTCAGCATATGTTTTTTTATAAATTGTGATTGATTGATTCGCCTTACTATTCAAAATGAATTGAAATAATCAATTAAAATGTTGTAAAAAAGAATACTATGGTTCAAATCATAGTTTCTAATGAGAATGCATTTTAATGTTGCTGTTTTTTTACTTATGCAGGCAGCATGATGCTTAAGTCTCTAATTAACAGAGAATTCACAATAATTAATCAATTGAAGTCAAACAAGTGAGCACAAAATAAGTAAATAAAAGTGGTAAATATTGTAAAAGTGATAAGGTAAACTCTTATTTTTTTTACCAGGCACTCCTTTCATTGAACTAAGCAAGGCTGCCATATTGCTTTGGAATGTTGCTGCAGCATTCTGAAGAAATTCTTCACTCCATACATTCTCTGAAGGATTCCATTCGACCCCATCTACAGCTCCTTCTTTGACACTGCTTCCACCAATGCTGTCTTTTCTGGGTTGAGCAGGAACCATGTCATGCAATGCACCTGAAAAAAGTTTGCATTTATTTTTTTATCGTTTCATGTGGCGTTTGTGTAATATTTATACTTTTTAAAATCTTGAATCTAAGCAACAAAATAAATTGCGGAGTTGTAGATCATGTGGATCAAGAAATAACTGTAGACCAGTGGCATGCCATCCATACATGAAATAGACGCGGCGCTCGCCATAAAATTCAGAAATGACGTCTGTTTCCTCATGACTGTTAAATTGTTATATATTAATAATTTCACGTAGTGATGAAATAAAACTACTTCAATGCTTCCCATTTATGCACTAAATTTCAATAGTTGTTGCAACCTGAGTGACGTGTTGCTTTGTTCTATTTGACCGTTTCTATTAAAAAACTGGATAAATGTTGTTTATTTTCTACCCTCACAGCATGCGTTGTATCAAAAATCACCGCAAGCCACTGGTGTAGACATTTCGAAAATTTGGAGTAATGATTTCATTACACCAGGCAAATTATTTATTTATCCAAAATTTTCATTTCCAAAGATTGCTTGAAACTTTTCAATGATTTTTGTGAACAATCTTTTCTTGATATCGAATCTGGAGATTTCATGATACAATTTTTTCGAGAAAACACAAATCACAAAATCTCCCTTCATGTAGTTTGTTACATACAAAATTTCGTATGAAAATTGAAGTCTTCTTTCAGTAGGTAAACTTACAAGGACCGAAGAAATAAAGATATATTAATAACATATATTTAATATTAGTAATAAAGTCTTAAAGAACACTGATCAAAGATCAATTGTAATTCTGTCATTTAGTTGAAGGAAGTTTAATATCGGCAGTGATTTCGATGTTTCAAGTATTAAGTTTTTCAACAACGAAAAACCTGTTCGGCACCCATTGTTGACGTCTGTTCAAGCGCAAAGTCCAAAAATAAAAACCGATGTTGAAACACTACAAATATTCAAAAATGTGTCAAGCGGGTACTTGTAGCGGGTAATACGGCGTACTTTAAAAATTGTAGATAAACATAACTTATCACAAAATACAGTTAACTAAATGTATAGCTGTTCTTTTCAATCAATACAATTTAGTAAAGGGTTTAATTGGAATGTTTAATTTCATAATATTTATTGCGAACATTTTCGTAGTCTATTTATTGCTTTTGCGGGAACATTTAAATCTCTATAACCATGCCTAGTAGTAAGCCTACGCAACACACATCTTAAAATTGGAGTGGTATTTTCGGACGCATTGTTATCGATTCGGACATAGAATTGATGATTATTTTTTTTAGGTTAAGCACGAAATATTGCATAATATTAAAAAAATGAAATCGATGATGACACTTACTGTCGAGTAAATCATCCAATTCCTTGTCACCGGCGGCCAGCGCCTTGGTTTCATCTTTATTTTCAGACATTGTAAAATAAGATAAAAGAAAAGATTTTAGTCAAAATATGGCAGTGACAAAAACGACCTACTCTTCCATTTTGTAAGAACAGTGTTGCCCCTTGCATAAAGTAATATACATAGACTATTATACTTTTAGTAGTCTATTGGCCCCTTAAAAGTTTAATTAAGAATTTGACATCTCGTGGGGAAAGGAATTTTTAGTACCGTCAATGAGGTTATTTCACCTACCAAGTATAATTCCGTCTAATAAAAATAATTTTGTTTATATGACCTTAACTTATTACACTTGGGTAAACAAAATATGTGTTGATGATTTTATTCGAAATCGTCAGTTGATCACAATAAACCTTTTAAACATTTGTAATTTATCTTAAGTTTATCTTTATAATATATCATAAGTTTTACAATAACGTACGATAAATTACAGATGTTTAAAAGGTTCAGTGAGATTAACTGACAATAGAGAATAAAGTTATCAACAAATATTTTGTCTATCCGAGTGAAGGCCGTGCAAACAAAATTATTTTTATTAGGCGGCATTATACTCGGTAGGCGAAATAGTCCCGTTTGGCAGTACTTAGAGGGCTGTGCTTGAAAAATAGGTAATTTTATAATTATGTTATATTTATACAATCTATTTATATGTAAAGGAACAAATAATAAAATATGTTTTTCTTTATGTAACTGTCAATCATTTAAAATATTATTGTCTCTCAAGTATATAAAAACATATATACATATTAAAGTTCTTATAATGTAAACTAGGTACAGCATTTTTAGCTATTCGCAAATCTAGTGTCTAATTAAAATACTTTGACAAACGGTTCTCGGCATCTCAGTATTCTTTAGATTTGTTTTCTAGCTGATATTAGGTATGAAATTTATTATTCTGTTAAAAGGTGAAATAAATGAAATAGAGCAATAAGCAGATTTTTTGAACTTTTATTAACCATGTGAACGAAAAGAATTACCTAGTAAATGAACAGGCAACTACGAAATTTGTCTGAATATATTAGTTTTTTTTATGCGTGCACGATTGTGATTCCTTCTCAAAACAAATGGTTGGGTGTTCTTAACATTATAGTTTAAATTTGGATTATTGAGATTTTGTACACTTCCATGTATTTTGTCACTAACGACCCGGGTTTCGCCTTTCGGCATCTTCAGGCATTCGAGCACACGAATGGACTCGAACTGAGAGACAGTAAACAGTGTCTAACGCTTATATAGAAGATACAAATGCGACAAATATCATTTACGAGGCAATACATTATACGTCTGAGAGCCACACCGATACCTGAGTTAAAATTTCGGAAATCGTCCTAATCCTTATTTTGTAAACACCATATTACCAAAGTGGCGAATTGCCGCCTTTCAACTTCCCTTAGAAATACCAGTGATTTCACAATTACAACAGTATTGTGGGTTTTGACGGGATGCAATTCGACGAATGGGTAAATTATATACAATCATTCCACATTTAGTGAAATCTGTTAGGTGTTTCAACGTATCGGATATAATAGCGGAGAATTAGGAAGGTTCAGCTGCTCATTCAAGATTGGTAAGGAGTATAACTGGCCTCTATTAATTTCTAAAATTTCCTGATAAAATAATTTATGATCCCCCATGTTTTTATGCAACAGTTTAACCCCATCATCCGCATTAAACGTATGGTTCTCCATTAGCAAGTGATTTGCGAATGTCGAAGTTTCTTTTTTAATCTAAAGGCAGCTAAATGTTCTGATACCCTTATATCTAATGTACGTGTGGTTTTACCCACATAGAAATGTTGGCAATCATTGCATTGTAATTTATAAATACCAGATTTGTTCTTAAAGTTTACTCTATCTTTATTGTTAATAAGTAATTTGCCTAGAGAGTTTTTGCAATAGAACGCCGGTCTAACACTATCAGCGAGTTGTTTTTTAATTTTAAAGCTTGTGCAACCTAAATAACTTATTCTATGCCAGATTCTAGGGCGGTCTATGTCTTTAGACAAGTTCCCGAAATATAGCATCTTTCTGCTAATTTACGTTGTTTTTTTGATACAAGACTATCTATAAGAGACGCCTCATAGCCATTATTAATGGCAATTTGTTTAATAATGTTTAGTTCGTTTTCAAAATTAAATTTATTTAGAGGTATAGTGACTAATCTGTGAACCTGAGAATGGAAAGCAGCCAATTTATATGAGAAAGGATGGTCTGACTTAAAATGAATCGCGGCTTCTGAAAACGTCTGTTTTCGGTAAATTTTAAATTCATGAATGGAGTTTTTAATATCAATATTAAGGTCAAGGAAATTTATATTCTTGCCCCCTACTTCTAAAGTGAATTGAATTTTATCATCTAGTGAGTTAAGAAAATTATGAAGGTTAGAAACTTGTCTCTCAGTTCCATTGAATAGACAAAGGATGTCATCTACGTAACGGAACCAATAAACTACGTTTCTAACTTCTGTTTTATTGCTAAAAATAAGGTTTTCTAAATGGTTCATGTAAAATTCTGAAATAGTGACAAAATACATGGAAGTGTACAAAATCTCAATAATCCAAATTTAATATTGAAATTCCATCAAGCACCCTCAGTCGATGTCTTAAATTATAGTTTAAATTGTATATAAATGTGAACGGCGGAGGTAAGTTATATTTGGTATTTATAATAAAGAAACGGCCTTTCTGATAGTTTTTAAGTATAATTTAAGTTATTTTATGTCTTCCGGTGTTAAAGTAAAAGCGAAGTAATTTGTTGCACTGTCGTTTTTTCGAAGCACGTCAACCATGTAAAACGAGGATTGAAATTGTGTAAAAAAAATGACATTTGTATGTTTGGAAAAATGTTTGAATTTCGAACAGGGGACGAAATACGAAGAAAATATAGATTTACAACTGCAAAAATTGATAGGAGCACATACCTACGTACCTTAAAAACTTATTTTGTAAAATATCGCCAGGAGCGTGTTTACCGATTCAGCCACACATATAATATACCAGTTAGGAACTTCTTTTGATTTCTGCCTCTGCTTGTCTATCAACGGTAATATATTTTCTGTCTTGTCAATAAATTTTGTAAATTCAGCAATTGCTTTAGTAAATTACCGATTAGTCAGTCGTTATATTACGGCTCATCCTTTTAACAATACAAAAATAAATAATATATTAAATTATCTTATGTATAGTGGCGGATTAAGGACTTGGGAGGTCCCTGTCGTATAACAAAAAAGCGCCCCAAAATTTATTCGCGATCTTCATATACATAAAGTATTTAAATAAAAAGTCACTATTCATCGCAAAAATGTCATAGGCGTTCCAACGGAAACATAAATTGAAAAATATAGCGTTAGTTATTCATTCAACAAAACAATTGATGCCATACTATTGGAACTGCATGTTAAATAAATACTGAATTAAAAAATATGTAGGTGATAATTTAGTTTTGAAGCCGTTAAAATTCAGATGTCATGAGCTTTGCCTCATGCACTTATGGAGTAATCTACCATTGCTTTAATAATTTTCGACCATAAATTCTTCGTCTTAGTTGAAAATGGTCTTGAATTTCAAATGTTTACACTTTTTATGCGGTTAAATAATTTAGTCTAGTCGACTCTATACTATATAGATACATTTCATCTTTCTGTATATTGTAATCTCGTTGTGTTATTATTGTTTTTGAGTACCTACATTTTCGATCGCATTTTCATCCGATATTTGCTATTATCAGTCTTAAGCTGCTTTTTATGTTTTTACCATATTGCTTCCTATCAAACCATACGAATTGTATTTTTTCACGCAAGTAATGTTCCAATAGAGAAGGTTACAAAACTGTTGAAAATTGCTCCCATTTATCGTCTTCCCTAAGGTATGATAGAAGCTTGAAGACTGTACATGAGAAATGTTTAAAATCAGGCTTTCCTAACCTTTTTTGTTCCATTCCCCCTTTCATCAATATCCGTAATATAATTCGCCTCTTCCCAAGATTATTTAGCTCTAACTCACAAAATGCTTTCCATATATGCATATAATATGTAATATTGAAAATCTTTAATAATCGGCAGCAATTCTTCTCCCGGAACTCCAAAATTCACACCTAGAAGGGAATTCCCCACGGGTTGGGAGCCTCTGTTTTAAATAGTGAATAAATACGCTGATTTCTTATTTTGAGACATTTATTTATTGACAACAAAATAATAAATCGGTAAAAACATATTTAAAAACAGTCGTAACATAGGAAGCAAAAATGATTCCAATATAATGCATTTACAGTTACAGTTCAGTGACAGTCGATATTTTTGACTGGTACTGCCCCGAAGAGATGAAAAAATTTCGACCTTAAAAATCAATTTCACAAAGTGGAGTTTGTAAAAGTCCTTTTTATTTCAAAAAATCAGGTAAATGTACGGTTGAGTCAACGTTCAAATTCGCTTAAAATGAAAAACGACAGAATTCTTTATAAAATTTTTAAATTGACGTTCGATTTTTAAAAGTACATGTGCAAAGTTTAACTCCTGCGAAATCTCTGTTACCATTGGTTTTGTGAAATCTATCGTCAACAAAGAGATAAAAAATGATTTTGCCGTTTTCTTCTTGCATTTCGGGAGTTACAGCATTTTTTTTTATAAAAAAAATGTTCTTACTCACACATAAATAACGTAATTTAAGAAGGATACTTTTGCGGGATTGAAATTCAACTCAAACATTTGTACTTCTTAAATCTAATAATTTAATTACAAAATTAATAACCAATGTTTTTAAAACGTTTGTCGATTAATTTACGCGACAGTTATTACATGACTTACAAAAATGAAACATTGGCATATTATAATTGATCAGTTTACTGAAAAATCATCATAAGACACTATTTGATTTTTTATAAACCTGATAAATGAATTAAAGCATGTTGGTTCAGTTATTCTTGTTAGATTTAAAACACTCATATTTTTTAATTATTGTTTAATGATAAGTATGTTCGATATTTATTTATGAAAGAAACGATAGTGAGTAAATGAAGATTTGGAGCTAAATAGGCTTCTCAGTTTTCTTTGATTTTGTGGTTGCTTTCAAACGTTGCCGCCGCATGCTGAAGGAATTCCTCGCTCCATACGTTTTCTGATGGGATCCATTCTACTCCATCCTCAGCACGGGGGTCGATGGAGCTTCCTCCGATACTGAATTTTCTGCCTTGGCCGGGAGCAATGGAGCGTTGTGCACCTGTTTTAAGAAAACGAAAATATGGTTAAGTCAAGTTGATTTTATTTAAGAAACTGACTGAAGTACTCGCAGCTGGAGATCAGTGGTTAGCGTAAGAAGGGAGTGAAGTGGAAGAGATTAATTGAGGCGGCCAAGGTTCACCCGGACTGTAGCACTAGAAACGAAGTAGTTTCAATCGACCATTTACTATAACAAAATTGACTGTTATTTTAAAATTTGGTGCGGGGAAAAACGAGTGCGGCGGTCTTGGGAAGGTTTACGTAATATAATACTTGTTGAACACAAATACGAATGATATGTGGATTAATCAAGGATTTTATTGTCATTTTACAATCGTAGTACAGCCAAATTTCGTGCGTCATCAGCCTTAAATGCAAGAATAGTAAACAAGAATACGATATTTGAATGCCGCGCTACTATGAAAATTATTTATTGTTGCATAGGTAGGTATTCAGTAAAAGTCAACAGCAAAAGACAATATTTTTTCATCCTAGCATTTAATGCGAAACACTTTTTTATGTACTTGCGTAGATTCTTTAAATGTAAAAAAAACAGCAATTCTTAGTTGACATACACACATTATAAATTAATTTTTTGCTGTTGGCTGTCAAATATTATTGTTGGAAAGGGACTTCAACGCTTAGCAATCTTTTATAAAAGTTTCCAAGATTGGAATTAGTATATGGCACTTTCACTCAATTGAAAAACACTATTTTGATCTACTGCACGAGGAAAGTTATATTATTGTGTTACAAATTTTATAGGACGTCAGACAAAACAAAATATTTTTCTTAATTTATATTATATTTTACATTGTTTTTCCTTCCTAGTATTAGTGTTTATTATTTAAAATTATTTACATGTAAAACGTTAATAAGCTTCAGAAAGTTTATTGACGTAAATAATATATAAATATCACCCACTGCTTATTTGCACGGTTCTTCATAACTATTTTTGTAAAATAAGGGCTATTTATTTCACTAGGAAATTTATTATACTGGCCGGATCTTTTTTGTTGTTTTTATTGAGTAAATCGAAAAGTAATTTTCGTCATAATGATCAAATACACAGTAATTTTCAGCCATCGGTATTTTAAATTGCTAAAAACATAATATAATTATGAGCACTCGGGCTGTAAAAAAATATTGATCCAAAAGAGCTCGACGGGCAACAAAAGAGTTTTAAAGCAATGTTTGAATTTACATTAACTCGGTAGAACTCTATTGTAGTATGGTAAAAATATCAAACTATTTCGGCTTCACGCCATCGTGAGAACTAGACTTGTAATTTTTTTAGAACTAAATACTCTGATATTTTTATCTTATTTGTTTTAACGTCCAGATGAAATACATTTTAAGGATTTTTTTAACGATTGCACAATAATGTATTAAAACTTACTGTCAAAGCGATCTCCCATATCCTTTTTGTCTGAGGCGGAAGTGGGCTTGATCTTATCTCGGCTTGCCATTTTTAATCGATTAACACGATATTCTTTCGTCTGGAAGACTTTAGAGCAGCTCTGTGGTCACCACCTCACTAGTCAAATGTACCTCAATACAATGATGTCCAATTGGCGATCAGCGGTCAGGATTGACTTGCTTGTTGCAGCTGATACTATATGCGGATTGAAGGGTCGAAGACAGGGGACGGATTTATACACGGATGATTTGGGCTTGGTGCCAGTGGATTGCAGAAATGATTGTTATTGTTGGGCCTTGGGTTTGACATAATAAATATAATAATAGTAAATATCTCTATTTCTAATTCAATTCTATTGAAAAATATAATTAAATTAATCAGTAGCAATGTAATAAAAACTTAAAATTGATAACTT
This sequence comes from Himalopsyche phryganea, assembly GCA_022494535.1. Classification (NCBI taxonomy): domain Eukaryota; kingdom Metazoa; phylum Arthropoda; class Insecta; order Trichoptera; family Rhyacophilidae; genus Himalopsyche; species Himalopsyche phryganea. The sequence continues at coordinate 813,113 of JAGVSL010000125.1, read as the reverse complement.
TTTAAATATTTTTTGTACTACTTGTTGTGACACTTCATTTATAAGCGTATAATTAGAATCAATGTATACTTTATTAATAAAGTCTTACAATAGAGTTAGTTTGAAGATGCTTTTCAAACAGACGAGGCACGTGTCACAACTAGTAGCACAACTAGTAGCACAACCAGTGGAATTATTACATTAAAAATGAGTTTTCACAAAGTTACCAATCAATCCGTCGAAAATATTGATACTAATGTTCCGCAATACTTTTGTAACATTTGATAGCTATTTCAGCTTCAAGCCATCATCTTAGGTACTTCGACAATTATTAATTCGTTACTGACAGTTCTTAGTAAATATATTTTTATTAAATTAACAGATGACGTATTTAGACCCAGAACAATTATGTAAAATAGTTGTTAATTATTTCTTCATTACAACATCGTCAGAAATAGTTCGACTGAAGTATTACAACAAACAATTTTTGGTTACTAAAATTTCGTTAAGGTAAAAAATGGCTAGTACTTAATTCCAAAAATAGTTCTAATAATTTTCTCGAAATAGCTAAAATTACAAAAAAAACAGATTTCCATCAACCAAATTGGTAAAGATTAATGATGTCGGATGTTTTAATCTATTTTTATGGTTAATTAGACTGAATATAATATATTAAAAGCTTCCTTATCTTGTAATTGAATGGTTACTGCCGTTGGGATTTTGTCTAAGCCTGTTGCGGACTTCCAGGTTCGAACCCCGAAATGGAAACTTTTGATTTACGGATTTTTATTGAAAGGGTCAAACAAAGTAAGACGAGTTTGACGAGAGGTTTGGGAGGAAATTTGAAGATAACCAACATAATAAAAATAACACATTTTTTAGAAAAAAATGTCGCAAAGAAAATATCATACCTCTTAAAAAAATAGTGAGGGAGGTTTAAACAATTTGACATTATTTCGTCTCCCATGTCGAAGATTCAGTGACAAAATGTGATGATTGGGGAGGGTATCAATGGACGGCCCATTTACTTACTCTAGATTGGGAAAGAATACGGTTAAGCAAAAAACCATTTTAAATTGTGGAAAATTTTAAATCCCCGATTCGCTACTGATCACGCAAGGCAAGAGATGGTATTCTTACCAGCAAACTAATTGTAGCTATTTGTGAATAAGCCTAGCAGTCCCGGGACACCAGTTCCATTTTGGTTGGATGGTACTCATCATTGGTGCTGCTAATATTTTTAATCCGCTATACAAAGCTTCAGTAAATAACTATATCTATAAAATTAAAGATTGCTTCACTAGAAAACAATAAAGCTTCATTTTCAATTGCTTTGATGTCTTTTGTTATTAGTATTTATTTAAATAAACATTTCACCAATTAAGAATAGTCTTCTCTTGCTATTAAAATTTTGTAACATAATATTACGTAATATGATTCATAATTATTATTGACGATATTGGAATCGAATTTAGTTTCATATTGAAAAATGATATCCACGAATTTACCACCGAATCCATAAAAAATACTAGCTGATTTGACAACATCAATATAGTTTCTAAACTAAGTAATGATGACAAAAGTTTCTTATAATTTAAGACATCGACTGAGGGTGCTTGATGGAATTTCAATATTAAATTTGGATTATTGAGATTTTGTACACTTCCATGTATTTTGTCACTAACGACCCGGGTTTCGCCTTTCGGCATCTTCAGGCATTCGTGTGCTCGAATGCCTGAAGATGCCGAAAGGCGAAACCCGGGTCGTTAGTGACAAAATACATGGAAGTGTACAAAATCTCAATAATCCAAATTTAAAAGTTTCTTAATTTATTTTTAATATATGAACTGTTGGTTCGAGTTTATCCGTAGGATTGAAGATGCCAAAAAGCGAAACCTGGGTTGAGACAAAGAATGGAAGTGTACAAAATTTGAACGATTCAAATTTGAAATTGAAGTTTCATCAAGCATCCTCTGTCGAAATATTAAATTACAATTCTCCCTGCCCGACTTCGCTGCATATGCGACTGCTCTCATCATATCTGCATATTACGATATGGAATGAGATACCATATTTGTTATTAAAATTAAAATCTTAGCTGTCAATCTGTCGCTCATTTATTAATCTTAAATAAACTCATATTTGATGGTTTGTCAATCGAATAGAACTATATTTGAATCACATAATCCATGTTCATTTGTTTTTAGTTTTAAGATTTTAACATTTTTCTCGGACGACGGCAGATTTTTAAATGTGGAAAAAGAGTAGAATCTCACAGAGAAAAAACGAAAATAAGGAAGTGTTCCGATCGTATTAAAATGCGTTCATGGTCGTTAAAAATGTAAAAAGCTGTGTTAAATGTTTCGGAATGTCTTTCACTCTTTGCAACTTTGTTTTCAGAAGTAAAACATGGATATGATTAGTTTGACGTGGACTGTAAGATTTTCATCAAATAGCAATATTATATAATGTTGCATTGTTTTATATTTTATAGCGCCATTAGTTTTTCTTATAAAGTATTTTACTACAAATAGAATCTAGCATTACAAACGGATACTATTTATTATATGTTGAAAATTGCTTAAAATGGCCCAGTAAACGTACTTCAATATTTAAGCCATTCTGATTAAGTCCTGTGATTCTTCAGGTGAATGATCTACCTCATTATCATGCCAAAGGTTACAGCATTCCTAATATTGTAAACAAACAAACAAAGGTCTAATCTGTTTCTTAATGATGAATTTGGATAGGTTTTTCGTACCATTTGCCAATATGCACGGTGGCCGAAAAGCTCTCAATCAAGTTTGACAAAAAAATAGTTGTCGCTAATGTCTTTGTAACTGTAATATTGGAATATTAAAGTAGATTGCTTAAAAGAAAATATATCGGTCAGTTGAAGTTATAAATCCTCGATTTGATCATGAATATTGAGTGTCTTTTAAATTTCGACTTTAAGTGTTTTGAAATTGTTGTTTATTTAACTAAAAAACCAATAAAGTTATCTGGCGAGATGGAGACATAAATGGTTTCTTCTGTCAAAATGTAAAATCAGCCATTTCAGACGAATATTGTTTATAGATTATTCTGAGATGCTTTGCTGGATGAGAAACACGTTATACATCTAGTAAAACAAACAGTAGAATAACAATGGAACTTCAATATCAAAGTTGAATGCTTGGAGATGCTGAAAGAGACACCCCAGGTCGATAGTCATAAAACTTATGAGAGTGTACAACATTTGAACGATTCCAGTTTACAGATTTTTATTTTCGGTTTATAACGATAAAGATTTTATGTAATGACAATTTCAATTCTTATTTAAACGTGCTAATAGTTCTTGCACACGTTGTTGTTGGCTGTGTACTTTATATTTAGAAAGGTTCATTGATCTTTATACTTGCAAAGATGCACGTAGGACGGTGTAATTGCAAGACATAATAATTATTTTTTTTCTTGCTGTATTATAGTGTGCTCTATTTTTCATGCATACAAAACAATATGGTGCGTCTATTTTTACTTTCACACAATCATAACGATATGTAATTGAAAGAGGAATAGCGCATACAAAATTTGGAAGTACAGTGAAACAATATAATCAATTTTTCAATTATTATTGATTCCACGTGATATTTAATTTTTAATGTAAATTAAAAATTGATGTTTGAACTTATTTATAAAATTAACACAGGTTTTTTACACTAGTTCCATATTTTATCTTTTTTCCTCACCATTTCATAAAAATGTGTTATATTTTTAAAAATATAATACCTTGCCAACAAAAATTGACACTAGTAATCAAACAGAAGTTTGATTTTTACAAATTTACATGTAATATGTAAGATTAGTAATCTTCCATTTTAATTTCTACACAATATCTATTATTATTGCTGAAAAAATGACTTCAGAATTTAGCTTTGTTTTTGCTCTCCTGAAATGTCGTCTTTTTGGACTTATCCTCTTAAGACCGTCCAGATATAGTGTATGTTACCAAGCCTTGGGGACTCTTCCTCGGATATCCCTGCCTCGTTTTGAAACATGATTAACTTTGTTACGCTGCGGAATAAAGCATGTAAGAGGGATGCGAAGCTGCAACAGGTCGTGGTTTCGTACAATGAATGTGTATATTAACATTTTTCCAGAATGTACCAATTACCTTTTAATAAGTATAAATAATAAATTAAACATGCATAGTCTTGAATTTAAAAATTAAACATCTCAATAGCACTGATTCCATGGAAAATATTTTATTCTAGATGACATGATTATTTTGCCTCTTCTATTCGTTTCCATTGAAACGTCGCCTTTCAAAATAATTATCAACGTTAGCGGGAGGTGTACCTAGCGTGTCCTCGCTCTAGCTCAATTATCCTCAACTATTGCTTTATATTTATAAAGTGTAATGTAAAAAATAGCGCAATATTAAAATACAGATAGAGTTAGAAGACTCTCTTCGAGAGTGAGACCATTTGAAGGAAGAAGATAAAACATTTTTTTAATTAAAAAATTCCTTATCACGTAAAAAAAATATTTTCATTCATATATTTCTTATAGCTATAATTATTAAATACATAACAGGAATATACATAATTCACAATTCCTTAAAATATTACAGTTTATTCATATAATATTATACAACAATCAGAGGCAAAAACTAATTATATAATTGAATTTAATTAACAATAATTGTTATCAAAAGAAAACATCTCCCAGAGACAGATTTTGGTATGTAGATCGGAACAAAATTCGGAAAAAACTCTAACACAAAATTTGCTTTCCAAATATATATACCCCATCGGGTTAACAAAATTATCATTCGGTGTTGCATTATATTTTGCTATCTCGTTTATTTTAAACAACTAATTATTCTGCAAATAAAAAAAAAACAATTTGCTTTGTACTACTTCAACGACCAGGATCGGTTTAGCTCATTGCACATCAGCAGTTGATAATATTCGCAATGAACGAGACTAGTTCTAATAATTACAAAAATGTGGAAATAGTAAAAAAATGTGTTTTATTTTAAAATTATAATGCCTTTCGACCAATAATTGTTACTAAAGTTAACATCTTGAAAGTAATTAACAAAAATACTTTTGCGTATTGTTCACTTCACTATTAGTCTTTGTCGACTTTCGACATATTCCATAATTTTTAACAGTTTATACAAAGGTTGTGTTGGCTTACTCCGAATATTATTGATTATTTTTCTTCATACTTTAAAATGTATTAATTTATTCGAATATATTCGAAAACTATAAAGACTTCATATTCGACATTTGAATATTTATCTTCAGTGGGTATTTGGAATTTCAACTCATTTTATATAACAGGATAAATTAATGTTTTCATGACGGTGTTAAAGCATTTAACTTTATCCAAGTAGCTGAATTGTCTTCTGAACTAATTTGTAAAAGCCATAGAATATAAAAACTTGTAAGAAGAAATGGATTATACCGAGATTACGTTGTCTGGTTAGACCTTTTTGTACATTTTCCCCGGGTGCTTTTACCACATATTTCAAGATACCTATCATATATTTCGACATATATGTATCCCAATTGACATTTTTCATGTCGAAATCGAATATCTTTTTGTCAGTAGCTGTCAAACTTTTGTACAGTTCTCGCGTGTTGTCGTTGTTGAATTTCCATTGTTTCGTCGAGAAGTATGATATGACAGTGCTGAATTTTTGTATCTTTTGATAAGTCTTGACGAGCCTATAGAAAAAAATACGAATTGAAAAAACATTTGTCATTCATTCAATCAAATTCGACGAGGGTTTTCGAATTCGAAACACAGACTCGATTGGTTTAGGCATATTCTAGAATTCTCAGCACAGAAAAGTTGATTAGCTCAATAATGTTTACTGTTTTGTGAGATAGTAACACTGAAGTTTTTATCGCATATTTTTATCAACAATCTGGACTTCTAATGCATCATGCGAAGTGAAAGGTCATCTTCGATGTTTTCAGTTGCGGTGTCCATGGATCTGAATCCCAGGACGAAAACCTTCATGAATTGATTTTGCAATATATTAATAAATTATAATTTCCATTCCCGAGAAGTCTTACATATCACTGAAAATAATAATATTTATTTAGAAAACTGTACTTACATAGGTTTTTTACCGACACAAAATAGGACGGTGTCCACGATGTAAGCGGGGATAGTGTGGAGGAAAACGACGTAGATTTGGTGAACCGTCTTGTGCTTGTTCAATGTTAACCAATAGCGCCACACCGCACTCACTGATGGCCCGAGCAGGCCATACTTTTCACACAAAGACATGTATAATTCTGCAAACAAATATTGAAAAATCGATAATGAAAATCACAATACTTCTAATGGTTATAAATAATTTCACTTCGTGTCAGATAGTATTGACTTGTTACACTTGAACTTTTATTTCGATAGTTTGCACTTTGGATTAGATAGTATTAACTTAATACACTCAAACGTTGATTAATAGTTTCCACTTAGTCACGGATTTTTTTAACAAAGTGAGTTAAATTTTAAAAAACAAAACACAATTCATTTGTACTACTTCCACATATTTATAATGATCAGGACCAGTTTCACTCACCAAGGGAATTATCAACAGTTGATAATGCTCGCGATGGGTGAAACCGGTCCTGATCATTATAAATATGTGGAAGTAAGACAAATGAATTGTGTTTTATTTTTTAAAATATAATTTCTTTCCACCAAGAATTGACAGTTAACACCTTAAAAGTGAAAATTGAGTTAAGTAGTAGTGGGTTATGTTAGGGTTGGTCTGGTCTGGTTTGGTTTGTGTAATGTATTCTACCGATTTCAAAGTGTGAGTATTTATATTGAGTGAAAACTATTTTATCAATGTAAAAATATTTTTTCGTAAGTGTAATATATTTCTTCTATGTTAAAATATATTTTATTATGTGGGATCACTTTATTTTTAGTGAAAGAATTGGTTTTTTGTGGAATGTATTTGTTATAAGTGAAAACTGTTTTTATTAAAGTGAATATGATCTAAACAAAAGTGTATTGAATTGTAAGCCAACTTGTAATATATGGGTTCCCAACCTCTTTTGCACCGTTCCCCCTTTCAAAATTGCTCAGAATGTCAAAATCACCCTTCAAAAGAGAGACTAACTCTAACTCAAATATTAATGAATGATGTTTTATGTTTTCCGATGTTTAAGTGCAAAGATATAATGTGTCCAGTTTTGCTTGTTTTGAAAAAATCAAATTTGAAGTTTTGAGATGCATGAAAAATAGAGACGAAATGGACATATTATTATGAATTTGAATGATACAATATCTCTTCAAATACCTTATTTGGACGTACAATATTTTTACATCATAAAGATATGATGCAGACGAACGTTTTGTGTATGTTAATTTCTTAATTTCGACAAAAACTGGATGTACAATATGTTTGCACTAAGTCATCGATATTGTCCCTCTCCCCGAGAGGAATTTCTCACCAGTTGGAAACCCCTGTTCTGAAGAAAAAATGAATCAATTTCTACTTTATATTTAAAAATTAACAAAAAAGCAACGAATTACATCAGAGATCAGAGTATCTAATATTTATATTCTTACCCCATGTAATAGGATTGTCATTTGAACTGACGTAGTTATATATTTGAATCTTCTTTTCCTGTGGTTGATTTTCAGTTCTACTTTCAGGGTTGTCCACGATGAGTCGTTCTTTGTTTGGTGCGTTGTGGTTCCGTCCAATCTAAATCATTACAACAATTTCATGTCAAATATGTAAAATCTCAAGTTATCCGTTAATGATGTTGAAAAGAAGGGACAACAGTCTGGAAAACAAAATTAATAGAAGCGTCACCAGGTTGAAACATCTGAGACAGTAGGTAGGTAAATATTTTTACTATTTTTTTTGTGAGACAGTCAATTTCAGATCTTTTAAATAAAATGAAGAAGATTTTCAATTTATTGTTGCAAAGTTTATTTCGATAAAACTTGAATATTTATTTGGCAGAAAATCCCTTTTTTGCTCTCCATTTTCCCTAATCACAATAAAAAAAATTGATAGAATCATTATTTTTTAGAATTAATTCTTGGTGGAAAAATATTATAATAAATTTATTCGGGAAATAAAGTGGCGAATGGAGATAATCAAAGTTTTGACTCTTGATTTCTGGACATGGTATATTTTTATTTAAAAATATCTAGAGCATTTTCAACTGAAATAAAAACAGATATTTTTTTAAAAGACTTTAAGAGACTGAAAACCCTACGGATCAATGAGCTTTTCAACGCTATTTCTCATTATTATTTAAGGCAGAGTTTCCCAAATTATGTTCCGCCGAACCTGAATAGGTGTTCCGCGACAATTTTGGAAATTTGTAGACACTGCAACACATTTAAAAATCTTCTACTTCATATTGAAAGGTGAATGACGATCAACTTCCACTGATATTTATTACTTCAAGTATCTAGGTACAGGCGGAAGACTATATTTTCTCACACCTTGCGCTTGAAAGAGATGGGGTATATTTTAATATTATCTATGGGTATATTGTTACCTGCCCGTCTGAAAAGTCTTGTCAGTTAAACAACAGTTGTGAAATACGGCTACCCGCGTTGACAAATATTGTTTATAAATCTGATAAAAAAACGGTTTGAAAATTCGTGTTAAATATGCAGCATATAAATTCTTGAAGTACAACTTTCCGGAATGTTGACTAGTAAAAAAGTGTTGTTATTTTTAACCTTAAAATTTGATTGACTTTGAACCGAAATTTTCTGTTAATCAATCACACGTTTTATTCAAAACGTGTTTAATGTGTTAATGTTTTATCTCCGCTTTCTACAACATATTAATGCGAAGCGGGATTTTCTTATTATGTTGCAACGAAGTCAAAGTGCAGGAACAGTCTCGATGTCACTACATTTATTAGAATGAAACTTACCAATATATTGTGCCTGATATCAAGAAGATATGCAATTCAAGGACTCAAAATCATCAAAATCAGTAAGTGCTTTATTTATCCATATTTCTATGTTTATATTATATCGTCGTTGTTCTGGAAGAAAACACTGACCGAAAAATACTAGTTTTGAGTAATTGGACTTCGAAGTTTGTCAAATGTCTGAAATGCTAAACCTTTTTCATTTTGTTTGTTTGTACAATTTTTTTAAGTACAAGTATAATTGAATCGTATAGCATCAAAAGTAGAACTATCCATTATTCGAAGTTTCGGGATAAATACGAAAAACGTTTTGTTGGCGTTTTTGATTTTTTTAAAGTTTTAAATTTGTATGAGCGGCCATATTGTGACATCACTTAGGGTAACTTTGTGATTGGCTGAAAGTATGATTTACCAAACCGTTCACTTCTGTTTCCAAAGCCGTTAATCGTTCTGGTTTTGATAGCACGCATAATTTTCTTTTACGTTTTTATACCACATGTACATGATTTCGAGACCAAAATTTTGTTTCTAGCCATACACTGTGACCGGTAGAATAGTGTATGTAATTTGAACAAATATGAGAGAGTTCTAACTTTGATACTATACGACTCAATTTATAAAAAATAAGTGTATTCTTCATTATGATAGAGTTTCAAATAAGTAATATTATGATATAACGAACTCATTATGTTAATTTATCCGTTTAGTGTTTTTTTCCAGAACAACGACGATATTATAGTTTTATACTTAAAAGTATTTACTAAATAAATAATTTGTTTTAAAAACATTTTGTTAAAAAAAAATAATGGTGTTCCGTTCAAATTTTCGGGTTTGCGAAGTGTTCCATTGCAGAAAAAGTTTGGGAAAGCCTGATTTAATGTATAATAATAAATAGGTGTGTTTGAAAATTAACATCGATTTGTCATTGAAATTATTTGTAAAAAAATCATCATGTATTTCGATGATAAAAGACAGATACTGAAAAGAATATTAATATCTTTACCAGTGGTCTCCAAGCTCAATAAGGATGTAAGCTACAATCCGAAATTGATATTACCTGGTGAGCTAAATATTTATACATATTCCTTATTTATAATTTCTTATCATCGTCCATTATTGTACCATACATAATATTGTTATATTACTTAAAATAAATCAAGACTTCGGACTTCAAAGAAAACATAAAATGCGTACTTTAATTATTTATTTATAAACAAAATATCTTGAAAAAAGGAGAAAATAATTAGTGAAAAGTATGGCGATCACTTTCCTCCACAATTTTTTTCAATTGTCGGTGAGTACCTTGTCACTCCCATCCGATTATGCAATTATCAAGATGTACATCTGTGAGTCTATTTCTATATTTAATTTTAACCACATTCATAGTGGAAAACGTTGATTCACATAAGTAGGTAGAACAAAACACTTCGTTCGAGAAATATTTCATTTCGGAGTCCAAATAATAAAATCTGAAAGACAAGTTTATAAATATGATAAAATTTCATATGCGAACTACCGAAAATGCCACCGCGAGTTAACGGCAGCTCGCGAGCGAACGTTTGATGATCACTGTTCTATACTATATAGAATAAAGTACATGTATCTTTCTGTATGTCTGTCACAGGAAATCTTCCAAAAAGGTGAGTGGTAGCGATGTAAAATTTGCACATGTCGTGCTGACTGATGATTTTAGATCTGTTATTTTTGACTTGCAACAATATTATAAATATATGTAAATACTATAGTCTGTGGGTGTTAGATAAGGTGCGGCCTGAGGTGATATTTTCATCTTTCAACATTAGTTTTTCAACAACAGAATAAATTTTTTGCTGTAAAATGAGCACATAACGCATTTTACTTAATTATAATATTATAAATGCTTTTTTATACAAATTGCCCAATTTTGTGCGTTTCAGCAAAACCTTCATAAATTCGGCCTTTGTGGTCTTGTGGTAAGATCTTTCCCCAGCGATCAGACGGGCCTGGGGCTTGAACGCTATTGAGGTCAATATTAAATTGAGATATTTTCAATTTAACATTTAAGATCTCGGAGATGGGTGTTGTTTTCTAATTGAGTTGACAATAAAAAATCTCATTGAGTTTATTAAAAAAAAAAATATCTGAAACCTTAGCTGCCATTAGCTGTTATGATAAATACATATTTTAAGTCTTGTCTCAAATAGAACGAAAAATTTCCTAAGGTATATTTATATTAAATTTGGATTATTGAGATTTTGTACACTTCCATGTATTTTGTCACTAACGACCCGGGTTTCGCCTTTCGGCATCTTCAGGCATTCGAGCACACGAATGGACTCGAACTGAGAGACAGTAAACAGTGTCTAACGCTTATATAGAAGATAAAAATGCGACAAATATCATTTACGAGGCAATACATTATACGTCTGAGAGCCACACCGATACCTGAGTTAAAAATTTCGGAAATCACCCTAATCCTTATTTTGTAAACACCATATTAACAGAGTGACGAATTGCCGAAGGCAAATTACCGCTTTTCAACTTCTTTTAGAAATACCAGTGATTTTACAATTATAATAGTATTGTGGGTTTTGACGGGATGTAATTCGACGAATGGGTAAATATATACAATCATTCCACATTTGGTGACATCTGTTAGGTGTTTCAACGTATCGGATATAATAGCGGAGAATTAGGAAGGTTCAGCTGCTCATTCAAGATTGGTAATGAGTTTAACTGGGCTCTATTAATTTCTAAAATTTCCTGATAAAATAATTTATGATCCCCCATGTTTTTATGCAACAGTTTAACCCCATCATCCGCATTAAACGTATGGTTCTCCATTAGCAAGTGATTTGCGAATGTCGAAGTTTCTTTTTTAATCTAAAGGCAGCTAAATGTTCTGATACCCTTATATCTAATGTACGTGTGGTTTTACCCACATAGAAATGTTGGCAATCATTACATTGTAATTTATAAATACCAGATTTGTTCTTAAAGTTTACTCTATCTTTATTGTTAATAAGTAATTTGCCTAGAGAGTTTTTGCAATAGAACGCCGGTCTAACACTATCAGCGAGTTGTTTTTTAATTTTAAAGCTTGTACAACCTAAATAACTAATTCTATGCCAGATTCTGGGGCGGTGTATGTCTTTAGACAAGTTCCCAAAATATAGCATCTTTTCTGCTAATTTACGTTGTTTTTTTGATACAAGACTATCTATAAGAGACGCCTCATAGCCATTATTAATGGCAATTTGTTTAATAATGTTTAGTTCGTTTTCAAAATTAAATTTATTTAGAGGTATAGTGACTAATCTGTGAACCTGAGAATGGAAAGCAGCCAATTTATATGAGAAAGGATGGTCTGACTTATATGATAGTCTTGTATCAAAAAAACAACGTAAATTAGCAGAAAAGATGCTATATTTTGGGAACTTGTCTAAAGACATACACCGCCCCAGAATCTGGCATAGAATTAGTTATTTAGGTTGTACAAGCTTTAAAATTAAAAAACAACTCGCTGATAGTGTTAGACCGGCGTTCTATTGCAAAAACTCTCTAGGCAAATTACTTATTAACAATAAAGATAGAGTAAACTTTAAGAACAAATCTGGTATTTATAAATTACAATGTAATGATTGCCAACATTTCTATGTGGGTAAAACCACACGTACATTAGATATAAGGGTATCAGAACATTTAGCTGCCTTTAGATTAAAAAAGAAACTTCGACATTCGCAAATCACTTGCTAATGGAGAACCATACGTTTAATGCGGATGATGGGGTTAAACTGTTGCATAAAAACATGGGGGATCATAAATTATTTTATCAGGAAATTTTAGAAATTAATAGAGCCCAGTTAAACTCATTACCAATCTTGAATGAGCAGCTGAACCTTCCTAATTCTCCGCTATTATATCCGATACGTTGAAACACCTAACAGATGTCACCAAATGTGGAATGATTGTATATATTTACCCATTCGTCGAATTACATCCCGTCAAAACCCACAATACTATTATAATTGTAAAATCACTGGTATTTCTAAAAGAAGTTGAAAAGCGGTAATTTGCCTTCGGCAATTCGTCACTCTGTTAATATGGTGTTTACAAAATAAGGATTAGGGTGATTTCCGAAATTTTTAACTCAGGTATCGGTGTGGCTCTCAGACGTATAATGTATTGCCTCGTAAATGATATTTGTCGCATTTTTATCTTCTATATAAGCGTTAGACACTGTTTACTGTCTCTCAGTTCGAGTCCATTCGTGTGCTCGAATGCCTGAAGATGCCGAAAGGCGAAACCCGGGTCGTTAGTGACAAAATACATGGAAGTGTACAAAATCTCAATAATCCAAATTTAATATTGAAATTCCATCAAGCACCCTCAGTCGATGTCTTAAATTATATTAAAGTATATTTATATTTCAATTTAACCACGGTATATACGGCGTATACCCTTCACTACAGTACTGTTTGTAGCAGCGGCTTACAAACTAAGGGGTGCGAAAGCTTGACATTTTAATTCTTTATAGCTTCGTTTTTAAATTTGCTAGATACTGAAACCATTTAAGCCGTTTAAAAATGTGTCAAAGCGTTTTTTTCTAAAGATAATAATTTATTATGTTTGGAAACCATTGGTTATAAAAAATATGGGTTTAAATATACGGTATACGATATCGCACAAAGAGTGCGTTACAGTATAGCTCTGTGAATGTTTTATAGTTACATTGTATCCAACAGCAATCGTTGCGTTTACAGAGTAGTCGACTGGAACTAAATCAGCGAGCACTTCACTGTCACAATGAAGACTACGTATTAATCCAACTGCGGCACCGACCGACACCTGGAAACAGACAAAACACGTATGTATTAACCTTTTAAGTGCCAGGAAATTTGAACTAGGTGGACACTAGTAAGCCAGGTATATTTGGAATAAAATAAATCGCTTAAAAAATATGAAATAGGCATAAAGTGGTGTACATTTACCAAATCAACGCGTTTCTCTAAACTTTCGTACATATTTTCACACTAAAATAAAAGTAAATACTATTTAAAATATATATAAACGGGGTTGACCCAACCTTAGAATTTAAGTCACTTTACCGAATTAACCACTGTCATTTTTTCTCACTATAGTTTTCCAACGAATGGTAAATTCCACAAATAATGCCACATTAAATTGTTTGCATGTATACCTTATGTGCAAACGAATCTGTGATAGCTCTGTGTTATCCACAAGCGTCAAGCTGAAGTCAGTTATCAAGATTGCAGATTACGTCAATAATATTGATATTTGACATGAGGAAAACTCTAGAGGTTAAAACATTCATCCGCGAGTGATTCTTCGAAAGTAAACGGTTGACAAATATCAATCTAACTTTTATTAATCTAAAAACTGCTAAATATTCTGATACTCAAATATCTTATGTACGCGTGATTTTCCACATAAAAGTGCTGGCAGTCACTAAATTATAATCTATAAATGTCAGATTCATTCTTAAACATAAATGAATTATATCTTCATTATTAATTAGTAATATACATTTTTTGCAATAAAAAGCTGGTCTAACACCATGAGCGGGTGTTTTTTTTAAATTTTTTAAACTTGTTTACTCATTCTACGCGATTGACTAGTTTGGTCTATGTCTTTAGACATGTTCCCGTAATATAAAAAAAAAACTGCTAATTTGTTGTCTTTTTGCTAAAAGATTATCTATAAGAGATTTTCCAGGAATTGTCTTCCCCAGTGTTTTAAAAATACTTAAGAAACTTTTTCTTCTATTTTAAACTTTAATTCTGGCAGCCGTTGCAGCATATAAAACCATTTCAGGTTTTCTTTCGCGGATTGCAGAGTTTGGGAAACCCTGACATAGTATATTTATTTTTATTTCCGTGTCCGCTCCCAACGCTGAGCATATGGTATCTCAACGTAATTTTTTCTACGAGAACTGCTTGTTACTCAGTTGCTCAACCTCCCTTTTTTTGAAGAAAGTAGGGATAGATTGATAGGGCTAGGACAGGACTAGTGGTTACCTAATCGCTCTCGCTACGCCCCGTAAGGATCGGATCAAACACTCATTTTTTTTCAAATTCTATTTAAAAAAGATCATTCTTTTTTTTTTTTCATGTCCGCTCCCAATGTGGAGCATATGGTCTCCTAATGGAGGAATCTTAACAGATTTTTTCTATGAGAATTGCTTGTTACTCAGTTTGCTCAACCTCTTTTTTTTTCGAAGAGAGTAGGGATAGAAAGATAGGGCTAGGACAGGACTAGTGGTTAGCTAATCGCTCTCGCTACGCTCCGTGAGGATCGAATGGGTGGGTAAACAGGGAGTTTTAGTCAACCCAGACAACTCAGACTACGAACAGAAATTCATAAATCGATTGAGAGATCAATTTATGAAAACCATCTGCACCGGGAATTGAACCCGAGACATCCGTAACCGTAGCCAACGACGTTACCAACTGCGCCACGAACGCCGACGCGTAAACAAATTATGATGATAGATAAAAATGTAGCGAGATTAGAATTTTTTTCGATTTGCAATCGTGGGCACAAATAATTGTTAGCATTGGATTATAAAATGCTGTAGGTATTTTTTTATATTGTATAGTATATTGTATACCCCAGTTGGCCCGTAAACATTGTCGCACCATCCTGGCACAGGTTCCTTCACTGACGAGATTACTGTAAAATGAAAATCATATCAGTTTGTATTATATTTTTGATGGTTTTTTAAAATTAAAAAATAATGTTTTAAAGTGGTTCAGAGTATTATATCAGAGATTATTGAAATGGTATTTCGGCTGATTTCTCAATACCGGTTTTGGAAATTATGAATAAAAAAGTAAAATTTAAATATTATGCAATTGATTTACATAATTTAATGTGAATATGAAAAAGTATGGGTTTATTTTTCCGGTATTGCGATTCCAATTGGCCGTTATTATTAATTTTGTTGTTTGAATATTTTAATCTATTTCTGCAATACCGGTATTGCAATCCTTAATTCAGAGTTAAAACAATTAAGACAAAAATAAACCATCCAAAGAAGCAGTACATTTCTACGAATGTGTCTACGATACCAAATACGAAAATCTCAATGATATTTATAATCTGTGATATGCAAAAAATAGCAGGTAGGTAATAATTAAAAAATCTCCAAATAAGCATTAATCAGAATTCACCAATTATTAAAGTGTATATTATCATGGACCACACAGATGACGTCACACGATTTTAATCATTTCAAACCCCTGCCCCGCTTCATCAAATTTCGCAGCAAAATCTTATACCCCCCTGCCGGAATGTTCTAATTTTTTTAAAGGTGTATTCCTTACGAAGACTTTTTTATTGTCGAAACGATCATTGAACATACTTGTTACGACAAAAAAAAACATTCGTTTTAGAAAAATAGTAGGTTGGTTTTATGGCGTCACATTTATTACACTTTGTGTGTGAGTCGTCACACTTTGTGTAACCCCTTACCCCCTAGAACAGAGGTCGGCAACCTTTTTACTGGACGGGCACTCAAAATAGCTTGCTTATGGCAAAGTGCACGACATATTAATTTTGCTGGATGGGGCTGTTGTGAGCCAAAATAAATTCGAAATATATTACATAATCGAAAAAAATATTTTATATTACCTACGTTATGTATTATATTTATAAACATTGTCATATAAAACATATAAAGATATTCTTTATTTTCCATGTCTGCTCCTAATGTGAAGCATATGGACTCCTAATGGAGGTATGTCTACATAAGTTTTTTCTGCGAAAACTGGTTGTCACTTAGTTGCTCAAGCTCTCTTTTTAGAGTAGTGATAGAAAGATAGGACTAGGACAGGACTAGTGGTTAGTTAATCGCTCTCGCTACGCTCCATTTTTAGGATCGGATGGGTGGGAGGCAATTCTGGACATCGCAAACATCCATGCCTACGAACACAAATCCATAAATCGGTCGAAAAATCAATTTATGAGACTGTCCATATCGGGATATGAACTCCGAGATATCCGTAACCGAAGCCAACGACGTTGACCACTGCATCACGGACTCGACAATAATTTATACAACATAACTACAGGTCTATTTGGAAACTTAAACACTTAAAATATTATTAATGTGACGCTTGACATTGTAGATCATTAACTAATCTTTCATAATCAGGCACATAATTTGAATTTTCTGTTCTTAAGCTGTGGTTAAAATGTGAATCAGTTAGCCGCGATCAGTACTTGGGTTTTAAATGTTTCATATTTGGAAAAATAATTTAATTTAGTAGTGTTGCCCCGAGTTGCCGACCTCTGCCCCAGAGGATGGTGTCATATTAGATGTCCTTCGATGTCATCTCGTGAGAAATCAAATAAAACCCATACTGCGGTGTTTCCCACACTTTATACGAACACGAGTTTTAAATGAATTGTTATAGAATATATTAACATAATCCAAGTGATTTTGAATGATTTTTTGGGGATATTGCAATTTATCTGTTAAGTTGTATACACACACAAGAATATGGAGAGTATTTGTGCAATCATATCACTTTCGATATTTTTTGAACATTGCCGTCTTTGATTATACACAAATCGTATGTGGTCATATTAAATAACTTGCATGTGAAAAGAAATGAAAATATTTTTATTTGTTTGTTTATGATTTTTCTTAACGTATAGTCGGTAGTTAGTTGGTAGTCACAAAGAAACAGTATCTTTGATATTGTATACTTACTTATGCTTGGCCTAATAATAGCCACCGGAAGTCTATGTGACACATCTTTCACCATGGTCTCTGCTATCATTTTTGTGAAGGCATACGTGTTTGGGAACTTATCAAGCAAACTGAAAAACATTTTAAATACACGTGAATGAATAATTATTACGAACATGAATTAATTATATTTTTATTGTGCACCTTACTTTGTGAATGTCATTTAATGAAATGAGATATTCTCGGTAAAGGATTTCGTTAAAACCTGTTTAACAAAATACGTCACATTTTTGTTTACAACATTATAACTTTTCTAAAATTATAAAATCTGAATTTAGATATTTCAATGTATTACGGTACAATTATTTTATGACTGTACGTCTACCTTAACGTTGAATTTGAAAGAGTTTTCTGTAAATGGACGATCTTTGCATAAGATCGAGATTAGTATATTCCAGTATTGATAAATAACAAATTTTAGGTTTTTATTACAATCAGGGTTTTATGCTCATATATACTGGTATATACACCCGATTCTCCTTTTGCACGGCTTTTTTTTTACACTTTTCTTTTGCACGGTCTAAGAAAACGGACCAATTATTTTTTACACCGAATTTTTCGCTTTATACGCTTACAAAAAATGTTTTTTATTATTATATACAGTGTATGTATATATTTAAAAACACTTCGATTGCTGTGTACATTGGAACCGTCATTTTTACCGTTTGGCGAATTTTAAGATGCAAGAGTCGTGACTTGATATTGTTTTGACACATTTATGTTGCTCTTTTATGTTTCGATTTTATCCCCTTTTTGGTTTTTAGTTTTTAATGTTTGATGTGTAATTTAAATCGAAAATCATGTCAATTTATAAAATAGTATTTATGAATCTTATAAAAATATTTTTGAGTTCGATAATTTCATATTTTGGGGTATTTTGAGTAATGAAATCAGGCTTCCATTTTTACATCTTTTATCTTTTTTTGCACGGCAGTCCCTGGAACGTGCCCGCCGTGCAAGAATAGAATCGGGTGTAATATGAAATATCAATCTACCAGTATTGATTTATTCCTTCGGTTTTCCCATCTTGATTGGCCTTAATTCATTTTTACCAATACCGGTATTGCAGTCCCTTGTTGGCTGTGTCGTTGAAATAAATAAAAGGTAATATTTTTCACTTACATAGGGCAAAGCTTGTGGGAGATTTCTTCATCCACACACTCCACCAGCTCGATAAGTTTCTCAGGTTTCACAGGAGGCTCGTACCATCTGTTGTGATTGAAACAATGATTATTAAAAGATATATTAATTATTGTTTTGACAAGTTAAATAATTATTGATAAAACATTACAGAATTGAAATCATTTCAGCATTGAGCTTTCTTCTATAATATATCATCTTTTATGAGGTGAGGTTATCACAAAAACTGCATATTTACTTGTATTATTTGTTTTCGTTATTTTGCTGTTTTGTATACTTTGTATCTGTTAACATCTAATTTTATATAAATAGCTACCTTATGTTTTTATTTTAATTAATAGATAATTGAAATCGGTCTTGATCATTATAAACATGTGTAAGTAGTACACACAAATTGTGTTTATGACTTTACATCAAGAATTGACAGTTAATACCTTAAAAGAGATTTTAGTTTTTTGTCAAAATGTGGAAACTCAGTTGTGGTCAACGTGTGGTTCCTGAATTGAGACCGCTAAAAAAATAAAACGCTTTGTGACTTACAATTCGCCAATTTCCTGACGAACACAATTGGAATATGCTGTACTGACGTGAATAAACGCTGACAAGTTTGGCATCTTCGATGCCATGGCAAGAGCTTCTCTCACTCCTCGTACGTTTATTCGAACTGCCTGACGTAATCTTTCGTCGAAACGGACAGTGGCTGCGGCGTGAAAAAACACGTTGACCTGTATATACATAAATAGATTACGCATTAAACATTGTGTTAGCTGTCAACTGTTGCTGGAAAAGCATTATATTTCAAAACATATTAATTTCGCTCATCGCGAACAACATCATTAGTTGATATGCTAAATAATTTTATTTTGTAAATGAAATAAAATATTTAAAATATAATGGATTCAGTCAAAGTCCAGTCTTTGTTCCGCGTGGCTAACTTCTCATTAATTTCAAAGAGTATTAAATAATACTAATGGCATTGTTGTACTATACGTCATGTTTTACCAGAACGTGCATCCCGGTTTACCGGTAGTCCTGATAGCCATCATGTGGTTTATGTCAACTTATACAGGGAACTGAACCGAAAACCGTAAAAACCGTTATTATTATCGGAACCGAACCGAAAAATGTTTATATTAAAAAATGCGTAAAGAAATCATTCACGATCGTGTGACGCATCTCAACATAATTTATACTGTATTATTTATAAACAGTATGGATACGGCCGTGCGGTGGAGCATAACCATTGGTTTCGGAGCGTAGCGCCGTGTTATCACACAAGTACCATAACAGGTTTTAAATTATGATAGAAAATATTTTTTTTATAGAAAGAAAAACATTTAAAAATCATTCACTCAGAGCTGAACCAAAATCTGGAAAAACTGTTATTTTTTTTGGGAAGAAAACCAGAACTGGAACCGAATCGATATATATGTATTTTAATTGAATCGGACTGAAAATAAAATAATGGTTTGAAGCCCTGGAAAAAAACAATGATGAAATTGTTAGTATAATATATGTTATGAGTGTTGTACAGTATTTTCGTTGAAATATAGCTGGCATTATGTATTCACTTCCATGCAAGGTTAAATGAGGGATTGGAAATGTTTGAATATTTAAATTATTTTTAATATCAATAATGGCACGAACTTTTTGTGTGACCCTGGCGTATTCGTCATTACTCAAACCCAAATTCAGATGCGCAACGTCACCTTCAACGATGCAAATCTTCTCGGTAAAATTCGGTTGTTTACTTTTTAACATGTCGTATATCTAAAAAAAAAATCAAATTAGTATAATTTGGTGGAGAATGGAGAAAGAAGCTTATTTGTTTTAATTGTTTGAATTGGCATTTGCTCGGTAGAACTCGATGTTAATAAATTAAAATAGCAACGTCTTCAGTTTCACGTTATATTGTTGACATGATGTAGGTATATTATAGGGTTATAAATAATTGCACTTTGTGTTAGGTAGTATTCACTTGGCACACTTGAACTTTTGTTTCGATAGTTTGCACTTTGTGTAAGCTAGTATTCACTTGGTACACTCGAACTTTTATTTCGATAGTTTGCTCTTTGTATAAGATAGTATTAACTTACAGTACACTCAAACTTTGATTTTAATAGTTTTCACTTCGAAACGGAATCTTTTTACAAAGTACCGCACACTAATTTTGATTGCTTGACTTTGAAACGGATTATTTTAATTTTGTATGTTATGGACATTGAAATAAATTATATTAACATATTGCATGTCCACTTAGAACCCTGCTTCTTCATAAATACCACTTCTATAATATACTAGTGAATAAATTCTGATACGTGGAGCAAAGACAATACAGGCTGCCTAATATAGAGTTGCGACAAGTAAACTAGTCTATGGTGGAAAATCCTATGTTGCAAGTTGTAAAGAATAAGTGACATTTCATTACAGCGTTGTGAAACTATCGATTTCAAAGTGTGAGCGATTTCAAAGTGAAAGATATTGAGTGAAAACTATTTTGTCTATGTGATAATATTTTTTCGTAAGTGCAACATATTTCTCCAATGTTTAAATATATTTTATTATGTGGCATCACTTTATTTTTAGTGGAATGTATTTGTTATAAGTGAAAATTATCTTTACGAAAGTGAATATCATCTAAACAAAAGTGCATTTAATATCGTCACCTTACTTTGGAAAGTTTCTAACTGAAATTTTTGCCTAAAATGACCTTTTGATTGGAAAATGTTGTCTTAGCCCCATTCTATCATATACGTTGATTTCAGAGTCATGTATTGTTTAATGAGGGAGTAAGCAGTATTTGGGAGTTCTATTCACACATTTTTTTTTTATAAATTTGTTTTATACGGATCTATGAATCGATATAACTAATTATTATCATTTCACATAAAAAGCATTCACATGGCAGTTTTTTTGAAAAGGTTTTAACGTTATGTTGAACATTCTTCGCTCGATGGTTGGTGTGTGTTATATCCTTTACTTCTATTGTTCTATCGATGTTGTCATTGACGAAAGTTAGCTGAGTTCGTTCGAACATTCAAATTATATATATATTATTATTCTGTCATACTATAATATTATTGTTAGCTTATAGGGTTCAATAAGTCATGATAATATATAATATTAATAAATATCTCAAAAATCAGAACATTTTGTTTGATAAAATTGAAATATGCGATAAAAACTTTTCAAACAAACTATTGTTGTCAGTTCTAATTAAAGGTTTAGACGCTCATTATACAAAAAAACAAGTAAAACATTTATATATATAAATATATGCTAACTCACTAATTAAAATAGATTTTTTCCTTCAAAATACAAAATATGATCAGTCAAAACTTCAAACGCTCGTATCTCAAAACATGTTCAAGTGCAGTTAGAACCTTTTCAAAGTAAGGTAACGATATGATAAAATAGTTGCTTGAGGAGTAAGCGCCCTATACTGCCAGTGGTTACATAGTCTTTGAAATGGGTATGCCAAGTTTTGGTGAGTATTGATTCCAATTGAATATTCGAATATATTCGGCACATTTAAAGAAAGTAACAAAATACTCAGCAAAAACATGTACAGTCTGTGCTTACAATTAATAATAAATATTAGTTACAGACGAAAGCTTCACTTGACAACGCTTATAAAACCAGAGTCAGTCAAACGGTGATATAATGTAGATATATTTCATCATTTGTTTTATGAAAATTGTTGACAGCATAAAACTCATTTTTAGCTTCTGATTGATTATTACGTATCACAAAAATATTTTGCAACTTACCGGATCTGCAAACTGTTCATTGAATCTTTCTGTGGTACTTTTCCCTTTCTTTGGTCGGATCAAAAGATACAGTTGTTTTATTCCGGGGCAGGATCTGCAAACGTGAAGAATCGTTTACCCAATCATTGGAAAATTTAGATACAGAAGAAAAATAGATGGAAATTAAACAGATATATGGTGCTTTGTATACAATTTTGGGACATACACAAATATTGAAGTAATGGGAACATGTATTTTTATGACATCAAAACATGTTACATCAAAATATTTAAAAAAAAAAGAAATTTTTAAGTATGCATTCACTAAATTTATGCGCATATTTTGATTCAACATATCTCTGTGAATCAATATTTTACAACGACATGCTTAAAGATTTCTCTAATAAATAATATGCATAACGAAATTCGCAAAAAAATGGTAAGCAATGCCACGAACGAATCCTGGGCGAATTTACAGGGTTTCCCAACCGTATGTCTGGGCCCATTACACGGTATTTATTAATGAAAAACCACGATTGAATCCGAAAAGCACTTTTTGTAAATGCCCTCAACAGCTTATACAAGTATAATGTAACGACTCACAAAAAGTTTAGTAATTATGTCGACTGTATAAATGCGAAAGAACGTAACACCCACACAAAACGTGTTTTAAATTGTATACATTGTGACTATAGAAAAAAATCTTTTGATAAGACGAAGGGGTACGTCTTTTTGCATTTCTACAGTCGGTATATTATATATTTATGTAAATATAGTGTATTAACACGTTTTGTTTGAGTTATACACAATATCTTTAGTGTGGGTTGGTCCTTTTGCCTTCCTACAGTTGATATAATAAATTTCACATAGTATTTGGTTATTTTTTTTAAAATCGACTTTCACCCCATTCTATTTTTTTCAATCTTAAATGTACCCCAACTGCAACTAGGCTGGAAACCTTTGTCTCAGGGGTTCAGACTGTCCGTCAGTGGAAAGCGATAAACAAATATTGGACGTAATTTATATTTTCTCTTAATCCAAGCCTCGGAAATGATAAACATCAAGCTATAGAATCTGTAGTATTATAGTAAACAATGTTAAAATTTCATCACCGATTGATTGAATAATTAATGACCAAAACAAATGGATTGATATTAAAATTTAAGCTGCCACATATTGATAATAAAAGGTTTTTAGGTTAAGATTTCCACAAATAAAAAAATCTCTTGAATCCACAAAGAAAAAAATTATTTCAAATTTTAAATTGTAGACCAATTCAAACTTAGGTATGAGTAGGGATATCAAAAGTCAATCTGACGATATTGATCGGATCTTTGTACAAATAAGTCCGGCTGCAGAAAAAGTCCTTTCAGATTCAGCGCTGCAATATACTGTGATACCAAAATGTAGCTAACCAAATAACACATCAATAAATAATAAGATTTCAGTAAGCATTTCACCTCAATAATTTTTCAACGAGAACTTTTCCAAAAAAACCAGTGGAGCCGGTGATAAAAACGATGCTCCCATCATAAAATTGCGCGACAGGCGAGTAACCGATGCAGTCATTCATATCTCTGGATGAGAATTCTACACCGTGCATGGAGCTCATCGTGGACTTCAACTAACTGAAAAGTAAAGATATAAAACAGTTATATGGTTCCACGAAAATATCGTGTAATATAAAGACGTGCTGTGATTTGAAGTTTAATTCATATTTATATTCAATTATGTTTTTTACGTTCCAAAAAGTTCGATTATCTATTTATTTATTATATGCATTCCGTTCCACCTATCTCATTATTAAAATGGGAAGAGCCAAGCCAACTACTAGCTATTTTCTAGCCACATTCTTATAGGTTTTGTAAGTTAAACAATACTTCCCTTCCCCTAATATACCCTTTGAAATTATAAAATGGTTTCTACCAAAGGATCAATTTGTTTAAAAAATATTTGGATTGATAAGCCAATCTCAAACATTTATTTATTCTTTTTAGCGTGACACATAAGTATAAGTGTTTTGCTGCAATGTCTCCCTGTGTCATTTAACATAATTTATCGGCTATTTCTTCATGGCTAAAAACACGATTTTGCATTATTTGCATCATGCATTCCGTCCAATTGCATCCAAAAGTATGATAAATTTCAAATTTCCGTGTTACAAAATAATATGTCACAATCCATCAACCGTGACATTTGTTATTTTTACTTAAGAAAATCTACAGTCCTGAAATCCTCGCGAATAACCAGCTATACTAATTTGTCATATATCTTGGTGGCAGATTTCATAACGTCATTTCTTTCTCCACTTTTCTTCCTGTCGA
The DNA here is from genome assembly GCA_022494535.1 of Himalopsyche phryganea. NCBI lineage: Eukaryota > Metazoa > Arthropoda > Insecta > Trichoptera > Rhyacophilidae > Himalopsyche > Himalopsyche phryganea. Next base: position 788,246 of record JAGVSL010000125.1, on the reverse strand, counting down.
GCACAGTAGTCGCATATCGCACGACTTCTCGACTCATTCCAGATAGATATGGACATCTGTAGTGGCCCACTTTCCTTCATAGTTTTGTTTTGCAGTTTAACTTTCTTTTTTTGATAAATTGTTATTAAAATTCATTTTTTTCTTTCATACACCATGTATTATTTTTATATTCAAAACTTTAAAGAGGGAATAGTAGGTTTTTTCGTGTCGTTTAAGATTGATAGTGTACGGTAGCGATTGAAGGAATGAGGGCTGTGATTCTATATTAAGCCCAGAACTGTCAATCTGAATGATTCAATCAGTTTGTTATTCCGATTGATTGAGTAAGGTTCGCTTTAAGATTTTAATATAAATAATTGATAAACCTCGATTGGGAGCCACAGTATGAAGATTTAACAAAGTTGATTTTGTATGTTTTATATTTATCGATGCGCTTCCTTAATGGACGTGTGAAATAAAATTTATCGATGCCATAAATTTTGCTCGACTTCGTTGAATTTGAATATTATACAATTTGTAATATTACAGATCTCAATCTTTCTGAAGAAACCATAGAGTGTGACACATTTGAATTCATGAACTATATTGTGAAAAATATTTGGAGAAAAAAAGTTTATGGTTAAATTAACCTATGAGTATAACAATTCAATGACGATAATAATGCAATTATGTAGGAAATTTAGTTACAAATTGGAAAATACTGAATTATCTTAGATAAGAATGTCATCGTTAAGAGATGTCGAATGGACGTTTTTAGAAAAAAACCACAGAGAAAAAAGTACGATGAAGAATATACGTCTAAATATTTCGTTATTCGGATAAATTAACGGTTTCCTTGATTCAAATTATTGTTATATTAATTGACGATTTCCAATCCTCAATTAAATTTCTGAAAGAATTGCATTGTTTCAAGTAGCATTAAGTAATTTTTCAGGCAGAGAAAGAGTAGCATGTTGTAAAACATTATTTTCAGTCAATCGGGGAATGATACTAATTATTATTTAAAATGTTATGACGTATAGTACAAGATGTAAATTAAATAATTGATTATTATTTTCAAAGAATCATCTTGAAACATTGACTTCCAGTTCGGGTCTAGATCTTTACTGAATTCATCTATGAGCATGTGGTTTTCTATTGACATTAACTCCAGGAAAGGATAGCAATAGATTTTTAATTTTTTTTTTTAGTAAGACACAATTTGTATTGTACTACTGCCACATTTTTATAATGATCAGGACCAGGTCCGCTCATCACGACCATTATTAACTGGTGATAATGCATCAGTTGATAGCTGCGGAGTGAGTGCGGAACAGATTGTGATTTATTTTAAAAATATAATGCCTTTCCACCAAGAATTGACAGTTAATACATTAAAAGTCATTTTTACTCTTTCGAAATACTATGCAGTTTCCTATTTTGTTTTATTCGTTTGAAACAAATAATAAAAATAATGTAACTGCCAAAAATCACTAATATGAAATTCAATAAAAAATATGAAAATGACCATAGATAAATGATGACACGATACGACAGAGGTACTACCGCCAAAAATGTTAAGCACAAAATTCTGCTTAAATCTCGTTTTATTATCAATATTATCAGATTTTATAATTTTTGTTATAAATCATGTAATTTTGTTTTTTAGAAACCAGGATGAATCAAGGCAAATATTTTTAAATAAAAAAAAACTATCATGTTATGTTAAAAATATATATAACAAACTACGTTTTCTGATCTTCACTTTGAAAAAGATGACGCACTATATTTTTATTATTAGAGCACTTTAATATAAATAATATGTATTTTGTCGAAATGCGCCTTATTCAAAGTGGCATTTCTTAATATAACTAATTTTTTTTATTTTATAATATCAAATGTTAGAAAATAAAAAAAAAACTGTTTCAAAACTACTGTAATGTATGTTAGTGATTATATTCCAAGGTAACGTAACACAAAATTTTTTGAAAATTAGTTTGAAGACTTACTTTTTCACTGTTAAGATAATATTACTAGTTTGGTCCTGGTTTCAAAATTCCATTTTGCACAAAAACGTCCAAACGTTGTAAAAAATGCGCGCCTACTGGCGAAATATTAAAAACTCATTTATATCATAAAAGGCGCGGTGTTCACCTTTCGCAGTTTACTAGTTTGACAGTATTGGTTAATATACCACCGACGATTTAATTTCCAGACATATGTCACGGATTCGAACCCAAGGGGGTGGGGGCGCTTCTGCGGTGTTGGTGTCGTAATCGGAAGGACGGAGGTGTTAAGAAGGTAGGGTGATCAACCGTGCGCTTCCTAGGCCTGAGTTACGAGGACTCTACACTCTACCCGTTGGTTCAACCCCGTTTTTCTGACATTAATTTCCTTCGTTTAACCAAAAGACCGGTTTTACGGTGCCCGGAAGGTTCGCTTTTTGCCCCCTACAGCCGAAGCTGCACTGCCAACGGTCACTGCGGGTAGGCTACCAGATGGACTTGCCGGGTTAAAAATTTCATTTAGTTTGATCACATACACTGGCATCAACGTGCTCACACGGGATACAACTTGGGATGACCTGGGAGAAATCAAGAAGGCTATGGGGGGGACAGAGAATCTTGAAGGCACCCTGTGGTGCTGCCATATGCTCCAAGTAGGAAGTGGATATGGTTTCAAAAAATAAATACCACACCATGATCAAAATAGTTGTATTTCATTTTATTTATTGCATTATTGAGGTAAGTTTTTACTAGATGGTATCCAAAAAGAGGACATGTCCTTCAATTCGACTTTAAAATATTGTCATACATTTCGAATTCAAATTATGAAATATCACATACCATTTAAATTATAAAATATCTTTCTACACTTATAAACTATATATTCTCTAATGTCGTATACCTTTTTCACTAACGATTTACATTCCAGCTAATGAGAGTGCAACATTGTACATTATACTGATAGCTCTCAAATAATACATATTTAAATTTATTACTTACTTAAATTTGTTGAATTCTCAGATTATTTTATAAAATACAGGTATTTTGTTAATTTACTTTTAAGAGTCTGTAAATTCTTGTAAATATATTTTTTATCATGTCCGCTCCCAACGTGAAGCATATGGCCTCCTCAAGACATCCGTAACCGTAGCCAACGACGTTGACCACTGCACCACGAAGCCGACAAATGTTACATAAAAACTAATAAAATATATTGTAAATATTAATCATACATAAATTGATATTAGTTGCTACAACTATTCTGCTGTGTCAAGAATTTCACTAAAGGACAATCTAATATGACAAAATAAAATATATTTAATTTACGTCAATTTAAAAACGTGTGAATCTCTTAAAATACCTAAATCAATAATTCACATGCGGCTCTGAAAAAGACTGATCAGGTCATACCAACTAATGGTTTACTAAACATAATGGTTTTATTGATTTCTAAAAATTCTAAGCTATTCATTAGTATTTCTACGTTAATATTTTTATTAAAAGTATGATCATTTTCAATTAATTAATACCTTGCGATACTGTTAGTCTGGGGATGCTTCTTAAAGAGGCGCAACGCGTCACGTTAGTGATAAACCAAGCGGAATAACTAAGTTATCAATTTTGAATATAATTTTATAAATAATTATCTATTTTGAATTAGTAATTAGTTTTAGCATTTACAGTGAATCCCGAAATCCCGGGGACCCAAATCGCGGGATTGGAAGCCCTACTGAATATGACTCAAAAGCAATCCCTTCATTCTATCGGTATTTTCAATTACAAAGTATACTTTTTATTGACTTAAACTTCAATCTTTTGTTTTTTTAACTCAACAATCATTTTGTTTAAATTAATCTGTTTTCAAATAAGTAAACCATATTTTTTATTTTACTAAAATTAATTTAAAAATGAAACCTAATATTTTCCGAGCTAACCGGAGAAAAGCAATGCCAAAGAATGTGACAATTGTATAATGCGCTGTCTTAAAAATGTTGTCTCGTCTCTTTCCTTTGTCGATGGTATCCAGTGGGTCATTCACCAAGTATATTCTTAATCCTCTGATGTAAGAGTAAAAGTATTCATCCCAGTTCAGGTGCGATATGTCAAAATCGAAGAGAGTTTTATCAATTGGTGTCATCTTCTTTGACAGTTGTTTCGTATTGTTGTTGTGGAACTTCCATTGCTGTGTTGAGAAGTAAGATATCACAGCTGAGAATTTGTGTATCTTCTGATACGCCTTCACGAGCCTGCGAAATTGAAAATGAATCATCAATAAGTATATTAGATTTTTTTAATGACACATTATTCGTATTGGAGCGTGTACAACACGGATTCCAAATATTCGAATATCGAATATAAAAACCTAACAGTATTCAAATTTATCGGGTGATTTAACGTGCTTTACGAATCTAGGCATTTCGAGAACGGAAAACAGCATTAAAAGATATAAAATTAAATTTAAAAATGATAACTTAGTTATTCCACTTGGTTTATCACTAACGTGACGCGTTATTTTGTAGACTAACTAAGGTTAGTCTGAAGATGCTTCTTAAAGAGGCGAAACACGTCACGTTAGTGATAAACCAAATGGAATAACTAAGTTATCAATTTTTAATTTAATTTTATATCTAAAAATGAACTTCCACAAAATTACCGCGGAGTCTTTAGAAAATAGCATTTAAAGATTTCGTTTGTAAACAATCAATTTCATTAGCAGGCTTAATACAAAGGTGCTTCCATGCGCGTTCGGGTGGTTTGTGTACTTTTCTGTACTTTCTTTAAACATTGAAAATCATTCAAATCTTTAAATGAGAAAGACTTGACATCATAATATTTATTGGGCTATATTTGATACATGTAACATTCCATCTCAAAATTTCACACATTGGAATTATACCAGTATTATTTTAAATGACACATGTTATTGATTGAATTGGTCCTTACTCGGTACAATTCCATTATAATAGGATACAATATCAAAGTATTTAGTTCTATAAAACTTTATTAGGTATTTGAAAGCTATTTCGGCTTAGTGTCATGGTCAGAACTTATTTTAGCCTGGTTATATACACTATTCAGAAGAGATATACAATATTATGTCATCTTACTTATTCCAACATCATAACATTGACTTTCAATTAAAATATTAATATAGCGTACTTACGTGGTATTAATAATTAATCGTTAAGGTTAATTCATTGAAATTTTATTGATTATACGTAACATTTGTTTAGTCATTAAAGAAATGTTTGCCTTGATTATATGTATTAATTTCCAGCTGTTCTAAGATATTCAGTTCAAGGCTATTATCACACAAATGTAGGAATACCGGCGATGAATTAGAAGTTATGTTGTATGATTTTTTTAAGAGGTGGTTCGCGAATTGAGTATCTGTTTTTTTATTTTTTTAATAATCTTATATGTTCTTTAACTTCTAGTTGAAATAATTCTTCCTGTCTGTCATCAACCACATTATTAAATTTTGTAGAATTAAATACTTTGATATCTTATGACACGTATTGTGTTTCCGTAAAAACCATATACTCACATTGGTTTCCTGCCGATACAGAAAAAGACGGTATCTACGAAGTAAGCTGGGACCATGTGGAAAAGAAATGCGTAAAGTTGGTGAATCGTCCTATGCTTGTTCAGAGTAAAGGAATAGCACCATACGGATACCATCGTCGGCACACGCTTGCCATGTTTTTCGACCAAACCCATGAATTCACCTACAAAATAAAAATACTCGCAAGTATTATATAAACCAGGGATCACTAAACCACCATTTCCGGCACTTGGAGGACATGCTTACACCTCATAATATCAAATATAATGATAAAGCATGGCGCCAAAAAAGCAAATCTTCGGTAAATACAGATTTGTTACTTAGAATAATAGTGGTATAACTTCAGTTTTCGAAGTTTTGAGGTTTTATAAGATGGTACCAGTATCAAAGTTCAGCTGTTAATATAATGTGAAAGTGTGTTTTTTTTAATATAAGTTTACTATGCGAAGAACGTTGTAATGTTTAGCATAAATAAAAGTGGACCATAAAAGCATATTTCACGTATCTTAATTTTGATATTTATCGTTAGTGTGGAAGTGTAAATGTAGATGTACTATATATTATACAGATAGTATACAGATAAGCCAAACAAATGCATAGAACTCGTCGTCGTGCCTTAAAATAAGTGTTTTGAATTTAACTACAATTTGTAGGTTATAATGCATCAAAATTTGCATCAAAAAGGCGAAACTGGAGTTTTGCTTGTGTACCTACTGTTGCTTATTTATTTTCTGTACAATATATTTACGGCACTCAATAAAACTAAATCGTTGTGCTTCTCCTATTGTCTCCTTTCTAGTCTAGACCAGGGGTCGGAATAGGCGGCTCTTTGCTCGGAAGTTCGCGGCTGTTCGCGACCCGCCGAACATTTATTTAAATAACATAAATATTATAATTCATGGAAAACAAATGTATTGTTACGGCCAAGTGTCATGGCGAATGCAGTAATTGTCATTGCGGTCGGTAAAGCAGTTACCGGCATGATCGAACGCCGACCTTTAATTGAGTTAACCTCAAACTTAGTTAGTGGAAGTTGTGTTTTGATTTCGTCTGAGCGTTGCTTACAATTGTTTGAAGCTTTGGCAACAAGGACAAATTAATGCTAAATACTCAATATTTTCTATGAATTCCGCTTCATTTATTTAATCATATGTTATTTATTTCAAAGGTAAACAATGATTCTAATTCGTACATTAAAAATAAAGGGTGGATTGGGTTTTATTCCATTCTACTGGACGTGGGGAGGGGGTAAGACATAAACACAGATAGACTAATTACCATAACATTACTAATTACTAATCAATTACTGTTATGTTTGGAGGTAAAAATCCCTTGAGAAATAAATTTAATAGTGGAGAGCCACCTGTTCTATTCAAAATGTTATTTACTGATACTTGATTACTGTTAATGGTTTTTATTAATTTCTTAAAACTCTAAGCTATTCATTTTCATACCTTTTCTTATTTACTTGATGGAGTTTTCTATTTTGTAATTTTTATTAAAATTATGATCATTTTCAATTAAATGATTCGCAAACTCTGAAAAATTATTACTATTAAGACATCTTATATGTTCATTAACTCTAATATTAAAGTTTCTATCTGTATGTCCTACATAATAAGTTTCTAACCATTTAAGATAGTGGTTTCCAACCAGCGAGGTACCAAAATTTTTTAATCAAAAAATAATTTTCATACCGTAATATCTACAAATAAATAAAACTTCATATAACATAACTGTAAAAATTCAGTGAATGAATAATTATTTTACTCATTGACAAAATATACTCTTAGAGGCAGCATTTTTGAAAGTGATCAGAAAATTCCGTAGGTAATAAAGAAATAAAAATAATTTAAGTATAATCATGAAGCCTTAATGTCGAGGCAGAAAGAAAAAAAAAGTTGTGAACAGTCACAAGATGCTGAATTATCATTTTGTGGTAAATTAATAAAAACACTATTTCATATCGACAGTGAGCAATTTGCGATTAAAAAATCTTTTCAATAGAACAGCATCTGGCAGATAAAATAGATTTTGATAATGTTGCGAAGAACAAGACAAGGAAAAATATTTTTTTTATAATTTTTTGTTATTTTTTTGCGATTACTTAAATGCTGTGTGAGTACAATCTGCTGAATATCTTGTCCTAAATTCATTTTAATTTTAATGTATAATATATTAGTGGGTTGTCTATTTTTTATATAAATAAATAATGAATATAAAAATTATTTTAAAGACTAGATTTTTTGATATATTTCAAGAACAAACCTGCATGACTCTACAATATTAATATTAAATATATATATAACATTTGTAAATGCCAAATTGTAAAAATACAGTACCTACATATTTTTCAAGAGATTATATTTACGCATAAAAAAATCGCAATTTTCTGTACCATGATGGTTTCTGATTTAAAATAAATAGTAAGTAATTTTAAAGACAAATTAATTCAACACTATTGTAAATATTAAATCATTTTTGGAGGAAAAATGTGAAGGAACGGCAAAACCCCTAGTTACATGTAGGTAGTAGCAACATCTTGTTATTATTCTGTTAATTACAGTTATCAGTTTTTGTTTTTGATTAAGTTTTTATCATTTAAAACGTGTATATATTATTATATCGATTAAAAGATTAAAAGGTAGGGAGGCGCGGAAATCAAATTTTTTTAGGGGAGGCTATAACGCATTAAGGCTGGAATCCGCTAATTTAAAATGAACATTTACTATTAAAAACAAGTAGTTATTTGCCAGATATTGTAGAGCTATCTAACGCGATGTGTGGACGTCGCTTAAAATAAAATTTTGAATAAAAAAAATCTACTATTATTATTAAAATACAAATCTACATCCATATGTATATTACAAATGTATATGGTACCCTTATTTTATGTTTTTTTTTTTACAATTTGGCTCTACTCACTTAACAAACTGCCGACCCCTGGTCTAGACTAATTCCTCTCATTACTAGGCGTATGTGTATCGTAGTTTTTATTGTCATCAAAATCATTTGAATTGTTTCCTTACCCCATGTAATAGGTCTGTCATTTGAACTGACGTAGTTATAAATTGGGATTTTTCTCTCTTCAGGTTGACTAGCAGTTTTACATCCAGCGTTTGTCAACATTGGTTGCTCTTTGTTCGGTGTGTTGTGATTGGTCGCGATCTAAAAAGGTTAAAACATTTTCAAAATTTTGTGTACCTTTCACCATTATTATATATAAAAAAAATTAGATTGACATGTTCCGTCTGTTCTTTTTCATTAATATATTTTCCAGGATTGTATGCTGTAAGCGTAACAGTTGATTTTGTTTGTGGGATATTTTCTTACAGAACTATAAAATTATACATTATTTATTAACTGTTACACTTATTATATCTACTGTATTATAATGAAATTACTTAGTACGTAGTAAGTAGTAGACTAAGGTCTCGAATTCAATCGGAGCGCACCGGTTAGTGAAAAATTATAGTTTTCGTTCCGATTCGCGATATTGTATTAAAAAATACTTATAAGCAAAAAAATGAATGTGAAAATTTCCATTTCTAGTCTTGGTACGACTAATTTTTAATTAATGAAATTTTTAAAATCTATATTATTTACTGAAAGATAATATTATTTAAAGTAGTATAACCGTACCCATCATAGATGATGGTATTGAAATTTAAATACTGAATGTCGAAAGTAGCTAGTACGTAACTGTGTGTCCAGTGCATAACATATTATTTTAAATTATACACCGCAAACCGCAACGCTTAGGTGATGAGAAAATTTCATCCCTACATGTGATAATGATAAGTTGACACCGCCCCGTACTTATGGGGCGGACAGGGGTCTTCAAAACCAATCTGCAAATTCTTCTATTCATGCAAATTTAATATATTGTAATATCTCTCCCAAGGCGTTCACAAATAATTTGTCATATTTGTTTGTTTACCGTTATTTGTTTACCGTTAGAAGTAAACAAAAAGCGGGCGAGGATTAGGGAAAGTCTCACTTGTCCCTCGGCCTAGAGGCTTGGCGGTTAGTGGCCGACACAGCACCGCGGCGTTGTTCAAAGGGATGACCCGTTCATAAAACCACTTGCTGTGTTTTTAAATTGAAATTGTGTATTTTAAATCTGTTTTTGTTTGTGTAACTGTCTTCGAGGAATTTATAAGTATAAACTAACTGCAATTAAAGAGAAAGTATACTGAATACGACCGAGTTTTAATAGAAAACGAAGGAACCTGTGAATTATCCTTGTCGCCACGCTGAACTTGGGGCAATCGAAGTGTGTTGACGCACTAACTCCCCGTCGTGTAGTAGGATTACTCTCTCAAAGTGTTTCGCCAGAGTCAACGCGCGACGACGGGGCAGGTGCGGCGCTTAAAACTGAAATGCATTGCATGATTTTGCAATGTGTGTAGTTAATGCGCAGGGACTGGAAGTTGGCGTCTTGTCTTAAGAGGTTTTACATTTCAGTTTCAAACGCCGCGCCTACTCCCCCGTCGCGTGTTGACACTACACGCGACTACTTCTAAAGTACTAAAGCGTCTACAGAGTTCTATGGGCTATTATATGTAAGATTTTTAAAAGCTGTTTGCTTACATCGTATCCGGCGACGATCGTTGCATTTACAACGTAGTCGATTGGAACCATTTCAGCAATTACTTTACTGTCGCAATGTAGAGTTCGGAGTAGCCCTACCCCAGCGCCGACAACTACCTGAAAAAATATATGAAAAGTTATACCTTAAGTAATGTTTTTTTTCAATCATGTGCGCTCACAACGTGGACAGTATAAAAATTGCATTGTTATTCGATAAATAATCACGATACGGTCGATTCCGCTGAATTGAGACACCTTGGGGTATTTTGTCCGAAATAAGCTCTAAAATACTTAAGTTTGAGAAAGTTATTAATTTTATCGACATTAAGACGACCGTGGTATTCCCATTATTCGTCTTTGTGACTAAGATATAATTTTATTTAATTTTAGCTTTGATATTTTTACGAGTGATTAAACTACTTATTGAATTTAGAGTTAGACCAGCTTTTTATTGCAAAAATTCGTTAAGTAAATTACTTTATTAACAATAAATGTAGAATCGATTTTAAGACTAAATATAGCATTTATAGATTACAATGTAGTGACTTTCAGCTCTTTTGTGTGGAGAAAACCACGCGTGCATTATATATAAGAGTCAGATTTGGCTGCTCTAAGAATAAGTAAAAGACAAATTGACATTATTGCCAACCATTTGTTTTGGCGAATTATTCGTGCAATGCAGATGAAGCGGTTAAAATATTGCACTAAAACATTTTTTTTATCAGGAAATTTTGTAAATAAACATGACACAAATAAGCAGCTTAATAATTTTGAAAAAAAAACTTAATTGTATCCAATTTGGATTATTGAGATTTTGTACATTTCCGTGTATTTTGTCACTAACGACCCGGGTTTTGCCTATCGGCATCTTCAGGCATTCGAGCGCACGAATGGACTCTAACTGACGCACGAATGGACTGAACTGAGTCAATGTCTTAAATTTTATTAAATTATCTTAAATTAATTGTATCCGTTACGTGATATGATTTCGTAAAATAATCAATAATTCCCATAATAAAACGTCACCAGATATTCACCCTAACAAAACACACCAATTAGACTCATATGAATTTGTCAGTTAAAGTTCATTCGTGTGATCCAATGCCTGAAGATACCGAAAGGCGAAACCCGGGTCGTCAGTGACGAAATACATGGAAACGTACAAAATCTCAAAAATTCAAATTTCAAATGAATTTTTAAATGTAAAAGTGACTATTTTCTTAATTAATGATAAAAGTCACTATAATCAAATCAGTAATGAAATTAATTCAAATAGTAATATAGTTCATATATTTAGTGATAATAATTTTTCTTAATTTGTCCTACATAACAACGATATAAACTATTAACTACCTGTCTCTTCGAGTTCATTCGTGTACTCGAATGCCGGAAGATGCCATAGGTAGAGACGAAATAAATGAACATGAACAAAATTCGAAAAATTATAGTTTAATATTGAAATTCCATAGAGCACCCTCATTACTAATTAACAGAATTATATTATGTTCTAGGTAGGGAGTAGCTTTCTATTTACCCCAGTTGGTCCATACACATTGTCGATCCATCCCCGTACAGGCTCTCTGTACGTCGCAATTACTGAAAGGTAAAAATAATATTTGTTTACATCTATCAGACATCCGTCAGATATTATTTTTAAATTATTAATAAGTGTTCGAATCTGGTTTAACTGACAGGTACATAATTAATCAGGAAATGTTCATTCTTTTAAGAGATCACAAGAGATTATGTTTGCATAATATCAATTAGAATTTGATAATTGAGAGCACATAGCATGTATTAATCAACTAGTGGACGCCCGTCATATATCTGTCACTTAGAATAGTAATGGTGTAACTCCAAAATTACGAAAAATGAGTTTATACCTCAAACACGCTCAAAATATGTAATTTTATTAATCACTTTTAAGGTGTTAACTGTCAATTCTTGGTGGAAAGACATTATATTTAAAAAAATAAAACACAATTCATTTGTACTACTTCCACATATGTATAATGATCAGGACCGGTTTCGCTCATCACGAGCATTATCAACTGATAAAAATACAAACATAACAGGCTTATTTATATAAAATTGATTGTAAAAATGAAGGTATATAAAACTGATGGTTCATGAACTAAGACAAGAAAATACTGATTAGCAAACAAATTATACATAAATCAAATAAAAGAGTCTACAATTAAAATGTTATGGACCTCTTGCAAGTCATTAAATACTAATCTGAAATCACAAATATAGCTACATTAAAAGTCCATTTAGCTAAACAAATTTTTTAATGACATTACTAATGTAATATACAATAATTAATCAGGAAAATTATAAGAAAAAATTAGTGAACCATTTAAAAATAATCAAATATTAAGTATGTAATTAATATTAACAATAAACAGCCATCTTAAGTGGTATTTTATTAGTTTAATAATGAATCACTTCTATATATATTCCTGATTTCTTTAAAAAACTCTATTTTTTTTTATAATCCTATATTTTTCAGAATAATAGTGAAGTATCTGCAATATCAGAATAAGAGTGAAGTGTCCAGAGAGACTTCACTACTATACTAACGTTTAAGTTCTTCAGTTGATGGACAAACAGTTATTTGATCCTAAGAACATTTTACAACTCCTTGATTTTCTCAAACCTACAAAACTGGAGTTACACCATTACTATTCTAAGTGACACATATGACGGTATTGAAATACTGAAGTCTAAAGTAGGTAGTAATAAATACATGTATAGTGTGTGCATTGCATAACATACCTAGATGTGATAATATTAAAACGCCTACAGACCGGTCTGGGCTATTATATATACATATATAATTATATTTTTCTATAATTGATAAAACGTATATATTTTTCTACAATTGTCGTTTACAGAAAATTGAATTTTAAGGAAGAGAACAACGAGCGTGCTTTTTGTTACAAGGAATCGTTAGTATTTTCATATTAGATAGTTAGGCTATAGATAAATGAAGTAAATTTTATTAAACCTCATTAATCTTTTTGCACTTTCAAGACGTACCAGGTTTTAATCGTAGCATAAATTATAGTTAGATGGATTTTGAGACTCTATAAACAACAACAGCAAGAGATCAAGAATGAATCTTAACAGTCAGGAAAAGTCACCACATAAAAACGGCTTATTTTAAGATTAGTTAAGAAAGTAAGTCATTATTTTATTGCGATATCAAATATTATTGATTTTGATATATTTTTCCATTTCATTCATTTAATGTAATGCAAGTACCCAAATATTCAAGCAGAAGGAAGATAAACATCAAAAAAAGTAAATGAGTTTCGTTCTTTAAGTTGAAATATTCAGATTTTACTGCCTCTTGAACATTTACTAGTTAGAATTCAGTCGACGATATTAAGCAACGGATACTTACTAACAGCTGGTCTCATTATGACCACAGGTAGTCCATGAGACAAATCTTTGACTGTCGTCTCTGCGATCATTTTTGTATAGGCGTAAGTGTTCGGGAAGTTGTCAATCAATCTGAAAAATAAAATCGCATGGCCACGAATGAATAGAATTTTATTTATACATTTTGACAACACAGTTATCTTTCCTAGCCCTACCTTTACTCTCATCTGAAAACGTAGGTTGAGCAACTGAGTTACAAGCAGTTCTCGTGGAAAAACTTGTGTTGAGATAAGCTCCATTAGGGGTCAATATATCTTCAGCGTTCGGAGCGGACACGGTTGAAAAACAGATTTAGATTAGAGTTAATGCGATGTGTATAGTAAAAAAAACTTCCAGATTCACTGTAAGTTGTTCGCTGGGGAGTGAACAAGTAGTTAGTACGGGCGGAAATTTGATAAAATTATCTGATCCGAAGTCAACATCTTCAGGACCGGCCAGACCCAGCATGAGTCTTAATATCACACTTTTTATCCGAACCCGGAAAAAACCCAGATTTATTTTTCTCAACCCAAAACCAGCACGGATTTTTTCATTTACAATATTGTTGAGATTTATTTATTACGAATCAATTATATGGTAGTGCAAACTGTCAACCATCTAAAACTAACGGAAGGGCAGATAATGAATAATATTCACTCTTTATTTATCTATTAACGACTAATATAACTTTTTTTTACCATGTCCACTCGCAAAGTGGAGCCTATAGCCTCCTAATGGAAGTTTATACGAGAACCACGTGTTACTCAGTTGCTCAACCTCTCTTTTTTCGAAGAGAGTAAGAGTAGAAGGATAGGGCTAGATAATCGCTCTCGCTCCGCCCCGTTTTTTTAGGATAGAATGGGTGGGAGGGAATTTTAGTCATCAAACATTCATGACTACGAACAGGAATTCATAAATCAATTGAAAAATCAATTTGTGAAACTATCCGTACCGGTTCATGAACCCGAGACATCCGTAACCATATCTAACGACGCTGAGCACTGCCACGGAGCTGACGATACTCATAACTATTAGTCGTTCGAAAATAAAGAAGATTTACCTTCATTTACACAATTGTATCCGTTTCTTAGCTTTGAGTTCCCCCAAAAATAATTCTGATGACGCCGTACTTTTGAAACAATAGACGTTATTGTTTCTATCTTTTCATATGCATTTGCACATTTGTGAAATAAATTATTTTTTTTTACAATGCATTAAATTTTACAATTTTTTACAGTGAATTCAATTTTACAATGTATTAAATGCCGAAAAGAAAGTGGCGAATGAAGATAACCAAAGTTTTGACTCCTGATTTCTGGACCAGCCAATTCATAACTGGCCATGGTCACATCACTGCCAAGTTCTTCCAGCTTGGTAGTTCTTCCAGCCGGTTGGTAGATAAATGTGGCAATATGATCCAGGATGCTGATCACATCCTTTGGGAATGTCCAGACCTGAACAACGAACGGGAAAAATTGCTCAAGACGATACGACTATCAGTCGGATCTGTCGGCCCCGTCGGTCATGACGACTTGGTTGCATCTCTGACTAATTACAAGGCATTTAAAGAGTTTACGGCGTCCTACCGAATTAAATTTTCTTCGACGACCATTTTTACAATATATATATCATCGGCGTGCGGTGGAATTATCACTATCTCTATCGCACAACTTAATTTGGGTATGAGCAAGAAGGATACAAGAGCATGCGCCGTCTACCCTTGCATCTCACTTGCACCTTCACTTTTCATATGATTGAGCAAGAGAGAGATAAAGCCACCGCACGCGCCTGATATATATTTATGTATATATACGGTTAGATCATTCACACTGTTAGATGGATGCAACTGAGTAAAGGTAGATTGTTGTCTTATTGAAATGCTTGCTGCAGGCTACAATAATTGTTGGTTATTTATTGTTTTACTTGTGAGAAGAGAGTGGCAAGGTTAAGTTACATAGGACATGTTACAAGTAAGTGATATAATTTAGCAAATAAATATTTTACTTACATCGGTGAGATTTTGTGAACCATTTTTTCATCCATGGACTCAACCAGGTCGATAAGTTTTTCAGGCCGGATAGGTGGGTCATAAAATCTGAAAATCGTTAATTAAAAATAATTTTAATTTTAAATAAAACTTGTGCTAAAGCCACTAGCAAAAGTTTTACAAAATCTTCACCCGCTTTCTGAAAGGAAAGTTCTAATAACTGAATAACAAGTAGTTTTCTAAAATAACTTCTGTTTAATAGTGCACTATGAGTCCATATGGTCAGCATTTGGAGCGGACATTATCCACAAAAAATACTGTGAAAAAGATATGAAATTGAAAAACTCAGTCTGTCAAATAATGGTGCTTACTGTCAATTATTCTTGGTAATATGTTATTTATAAATATAAAACACTATTAATTAATTCGTCGACGTCCGTGGCGCACTTGGTAGCGTCGTGGGCTACGGCTACGGATGTCTCGGGTTCAATTCCCGGTGCGGACAGTTTTCATAAATTGATATTTCAATCGATCTATGGATTTCTGTTCGTAGTCTGAGTGTTTGTGCTATCTTAAAACTGCGTCCTCACCCACCCATCCCATTCTCACGGGGCGTAGCGAGAGCGATTACCTAACCGCTAGTCCTGTCCTAGCCCTATCCTTCTATCCCTACTCTCTTAGATAGAGAGAGGTTGAGCAACTGAGTAACAAGCAGTTCTCGTAGAAAAAAATCTGTTAAGATATCTCCGTTAAGACACCATATGCTCCACATTGGAAGTGGAAATGGAAAAAAAATATTTTGTAGTACTGGTTTCACAATTTATGATAGCATTTTTAAATTATAATGATGACACAAATTAATTCTGTTGCGATACTAGAAGTCCATATGCTCCACATTGGGAAAGGTAATTGAAATAATACCTATTTTTTACTTACATTTCGTCAATGTCCTTATTGACACAGTTGACGTAAGCAGTACTGATGTGGACAAACGCTGTTAAATTTGGCATCTTCGATGCCATCACGAGGGCTTCTCGAGCACCCCTCACATTCACTCGAACTGCTTGACGCAATCTTTCGTTGAAACGGACGGTGGCCGCGCCGTGGAAGAACACGTTGACCTGCGAAGTGAAGTGAATAATAAACATTTTTTGCAAAAGGGAATTGGGTTTTGTTTTCAATAATCAAAATTATTTGACATGTAAAAAAAAGCTTAATCTTATTGAGAAAAACAATAAAAGGAATGTGTTCCCTTCAGATTGAATTAAAAATACATGAGTATTACTCCAACCTCTTGAGTAACCATGTTATAGTCATCGTCACTCATCCCCAGCTTCAACTCGCCGACGTCACCTTCGACGATGTATACTTTCTTGGTGAAATCTGGTTGTTCTCTCCTTAATACTTCGTACAGCTGAAAGAGGATGCATCATTATTACTAGTTCTGTTTGAAAGTTCATCAGACTTACAAAATAATTATGATGCTAGTGTCTACGAGGGAATTTAAAGCGACGAAAAATATGAGCAAAAGTATTAACAAAGTATTATACTTTATTAATTAAAACTTTAATCAACATTATAAAATTTTATCAAATAATTCAATATTAAGTTTGTTCGATTTACTGGATATTAGCAAATTTCATGTAACAGTAAACACTACAAATTATTTTTATATTTCATTTAGATGTAGTAATAATTTTATGTAATATATACATAATTATAAATATTGAGAGTGAATATTTCATTTACTGGATCTGAAAATTGTTCCTTGAATCTTTCCGTAACGTCTTTGCCTTTCTTCGATCTTGATAAAGCATATATTTTATTTATTCCTGGGCACGATCTGAAAAATTAAAAAAAAAATATTTGTTTTCAAACCTGTGTATCTCAACAGAAAATTTCTATGAGAACTGCTTGTTACTCAGTCGCTTAACCTCTCTTTCTCGAAACGAGTAGAGATAGAAAGCTAGGGCTAGGACAGGACTAGTGGACAGTTAACCGTTCTCGCTACGCCCTGGTTTTAGGATCGGATGTTTGGAAAGGAGTTTGAGTTATCGTAAATATCCAGGACTTTGAATATAAATTCATAAATCGATTGAAAAGTCAATTTATGAAACTGTTTGTCTTGGGAATCGAACCCGTGAGATCCATAACTGAAGTCGATGACGTTGACAACTGCACTAAGGAACCTTCTAAAGTTTATTTTTATGTACAATTTCATTCTTTGTTATTGATTATTTTTCACATTCCATATACTATGGAACAAAACATAATATGGTCTCAGGTGAAGCTGTTTCTGAAAAGAACCCACAAAACATTTAAATAAAATTTAAAAAAAAACGAGAAAATATTCGACTTAATGTTAAAATTTTTCTGTTACAATATTTACTTTTAAGGTGTTAACTGTCAATTCTTGGTGGAAAGACATTATATTTAAAAAAATAAAACACAATTTGTTTGTACTACTTCCACATATTTACAATGATCAGGACCGGTATCAGTTGATAATGCTCGTGATGAGCGAAACCGGTCCTGATCATTATAAATATGTGGAAGTAGTACAAACAAATTGTGTTTTATTTTTTTAAATATGTTACAATATTATTCATCAAAGCTCTCCAATCGTACAAAAGTCTTATGGCCTAATTCAAAACTATATAGTTTATCCGTTGACCGCATCTAGAATAATAAATTAATGTCGTACATAAATTAAATTTCTTGTGGAGTCTTACTGTGAGTGAATTAAACAAAATGTTAATATTTCTGGGTCAGTAAAAGGATATTTCCAAATATCCTTCTACTGACTATACCCGGAATGTTCCTAATTTTTCAACACCTGCTTATAAAATGTATAAAACTCGGGTCCAAATCAATAATATTTGATTTATGGTGACCATTTGTGTATTGATTTTCCCACTGTTCTATCATCTCGATATGGGTTATTTGAAGATGTCTGAGTAATGAACTGGACGATCAATGTATATATTGTACATATTTTATTACGTATCTTTAATGATTCTAATTAATTTTTATTTTCATATCATCGATAATGATCAAAATTGGTGCTTAATAAAATAGTAATAATTATTAAATATAATTTATATATATATATTTATGAAAAAAGTTTTACTATTAATTAGCTTTAACCGTGTTTTATCGTAAGTGTATAAAATATATTATATATATTTAAATATGGGCCCCATTCAAACTTTGAGCTTGATTTATACGTTGTAGACCTGGAATAAAAAAGCTACATATTTTTAGCAAAATTGGGAGATTTCTGAGTAATGAACTGGACGATCGATATAATTGAAGACTCGAGTGATGTTGTGTTACAAGTAAAGTCAAAGTTTTTTTTGGTGTATTTTTTTCAGTCGACAACAATAATAATCAAAGACCTTTGGATAACAACAACACATGTCACAAAACTTTTTTTTCAGGTGAAAATAAAAACTTTTAAGGTGTTATCTACACTGTCAATTCTTGTTGGAAAGACATTATATTTTAAAATTAAAAAAAAACCTTTTTTTAGTACTGTATGTACTTCCACAGTTTTATAATTATCAGTACCAGCATCGTAAGTATTATCAACTGATAAAATATACATAGCTTGACAGTTTATTTGAAATTTAGTGCTAATAATTATAAGTTTTGTCAAACTAATGGTTTAATAAGTATGACGAGAAGTAACAGATAACCAAACAAATTATATATAAACGAAATTAAATAGTCTACAATTAAATCAATAACTACTAATCTGACATCAAAAGTTGAGGAACATTAAGAGTCAACTATGTGAGAAAACTTTAATTTGTTTTTAATATTCATAAATAATCTGACACACCCTAGTTTTTGTTAAGTATAAGTTTCATTAGTGTCCAGAACTGAAATCACCCAGCGGTAACGGCAATAATTCTCAGAATCGGCCCACTCTTGTATGCAAGCCGTTCAATAGCCGCCGGGCACGCCCGCTGGACGAGTCCATTTTTGACGAAAAGGGGTAGCTCCGACGATGCAGGGAGTTTTTTGAATTGTATGTGTAGACAGTCGATTACTATCTGTCGAGCCGGGTGAGTTGTGGCCTCGTCGCGGAGGAGGTGACGATGTGAATTGTTTGTGTTTGATTTGCGTTGGACTTAATTTAAAATCGTTTGTCGTGTCATTTGTATTATAACTTAAAGTAAATTCGGTTGTTAAGTAAATGTAAATGTAGAATCAATTTTAGGTGTTAAGAATATATTTTGTGTAATGTAAACCACTGCATCTTTGATGGAAAATAAATAAGTGTTGAACCGGATTTGAAATGGTGTTTGTTTGAGATCATAGCCCTTCCAGAACGTTCGATAACCAGCCAGTCGCCTCTCTTCGATCCGGGGTCTACTCAAATCATTAACAGAAATACCACATATAACGTTTTTATTTTCTTTATAGAAATAAAGACAATAAGAATGTCATATCTTAGTTATTTTAATCAATTTGATCGAATCAATACTATTTTTACAGTTGATTTGAGTGTCATATTTTTTTTAAAAATATTATTTACACAGAGTGTGCAATCATAGAAAAGGAATCTATAAATTAATGTAAAAACGAATGTGAACATGTGAAGTTTTTATTCAGAGGTCTTCAATTTTGTAAGCGATGTGTTTAAGTGGTAACTAACTAAACATAATAATAAAATATTATAAACAAAGAACTGATGTTCTAACAACTTTACGTGTGTCATTTATTTACAAAACAAAATAACACTGTGACATAAATTGTTATGAATGAAGTTCTTAAAAGCTCCGAGACTTTCATCCACTTTGGAATAAAATAATGAGTAATACAGGCCCTTTTATTGCCACAGTGATACAACATTGCAACTTAAAATGTTTGATACATCCAAATGGAAGATGGTAGATACATAACGCCTTCATGTATCCATTGTATAATTTTGAAATAAATATGTAAATTAAGAACGTAAAAAAGTTCAGTGTAATCAAAGATCGACAAAGAAATCAGCAGATTACGGGCAAATATCGAACCGTGTGATAAATTCGTTTACGTTACGCATATTTCACTTTCTGGTGTTCCTACCCTCGATTCAATAAATTCTTGTATGATTGACCGCTATGGTCAAAACATTGGTTAGCTGAATGATATATCGTTACTCCGCGTACATTAGATGTTAGAGTATGGGACAATTTAGCTATCCTAGACTTTGCGATAGTAATTTGTCTTCTATATAAACATATTAACTATTTACTAACTGCCAGTTTGAGTTCATCCATGTATTCGAATACCTGAAGATACCGATAGGCGAAACCCAGATTGTTATGAACATGTTACAAAATATGAACGGTTCAAATTTGATATTGAAATTCCACCAAGCGCACTTTCAGTAAATTTATCGAAATTTATGATTAAAAAAATTTTATTGTACACAACATCAAATGATTAGTAGCTATTAATCGAAGGTAATATTTATAAGTTTTACCTAATTAATTTTTCTATGAGAACTTTCCCAAAAAATCCAGTCGACCCGGTGATAAAGACGTTGCTTCCTTCGTAAAACTGCGCAACTGGTGAGTGGCTGATTTCTTCCATGATATCCCTGTTCGAGATATCCCCAGCTTCCATAGAACCCATGTTGAAGTTCGCCTAATTCAAAAAATTGAATAACAGTGAGTTTTTTTTTTTTTGCATTAAATATAACGAAAGGTCTTTCTTACAAATAATTTATAATATTTCCAATGAAAATAGCCTCTAGAAAATTTGGACAAACACATTCATATCCTCTTCTAATCTCTACTTGATAGCATAAAATACATGCGTAAATCTGTCTGTCACAAGCACTTATACCAAATGGCGACGTGAAATTTGCACGTGTCATTCTGGCTCCCATTCTAGGTCAACTGTGCTATTTTCAGCTATAAGCTTCCAGCTGGAAAACTCAATATTTTTGACGTACGTTTGAATGAAAAAAAGCAAACCAAAAAATATTAGCAAAAGAAGGTCGCTTAGCAACTGCTCCATAATAAAATGTTCCGTGAGTGACAGTTAAGATAATAACACAACTGTAAATATTTGTATTTAAGATGCGATAGTTTCATTGTGATCTAGTAGAGAGTGAGGAGTATTCGTAAATCTTGATGTGCATCTGGAGTTGTCCGGCCAATCCACTAAACACGAAATCGAAAAGATTTATCGAGCTCTGCAAAAAGGATAGCTTCGTGAATACATTATTATATTTCGATGTTCCAAATTCCAATATACAAAGTGAAAAAATGTTTTCAGTCGCCGCTAGCAACGTATAATTGTTAAAAGAAATGACGGCATTCAATCTGGAAACGCTATTGGTCGTCTCTACACTGTGCGCTCTCGAACCTTTGGTTGTTATAATGTTGCACGAAGTCAAAGGTCCAACTAGTTTCAAATATGGAATTGAATTGGACACATATTGTGAACATCAATCTTTAGTAATATAATAATTTTGGCGGTTGTTTGCTAGGTGCTGGGGTTACCGTGTTCCTCAACGTGCATCTAATTGCGTTATATATTCGTACCATCGGCGTGGAGTGGACTTATCACTATCTCTACCTACAACCTAATTTGGGTATGAGCAAGAAGGATACAAGAGCATGCGCCGCATGCCCTTGCATCTCGCTTTTCATGTGATTGAGCGAGAAAGAGATAAAACCACCGCACA
The DNA here is from genome assembly GCA_022494535.1 of Himalopsyche phryganea. Taxonomy (NCBI): domain Eukaryota; kingdom Metazoa; phylum Arthropoda; class Insecta; order Trichoptera; family Rhyacophilidae; genus Himalopsyche; species Himalopsyche phryganea. Next base: position 765,999 of record JAGVSL010000125.1, on the reverse strand, counting down.
CTTCTGAAACATACATATTAAAAGTCTGCACACGGCTTAGCCCACGGGCCTCTACCCGGCCCGGCACGTAGGCCGGGTTCGAGCGGGTAAAGACAGTTCATATTCGGGCTCTGGTATGGAATTCAAATTTACCAACAATATTTCGTACTATGTTCGGGTCATGAGTCAGCCATAAGGCAATAGTATTCATAACTTAAATAATTTCACATGTGCTATGAATATCGTTGGAAATATGGAAACAATACAATATGTTGTTTGAAAAGTATAAATGAATTTATACTTTAAATGAATGAAAAATAAATCTAGGTTTCGGGTCGGGTTCGGGTAACAAGTGTGATATTGAGACTCGGCCTCGGGCCGGGCCGGGGTAATTTTATGAAATTTCGGCCCGTGCAGACCTCTAATTCATATCCATAGATCAATAAATGTATATATATGTATATAATATATATATATATGACTAATAGCGGACTGTCCATACAAACCAGTTTTCCCGATGGCAAGTAGTGCCCTCTGTATGTTAGGGGCCCTCAGTAAAATCAAAAAACTTTTTAACTATTCCATTTTAAATGTAAAAAAATCATCAAGAAATTTTGGAAATCAAAAGAACCCAGTTAAATTCCTTTCCAATTCTGAACGAGCAGTTGAACCTTCCAAATTCTCCGTTACTGTATCCTATACGTTGAAACACCTAACAGATGTCACTAAATGTGGAGTGATTGTATATATTTACCCTTTCGTCGAATTGCATCCCGTCGAAACCCACAATGCTATTATAATTGTAAAATCACTGGTAATTCTAAAAGTAGTCAGAAAGCGGCAATTCGCCACTCTGTTAATGTGTTGTTTACAAAATAAGGATTACGGCGATTCTCGAAATGTTAACTCAGGTATCAGTGTGGATGCCAGACGTATAATATTTTATCTCGTAAATGATATTTGTCGTGTTTGTATCTTCTATATAAACAAAAATTAATTAATAAATAATAAAATTAATTATCTTAAAATTGTATAAAAACAGTATCATGTTTTTTTATAGTGTAAACATGCCTGAGGGCCAAACCCATGCCTGTGCAGACCTCTAATCTGCGCTGTAGTAAGTTTAGTGTTAACCAGAAACGTCATATTATTTACTGTAATAACAACTTTCTTAATACTTATTGTTATTTCTCAATGAAAAATATAACTTTTACAGGATTATCAGTTTATTATGATAGCTTTTTTTTAATAACACCTAAAATACAAACAATCTAGATATTGAATAGTAAGAATTTTTTTTATGTTAGACACAGCTAAGTATAATAATATGATAGCAGGAGCAGGAGCAGGAGTTCTTAACCATGCCCGCGAAGCTATTTTCATGTGCTTGAATGATTGATGAAAATAGTTTTTACTTAAAATTATCTATTACGCAAGTAAATTCGGGCAATTAAATATTATCGATTCAGTGGCTACATTTTTTGTAAATCGTTTTAGTACGCATATAGAGATTACTGAAATAACAAAATCCATTACGGGAATTCTTCAAGAAGAAACATCAAAGATTGAAGAAGATTATTTTGAAATTTAAAAATGACTTATTAAATCTCATAGTCCGAATGCAAACTTGTGGAAGCTAGCTGACTATAAAAAGTACCCTACTTTTAAAAAGCGAATTTGTGTAAATCTTTATTTTTCACCACGAACATAATAAATTTAAAAACTAGATCTCGACTTGTCAATACCAACCTTGATGATTTTTCGATTGGGACTATGTATGATCTTACACTCCTAACTTTGAGAAAGTAGCAAGTCAAATGCGACCTCAAAGAGCGCACTAATTGTGCTTTATTATTTTGAATATATTTTTTACTCTTCATTGTATTTAAATTTCTTTTTGTTTTGTGAATAAAACTGTATGAATTGTTATGCTTCTTTTGTAAATGCCCTCACAGGCGTTTAGATGTTTATAAAAGTATGATTAACCGATTTATAATAATTCAGTAAAAATATAATATAGCGTTGTAGCACATTATAAATACTTAACTCTTGTTTCTTTAGACATTCGGCGTGCGTCCGCCACTATTATCCTAAATCTCAAATGCGCCCGCTAGCACAATAAGGTTAAAAACCCCTGCATTAGGGATATGTTTTATATAGTTTCCTATTCTGGAATATTGCGTATTTTTTCTGTGATTGTTAGTCTTGTGAAATAATCCTTGAGAGATAAAATTTTTCAATATTTTAATAATGATTCGTCTATGACTATTAACTACGGCTGAAGATAATAATTATAGTGATCCATGTTCCCAACACCAGCATATAATATAGAAACTATGAAGTCTTTGTTCTAAAAAATGTGGCCGTTGGCTCAATTCTAGCAAAATTAAATGGAAGATCAAAGATAAAAAACGAGATGATTGTCTACTGTTTTTGAGGAAGCTTGAAATTATCAGACAAGAAAGGCTCCGTAAACCGATTTTCTGTACTAAATGCAGAAAGCAGTGCAATGTGTTATATTATACAGCTTTCTCAAAAAGGCGAAACAAAAATGGAAATTCGTACTGAGAATTTATACTGACACATCAGAAGAAAGATTGTACGTGAAATTGCCAAAGTTTAATCAGATTTAACATTATAGCCGTGCCGTAATGATGAATATGCAAAACGTAAGCAGATACCTAACTTAGAAGTTTGACTTAAATGAAGAAAATGAAATATCTACAATTATACCATTTACGGGATCAAGCTACCAAAAAATGCATGAACAGAAACAAATAAAAATAGAGATATGCAAAATATGTTATAGAATGTATCATGTCTATCTATTTTATATTATCAAAAAATAAAACACAATTCATTTGTACTACTTCCACATATTTATAATGATCAGGACCTGATGATCAACTGATGATAATGCTCGTGATGAGCGAAACCGGTCCTGATCATTATAAATATGTGGAAGTAGTACAAATGAATTGTGTTTTATTTTTTAAAATATAATGTCTTTCCACCAAGAATTGACAGTTAACACCTTAAAAGTGATTATATTATCAATGTTAGAAAATTAAAAATAAAACTCTTTTAAGACTATATTACTATGTGCGTGGTGATATTCCAAAGTAACACAAACTTTTCTGAAAATGAATTTTTCACTGGATAATATTAGCAGTTGAGTTCTTATTTCAAAATTCTATTTTGTTCAAAAACGTCTAAGCGTTGTTAAAAACGCGCCCGTACTGGCCGAGTATTAAAACTATTTTATAAATCTGTACATGAGAGACTAATATAGTTTAAAAAGAAACAAAGACGTGTATTTAAAAAGGTTTTTTATTATTTATCAATTACAAAGTACAAAGTTTAATGAAAAGCCCAAAGTTTTCTTAAATAAAATGCTTGACTATCATTTAATAATAGCGTTGGAAGACATTTCTGAAGGTTGGCTGTGAGAAATTTACTCTTCTAGGTTTCTTTCGTTTTTTTCCTTATCAGTTTTTTAAAGTTGATAACGTCGAGTTGATTCTTCAATATGCTGATTGTACACCCTTACTTAAGTAAACGTTTCTACTCTTCAGTTTTCACTTCTTCCAAAGTAACGTTGTTCGTACAATTAATGTGTGAAGCTGTTCCATCAATTACATCCTGCTTTATTATATTGGAAGGTTCAATCTAGCCTCCCAAGTTTTAGAATCCCACTTCTTCGATAGAACAACGACCGTTCTTCGGATGTAAACATTAATAAAACTTAGCTGAAAGATTTCATTCATACTATTTTTTCGTGATTGTAGGAAAACATTCATAAAAGTAAGGTTTGTAACAACAAACGTGTATTAAAATACATCTTTTTTGTCAGTTTTGAGCATGTAAGTATAAAATTTTGTATATTAAGTAAAAATGTTAGCTTTGAATATTGGGGCATCAAATTCCGGACCCTTTTATGATCCTTGGATTTCGGGATTCACAATATACAAATCATTAAGTGTTATTTCATGTTTTAAATTGTACAATATCTACAATTAAATTTGTGTCCATTATTGCTTCAATTTGAATGAATATACGATTTAATATTTTTTCATGGGCATGGTTTTTTATGTGTCGAAAAGATTTTATTTAAACATGGAATTGATTTTTTTATATAATAAAAGAACTTTGTTATTCCACTTGTTTTATCACTAACATGACGCGTTTCGCCTCTTTACGAAGCATCTTCAGACTAACCATATAGCAAGAAAGTATTTAATTTGAAACGTGAATTATTTTTTAACATTTGCAGTGAATCCCAGGATTGTAAGTCGTATCTAATATACGAGTTCCTTTAATCTTTTGGTATGTTCAGTTTATCAATGATTGCTGGTGCTATTGTGAAGTATAGTTCTTATTGACTTGAAGATAGAAAATTTGCAACAATTTAGTTTTTTTATGCAACGATCATTTTGTTTGAATCTGTAAACCATCTTTTTTATTTTAGCAAATATAATTTAAAGATGAAACCTAATGTTTTCCGAACTAACTGGAGAAAAGCAATGCCAAAGAATGTGGCAATTGTATAATGCGCTATCTTAAACATTTTGTCTCGTCTCTTTGCCTTGTCCAGGGTATCCAGCGGGTCCTTCAACAAGATCACTCTGATTCCTCTGGTGTAAGTGTGGAAGTAGTCATCCCAGTTAAGGTTCGAAATGTCAAAATTGAAGAGAGTTTGGTCAATTGGTGCCATATTTTTTGAAAGTAGTTTCGTATTGTTGTTGTGGAACTTCCATTGCTGTGTTGAGAAGTAAGATATTACGGCTGAGAACTTGTGGATCTTCTGATATGTCTTCACGAGCCTGCGAAATAGAAAATGAATCATCAATAAGAATATCATATTTATAGACTTACACATTATTTGTATGGGAGCGTATATACAAGGAAATACTAAATATTTGCTAAAAACAAATATTAGTATTTAAAAACAGTTCTAAGGTATTTTTATCTGTGTATTTTTATGGCCATTTCATTTATATGTGGTATTGTTCTACATAGAGATGAGCTAATGTCTTAAGATGAAATTTAATTAACATAAATATATGTATTGTTATAATTGATATATAAATATAGGTACAAACTAGGTCGGCAAAATTGTCATCTGAATCGGGTAACTTTGGCCTACGATAAAAATAATCACTATAATTACCATAAATTCAGTGATTACTTAAAGTCTTTGCAACTTTATGCTTTCATATATTCTGTACATAATTAGATGGGAAAAAATATACAGCATTTGATAGACAGATTTGTTATACAAATTTAAAAGATGGCTAATTCAATTTATTTCAAGAAAAGTTTTTAAATTGTGTTTTATCATTCCAAGCTGACGGTTTACAAATTCTACAATAAAACAAATTATGTTGCACATTAATTCATATTTTTACCACCAAGGCTACTCAATACCTTCACTTAACTAAAAAATATGCATATGGCATTAGTATTATTATTATGGTATTGTAACAGCACCTTTTTCCATGTAGTGGGCCAATCGTAGATTGATGGGCAAACTTACCAAAATTGATGGTATGGCATAGCATTTCATACGCCACAATCGTATCCTGCTAGTCTACGATTAGTAGGGTTCTTTTTTTCTTGTGGTAATTGATTCATAGGAAGTACGCAAAACAATTACGATTTTTTAATTACACCACTATCCTTTTAAGGGACTCGTAAATTATGTTAAGTGAAAAAATAATATACTCACATTGGTTTCTTGCCAATACAGAAAGCGACGGTATCTGCGAGGTAAGCTGGGACCATATGGAGGAAAAATGTGGAAAGTTGGTGAATCGTCCTGTGCTTGTTCAGAGTAAAGGAATAGCACCATACTGATACCATCGAAGGACGAGCACCGCCATGCTTTTCGGAAAAACCCATGAATTCACCTGCAAAAATAAATTTCTTACAAGTATTATATATAGCTCAGGGTTCACCAAACCACCATTTCCGATCTTTGAGGTACATCGGTATAATATGCACATACCTATAAAATATAAAAATAAAACAGCATCAAAAAAAGAAAAATTTTGGTAAAAGGTGGTAGCAGTATCGAATCGTAGCTATTAATTTAATTAAATTCAAGTTTACTATGACGAGGAACGTTATAATGTTAAACATATAAATGGACCATAATATTTCATTGGCTTCCTTGACAAAAACAATCAAAGATTAATTTAAGACATCGACTGAGGGTGCTTGATGGAATTTCAATATCAAATTTGGATTATTGAGATTTTATACACTTCCATGTATTTTGTCACTAACGACCCGGGTTTCGCCTTTTCGGCGTCTTCAGGCATTCGAGCACACGAATGGACTCGAACTGACAGACAGTAAACAGCGTCTAAAGTTTATAAAGAAGATACAAATACGACAAATATTATTTACAAGGTAAAATATTATACATCTGAGAGCCACACCTGAGTTAACATTTCGAGAATCGCCTTAATCCTTATTTTGTAAACAACACATTAACAGAGTGGTGAATTGCCGCTTTCCAACTTCTTTTAGAATTACCAGTGATTTTACAATTATAATAGCATTGTGGGTTTCAACGGGATGCAATATATACAATCAATCCACATTTAGTGACATCTGTTAGGTGTTTCAACGAATAGGATACAGCAACGGGGAGTTTGGAAGGTTCAGCTGTTCGTTCAAAATTCCTTGCCAATTTATATCCTCAAAAAAACGTTCATTCGTGCGAAAATGACAGTCTCGTAAAAATCGTATATTGTAAACCTCTTAAACAATTGATGAGTTTATTTAAAACTGAAAACTTTTAGATATTATTTCGAGAGGGATTTAAAAGATTCACGTCCCTAGCCTATAAAAAAAAACCTAAAACTTAAAGTTAGTACCGAAGTGTGAAAAAAACTCTGTTTTGGCTAAGAATAAATGGTGTAAATGGGATGAATCAATATTACAATCATACATACAGTAATATAATTTATCTATTATGAAACTCATTTTTCCATAAATTTGGAGTTACACCAATATTATTCTTAGTGATACACATGTACGGGTACAATCTATATATATAAAAATGAATGTCTGTTTGTTGGTTTGTTAGTTTGTCCGGATCTTATAGGCTCCTAAACTACTCAACCGATCCCGACGAAACTTTCAGGAAGGACTTATTGTGATCATGCCGGGAAATCTATATCTATATATATAAAAATGAATGTCTGTTTGTTGGTTTGTTCGGATCTTTAGGCTCCTAAACTACTCAACCGATCGCGACGAAACTTTCAGGAAGGACTTATTGTGATCATGCCGGGAAATATTATATAAAATAAATGTTTGTTTGTCCTTTACGCGTTCTTTTACCATTTACTTCGGTGAGTTGTTGTACACACACCCGTGAAGTGTTCTGAAGAAAAAAAAATGAAAATCTTATATTGAAAAAAATAATCAAAAACGTACATACAGCGACATCTAGAAAAAACCTTCTGATTTATTCGTGTACGCACCAGACGAAAAACAAAAATTTTGTGTTATAACAAGTGTGATATTGAAACTCGGGTTCGGGTCGGGCCAGACCTGAAGATGATGGGCTCGAACCGGGTAAGTCCATGAAATTTCGGCCTGTGCAGACCTCTAATACAAAAGCAGTTCAATAAACAGAATTAAAACACAAACCCTTTCTTTCTTTGAGTGGCATTGCAACGCATGCCGGGTACTCACCAGTTATTTTATAAAACTATCGATAAAACAAAGAGTATACAATTAAATGCTTTGATTTTAATTTTTTTTAGGTTATGTATCAAAACTTTCTAAGTAGAAACAAAATAGTGCTCAAGTATTGTGGCTTGTTTATTTTCTATACAATAAATTTACGGCACTAAATCAAGCTAAATCGTTGTGCCTCTACTATTTGTCTGTTTTCTTTGACTAGACTAATTCCTATCATTACTAGGCATACATGTATTCTAGTTTTTAACGTCATTAAAATCATTTAAATTGTTTTCTCACCCCATGTAATAGGATTGTCATTTGAACTGACGTAGTTATAAATTGGAGGGTTTTTCTCTTCAGGTTGACTAGCAGTTGTACTTCCACCGTTGGCCACCATCAATTGCTCTTTGTTCGGTGCGTTGTGTTTACTCCCGATCTAAAAAGGTAAGACATTTTCAAAATTTTGTGTAAATTTTACCATTTTTATATATAAGAAAAATTAGATTGACATGCATGTGTGCAAGTATGTTCTTTATAATTAATTTATTTATATGCATATATTTTAAAAGGTTCGGCTACAGTTATAAAGGTTCAAGATTGTATGCCTTACTTGTAACAGTTGTTTTTGTATATGGGATATTTTTTTATAGGACTGTAAATTTACACATATATCTGTTACATTTATTATATCTAATGTATTTTAATCAAATTACCCTGAGAATTATCAGGAATTAGTAGAAGAATAACGTCCCAAATTTCGTGAAAGATTTTAGGGAGGGTTCCGTTTCGTAATATATCAAAAAACATTTATTGCCGAAAAACGGCAATAATGATAGGAAAACTTGTCTTTTTTTTGTTGTTAATACTAGAGCATTATTTGTGAAAATTTCTATCTCGAGTCTTGAGAAGACTAATAATTATTGTTGAAAATATTTAAATCTGACGCGAAAATCTGTGTTATTTATTGAAAAATAATTTATTTTAACTTTTAAAATATGTTTACTTACATCGTATCCCACAACGATAGTTGCGTTTACAACGTAGTCGATTGGAACCAATTCAGCATTTACTTTTCTATCGCAGTGTAGAGATCGAAGTAATCCTACCCCTGCGCCAATAGCCACCTGAGAAAATATGTATACACTTTTTAAATATAATGCCGTTTCACCAAGATTTGACAGTTTGAAAGTGATAATACAGAAAGTTGTATATGAAACATGCATTGTTATTAGGCAATTAATCACGATGCAGTCGATTCTGCTCAATTGGAACACATAAGAGTTCGTTTTCTCGCACTTTTCTGTCTGATATTTAAAATAGAATTATGGTGAATATATTTCTTTTTAATAGAGCAACAAAAAATTCTATTATATCAAAAAAAATCAAAATAATTAATAAGAATAATAAATAGTAATCAATTTTCGTGGAAATGTTTTTATTACCTTACATTGTGATTAAGTCGGTGTCTGTCGTTTGCCTCGACACTACGCTCAATATTGAGAGTACAATTTCAAAAAAAAAAAAGTTTGTTCGATGTTTGTTAGGCGACCGAAAACGATTAACGATTTTTGCGACATGACAAAAAAACCTACTTATTCGTCTTAATTACAGGAAAGAATATTTTAGCACTATTATTTTTGGCTGTCGAGGAGATTTTTGGTGAATTTTAAAAATTGTAAAATTGAACGGAACGGTGTCCCGGATAACAGAAGTAAATTATTATACGTTTCTGTATTCGTTATATAAGCAGAACTATTATATGCTCTATCTAGGTTGGCAGTAATTTTCTATTTACCCCAGTTGGTCCATACACATTGTCGATCCATCCCGGAACAGGCTCTCTGTATGTCGAAATTACTGAAAGATGAAAATAATATTTATTAAGATATTTCATTTTAAAGAAATCCATTGAGATTGCGTTTGGGTTATATCAAATAGATTTATAATATCAATTGAAATTTAGGTTAATTGAGAATATATCGATGGCAAGTTCCATAAGATCATAAGTCAAAAATTGGATGTTTTGAGTTCAGTTAACCATTATATTCGAACACCGCTCTTGTACAGTTCCACAATAGTACACATTGTAAAATGTACAGGTTAGTAAATTTTCTCTCAAGGTTAACATATTAAAGTCTGCAATTGGAATAATTCTGTATTTAACCGGACATTTTTCGGTGTAAGTAATTTTTAGAATTCATTATTGAAGGATATAAAAAATATTAGAGGAAGGTATATTACGTAACCGAACCAGATACACAGTTGAACATTATGGAATAGGTAAGGCCAGCCTGGTAAAAAACTCGAAACTATCCTATTTTAAATATTCAATTATATCTCCTTGGCATTATGCACGGTCATAGTTATAGTTTATGAATTGCATTCATCAATCAAAAAGTTATCATGGTAGATAAATATTATTATTTTTGAAGAGCGTGTAGTTAAATTATATTGAAATTAAATGAGAACTTGTAAATTCAAGCGTCAAATCGCTTTCGGGTACGTTCGGGAATTTCCGTCAAGGAGAGCAGTGCTCCAAGGGCCCACAAAACAGTCCATACAAAATGTATGTGTCGCGTAGTTCATACTAGTGCAACGTCATAGATGTGTCAAAAACCATATAACAGAGACATACGTCTAGGGAGTGCAGCAGAATTTCTGCTCCGACCACGTCGTCGACTGACTTTCATGCGTATTCTGAATCGACGCGGAATACGTTAGCTATTCGTGCTTATTGATCATCGTCTCCTGCAACATTTTCCTATGGGGAACACGAGGAAAATTTAAAATGAGTGAAGTGGTATTATTATTATGTTCGAATATCGTTTATTAATGGAATATTTTCATGGGACTTATAGGAGTGCAGCACACTCTTTGCTCTTTCACAAGAGCCGTCCGTGAAGCCGACTATATTAAGTAACAAATACTTACTAACAGCTGGTCTCATTATGGCCGCAGGTAGTCTATAAGAAAAGTCTTTGACTATCGCCTCTGCGATCATTTTTGTATAGGCGTAGGTGTTCGGGAATTTGTCAATCAATCTGAAAAAAAGATCACGTGACCACGAATGAAGACAATTTTATTAATATATCGTGACATCACAGTTATCTTTTGTTTATAAATTTTATATGATTCGTTTACAATCCAGATTACAAAGAAGACGTTTTAAATTAGTTGACCGCAATGGATTCAGAGCCTCGTGTTAAACGATTTTCCCGTTTCAAATATTCTTCTTATGGATGGTATGATATGGCTATTACTTCGAGTAGATCTGGGTGGTTTTTTGCGTGGGCCACCTCGTTGGTTTCGGTCACGGTGATCATATCCCGGAGTCCCAATACAGACAATCTATTCAATTGATTATTTAATCGATTTATGATTTTTTTTCCCAAATACATGGATACCTACGATGTATAAAACTCCCTTCTACCCATCCAATCTTAAAAAGGAGCGTATCGGGAGCAAATAGCTAACCACCTGCAAGTTCAACCCAAGCCCTACCCTTAGATACTCTCACCTAAAAAGGGAGGTTGAGCAACTGAGCTCAAAGCAGAAAAATTTATGTGGAGATAGATTCTATTAGGAGTCCATATTCTTCCCATTGGGAGCAAAAATGTTTGAAAAATACTGTAGAGCCATTGTAAGTCGTATGGTAAAAAAACTTAAACCAGGTTCACAATAATTTGATGGCATAAGACTGAATGTTTACTAGATGTCTTCACGAGCCGAAAATTGATAAATTTACCCTGTATGAGTCTGACATCTTCAGACACAACTCATTAATAATTACCCGAGTTACCCGAGTCCAGCCCGAATTCCAGATTTATTTTTCTCAGTTTGAAAAAGGCTCGGTTTCTTCATTTGCAATATTGTTGAAACTTATTTTTAACGAATCAATCTTATGTATTAATAAATAATACGTTTTATGGTACAACGAACCGTCAACCATCTAAAGCTAACGGAATACGGTTACTGAATAATATTCAAAATTTATTTATGTACGCACGACTAATATAACTATTGGTCTTTAATAAATAAAAAGATTCAGATTAAGCTTCAATCAGCTAACACAATTTTATGGGTTTCTCAGCTTAAAGTTCTGGCCAAGTCTGGGCCCCTGCATACCCTCAGTGTATACAACTATAATAGGTCACCAAGTCAATTTATCCCGGGAACAACTCATCACTAGAAACATCACCGCGAAAACAATTTACCTCGAAAATATAATGATTACATCGAATTCACTGTTAGATGAATGCAACTGAGTAAAGGCAGATTTTTGTCTAATTGAAATGCTTGCTACAGTCTACAATTATTGGCAATTTATTCTTTTATTACTGAACACTACATGGTGAGGTATGACTACATAGGACACGTTACAAGTAAGTGAATAAGCCAGAAAATGGATCTTTTACTTACATCGGTGAGATTTTGTGAACCATTTCTTCATCCATAGACTCAACAAGGTCGATAAGTTTTTCAGGTCTCAAAGGTGGGTCGTAAAATCTAAAAATAATTAAATAAAAATAATTTTAATGTTCATTAAAACTTGTGGTACCACACTTTCCTAAAGGAAAACTTGAGTAACTGAATAAAAACCAGTTCTCTAAAAGAACTTCTGTTGAAATAGTGCATTGTGAGTCCATATAACTGTTAATTCTTGGTAAAAAATCATTAAATTTATTAATATTAATAACTATTATTTTGTTCCATAAATCATGATATGATGACCATTTTTAAATGATGAAAAATGCAGAATTATGTTGCGATACTATATGTCCATATGATCCACACTGGAAACGGTCACGAGTAGTTGAGAAAATATATATTTTGACTTACATTTCGTCAATGTCCATAGAGACACAGTTGGCGTAAGCTGTACTGATGTGGACGAACGCTGATAAATTTGGCATCTTCGATGCCATCACGAGGGCTTCTCGAGCACCCCTCACGTTCACTCGAACTGCCTGACGCAATCTTTCATTGAAACGGACAGTGGCCGCGCCGTGGAAGAATACGTTGACCTGCGTAATAAAGTGAATAGTAAACATTTTTTTCAAAAGGGAATTGGGTGTATATTGATGGGTACTGTTTTCAATGATCAAAATTATTTGACATGGAAAAAGAGCTCGAGAAAAACAATAAAAGAGAAGTGTTCCCTTCATATTTAATTAAAAATACATGATTATTACTCCAACCTCTTGAGTAACCATGTTATAGTCATCGTCACTCATCCCCAGCTTCAACTCGCCAACGTCACCTTCCACAATGTATACTTTCTTGGTGAAATCTGGTTGTTCTCTCCTTAATACTTCGTACAACTGAAAAAGTATGCATCAGCAAACGAGGGAATTTAAGGTGATGAAAAAGTTGAGCTGAAATACTACGAAAGTACCAAATTAATTCAAAAGTTTATTATCTATCACAAAATATTATCAAATAATTCAACATTAAGTTTGTTTAATATTATTTCCTTTGCAATCGTTGTTGTCAAAGGATTTATAATTATCATTTAAGACATCGACTGAGGGTGCTTGGTGGAATTTCAATATCAAATTTGAATTGTTGAGATGTTGTACATTTCCATGTATTTTGTCACTAACCACCCGAGTTTCGCCTTTATGCATCTTCAGGCATTCGAGCACACGAATGAATTCGAATTGACAGACAGTAAACAGTGTCTAACATTTATATACAAGAAACAGATACGGTCAAATATTATTTATAAAATAAAATAAGTTTAGGACCCACACTGATACCTGAGTTAAAAATTCCGTGAATAGCCTTAATCTTTGTTGGGAAAACAAACGCATTAACAAAGTAGCGAATTGCCGGTGACTCACCAATGTTAGAATCGCCAGTGATTTTACACTTATAATAGCATTGTGGGTTTTAAAATGCAATTCGAAGTAAGAATAAATATATACAATCATTCCAAATTTAGTGAGTTCTGTTGGGTGACTATGAGATGAATTTATTAATATGGGAATATCATTTTTTTTAACCCTGGTCGTTGGTGACAAAATACATAAAAATGTACAAAATCTCAACAATTCAAATTGGATTTATAATTTATTTAAATAAAGCAATTGACGTCATATAAATATATTTTTATATAATCATAACTATTAAAAGAGAATATTTTATTTACAGGATCTGCAAACTGTTCCTTGAATCTTTCCGCAGAATCTTTGCCTTTTTTCGATCTTGATAAAAGGTACATTTTATTTATTCCTGGACACGATCTGAAAAATTTTAAAAAATATACACATTTTTTAACCATGTCCTCTGTGACATACATAACAGACGTTTTCGACGAGAACTGCTTTTATTAAAATGCTCGATCTCTATTTTTTTCGAAGAGAGTACGTGTAGATGGATAGGGTTAGGACAATACTAGTGGTTAGCTAATCGCTCTGACTACGCCCTGTTTTCATGATTGGATGGTTGTAATAAATATCTATGCACTCTAACATTAATCCATAAATTGATTGAAAAATTAATTTATGAAACTGTCCGTACTAGAATTCTAATCAGGGATGTCATTTGGCCGCCCCCTGAATCTGAAGAATTTGAATTTGATTTGCTTTTATATTACACATATTCTAATTTATAGTGTAGCCTCGATTCTCGATTCAATAAACTCTTTCTACTTGACCGCTATGATGAAAACATAAGCTAGCTGAAAGATTTATTTTTAAATTTATGATAATCGAAATCTAAAATGAATTGTATACAACATCGAATTAGCTATTAATCGAAGATGAGATAGTAGTTTTACCTGATTAATTTTTCTATGAGAATTTTCCCAAAAAATCCAGTCGACCCGGTGACAAAAATGTTGGTTCCTTCGTAAAACTGCGCAACTGGCGAGTGGCTGATTTCTTTGATCGTATCCCCGTCGTCCATGGCACCCATGTTGGAGCTCGTCTAACTGAAAAAAATTGAGAAACCTGAGCTATTGCTTTCTTTACATGGAATATTAAGAAAGGTTTTTGTAAAAAAATAATTTACGATAAAATAACCACTACGAAATTTGTGCAAACAAATTCATATTGGCTGCTAATCTCCACTGTATAACATAAAATCTCTTCTATATGTGCTAGGTGCACAAAATACATTTATAAATCTGTATGTTTGTCGGTCACAAGAACCTCTCCTAAACGGTATACAGTAGCGAGTTGAACATTTCACATGTCATTCTGGCTTCCATTTGTATCCCAACTGTGCTATTTTTAACTTTAAACCTAAAGTTTTAGCTGAAAACGCCATATTTTCGTCGTTTCAATAAAAAGCAACAGAACATAGCAAGAAAACAGCAAATAGTTGCTAAGCAATCGATCCATACTTTAATAATCCGTCATGTCGTCATAACAACCCAATCTATGTTGAATTTGCTTGTTATAAATATGTTATAACACAAATAATATTTTTTCCTATGAATCGTAAGTGAATTTAAAATTATAAAACTTGTAACAGTGAAATCCTCATTTCATCCGTTTTAAAAGAAGTATGTCTAAAAGAAAGAGAAAAGTGTTTAATCAAGCTCGTCTCGCAGCTTACCAACCGCTCTATTCTAAAATATTGATAGTTAATAAAATAACGCACGTGTAAATGTATGTATTAAATATTTAGAGTTTCATGTTTGTAACTTGGTAGAAAGTGAGCATGGTAAATTCGTACATCTTAATGTGTATCTGGAATCGTCTGGCCAATCCACCAAACATGACATTGGCAAGATCCTTCAAGCTCGGCAAAAATAATAGCTTTGCGAATCCATCATTATAATGCGATGTTCCAAAATTTTATGAATGGGGCAAGCCAAAAAACGTTTTCAGTTAACGCAAGCGAGGTGCAATTTTGAACACGTGATCCGAAAATATTTAACGTAGATTAGCGTGATAATTCCTTCACGACAGCATGCATGTAACATCAGTTGGGAAACGTTGCGATAATTAGCGAAAGACTGGATCTAATGTTTAATTTCGTGGCACTTCAGAAGACATTGTCAAATACAGATCAACAACCTATTTATCGAGAAGTTCTACGGCTAGAAGGCGGTATAATTTTTATCTTTTATTAACGCTATTTTCAACTTTTAACATTATTATTAATTGGTTAAAATTATCCAACAAACGTGTAAATTAACTGTATTATAAGTGACCTCTATCTTGGGCGAAGTCAGGTAAAAATACAAGTAAATATATGTATAAATCAAACGGTAGCAACGTGAGTTGCACATATCATTTTGGCTATGATTTCTAGGTCAATTTTAGTATTTCCAACTCTCAACATTCAGGCATTTAACAGTATTTATCATGTATTCTGTTTTGTTAAACATCATTAATTTTTTTCTACAATATACAAACTCTATAATACTGGATGGACTACGTGTCGGTAGAATATCTGCCTGGTATTAAGTGCTAGCCAGAAACGCCATGCCATTATCAGACCAGCAAAGCTCCTTAAACCAATTGATTACACTAAATGCAGCTATCACTGCAATGTGTTATATTGTACAGAATTATAAGCTGAAAATTTTGACCAACACATCAGAAGAAAAATTGAATCTGAGGCCGGCAAAGTTGTAAACGATTAAACAGAATTTACTGCCATAGTCATCATGATGAATCTGTAAAGCGTACAACGGATACCAAGCTTAGAAGTTTCACTTCAATGAAGGAAAAATTAATATGTATACTTTTATCATTTATGGGATTAAACCACTAAACCAGTGCTCCGAAATCTTTCCTTTCCCACAGCACACCTAAGCACTCATCAATATTTTGGACACACTACCAGCTAAAATATGTAAATTTAATAAATTAATTCAATAATTTATTAATTTGTTTTTTTTTGATGAATTTGAAATATTGGCTAATACATTTTTTAATAAAAAGCCAATTAAACACTCTAACTTCAAAGTGAAGATTCACAGGATTTTTTTTGAAAATTACAAATAATAATGAAAGCATTTGTAAAAGTTGTAACTAAAAAAATTAATTAAACAGTTTTCACTAAAAATTATTTAAGCTATGTTTAGTGGAAAAAAGTACTGCTCATTTTTATAGCCTGGCCAAATTCAAGATAATCTCTCTGTTTTTCATTAATTGTCTCATGTTCACATTCTGTGTGAAACAACAAAACAAAAATGCGTATTTAAGATGAATTAGTAGGGTTTTTCTCATTTCACAAAAATCGTAAATCGTTTTTCGTCACCTAAAAAATATGAAATGTCAAAATAAAAAAACCTTTTAATAATTTCATTCTGAAAGTATTTGTTTACACTATTGCACTTTTATTTAAATGAAAATAATAAAGTTTTCAAGACTGTCTAGCAAAGAGTTGACACCTGTTTTTCAGATAAGTTTTTATTTGCTTTATGCCATGACTAGATAAGGGTTTATTGTAGGTTACCGAGATTTGAGGTCTGAGACAAAATCGTTTATCAAAGTATTTTTAAGAAAGTAATTGAAATGGAATTTGCAATTTATTGAATATAACGAGTCTATAAATATTTTTGAAATGTACCAAAAGTTGGTTTTCTTGCACTTTTTCTGACTGATATTTAAAGTAGAATTATATTTAAAAAACAAAAGAGCATCAAGAAGTTCTATTATATACGCCTTTTAACAAAAAAAATAACAAGAGTAATAAATAGTAATCATTTTTCGGGCATATGTTTTTATTACCTTCCATTGTGATTAAGTCGGTGTCTGTCGTCTGCCTCGACACTGCGCTCGATATTTATTTTAATTATATGTAAATAGTGAATAGGCGTTATTATGATCGATGAATGATTTTATAAAATATTATTTTTTGATATGTGAAATTATATTTCAATAATTTTTTAATACATGTAAAAATATTCGATTGTTTCTCATTTTGGACGTACTGGGCCGTGGCATACCTGGGAACGTCTCGTGGCGCAGCGGTCTACCGCGGCACACCTGTTGCGGAGCACTGCACTAAACAATGCATGGACATTAAAAAATGACAAATAGGGAAACTACAAAATATTTTTACTAATATAACACGTCTATTTATTTTATATTTTCAATTTTAGAAAATAAAAAAATTCGTGATTATATTCAACTAAATTGCCCTCTACGAAGAGTGTTAGGACTCTACATGAGAAACTGAAAAGGCTTTCCAGCATTTATCGTTTATTTCAGGGTCCCCTGAAAGACGGAGAATCTTTGTTCCATTCTATTTTATTTTTTATTTCGTCAATATCCAATTCACAACCTCAGTGTATCATTGGTTTGGGGGAAATTAATCGAATGGCTAACGAGACAACTAAAAACAATCGTGGGCCAACAGATATGCGTGTTACCTGAAAATGAAATGTATGTAAAATATTTTCAAATTATTATTTGTCCACCTTCATCCACAAATAACGGTTCAATTCCATCTTTCAAAAGTATGACGCACTGCACTTTTACTCTAGTTTACTAAGTGCACTAATGCATCTTGTTCCAAAGAAGTGACTTTGATAGCAGTGGCGTTTCTTAATATAACACGTATATCTATTTTATATTATCAATATTTCAAATGTTTCAAGGATTTAATAACGTATGTTCGTGGTTATATTCCAAGGCAACGAAACACAAACTTTTCTGAAAATTATTTAGAAGACTTACTTTTTCCACTGTTGAGATAAAATTACAAGTTTTGTCCTGATTTCAAAATTCTATCTTGCACAAAAACGTCCTAACGTTGTCAAAAACCCCGCGCTTACTGGTGGAATATTAAAAAATCTTTTTGATTATATAAAGCTCGATGTTCACCTTCGGTGGAAAACTAGTTTGTAGTTTGACAGTATTGGTAAATCAATCTTTATCTTATTAATTTTTAATACAATATTTTCTCGACTACAAGACGCTATCGATTATAAAAAGAGCCCTTATGTTTAAATACTAATAATAAAAACGAAAGGAAACCATTGTTATAAAATAGTTGTCATATATTATGATACAGGTTTCTCAGTATTTTTTGTCAGTGATTCTAAAACATTATCAGAAATTAGAAGCACTCCGAATACAAAGATTCCAAAGTAGGTATGGTAAATAAACTTCTCAATATGCTACTATTTGTTTTATCGGAAACTTTACTTGATACTGCAAAAAATAATGCTACTTCATAGAAAAATTCATAGTGAATAGGAGAATACCAAAAAACCAAACATTGGAAACAAGTAAACTGATAATTTATGTGAATGATGAAATATTATTGGACATGTCATGAGATACGAGCCATGTTTTGGACAGCCCTACTCTAAGGAATGGGGTAACAACATTTTAAAGTACCCAAGTGACCTTGGTACCCACCCCCACATATTCAAGTCAACCAGGTACGTTACGACAAAACTTTCTCAAAAAATAAAATAAATAGTTCTCGTGTTAAAGATCTTCACGGTGGCATCACTTTAGACACTCAGGAAGAACAAACTGTTCATATCCACGATTTTTCAAAAAATATTCAGGAATATAATGTTTTACAATCTATCTTAAAATATTGTATCCTTATGACTAAAAAGAAAAAAAAATTTGAATTTTATTTATTTGGGTAAATACACCTACACTTAACTTATTTTATGAACTATAATATAATATATTGATATATATATATATATATATATAGGTAACATGTTTTTTGCATCGGTTAATATCACCTTTGCACGTCGTTTGGATTCAATACTTCAAATACAATCAAATAAAAGGTAAATGGTATGATTTATAACATCGACTGAGGGTGCTTGATGGAATTTCAATATCAAATTTCAATTGTTGAGATTTTGTACATTTCCATATATTTTGTCGGGTTTCGCCTTTCGGCATCTTCAATTCGAACATAGTTCACTCGTGTGCTTGAGTGCCTGAAGACGCTAAAAGGCGAAACCCGGGTCATTAGTGACAAAATACATGGAAATGTACAAAATCTCAATAATTCAAAAGTAAATGGTATTGTTACGCACTAAAATTATGCAGAGTAATTATAAATGTATGAACTGAGCAAAAGCTAATTCATTATTGAGCCCCCTTAAATATTAAAATGTAAAAAAATAAAACATAATTTCTATAAATTATTGCGTATAAAATATTTAATATGGTATTACTTCGGGCATTTTTTTACTTTTTTGAGCTGTGACCCAAAATCAGAGAAAAAAATGTTGGTCTCGCCACCTTAGGTAAAATGAATAAAATTTATTTTAATAGTCCAATAAATATATTATTGTGCTATTAAAATAAATTAAATTTTAAATTTGGATAGGATTGATAATATTCATGTATTGGTAGATCATATAAATGTTATCCTTGGTTTTTTATAGGTTTTCATAGCTCAGCCAATCTGGTACGGTCTGCAGGTAGTACATACTATATACACGACTTTTGAACCTCTCAATTTGATACTTGTTAAATAAAATATGATGTATGTTTAGCGTTATCTCAAGAATATAAAGCTAAGAATATTTCGTGACCCAGTAAATATTTAAATCCACCCAAATTTGGGTCGCGACCCATAAGTTAAGAACCACTGGATTAGAGTGAGCGTTATCAACTTATGGAACAATGCAACTGGACTGGACAATTAATACAAATTATAAATAACGAGTCAAAAGATTATAAAATACTGGTTTATAACTATTATAAAACGAATGACGTCAATTGGTGAACATTGGTGAAATATAATATTATATACGGATATAAATTAATTTAAAAAAAAATCTATTAATGACTTACCTTGACTCGTTTTCTACAGGATGACGTCATTATAACTAGTTTGCATATTTTTATTTAAATGTTTAAAAATATGTTTTATTTTATGTGGAACTAATGAGTACCTGGCGTGCGTTGCAATGACACTCAAAGATAGAAAGAGTTTGTGTTCTAATTCTGTTTATTGAAGTGTTTTTGGATTAGAGGCCTGCACGGGCCGAAATTTTATAAAATTACCCAGTCCGAGCCTGTCATCTTCAGGCCCGGCCCGACCCGAGCGCCAGTCTTAATATCACACTTGTTACCCGAACTCGACCCGAATCCCAGATTTATTTTTCTCAGCCCGATTTTTTAAAATATAGTAATTCATTTATACTTTTCAAACTATATATGTTATTGTTTCCATATTTCCAACGATATTCATAGCACATGTGAAATAAATTATTTAAGTTTTGAATATTGCTCTATGGCTGACTTATGACCCTAACATAGTATGAAATATTTTTCTTAAATTTGAATTCGTTATCCGGGCTCGGCCCGAGCCCAAATCTGAATTGTTTTTACTTTTTTTGGCTGGGCCGTGTAAAGGTTCATGGGCCAAGCCCGGGCCTGTGCAGACGTCTATTTTATACAATATTTTTTGTTTTTCCGCCTGGTTCAGAGATGTCGCTGGTCGTACGTATTTGATTCTTTTTTTTAGATTAAATTTTTTTTTAACGGGTGTGCGCGCAACAACTCACCAAAGTTTGATCAAAATCGGATGTATGGTAAAGGAATGCAGGAGGACAAACAAACAAACAAATATTCATTTTTATATGTATTGATTATATAATTTATTGTGAATATGATTTCGGTTCATTTAAAGTTTAATTATTCTTAACGTTTTATTGTCTAATTAAAGACATATTTTTTTGTATTATTCGTTTAATTATTTGTAAATTTCATGGTCACCAAAACTTATTTTTTATTGTTACCGTTTTATAAGTCATAAATCGTTTGTCAAAAATAGCCTTGTTTAAATGTATATTTTCATTATTTGAAAATAATCATATTGACCCGATATTCATAATTATATTTAAAAAATGTGTTATAACTACAACAAATTATGATTTACAATTCAAATACAATATTATGACTTTTCATCAAGAATTGACAGTTAACATATCGGTGAATATGGTGTTTTGTGTAATTATATATATTATTACATAGGTAAAATATATTTGAATAATAAAAGTCCATCTATATTTATGTACAGACACGTAGAATTCTAATTTTTTTAGTTTAACCATCTTTTATATAGTACATAATAATATAATATATCAGTCGATTTAAAATGCATACATCGCATTCAATTGAAACCTGTTAATAATCGGTGGTATGAATTTTTAAATCACATTGAATGTGCGTTGTAGACAAACTTTTCTTCTTTAATAATGACTTACATAGTATCAAGGTTATACTGACAGAAGGCAATAAGTCATAAAAACAACTTTTGAGATCATCGCAAGTAAAGCATTATTTTTTTAAAGTACTCTCTCTCAGAAGTACAATAATGGTTTGCGATTACAAAATATTGTTTGTACATAATAAATAATAATCTTTCTGGCATACAGATCATAAGATTTGGTATCAGTGAGTTATAGCAAAGCAACCTTAAGTTACAAGCAATGCTATAAGAAAATTTGCAATTCACGAGTAGTCCTAGGAGTCTCAGTCTCTACGAACAAATTGTATGGCGGTTGTACGAAGATCGTCTCTCAACTCCGTTTTTCGTCGAATATAATACATATTTGAAAAGATTTCTTGTGAGTTTATTCAGTGTTTCTTTACTATAATCATTATATAATTTACGATTCATCGAAAAATCGTCCCAAAAAATTATATCGTACAGTCGTCATAATATATGTAGTGAATGGCATGAAATGCGATGTGTGGCAGGGTAGATTTATTAGAATCGTAATTTATCGCAAAGTACACACTTTGAATTGTCCATTAATAACAATCATTGATTACGACTAGACTTTATAATTATGCTCTTTCAATGTAAATAAACAACATTATTGCTAATTTAAAATTAAAATTGATAACTTAGTTATTCCACTGGCTGTGTAACTAGATGTAACGCGTTTCGCTTCTTTAAGAAGCATCTTCAAACTAACTATATCACCTCCAAACACTAGTAGTTAATTTTAAAATTAGTACTATCATTGTTTGGGTTTCACTCTCTCCCCACGTCCAGTAAAAGAAAAAAAACCCACTCTACTCTTCATTTTTAATTAAGATGCTTCTTAAAGGAACGAAACGCGTTACATTTAGTAACACAGCCAGTGGGATAACTAAGTTATCAACCTTGATTTAATATTAAAACACCAAAGTTTTCGCCGAATCCATCCAAATTATCTTGATTCCTATTAACATCAAAGATACTACATTTAATTACCCACTAGTTCACATTATTAAAATATGCTAGAATTCATCGTAATTAGTCCAAAATATCGATTTCATGACTCCGCAGTTAATGTAACGGACCACTCGTCTCCAAAAATACCAGCTGACGGGCCGTACAGCATGGCTTGTAATTATAGGAGGCTCTGGTTATAGTCATAAAAAAACAGTGAGACCTAATACTGTTTCTATTTCAAAACCATTATACTATATAACTTCATGCGTTTTACCAGTAGGTAGTAAAGCGTTAAATTGCATACATTTTGACATTAACAGAAAACCATCAAAAACTGACTCAATGCGTTCGTTCAGTAAACCCTCGATATTAATTTTTTTTTTTTTTGACAACGGTAAATTTCACAGCATGTAAGGATCAAAGTTTAATTGTTAAGTAAAATCGGCAATCGCTTTATTCTTTCTGTACACAATTTATCAATGTTTGCGACTGTCATTGCGGAGTATACTTTTTTATTAATTTGGAAAGTCTTAAGTTTTTTTAACAAAATAACCACTTTGTTTAAATTAATTCCTTAAAAAATGAAACTTAATATTAACCAAGCTAGTCGGAGTAAAACAATGCCAAAGAATGTGACAATTGTATAATGCGCCATCTTAAAAAGTTTGTCTCGTTTCTTTCCCTTGTCCAGGGTATCCAGCGAGTCCTTCACCAAGTAGACTCTTATTCCTCTGATGTAAGTGTAAAAGTAGTCATCCCAGTTTAAGTTTGACATGTCAAACTCGAAGAGAGTTTTATCAACTGGTGCCATCTTCTTTGACAGTTGCTTCGTATTGTTGTTGTGGAACTTCCATTGCTGCGTTGAGAAGTAAGATATCACGGCCGAGAACTTGTGGATCTTCTCATACGCCTTCACGAGCCTGTGAAGTTGAAAATTAATCATCATTAAGAAAATTAGATATTTGGAATTACTCATTATTCATATGGGAGCGTGTAAATACACTAGGTATTCCCAAATTCGCTGAAAAAAAATATTCGAAAATCTTACAGTATTCGGATACGTTACGTGTTTTATCATGTAATACAAATCTAACCGCATGAGAAATAACGAGTAAACAACATTTAAATACTTCGTTTGTAAACACATAATTTCTTTCAATAAGTAATGGCTTACAATTAAATGCACTTTTGTTTAGATCGTATTAACTTTCATCATTTTTTTTTTCCATGTCCGCTCCCAATGTGAAGTATATGGTCTCCTTATGGAGTTATCTTGACAGATTTTTTCTACGAGAACTGCTTGTCACTCAGTTGCTCAACCTCTCTTTTTTTCGAAGAGAGTATGGATAGAAGGATAGGGCTATGACAGGACTAGTGGTTAGCTAATCACTCTCGTTACGCCCCGTGAGGATGGGATTGGTGGAAGGGAGGACTCGGACAACGAACGGAAATCCATAAATCGATTGAAAGATCAACCTATGAAAACCGTCCGCACCGGGAATTGAACCCGAGACATCCGTAACCGTAGCCAGCTACGCTACCAACTGCGCCACGGACGCGGAAAAATAGTTTTCACTTATAAAAAATATATTCCTCAAAAAACAAATTCTTTCACTAAAAATAAAGTGATCCCAAATAATAAAATATATTTTAACATTGAAGATATTATACTTACGAAAAAATATTTTTACATTGATAAAATAGTTTTCATTCAGTATAAATACTAACACTTTGAAACGATTAGTTGCACGAAGCTGGAATGAGTCACTTATTTTTCTACCCTATATTAGGCCACCTATATTGTCTTTGCTCGACGCATTAGAATACATTACACACACCAAACCAGACCAACCCTAACATAACCTACTACAACTTAACTCACTTTGTTAAAAGAATTCGTGACTAAGTGGAAATTATTAAAATCAAATTTCATACTGTCTAATCCAAAGTGTAAACTTTTGAAATAAAAGTTCAAGTATACCAAGTGAATACTATTGAACACAAAGTGCAATTATTTATAACCCATCAAAAGGCATAGGTGTTTGTGAAGTTTTTATACCTCAAGCACAATCCTTATCCGATCCTGAAAATGGGACATAGAGAGAGTGATCAGTCAACTGCGAGTCCTTTTCTATTTCCACCATTCATTCCCCACTCCCTTCAAAGAGTGATTTTCTGTGACTAAGAGCGAGCTCTCGTGAATTTTTTTTTAAGCCATCTACACTCCCAATTTGTAGCATATAGATTCCTAATGGAGGTGTCTCAAAAGACGTTTTTCTCAACCTCTCTTTTTCGAAGAGAGTAGAGAAAGAAGGATAAGGCTAGGATAGGACTAGTAGTTAGCTAATCGCTATCGCTGCCCCCCGTTTTTAGGATGGGTGGGAGGGAATTTGTAGACATCACAAAAATCTTTTTTAAAAAATAAAACACAATTCATTTGTACTACTTCTACATGTTTATAATGATCAGGACCAGTTTCGTTCATCACGAACATTATCAACTGATAAAAATACAAAAATAAAAGGCCTATTTATATAAAATTAAGTGTTAAAAATAGGTATATAAAACAGATGGTTTATGAACTAAGACAAGAAATTGCTGATCATCAAACAAATTATACACAAATTAAATAAAACAGTCTACAATTAAAATGTTATGGACCTCTTACAAATCAATAAATACTAATTTGAAATCACAAATATAGCTTCATTAAAATTCCATTAACTGAGAAAATATTTTTAATGACATTCTGATGTATTTATTAAACAAATAGCCGTTTATTAGTGATTTCATTACTATTTATCTGATTCATGTATAATTTGTTTGATAATATAAATTTCTTGTCTTAATTATTTCACTTAGAATAGTAATGGTGTAACTCCAAAATTACGAAAAATGAGTTTATACCTCAAACACGTTCAAAAGATCTAAATCTATTAGATTGATAATGGTATACATATATATACTCCTAATTTATTTAAAAAACTGTTTTTTGTTTTTATATTCCCATATTAAACGATATTTTTCGGGATAACAGTGAAGAATCTCCGATACCAGATTAGGAGTAAAGTATCCGGACAAACTTCACTACAACACTAACGTTAAAGTTCTTCAGTTGATTGACAAACAGTTATTAATGGTTGTTATTTTGATCCTAAGAACATTTTACAAAACCTTGATTTTCTCAAAACATCAAAACTGGAGTTACACCATTACTATTCTACGCGACACAATTCATGAGCCATCTGTTTTATGTACCTTAATTTTTACACTCAATTTTATATAAATAGGCCTGTTATGTTTGTATTTTTATCAGTTGATAATGCTCGTGATGAGCGAAACCGGTTCTGATCTTTATAAACATGTGGAAGTAGTACAAATGAATTGTGTTTAATTTTTTAAAATATAATGTCTTCCCACAAAGAATTGACAGTTAACACCTTAAAAGTGAAAAAAATTATAAATCTATTCAAAATTCAATCATATGAAACTGTTCGTATTGAAATTCGAATCCTTAAGATCCGTAACCGAAGCCAACGACGTTTACCACTGCACCACGGACTAGACAAGCAAATTTGTGTTGAGATAATTAATTAAATAGATGTACTTATGCTCCATATTGGGAGCAGGTATGATAAAAAACAGCATTTCTTATTTTTTCTTATATGACCTAATCGTTCGCGGTCTATATATAAAATAAAATGTTATGCAATGCATACACAGTTTCGACTTTCTAGTTACTTTAGATATTCTGTATTTCAATTTCAATACCGTTATCTATAACGGGTACGGTTATACTAATATGGAAATAGTAATTATCAAATCTTGTAAATGTCAGAATTATAAACCGTTATTAAGTGTATTTTTTTTTTGAATTTATTTAAATAAAATTTTAAGCCATGAAAAATTATGACTCGTTTTAAATTTGTATTTTTAGAAATCGTAATTTCGTTTTTGAGCAAAGCAATTGAACCTTTATTTCATTTTTTCAATGTTAACTTTATTTTTCGTGCACGGTGTTACCTGGAACGTATTCCCCGTGCAAAAAGAAAATCGAAGGTAAGGAAATGATGCATTTTTCAGTACTGCCAACAGAGCAAGTCTCTGAAATACACGAGTAATAAAACTATACAACACTTTTACTTGTTTATCATTCGTTTATTTATTATTCATTTTCTTATAACTGTAAAATAACATTATAATTTACAACATAAAAACAAAACAGTTTTTTGAATTAAACGTCATGGTAAAATACCAACTCTACATGTATTTATTATATCAGGGCTGTCCAAAATGAGGCCCCGCGGTTTCGATTCAGTTAATAAGTTTTGATTTTTACGTGAAAAAAATAATTAAAGTCTTAATCAAATAACCCAAAGTATAATACCACCGCGGTTATGCTATTTTGTTATTGTTTAACCAAAAAAACTGTTAGTTGCAAAATGTCAATACTTTTCACTGTGTCTTGATGAAAGCACTGATCAAACAAACATATGTTTGGGAGGACCTTTTACTATTAATGAAGAAATTATCAGCCTTATCTCTTCACATGGGGCTACCAAAAGTACAAAACTCCGTTATGAATTATGGAGGATTCGATAAACATTTTGCGTTGTAACAGATGGGGTGACAAAGCTATGACAGGGACTATTAAAACAAAGTAATATTAACTGTCCCGCAATACATTACATGATTCACTCTATGGAAAATCAATGCGACAGTGCCATCTAAATATCTGTCAAAAAAACTCTACTACTTTTATTAAGGTTCAATTTCCAAGTTATTTAATATGTGCGTATTGTTTTTATTAATCTGGATGCGACCCTTGGACTACCTAAGGTTGGACAGCCCTCTATTATATAACTCATTTTTCTTAAAAAAAATATTTCTATATACCATTGCTGCATTACGGTAAAGCTTTCTTAATGAAGAGGATAGGGGGAGGGAGTTCACTGTGACATCATTATAGTCGAAATAAGTAAAAAGATTGCAACTTCTAATATATTTTTAAAAAATCATCTAAAAATTATCTTCGTGATAATATTTTAAAGCAGATTAACCAGCTAATTTTGTAAAAAAATATTCTAAAGAACACTTTAACATATATTCTTGTCATTGTGGACATTCAGTGAGCTAAATTTATCCTTCATTTCTTGACAGCTCATTTCCATAAATCCCATATAAATATTGTTTCCAAGTCGAAAAACCCCAAAAACTTTTTATAAAAAAACTTTACTGTTTATATAGTTCGGAAAATACCGGGAAATTTTACGGCAAATTTTGTAAAACTTTTCCAAAACTATTGTATATTAGTCGGAAAGTTCTGGAAATTTGCAAAATTAACCCATGTTGAAATACTTAAATCTTAATAAATCACACAAAATTACGAAAGATAACCCAAATATACGAAAATGATAAACATAATTAATTTACCCACTGTTGCAATACTAAAAAATGATGAGATTTTAGAGTATAATTGACAAAATCCCGATGCTTAAATACTTCAATATTAAGAAATCCAACATTCCACCCACAAAATTACAAAATGTAACCCAAATAACAATATAAATATAAGAAATCCGACATTTCCCACCCCAACGATAAGATATAACCCAAATATCCCACGATAAATATAAAATAAATAAATTACCCACTGTTGCAATACTTAAAAATCAAGATATTCAATATTTCCCACCCAAAATTACAAAATATATCCCAAATATTAAAAAAAATATGTAAATATCGACAAGAGAACCCAATCATCAATTTAAATATAAGAAATACAGTAATATACCTACATTTTCCAGCCCAACATAAATAAATTACCCATTGTTGAAAGTATACCATTCCCGACCCGAAACTCATAAATATCCCGATATAATACATAGCATCTCGAATTGCAAACAGCAAATGTGTGAATCAGATATAAGGTCGCAATTGAGGAAATTCATATGCGATATTCACACATTGGTCACCCCGATGGGTTTCCAAATGCGATTTTCCGAAAAGAACCCATCCTATCCGTTGAGTATACAGAAGAAAATTCTCAAACACCCCGTAAATAAGTCCAATAAAGAGGATAATAACTCATTTCCATACAAAAATCAAATCACAGCGAGACTTAACGGAAGGACATCTCAGTGACATCGTGATCTCAGTGTGTGATGGCTGATGTGGATGGAACACTGTGAATGGGATGTGAATGGGTGAAGGGAAGATTTAGTTCCCTAAACGGCTACAATGAAGCATCGGCCAACTTATAGAAGTCACAATTTAGTAATCGCAGTTTATGTATTTTACTCAGAGTATTCCATCTAATGTTTAATTTACACTACTTAAGCAGGCCACTGGTTCCACATTCACTATATAGAGTAAACTGTTAGTAAAATAACACTTCAATACATTAAATAGACAACTTTTTCAAAAACTACACCAATGTTTGTTAAAAAAAACATTTTTTCTTATTGATTTTATATCACTGTCGCAGAATCTTAGGCTTTTCAGTCACCCTTAATGGATGTTCTCTATTTTAAAAATAAAAAAATAAAACACAATTTGTTTGTACTACTTCCACATGTTAACGATATTTTTTAAAAAATAATGCCTTTCCGCCAAGAATTGACAGTTAGCACCTTAAATGTGATGTTTTCTATGTTCACAAGAACGTAGTATCAGGCGGTTTATGATCGTATATAACAGTAGGTCGGCAACCTTTTTACTGGACGGACACTCAAAATGGCTAGCTTATGACAGAGATCATTACATCTTAATTTTACTAAATGGCTGGGGATTTGTGAGTGAAAAAAATATTTTTTATTCACCGCGGTCACCTTAAAAGAGCCCCTGGTTGCCGATCACTGATATAGAATTTAGACAAAACTACAAAATCGTAATTAAATATTACTTTATAGTAATATTATTCTACTTACTTTGTAACACTTAAGATTTACATTACAACATAGCGTTGTTTCCATTCCAAAACTGTTACCCTTAAGTGTATGCAAAATAACGTAACTGACACAAATTATGGTTAACTATATATGTATTTAATGTTAATAACGTGTTTTTATTTATTTCTGTTTGAATTCGATGAAGTTCATTTTTTAACTATTTTCATGCTTCGTTAATGAGATTTTCCAGATATACAATTTTGCAATGGAAACTACGATAGTATTTTTACGTATTTTTCAAAACAGGAAATATTATATATATGTTTTCTATATGATACCTTATTTGTGTTTTCGTTTTGTCACCCGCATGAACGTAAGCCTTCGAATCTAAGCTGTAAAAAACCAGGGCTCGAATTGTACCGGAGCACATCAGCGCCAGTCATAAAACCCGCGCAACAGCGCACTGTGTCAAACCAAACTTAAAATTGTATTCAACAATCATTGCCGAAAAAATATGCACATTATTACTGATAAATAGCCTATTTTTATTGAAATATCAAGCGTCTCGGTTCGTGAAATTTACCATTTCGAGCCCTATGCAAAACACTAAAATAACATGAGAAAATACATAGTATGCTTTACTACACACAGAAAAGGTATCTGCATTGTAGTCAGGTGGTAAAAATAATATATAATTATACTTAACTATAAAAACTTCTATTATTGAAATGCGTTAAAATACTTAATTTGTACCTATTTATCCTAGTAAAGCAATTGCACTGGCACTAAATAATATCAAAAAAATATGTGGGTGTCCCAAAACGAACAATTTAAAAGCACTGGCGGACTAAGGGTAGTGGGCTCCAGGGCGGACATGTCTTTGTGCCACTTCCACTTTGATATAATATTATTAGAATGAAATCGCATTTCAGCATTCACAATATATGCTTTCAGTCGGAGGAAGACAAATTTAATTAATGGCTGATTTCGCCGGACCAAAAACATGTTTTATTACTATCAATAATTTAAATGAACATTTATAAAACATTAGTGTGTACCCGGCATGCGATGCAATGCCACTCAAAGAAAGAAAGGCTTTGTGTTTTAATTCCGTTTATTGGAGTGCTTTTGAATGAGAGGTCTGCACGTCCCGAAATTTCATAAAATTACCCGGACCGAGCCCATCATCTTGGAGCCCGATTCTCAATATCACACTTGTTACCCGAACCCGACCCGAAGTCTGAAACAAGCCCGATTTTTTTTTCAAATATAGTAATTCATTTATAATTTTCAAACAATATATTATGTTATTGTTTCCATATTTACAATGATATTCATAGCACATTTGAAATAAATTATTTATGTTATGAATATGGCTAACTCATGACCCGAACATAGTACGAAAATTTTTTCTTGAATTTGAATTTCTTATCCGGGCTCGGCCCGAGCCCAAATCTGAATTGTTTTTACCCGCCCGAGCCCAGCCCACGGGTTGGGCCGTGTTAAGGTCCTTGGGTCAAGCTCGGGCCCGTGCAGACCTCTATTTTGGATTTACAATATTTTTTGTTTTTCTTTCTGGTTCAGAGATGTTGCTAGTTCTACGTATTTGAATCTTTTTTTAGATTTTAGATTTTTTTTTCTTCGTTAGAAACCATCACGGGTGTGCGCACAACAATTCACCAAAGTTTGATTGAAATCGGATGAATGGCAAAAAAATTCATAGAGGAAAAAAAAACAAACAAATTTTCATTTTTATAAATATAGATAGATGTGTGCTTTGCAAAATAAAAAATAAAACACAAACAATATCTGTGTCGCTTAGAACAGCTGTCGTCAACCAGTGGTCCGTGAACCACTGATGGACCGCCATAACATTTTGGTAGTCCACAAAGATGTTACATTGACGTAGTTTAGTCAAGAATCAATAAACTTATTTTAAACGTACAGCAACAAATATCGTTGTTATTAACCTGTTATAATCAAACCGGTTTAAATTACGTTTCACATTAAAAAATATAACTATGATTATTATTTTACACATATTTGTAATTTATTAAGGAAAATCATGCCAGTGGGCCGCGAGTTTCAAAATTGTGAGTTTAGTGGTCCGTAAGGTCTGAAAGGTGGCGACCGCTTATTAAGAATAATGATGGTGTAACGCCAGTTTTTGAAATAAACGAGAATTTGTATATTGGTAACAGTATGATTTTTTTCTGTTGTATCTATAATGATCCTGTCTTTTTCACTTAATAATTTAAGTTTACTTTCGTAAAGAACGTTATAATGTCATACATATATAAAATGGATGCTAACAATTATATTTAACGAATCTTTAATTCCGATATTGGAGGTACTTAACAGTTTATATACAAATTATGGTTAGCATGGAAGTGTAAAACAAAAAATATCTAATTTTGTTAAAAACAAGTTAGTATTTTACATGGAATGAACCAATATAACACTGATATTTTAACATATTTTGAATGTATTTTAGGCATATACTGATTTTCCATAGACTTAGAGTTACACCACTATTATTGTAAGTGACAAATTTTTCAATTCATATTTTATTAGGTATTAATTTTGTGAGATTCTTTCCTCATATATATCAGTTTTGACTTTCGCAATAGCACCCCCCAAACTTAGTACCCGGAGTGGAAAGCACACTACCTTCCTAGTCTACCAGTGCTTAAAAGAATGCGCGACCCTTTTACATGGTAAACAGCAAGACGTAACTAAAATATTTTATAATAGGATAAAATAACAAAGTATTTAGTTCTACAAATTTTTTATTAGATAGTTGATAACTATTTCGGCTTTACGCCATCGTCAGAACTATACTTAAACTTATTTAAGTATATAAACACCATGGTGAACATCATATCTTGCTCGTCTCTCGTACATTCAATTTTACATCTTCGCAGAAGCCTTAAATTTACCTCCGGAACCTGATTTGAGAAACGCTGTTCTAGCTCATTCTCCTACATAGCTTCTCTAATTTAATTTACGGTGTGGTTTATTGATTTTTTTGAATATTCTGAAGATATTACCAATATATTGAACATTAGGCTGAAGAGAAAAGAAGTATACTTAAAACTACACAAAATCCTTACATAAACTTTTTTTTTAAATTTGTAATAGTATCAGCTTTTGTGAACAGTCTATCATTCTACCATGGAGAATATCCAAGAAACGCAATCACAAACCAAATAAGTTTGAGAATTCCATAAAGTAAAAATAATTGTACGGCGTAATGTGCAGCCCTGAATACGCGCTGTCTCGCTAAGGCTTTCTGTAAATTCTCTCCGGGTGCTTTTATTAAATGTATTTTTATTCCTTTTACATAATCCATCAAATAATCATTCCAGTTCATATTTGACAGGTTAAAATCGAATATTTTTTTGTCGGCGGCTGACAAACTCTTGTACATTTCTTTAACATTGCGATCGGCGAATTTCCATTGTCGTGTTGAGAAGTATGCTATAACTGAGCTGAATTTGTGGATCTTTTCATATGCCTTGACGAGCCTATGAAAGAAAAAATAGAAAAGATTTAATGCTAATATTTAATTATAAATCATTCATACGGCATTCCACCCACCCATTCAACCCACCTGTTAAAATATTGGAGAGATAAATACAGAAATATAATTCGTATTAATTACATATTAGTTTATGGAAAAGAATCATTCATTTTGAATAAAAGTTATATACGTACATAACTCGATTTTCCACTTAATAAATAAAATCACACTACAATAAATCATTCAATTTCACTATTTATTGTTTTATCGGATCCATAAATAATAATATTAACGCCAATCTATTTTTGAAATGGAAACGATGCCGAAATCTACCTAATTGGATAGTCGAAATTAGCAAAGGGAAGGAAAATTGCTGCGCAGGTAATTCTTCCTTATTTTCAAACTTTAGTCCAAGATTTCATATGTAAAAAATTGGAGGGTTTTTTTTCATATTCCCTAGGGTAATCGACGTTATATCCACCCACTACGGCACTCATACTATGTACTCCGCAATGTATCTTTGTTTCATTTTTAGCCAGAAATGTATGAGGAGAAATTCTTCAAGACTTGATGCATGCACTGTAGAGTGCAGAAAGTTTTTAAATAAAAACAAGAGTTTATGAATTGAGTTCCATTTACTTTCCATAGGAACTCAAGAATGTGAAAAAGAAACACTTAACTCCGTCTTTAGTCAGTCGTATTACGTATCATTGCTTTTTATGTACACATTTTTCGTATTTCGTCTTCGGAAAACGCTGATTCGCTTAGAATTCGATATACACTCGCTTCTCTTTTTGCACAAGGGATACTATTGAAACATAAATTACTTTTTTCATTTGGTATTTTTTTTTTAAATATCGTCGATGTTGCTGAAGAAGACACTATCTGAAAAATAGTTGTTTTGAGTAATTGGACTTTGAAGTTTTTCAAATGTTTAAAATGCTATACCTCTTTTATTTAGTTTGTTTGTACAAAGCTGTTTTTAAGTGCAAGTATGGTTGTATAAATAAAAAAAAATATATAACAATGATTTTCTTCTTCTATACAGTAGAGCTCGAAATAAAAAATATTTTGATATTATTAATTCAATTTTTTTTCTATTCAGTGTTTTCTTCCAGAGCAGCTACGATATATATTATGATTTTACGAAGAAAGCAGCAAAAAGAATTAAAAACCATTAAACATAAAAAGTCTGCAGACAAGACTACAAGAGGTAAAACACGTTTCACAACTAGTAACACATCCTTTACAATAACAAAGTAATCAATTTTTGTTTAGTTGATTACTTTGTTATCTTTCAAAGTTATTTTAACCCTTGGACTACGACAGACTAATATAGTTCGGTATTTTATGATAGTACCTGCCAAATCGGTGTGGTAGTAAGAAGGTTAAATAAAATTTTGAATTGAATTGTTATACGCCAATTTAAGTCCATTTTTTGAATCATTTAAGTAAATACAAAATGATAATGATGATATAAATTCTTAATCTCCTATGGTAGCAATCATTTGATTATTGCTTTTACCATTACCTCAATTCGGTTATTAAGAGATTTCAGAGTAATGAACTGGACGATCGATGTATTATATTGTCATTTTTTATTATGCTTCTATTTCATTAGCATTTTTAAGTCAACGATAATGATCCAAATTGTTGTACAAAAAATAGTAATAACTGTTCAATATGATTTATGTATATTATAAATTTTTTTATCAAAAAAACTTATGAAGTTAGATGCAATTTCTAACTATTAATTAGCTTTATCCGTACTGTATTGCGTAAGTGTATAAAATAAACGCACATCGACAACTATTTATTTATAGAAAATTAAAATGAAATATGGACGCCATTTCAAACTCAGAGGTTGATCACATTTATCCATTGTACTCCTGGAGTAAATAAGTCACATATTTTTGAAAAAAATACTATTTATAATAATTATAATAATATAATTATAAAAAAGATATTACGAGTATTTGGTCCTGCACCCAATAAGCGGCGGTACATAGCACTGTGGTGGCAAAGTTTAGAGAGGGGATAAAATTACTGTGAACAACATATAGTTTTAAGTTTAAGGTAAGTTCTCAAAAACTGCATTAGATTTAATATAGTTTATTTTATTTACACATTTTAACCTTTATTGTGCGAATGCCTTTGTACAGTAAATATCTATATATTTCAGTTTTAAACATTATGCACAATATTATAATATAATATTTCAACTCTTTTCGTCACAAAAAATTGGCTTGGGCAATTTGTTATTAATTTTTCCTGTGGTGTAATAAGCAGCGGTCACCAACCGGTTTTTCTCGGAGTTTTTCCAGTAACGTCATTGGAGTCACCCATAAACTTATCACAAAACACGAAGTAACACGAATCGCTTAAATTAATTTGTTATAATTAAACAAGTGCGGATACCATTTTATAATAAGAAATGTAGTTTTATGATCGTTATTTTGTCTATGTTTTTGTATTATTATGAAAAAATCACACTAGTGAAAATTGTGAGTTTAGTGGTCCGCGAGGTCAGAAAGGTTGTGTCCACTAAAATATGTTCACACTAGGCTCGTGCGGTGGCTTTATCTCTTTCTCTGTCAGTCACAGGAAAAGTGAAGGTGCAAGCGAGATGCAAGTGTATGCGGCGCATGCTCTTGTATTCTTCTTCCAAACTGGGTTGTGCGATAGAGCTAGTGATAAGTCCACCGCACTCCGATGGTTCACACGTTATATAAATAATATGTTCGTTTAATTAGTTCCTGATTATTTGAGGAAATTGTGGAATAACTCATTCAAAAAATACCCAAAAATCTCTATTGCAGGTAATACACAAAGACACTTCGAATAATTGTTATGTTATTCTTATTTCATAAAAAAACCAGTGTCATCATACCCCTCTAAACACGCTCAAAATGTGTTAATGTATCAGTGTAAATTGGTTCATGTCCGTATTTGCTTATTATTCCTAAGAAGAAAGAGTTTTTCTTTTACACCTAAATTTAATTTTGTGCAGTGAAGATTCGTTAAATATACATTTGATTATCCTTTTTTAATGTATGCTAAAAATTATTTTCCTTGAAAATTGTATATTATTTATATCCTTGATTGAAAAAGACATGAATATTGTATCAATGTTTTAAAAAATAAAACACAATTCATTTGTACTACTTCCACATATTTATAATGATCAGGATTGGTTTCGCTCATCACAAGCATTATCATCAGTTGATAATGCTCGTGATGAGCGAAACCGGTCCTGATCATTATAAATATGTGGAAGTAGTAGAAATGAATTGTGTTTTATTTTTTAAAATATAATGTCTTTCCACCAAGAATTGACAGTTAACACCTTAAAAGTGATGGTATCAATGGTTAAAATTTGATACTTTTATCATTTCATTACTTTGAAAAGGTTCTAATTACACTTGACCCTGTTTTGAGATACGAGCGTTTGAAGTTGACTGATCATAATTTGTATTTTGAAAGAAAAAATGTATTTTTAATTAGTGAGTTAGTATATATTTAAATATATAAATATTTTACTTGTTTTTTATATAATTTATTTTGACTAGCTCTTATATATTAGGAAACAATGAGTATCTAAAATTTTAATTAGAACTGACAAAAATAATTTGTTTGAAAAGGTTTTACCGAATATTCAAATTTTATTAAACAAAATGTTCTGATTTTTGAGATGTTTATTAATATTATATATTATCATGTCTTGCTGAACCACATAAGCTAACAATAATATTATAATACAACAGAATAATAATACACATATACGTTGAATGATTGAACGAACTACGGTAACTTTCGTCAATAAACACTAAAATAGAACGATATAAGGGAAAGTTAAAGCACACTCTAACCATCGAGGGACGAATGTTCAACGTGACATTAAAACCTTTTTAAAGAAACTGTTCGATGTATATTTCCTCTGTGAGATGATAATATGCAGTTCTATCGATTCATAGAACCTTATAAAATATATTTATGAAAAATAAATGTGTGGATAGAACTCCGAATACTGCTTACTCGCTCATTAAGCAATATATGACTCTGAAATCAACGTATATGTGGCTAATACAACATTTTCCAATCAAAAGGTCATTTTAAGCTAAAATGTCAGTTGGAACCTTTTCAAAGTAAGGTAACGATTTTAAAAAACCTCGTTTACCTCAAAACGTCATACAATGGAGTTAAACCACTATTATTCTACGTGACACATATTGTGTTAAGTGAAGAAAATGTTATACTCACATTGGTTTCCTGCCGATACAGAAAGCGACGGTATCAACGAGGTAAGCTGGGACCATGTGGAGGAAAAATGCGTAAAGTTGGTGAATCGTCTTATGCTTGTTCAGAGTGAAGCAATAGCACCAAACGGCTACAATCGTCGGCAGATCCAGGCCATGTTTTTCGACTAAACTCATGAATTGACCTGCAAAATAAAATTACTTATAAGTATTATATAAGCCAGTGATCACTAAACCACCATTTACGGCACATTCATATACCTCGTAATGTAAAATTAAAATATAGCATCAAACAAGTGAGTTTACTGGTATACTAAATTTGGATTATTGAGATTTTGTACACTTCCATGTATTTTGTCACTAACGACCCGGGTTTCGCCTTTCGGCATCTTCAGGCATTCGAGCACACGAATGGACTCGAACTCAGTTCGCCTGCCTGAAGATGCCGAAAGGCGAAACCCGGGTCGTTAGTGACAAAATACATGGAAGTGTACAAAATCTCAATAATCCAAATTTAATATTGAAATTCCATCAAGCACCCTCAGTCGATGTCTTAAATTACTGGTATACAGATGTTACTTAGAATAATGGTGGTGTAATTCCAGTTTTTCAAGTTTGGAGATTAACGAGATATTATAAAATGATAGCAGTGTCAAATTTTAGCTATTAGTATAATATGCAAGTCTATTTTAATTGAATATAAGCTTACTTTGACGAGGAACATTATAATGTTAGCGAATATTCATTTCGATAGTTATGGTTAATATGCAGTCGTGGGCTGACAATACGTAACAAGAGGCTCGTGTAATCTAGACCTAGAGATTCCTATTCGAATATTCGTTAATCAAATATTTGGGCAACTGTACGAATACTATTTAATAATTTTTAATGAACTATTTTACAAAATCGACGAAAGAGCACGTCACAATTTCAAGAACAATAATGAACACCCTTTTGTAGTTGCTTTTTTTTTGTCTTCACCCAACTCGGGCGATATCAGTATCTTAACATGAATCAAAACACTCAAGTTTGACGAATGACTCGGAGCTTAAAAAAATCCTTTAAACATGCCGTAATTTCAGTATTTAAAAAAACACAGTTAGAGTAATAGAGCCTCAAATATTAAATATTGTAATACTATGGAACGGTATTGGAATGTGTATATTGTCTCTATCTGGGAGTATATCATTGATTTAGAATTTGAATAAATGTGATTTTTATTATAAATAAGCTCATTTTCTTACAAATTTTAATAGACTATAAAATTAAAATTGAAGTTTATATAATATTATGTTATTATTTATTCTAATGAAAATTTTAATGTTATTTTCATAAATACTTTATAAACGATTTGAATAGTTTCAGTTTTACTATTCGATATTCTAGTTGATAATGACGAATAGTTGGAGACCCTACTCTAAGTGTTTTGCGATGTTTCGGGGAACGGGCGGATTTTTTTATTTTCCAACTGATTTTGAGACCAATTTTAGATAAAAATTCACTAACACAATCAACAGTTTTACTAAATGTATTTGTTTTGAAAAATGACGAAAATGTAAATATTTTGTCTTTTTATTTTGCAATAGGATTTAAAGATATTGTTAATAATGAAGTTAAATAAACGGTGAAAATATGTGACAATAATAAGATGACAAATAAATTAATGTTGAAATACAACACATGTCGTTCACAGCAAACTGAGCTAACTAAGCAAAGAACACAGAACACTGCATTTAAATTGAAGTTATTCTTAGTAAATGGTGGTACAAAGTAATATATTTAATATTAGGAATTGTCTTTTTCAAAACTGTGTGTTTTTAGACGTATGAGTATCCTAGTGTTTATCGTCTTCAAAATAATTTAAATTGTGTCCTTACCCCATGTAATAGGTCTGTCATTTGAACTAACGTAGTTATATATTGGAACTTTTTTCTCTTCGGGTTGACTAGCAGTTGTACTTCCAGCGTTAGTCACCATCGGTTGCTCTTTGTTCGGTGCGTTGTGATTGCTCCCGATCTAAAACGGTAAAACATTTTAAAAATGTTGTGTAGCTTTTATCATTATGATACGTAAGAAAAAACATATTCAGACTAACTATATCAAAAGGTTATTTATTTCTAACGTAAAAAATGATTTTAAGTCTTAACATTAAAACTGAATGGGAAGTGGGATTATGTTTTCCTACCGGGCGTGGGTTGGGGGTTAGAAACAAACGATAGTAGTACTAATTACAAAATTAATTATTAGATTTTTGAGGTGAAGCTATTTATTGAATGATGATTTAATTTTAATTTTTAAACGTTGTTTATTTACGTCATATCCTGCAACGATAGTTGCGTTTACAACGTAGTCGATTGGGACCATTTCAGCAATTACTTTGCTGTCGCAGTGTAGAGTTCGGAGTAACCCTATCCCAGCGCCAACAACTACCTGAAAAAATGTATAAAAAGTTATTACTGAAGTTATGATTATTTCCATCAATTATATTATATCAACATGGAAAAAAAAAAAAACGTTATATAAACAGAATTATATTTTGTTTTAGGTAGACAGGAGTTTTCTATTTACCCCAGTTGGTCCATACACATTGTCGATCCATCCTCGTACAGGTTCTCTGTATGACGCGATTACTGAAAAATTTAATTAATTATTTTATTACTTTCACTTACAATTTTTTTTATTTTCATTCTTTTCAGACAACCTCTTAAATTCTATTTGCGTGTATCAATAATTAGAATTAAGTTATTGAGTACATTGACGTCAACTATATTAAGATGATTTTTTTCTAGAATTGAAATTGAATAAAAAAAGTATAATTTCAACGAAGAAACAACCAGTGCGCTCTCGCTGCAATTTAAGCAGCGAGACTTTTAATTAAATTTTGTTTCATCGAATTTTACCTTGAACTATTTAACGTAATAATCCATTATTAACTATTTGTTTACTGTAAGAATTTATAGATGTCGTCAGTTTTCTTAATAATACAAATTTAAAAGAATAATACATATGATATATTTGCATTTTTTTCCATGTTCGCTTCCAGCGTGGAACATATGGCCTCCTAATGGAGGTATGTCAATAGAAATTTTCTATGAGAACTGCTTGTCACTCAGTTGCTTAACCTCTCTTTTTTCGAAGAGAGTATGGATAGAAGGGTAGGGATAGGACAGGAATAGTTGTGTTGCTAATCGCTCTCGCTACGCCCCGTTTTTTAGGATCGGATAGGTGGGAGGCAGTTTTTAAACATCACAAACACTCAAACTACGAACAGAAGTTAATAAATCGATTGAAAGATCAATCTATGAAACTGTCCACTCCGGGAATTACACCCGAGACATCCGTAATCGTAGCCAACGACCTTACCAACTGCGCCACGGAGCCGACGTATTATGACAATAAAAATAAAAATAGTAATAACACGCTATCTGATCGATTAGAACATTTTTGAATACATAATCGAAGCTAATCTCTTTTTTATATTTGTCAATATTCTTAACATAATGTCTTGTTTTTAGGTGGCGTATTTTCTTCTGCCGTAACTGCATCGAATTACTGTGCCCTATGAACTGTGGCTGAAAATATGACAACCAATTTCAACAGCGCAAGCGCCAGGCGTTTTGACACTCGAGACAATAAATTACAACCGAGAGGGCACATTTGA
This sequence comes from Himalopsyche phryganea, assembly GCA_022494535.1. Taxonomy (NCBI): domain Eukaryota; kingdom Metazoa; phylum Arthropoda; class Insecta; order Trichoptera; family Rhyacophilidae; genus Himalopsyche; species Himalopsyche phryganea. The sequence goes on along the minus strand of JAGVSL010000125.1, from coordinate 724,869 downwards.
CAATTTGCTTCAGAAGGTAAGAAAACCATATCCCCGAAAGATGATTATCTTAATATGTCCATTCATATTATGTATCTGTTTTTTGCTAAAAGACGTATATAATAAAGTAATTTTTTGTTGTTCGACTAAGTGAAAAAATATATTTAATAAAATTTTACTTTAAATATCACTCAGAAAAAGTGACAGAAAATGTACTATGTGGTACATTACAAAAATCTTTATACATTCATTATATTCAATATATTACAAATTTCGTTCATTAAATCGAACCCTTTTCTGCGAGTTTTTCTTAGACATCATATTTCGGTAACTTACAATAAAGTCGTCTTAAAAACGTCATGGAGTAAAGCAGTTAATAATGTCTGAAAAACAGGTCAACTCTTTGCTAGAAAGGCTTGAAAAGTATACTATTTCTATGAAGAAAATGCAATAGTGTCATCAAATACTCTGTGAATGCAATTATTGAAAAAAAATTCAACAGTTCATTAGATTTAGGCGATGCTTAACGATTAACGATTTACACAACGTGGGCAAAAAACCTACTATATCCTCTTAAGACTGTAAAAATATCCACAGCAAGTGATCGAGTATGAATATCAACAGTCACAAAAAGGACATATTAATTTACGAAAACTTACTAATAGCTGGTCTCATCACGGCCACAGGTAGTCCATGCGACAAGTCTTTGACTATCGTCTCTGCGATCATTTTTGTATAGGCGTAAGTGTTCGGGAATTTGTCAATCAATCTGAAAAATAAAATCGTAAAACCATGAGTGAATTAAATTTTATTTATATATCGTGACATCACAGTTGTGCTATATTTATAAATCTGAGAAGATTCGTTTATAATCCAGCTTATAAAGAAGACATACTAAATTAGCTGACCGCAGAGTTGAGAGCCTTTAGGCCCTCATGCGTCTAGGGAGGGTTTTAAATATTTTTTATTTTTAAATGTTATTGTTATAGAGAATATGATATAGCTATTACTTCAAGTAGCGCCGGGTGCTTCTCGAATGGTCAGCGTCGTTGGCTAAGAAAGAGCACAGCGGGAGCGAATAATTAACCGCAAGTCCTGTCCTAGCCCTATTCTTCTACCCTAACTTTCTTATAAAAATAAAGTGTGAGCAACTAAGTTACAAGTATTTAGTTCTTGTAGAAGAACTTCTGTTGAGATACGATTTAGTTAACAAATATAAGTCACTATGACGCGCATAGTAATAGCAACTAAATGAATGTTCACAGAAAGTTGCATTCACACATTTGAATTTATACGATTTTTCACAGAGTAATATTATTAACCAGAGTACAACTCACCACTAGATACTTTAACACGAAGACAATAATTTATCCCAAGATTATAATGCATAGTTAAAACTTCTATGATTTTATTTTGATAATTTCACTCGCGTTCAACTGACACCTCTCGGATGAATTGAATTTTCTTCGACCAATTTTCTTTACTAAATAAAAATATTTATATATATATATAAGATTAGATAGCATTCACTGTTAGATAGATGCAACTAAGTAAAAGCAGATTGTTGTCCTATTGAAATGCTTGCTGCAGTCTGCAATAGTTAATGGCGATTTATTCTCTTACTTGTGAGAATTCCATAGTTAGGTTAGGTTACATAGGATCGTTTACTTACATCGGTGAGATTTTGTGAACCATTTCTTCATCCATAGACTCAACCAGGTCGATAAGTTTTTCAGGCCTCATAGGTGGATCATAAAATCTGGAAATAATTAAATAAAAATAGTTTTTTATATTAAGTAAAACTTGTGTTCTTCAACCACTATAATTTAAACTATTTTATTCTCACAGGACAAGCTAACTAGTCGTTAACTAGCCCCATTATTATATCCTTACCCACTACGAAAGAAGACACTCGTGACTGAATAAAAAAACCAGTTCTTATAAACGAACTTATGCTGAGATGGTCGATCATGAGTCCACATGCTTATTACTAGGAGCGGACATATTAAAAAAAAGTTATGAAATATTATTAGGAAGGCATCACTAAAAAGGTTAAATTGGAAAATTCATTCACTTGAATGATACTGACTGTCAATTTTTAGTAGGAATACACTAAATTAATTAAGAAAAAAATATATACTTGTTCCACAATTTCATGACACGCTCCGGAAAAATTTCGATGAGCATTTTTAAATGATAAATATCATATTGTCCACACTGGCAGCGGATACAGTAGAAAACAAAACTTACATTTCGTCAATATCCTTTGAGACACAATTGGCGTAGGCCGTACTGATGTGGACAAACGCTGACAAATTTGGCATCTTTGAAGCCATCACGAGGGCTTCTCGAGCGCCCCTCACGTTCACTCGAACTGCCTGACGCAATCTTTCGTCGAAGCGGACGGTGGCCGCACTGTGGAAGAACACGTTGACCTGCGTAGTGAAGTGAATAATGAACATTTTTTGCAAAAGGGAATCGGTACTGTTTTTAATGATCAAAATTATTTGACATGGAAAAAGAGCTTAATCTTATTGAGAAAAATCAATAAAAGGTATGTGTCATAAAACTTATTAAGATTTAATGAAAAATACATGAGTATTACTCCAACCTCTTGAGTAACCATATTGTAGTCATCGTCACTCATCCCCAGCTTCAACTCGCCGACGTCACCTTCGACGATGTATACTTTCTTGGTGAAATCTGGTTGTTCTCTCCTTAATACTTCGTACAGCTGAAAGAGGATGCATCATTATTAGTTGTGTTTGAATGCTCGTCTTTTGCCGTCATGGTTCAGATTGAATTCTAATTGTTATTTAAACGAAGGAATAGCCAGTCTTTATAGAGATGAAGGATTGAAGACAAGAGTATGAATGATAAAATAGTGCTGACGTATATTACATACATAATTTTATATGCAATTGTTAGATAACTAATATTAATACATGATTACTTAAACTATTACAAGAATTACTCCTTATCATTAAATTTGCAACGTATTTTTACTTGTAGTCTTGGTCTTTTTATGATAGTATTTAAAAAGGGTCAATCGTGCTTACGAGCGGAATGACAAATTTTCGATCGGGACAAAATTTGTACAATAGCTGTTGATTGAAGTCGTACACATTTATACGCGGAAACAAAAACAATCAATCTGGTCAATATTTGTGACAGGGCCATAATATTTAATCGATAGACCGAAGAAAACGATACATCGGTGAACGATGAATGCGGGATTATTTAAGATTGTTCTTATGGGTGTTTGGCCGGGACTATAAACAATGAACGATAGATGCGTTCCACTGTATATTGTTATTATAACTATGTATTAAAAGAGAATATTTTATTTACTGGATCTGCAAACTGTTCCTTGAATCGTTCCGCAGATTCTTTGCCTTTCTTCGGTCTTGCTAATAGGTACATCTTATTTATTCCTGGACACGATCTGAAAAATTAAAAAAATCTATTTGGGTACGTGGTGCTGTGGCCAACGTCGTTGTCTTAGGTTAGGGATCTCATGAATTCAAATCCCAGTACTGGCAGCTTTATAAATTAAATTTTCAATCGATTTATGACACCAATTCATAAAATAAGAGTGATAAGCTGGCTTCTAGTTCTCTCTTAGCCCTATTCATTCCATCTTCGAAAAAAAGAGGTTGAGGAATTGAGCAACAAGCAACTTCTTTTGAGAAACCTCTATAAGGAGTTAATTTGCTCCACATTGGGAGTGGACATGGTTAATATATATTTTTTAATTATGGAGGTATCCCAACAGACGTTTTCTACTATTGTAACTACCGCTTGTTACCAGTAGTTAGTTAATCGCTCTCACTACGCCTTGTGCATAAATTGATTGACAAATCAATTTATGAAATTTCGACTACTGGAATTCGAACCAGGGACGTCATTTATAACGAAGCTGAAACACACATTTATCGAGTGAAAATATCAAACCGTGTGAAAGATGCGTTAAAATTACACATACTATAATTTCTAGTGTATCCTCGATTTAATATATTCTTTTATAATTGACCACTATTGTCGAAACGTCTGAAAGATTTATAGTTAAATTTGTGATTAAAAAATAAATAATTGTCTGCAACATCGAATGATTAGTAGCTATTAATCGAAGATAATATCAGTTTTACCTGATTAATTTTTCTATGAGAACTTTTCCCAAAAATCCAGTTGATCCGGTGACAAAGACGTTGCTTCCTTCGTAAAACTGCGCGACCGGTGAGTGGCTGATTTCTTCGATCATATCTCTGTACGAGATATCCCCGCCTTCCCTGGAACTGGAACCCATGTTGGAGTTCGTCTAGCTGAAAAATTAAAATACAGATGAGCTTTTTTCTTTACATAAAATATTACGAAAGGTGTTTCTTAGAAATAATTTATAAAAATTCCGATGAAAACAACCACTACACAATTTGTGCAAATAAATTCACATCCGCTCTTATCTCTACTTTATTGCAGAAAATACATGTTTAAATATGTCTGTCTGTCACAAGAACTCCTTCCAAACAGTGGACGTAGCAACGTAAAATTTTCAGGTGTCATTATGCCTCTCATTTCTAGGTTAACTGTGCTATTTTCGACTTTCCAACTTTTAACATTATTATTAATTGATGACTATATTTTGTGGGAGTTACATGACTCATGAACTCCAGGTCACGGTGCAAGAGCTAAAAGTTATGATAAACCACTTCGCTAACCCAAAAGCGATCTTCATCAACGGCAATCAAATCGAGGGGGTCAACAGCTATGTCTATCTTGGACAGCAAATGTCTGTAGATGGAGGCATAGATGACGAGATCGTTCGAAGAGCCAAGCTAACATGGAGTGCATTCGAGCGCTTAAGTAATATCTTCAAGAGCGACCTTCCATTATGCCTGAAGCGTAAAATGTTCGACCAATGTGTGCTATCAGTGCTAACATATGCTTGAGAAACATGGACTCTCAATATAAGAGAGGTCCAAAAACTAAGAGTGGCGCAATGTGGTATGGAAAGGAGCATGTTGGGCATAACGCCAAAGGACCGCAAAGAAAACTCATCATTATCAATTTTAATCATAGCTTAAGGATGGTAAGTGAGTATGTATTATAAGCAAATCTTATCCTCGGGGCTCGTGATATCAATGACCCCTAGCTTATATTGAGTGAATTAACCTCGCTCTTTCTGATGAGTAATGCGGATATTTAAATAAATGAACATTTCTATTGTAACTCACACCTACTTTATGAAAACACAACTTTATAGTTTAACGTTTGATATATTATGCATAATGATAAAAATACGACAATGTTAAGACAGGCATATAAATTATTATCATGTAATCATTGTATTCCAGTGGTGTACATACATTTTTTATAGAGCCTGCATACACTACAGCCGAGTCCCAAACCTTTTTATCTAATTCCGCTCCAAATTTGCAGCATATGACCTTTTTATGGAGTCATCCTAATAGAATATTTTCTACGAGAACTACTTTTTCTCGAAGAGAGTAGGAATAGAAGGATAAGGCTAGGACAGAACTAGATTAGCTAATCGCTCTCGCTACGCCGCGTTTTTATGATCGGATGGGCGAGGGGAGGTGGAGGTAATTTGTGACATCACAGACAACCATGCGAACGAACATAAATTCATAAATCGATCGCCAAATCAATTAATGGAGCTTTCCGTTCTGGAACTCGAGCCCGTGAAATCCGTGATCGAAGCCAACGACGTTGACCACTGCACCACGGACCTAATTAGGGATTTCAAATATTCGTTAAAAATAATTATTCTAATAGCAGATATTAAAACCTATTCAAATGTACGTGTAAATTTCCTCATAATATATTTGTTAGCTAATAACTATTGCTACGCCCCATTTTTAGCATTGGGTGGTTTGAAGGTAATTTAAACATCACAGACATACATGCCTTCGAATACAAATCCATAAATGGATCGAAAAAATTTATCGAATCTCCCCCCACCGAAGCCAACGACGCTTACCACTCGGCTACATAGACAGTAAAGTCTGCCATTGTATGTACATAGAAATCGACTACTGCAATAAAAAACGCATTCTAATTTACAATAATATAGTATTGAAAGATGGTCTTTCTTTATTTGAAATTTAATTACTATTAATATATTATGTAGGTGGGTCACTGTTTTGGTTGAAATCACTAAATGTGTTTCTCAGACATTCTCAATCATTCTAAGAATTTTTTAAAGTGCGACCTTTTCACATCAAATTGCTTTATAAATCATTATAAAATCCGGTTCCGCACGCCAATTCGTCTGGTGTAAGTTCGCCTCCGTTAGGTTAGTCAGTCATATTGTGACGCACAGGGTCATACTATCTCATTAGGTACTCCGCAATGCCGGTATTACTGAATCCGGGTTTCCGTTATTTTGACAGTGTATTACAATACTAAAATACCGATCTGATATTTTTCCCATGTCCTCTCCCAACGTGTAGCATATGGTCTTCTAATGGAGGTATCTCAACAGAATTTTTGTATGGCAACTGCTTGTTACATTTTATGATTAATATTTATGTAATTGAACCCGAGGCATCCGTAACTGTAGCCAACGACGCTACCAACTGCGTCACGGACGCCGACATTTTATAATTTGGTAAAATTATTTACTATTATATTCCAACAAGCGTCGAATGTGATAACGGTTTTTTTACCACAGCATATCTTAGATCCAATAAAGACAGATTCCCGCATTAACATAGTAACCTTTTTATGGAAATATTTTAATTCAAAGAAACAAAATAATAAAAAAAGTTATATACATGAAAATCATGTAAAATTTACATGAAATTCAGTACATGAAAAATTATGTATTCTCATAAATCGATTTATGGATTTCTGTTTGATGCTTTGGATGTCTGTGATCTCTAAAATTTAGCTTACCACTAGTCCTGTCCTAGCCCTATCCTTCATTCCATACTCTCATAAAAAATAGAGGTTCAACAGCTGAGTAAAAAACATTTCTCATAAAAAAAACTTCAGTTGAGATCAGTGGCGGCCGGTGACAGGAATATTAGGGAGTGCAAAAAAAGATTCACATATTTATGTAAGAAATCCATCCTCCACATATTGGATTTTGAAAGTACTATTAGACATATACGAAAATATAAATCTGATATTGGCGATATCAACTGTTTCTCTTCACCAGGGTTTCCCAAACCTTCCCTGCGGATTAATTTCGACGGACCACCTTTCTTCTTTTTTTTTGGTAGGTAATATCAATATGAATTTGAGTACGTCTAAATTTGTTGCAACCCTAGCAGCATATACAACCATTCCAGGTTGTCGCGGATGATAGTTTGGGAAACCTTGTCTGTCTTTAGCCGTGGTATTTCTTAAAATGAATTGATCCTTTTTAAATTTTAGAAGTAACACTCACTTTCGACGGAAGTCATCGATATTGTATAAATTATTTGTAATGGCTTAACGATTTAGCTAATTACTACATTTTTTTTTATTCGTGAAGAGTTGAAGTATAGACAGGGCTCCAACGACATCGTAAAAATCTTCTCTGCTGTATAAACCAGTTAGTTCAATTTAAGTTTAAATTCCTCCATGAAATCGTATGTTAAGGTTACCATATTAATGTCTGCAATTGGAATAATTCAGTATTAAGCCGGAAATTGTTCGCATAAGTATTTTTTTGGGGAAAGTAATTTGTAGAATTCAATATTGAAGAATATAAAAAATATTAGAGGAAGGTGTATTACGAAACTGAACCAGATACACAGTTGAATATTATGGAATAGGTAAGGCCAGCCAGGTAAAAACTCGAAACTATCCTATTTTAAATATTCAATTATATCTACTCGGTATTATACACGATCATAGTTATAATTTTATAAATTGTATTCATCACTCCAAAAGTTATAATTGTAGGTAAATATTATTCTTATTGAAGAGCGTGTAGTTAAAGAATCATATCGAAATTAGATGGCTTACTAAGCTTGTTCCACTGCTCTTTACATTCTTACAAATGACTGTTACAGGTTTGTAAACTCAAACGTCAAATCGCTTTCGGGCACGTTCGTGAATTTCCGCCAGGGGGATCAGCGCTCAAAAACAGTCCATACAAAATGCAACTGAAGCGTACTTCATACTAGTGCAACGTCACAAATGTGTCAAAATACATAGAACATTTCTGACGTCTAAGGAGTGCAAAAGAATTTATGCTCCTACCGCGTCATCGACCGACTTACCGCGTCATCGACCGACTTTCATGCGTATTCTGAATCGACGCAGAATACGTTTGCTAGTCGTGTTTATTGATCATCGTTTCCTGCAATATTTTCCTATGGGAAACACGAGGAAGATTTAAAATTAGTGAATTGGTATAATTATTATATTTGAATATCGTTTATTAATGGAATATTTTGATGGGACTTATTGGAGTGCATTGCACCCTTTGCTCCTTTACAAGAGCCGTCCCTGGTTGAGATGAACTCAATTAAGAGTCCATATCTACACATTGGGGGTGAACGTTGACGTCGATGTTGAAAAAAAATACGGGTATGAAATATCTAAATGCTGGTATTGATTGCATTCTTCCTGCATTGCAATGCCTTTGTTTATTATTATTTATTTTTGCATACCTGGTATTTATATTTGCAAACCGAAATACCGGTATTTATTTTTTCGTCTGGTATTATTGCAGTCCCTATATTTCATACGCCACACCTACTCTTCAAACACGTTTATATGACTATGTTTATGGCGCTGAAACATATTTTTGTGTAGCAATATTAATTTATCGGTTTTCCCTATTAATTATATAGATCCTGGATTTACAAAACTGAATAAAGCTCATGGATAACTGTTAATCCTTGTAATAACGACATTGAAAGATATTTTTTAGTAAAATAAGAAGGTACTTTTACGGACAAGATTTTGTCACGGTAATGTACGTTTTATGTTCGGCTATAATATTATATTATGTACTGTGTAATGTTAATGTATCCCTAAAATTAATGGGTATTTAAATTAATGAAATACTGTGATTTTAGCCAGTTGGGAAATTACTGAGAGCGTTGAATTTTTGTTTTGGTCTCATACATGAATTTATGTAAAATTGAAGGATCAAAATGGAAAACCGTAAATTAAAAAAAAAAAAAAATGCATTTATTAGAGTGTCCGTAATATTCTCGTTTTAAAACATACAAACCACCAAATTGAGCGTGGAAGAGCCAGTGTGTAAGCCCGCTAATGATATAAACGAGCAAACGCCAGTATGCTCTTACATCTCGCTCACGCCCTTCACTTAACATGTGATTAAGAAAGAAAGAGAAACATCCACAGCATGCGCCTAGTTCGTATACGAGTGCTTGAATGAATTTATGATGTGTTTATGCGATCCTTAATAAGAAGCACTTAGACACAATTAAAAAAATAAGAGGTAGGTTTTCTTGCCAGAAGGCCCTTTTTCTTTATTTGTAATCTCACGAGGTCACGTCCAAGAAATTTCAATTTATTTTAATGCTTACAATGAATTAAAAATAATAGATTCAATCAAAACGCTTCAAGGTGTCTACCTCTCATCCAACCTATCATATTTCTCTTATCCTTTTTGAAGACTGAGAGGTAGGTCGAGCGATTAACTGACATCATTTCTATTCGGAGTCAACGCGTTCGACATTAAATAGAATATGATTTAAAAAATATCGATGTCCTCATTTTTTTTTTAAAATCAATAATAATTTGATATGTTTATATAAACAATGTGTGTATACGTATTTGTGCCAAAATATTTTTAATATGTCAAATAAGAAACACAAATACTTCGCGATAAATAAAGTCGATGATATTTTTAATAAATGGGTTATTACAATGAAAACCACATTTTTATTGCACGTTCCAAATTGTTAACAACAGACCGCTCCTCTAGTTTTAAAAAATATGGAATGGCTATTATTTATTTATTGTCATTATTTATCAGAAAATCTTTAGACCAAGGATTTTCATTGGGCAATATTATATTTGACAATTAGGCAGGTACTGTGCAATAAATAACGAATTTTATGTGTTCATAGATCAAGCAGTGTAATGTTCATCAAGGTTAATCCGTGTTCGATGGAAATCATTGAACAGTGACACACCAAAATATTCTATAAACGTGTATTACAAATATAACTCGTTTATATAATTTTGATTAGTAATGTTAATTGAATATGGTAAAAATAACAGTATTTAGTTATCAAAGAATTTTATCAGTTTGTTTATACTTATTACGGCTTCACGAAATAGTCAGAAGTATGTTAAAACTTAATTTAGATTTTAAAAATAAAGCTAATTCCACATCTTTATTATTATAAGAATCGGTTTCGCTCATCATGATCATTATCAACGAAAATTCGTTCCGATTATTATAAAAATGTGGAAGTAGTACAAATCAAATTGTGTTTAATTTTTAAAAATAGAATGCCTTTCCAAAAATAATTGTCAGTTAACGTCTGAAAATCAATTATTTTAGCCTACCTTTATATGTATACTGTTATGGAAGAGATAGACAATATTATATCATTTCACTTATTCCAATATCATAACTTTAATTTACAATTAAAATATTTAACGTACAACTGTGTTTTTGAGTTACATGGTATTATTAATTAAAATCAATATTATTGTTAAACACTATTATATCGTCCAGCATACCTTTTTCGCGAAGGCTAAACTAAGAGTACTATAGTATAACCAACATTACTTGGCCGCTAGTGAGGGCGCCACAGTTGCATTAGGAATGTTGCCATATTCAACCAAAATTATTTGTTTATTAACAAAACTTAAAGATATAAATAAAAAAAATACTTTTAATTGAATGGAACTTTTAAATACTGTCTTAAAAATATTTTTATATACTTCCATAAAAAGTGTGAAAAATAAAATTGTGTAAAAAATTCAATTACAACGCTATCAATTTAAATTTTATGTTGAAAATGATTTTCCACAAAGTAAAGGCTGCATCTATAGAATATTTAAAAATATATATATAAAGTCTTTATAAAAAATACAAAAGTATTTAATAACGAATAACTTGGCAACACTAAACTTTGGTTGTTTTGCAATGGCGGCCGTTGGAAAGTGATGGAAATTATTGGTTTTCTATTATGTTTTTACGTTCGCAGCACTGACAAACGTTACATATAACTTCCCGGGCTTTCCCAATGATTCGTTTGGAACTATGTAAATGCCGTGGCCACTTATTTCGACTGTATTTTTAATAACACAACTGTTTGTACACTCGTTTTTGACAGTTGCTTAGGAAAAGTGTTAACTTACGATAAAATTGTTTTAAATTCACGTCACCAAACTTTAATATTTATAAATCAACAAGAAAAAACTTTTTTGATAGTATAACACTATCCTTAGGTAAAACAATAATTTTGCAAAAATGAATTATAATTGATATATTAATACAACACTATCTTAACGTAAAAATAATACTCTGATAGTTTAGCAATGATTATCAAAAGTAAACATGAATTTTCTAAAAATATTTATTTTGCATAAAATGGCAATTGGGGAAATTTATCCTGGAGCGAGGATGTTTTGAGAAAATCTAATTTTAAGATTTGAGATTGCAAACAAAGAATAGGCGATATGAATATATATATATATTATGCATTTGAATGACAGAATATCTCCTCGAATACCCTTTTTGGGCGTACAATATGTTTACAGCATAAAGGTATGATGCAGACGAACGTTTTGTGTATGTTTACTCAATTTTGACAACAGCTGGACATACAGTATCTTTGTAGTAAGACATCGATTTAACTATTCGCTATCTATAATTTAACTGACAATTAAAAATTTGAACTATTTTTTACAAATGTGAAGAGAACTTGGTCAATTTGGTTTATTTATGAGCATTTTTATGAATATGATTTATATTTTTAAACGAGCGATTGTGTCCTTCGAATTTTGTTTTGTTTTTTTTTGCACCAATATTCAGCAATACGCATGTCGAGGGCAACCATTATAGCTACTATTCTATTCATAATTATAAAAGCAAAAAAGTGGTTTAATCCTTTCATCATTCTTTTCAACGCTTGTCGTATCATGTTTACGTAGGCCTAGTAAATGATATATCAAACTATAATACGCAAAAAATCAATGCCAAAACGTAAATATCGATGGCCAAGTTTACTTATTTGGTCTGAAGCTGGGGGGCGCCTTAGAGTTAGTCGCATTGATTTGGTCGACTCGCGTGCGTTGCAGGCTGTTAGTTTTCACACAAGTAAGACACAGTTTTCAAGTGCCTTAGACAAAAAAATTAAAATACTCTATGCCTGGCTTGTCCAACCCGCTGCCCAAGACAGCTGGTAATGCAGCCCAAAACAAATGATACATTTTAACATAGTGTTGCGCTTTTTTTTCATAGCTTGATCTTACGATGCTCGAGCACACCACGCGTTATAACTAATTATCCATTCGAAAGATATTTCATTTGAAAATAATATCTCAAATTATTTAATAGGATGACAAGCAGGAAAATGCTATGTTACGTATCGTTGTTTAGCGCAAGAATACAGCATCATTTTCCTACTATAGGGTGGCAACATTTGCGAACTCACATTTTCTGTAAAAACTTTGAAATGCTCTGAACATATTGCACTCAAAGTTAATATTTCTTCTCCTGTAAAGTAAGGTAAAACTGACTTATCAACTTCTGCTATCACGTCACAGCCACTGCCATATCCCACTCAAAACCACGCCTTGGCGTCGCTTTTTAGCAACGCGTATAATTGTGAGCAGCTTTTTTCAAGAATGAAGAATAAAAAAAGTTAAATTGGAAACAAACTTTTAGAAAAAAACAGGTTGAAACATCCCATTAATTTTATTTCACCCGCTTTATGTTATTTTTATAGTAAAAAATGTTAAAAAAAGACGAATATTAATTATTCGATGTACATATTTAATATGTATGTGGCCCAGAACGATTACTCTTAAATAATGTGGCCTAAGATTATCAAAATGTTTGACACCCATGCTCTACAATCTCTATAATAAATGAACTATTTTATTTGAGTCTAACATTTTACATTTAGAGTCATGTCATTTAAATATATCATAATAATATTAAAAAAAAAACTTTGTAAGGTAAAGTGATTTAAATTCTGAGCAACCTGTTTCAGTATATTTATAAAATGGTATTTATCATTTTATTGTGAAAATATTTACGAAAATCTCGAGAAAAGTGTTGATTTGGTACACGTTCAACAATGTACATTATCTTATGCCAATTTCATATTTTAAGCTATTCATTTTATTCCAAAAATAGATAGTAAAATTTCCCTGGCACTAAACGGGTCCATACTGATAAACGTGATGTCCATATAATGTGATGAAGTAAGTAAGTTTCGACATAAATTATTTGCCGAATTTTGCCACCTATCAACACACACCCATACTCTCTCTCTCGTCGTGCTTTGCGTTATATACGTAAAGATAGAGATATCAAGAAAAATAGTTTTTTGCAACAGCAACCAACCGGGCGTGAGCGAAGTTTTCGTGGCGTGTTTTTTTAATGCATTTAACTTGAGGAGTTACCAGATTTGTACCTTAAAGACATCGATTATCAACAAATAACACACACAAACGTTTATTTACTAACTAATTAAAAATTTTTATCACGTCATGCTAGTTTTGATATCAGAAACAAGTAATAGAGGTCGATCAGTGACCTAGGTTTCAGTGATCAGTTTTTTTTTGAAATATTATAACAGAAATCACGAATAAATATCTCTTCCACGTATTTATTAAAGTTAATAAAATCCAAAATATTTAAATACGTAATAATATTATGCTAGGCCTCTAGCCGAACATACAAAAATCTCTGTAAGGATAGTTTAATAAATTGTTTTTTTTTGATAAAGGTGTTAACTATCCATTCTTGGTGGAAAAGCATTATATTTTAAAAAATAAAACACAATTCATTTGTACTACATCCACATGTTTATTATGATCAAGACGGGTTTCGTTCATCACGAGAATTATCAACTGATGAAGTTGATAATGCGACGACAGTTGATAATGAAGTAGTACAGACAAATTGTGTTTGATTTTTTTGAATTCAACATTCCCTTCCAACTTCCAACTATATACTTCCGATTAGCTCGCTACAACTTCTGTCTTAGCCCTATTCTTCTATCCTTACTCCCTCCAAAAAAGAGGGGTCGGACGACTGAATAACAAACCGTTTTCGTAAAACAACGATTGTTATTCCATTAGCTCAGTTCTTAAGTAAGTTATTTTTTATTAAATTGGTATTTTTTTGCATATATTCATATTTTCACTATTATTACACTTCAGGATATAAAAAAACATTTTGTTTTGTTTTGAATTATTTTTTAGAATTTCAAAACTCATATTTTAAAATGTAAAAAGATTTTTTTACCATGTCCGCTCCCAAAGTGGAGCATACGGCCTCCTAATGTTTTCTATGAAAACTGTTTGTTACTCAGTTGCTCAACCTCTCTTTTTTTCGAAGAGAGTAGCGATAGAAAGATACGGCTAGAACAGGACTAGTGGTTAGCTAAACGCCCCGTTTTTGAGGATCGGATGGGTGGGAGGGAGTTTTTGACATCACAAACATTCATAATTACGAACAGAAATCGATTGAGAGATCAATTTATGTAACTGTCAGCACAAGAGATTGAACCCGAGATATCCGTAACCGTAGCCAACGACGTTACCAACTGCGCCACGGACGACGACAAAGAAATAGTTTATTATTAATACAAAAATTAAAACTGATGACTTTGTTATTCCACTGGCTATGTTATAATATGTGACACGTGTTTCGCTTTTTTGAGAAGCATCTTCAAACTAACTAAATCACAAGGTTCAAAATTATTCACAACATAAAAATGAAGGGTGGGGTGTGACCGTTTCCTTCTACCGGACGTGGGGAGGAGGTAAGATACAAGCAATAATTATCGTTATTAATAAAAATTTCACAATAGAGTTAGTCTTCTCGAATTTTTATTTTTTTAACACAGCCAGTAACCTTAAAGTATACATTTTAAATTTAAATTTGAATTGTTGAGATTTTGTACACTTCCATGTATTTTGACAACAAAATCACAAAATCTCAATAATTATAATTTGATATTGAAATTCCATCAAGCACCCTCAGTCGATGTCTTAAATTATACACCTTTTAAATATTCACATTCAGTTTTATATAAATAGCTTTTTTATATTTTATCAGCGGATTATGCTCGCCAAGCGCAAAACCAATCCTGATAATTATAAACACGTGTAACGTGTAAGTTATAAGAAACAAGTAGTGTTTAATTTTTTAAATATAACGTTTTTCAACCAAGAATTAACAGTTAACAACTTTCAGTTTCTTAACGACTCAGTTCGAGTCCATTCGTGTGCTCGAATGCCTGAAGATGCCGAAAGGCGAAACCCGGGTCGTTAGTGACAAAATACATGGAAGTGTACAAAATCTCAATAATCCAAATTTAATATTGAAATTCCATCAAGCACCCTCAGTCGATGTCTTAAATTATACTTAAATTATTTGAAGTGATTGTATAATAAAATTTAATTTAAAATCCACATTCTTTTTTTAATGCCGATTTTTATGAGACTTAATGATTTATTAGTTTCATAAAGAATAATCGAATGTATTCCGTATATATCCACATATTTAAATTTACAAGCCGGTGCAAATAAAATGCAAAAATAAAGTTATGCCAATTATTCAAAATTTTCAAATTGTGTATTCTGTATTTTATGATAATATGGTCGTTTACAGGTAGGTATATTATAACATATGTCTTGTTTTTCTCCAAGGCTTTGATAGTTGACACTGAAACATAGGTTATTATCCAAATAAGTAAATTGAATGTCGTGCTGTCAACACTGTGTGCAAATGTATTAATTTATTATTAAAAACAACACGGAAGAATGAAGTATTAGGAAATGTTTAGTTATTAAATTTCGCACACTTGTATAAGCAAGACAAAGACCACTGATGAATATTAAGCCACGTTTAGCGATCTAACATTTAACGAGGACTTCTTTTGAGTCAATAGCTTGATATGTGTTTTGAGATAAGCACAAGATTGAAAATATAGACAAATTGTTCTTAACCTTATTGAATTCATGGCTTAATTATTATTCAATAATTTCAATTGATTGTATCGATCGTCCAGTTTACCAGTCAAACAACCCCAAAAAAATTGAAATTTAGTTAAACATGCGGTTATATTTATGTAAAATTGTGCGCTGTATCTGATTCATTAGCGGTGTCTATTTTTGAACACCTGTTTTTAAAATGTATATAACTTTGGTACAAATCAATAATATTTTTGGTTTATGTTATTATGACCATTTGAATAAGGCTATTCCCATTGTCTCAGTAATGAATTGGACGATCGATATATATATTATATTTCCAGCCGCAATTGAAAACTATTGTTATTAATCAATTACAATCGTAATTCAGAAGAAATGAGACACAGTGACGCAAATGAATGAATCCCCCCCCCCCGCTCTATTAAGAATCACTGAAATCCGTCCATATGAATCCAAGCTTCAAGGTTTCCAAGGCTTACTTATAATATATATTTCACAAATCTGTAATAATGAAAAAATACTATTATCTGTTTGTGTAGTACAAGCTCAGGAGTGGATCTATGAGGGATATAGGGATAACTACCCTCACCCCTTGAAAATTATATTTTAAAATTGAATATTTTTTTTTACTTTGTAGCAATTCAACTGTAAATAATATAATAAACAAAATATCTACCAATATAAAATTAAATTAAAAATTGATAACTTAGTTATTTCACTTGGTTTATCACTAACGTGGCGCGTTTCGCCTCTTTAAGAATCATCAAATATAAAAATATCTACCATTAGGTAATATTAAAGTAATAACTGAAAGGCATCGGCTTCGTGGAGCAGTTGTTAACGTCGTTAGCTACGGTAACGGATGGCTCGGGTTCACGTCCCGGTGCGGAGAGCTTCATAAATTGTTTTTTCAATCGATTAATGGATTCCTGTTCGTGGGCATGAATGTTTGTGATGTATAAAATCCCCTCCCGCCCATCTGATCTTAAAAAACGGGGGATAGCGAGAGCGATTAGCTAACAACTAGTCCTGTCCTAGCCATATCCTTCTAACCCTACTCTCTCGTAAAAAGGAGGTTGAACAACTTAGTAACAAGCAGTTCTCGTAGAAAGCTTCTGTTGAGATATCTCCATTACGAGACCATATGCTCCACACTTGGAGCGGACATTGTTAAAAAAAGGAGTAATAATTGAAAGATAAATTTAAAAAAAATATTCAACATCTTGTAAAAAAAACATGTTTTATGAAAATCATCAATATTCATCGATTTAAAAAAAATTAAGTATTTTTTTCTAATGGGGTCATTAAAGTAATTATTTTCAAAACTTGTTTTCTCAATAGACATTTTTTTATATATGATATAATATTATATAAATATGATGGTCAATGTCATTGAATTTGGTCATGCAGCTCACGAGATATTTTCCGAGTACGGACGGTTTCATAAATTGATTCTTCACCCATCTGACCCTCAAATTAAGGGGCCGCAGCAAGAACGATCAGCCAACCATTGTCTCTTTCCTAGCACTATCGTTATATTCCTACTCTCTTGAAAAAAGAAAGTTTCAGCAACTGAGTAACAAGTCGTCGAAAAACTACTGATAAGGTAAACTCCATTAGGAGTCCATGTGGTCCACATTGGAAGCGGGTCTGGTTAAAAAAAAACTCTTCTCCTATTTACATGTGACAAGTATCCTTAGTGCATCCATCGCAAATATGTGTGCCATTGTATTATTGATTTAGACAGTGAGTACAAAATGTATTAGTGCATCTAATTGCGGTCGCATGACAACACACGAGAATGCGTCGCGAGCTATTCTCGGCGTACTTTACTATTTCTAATCAGCGAGAGAAATGTCATTCGCGGCTATTCACTTTCGCACTTAATTTAGAAACGCGTGATGCCCAACATGCGATACGGGCTAAATACCAAGCATGAAAACAAAGGAGTTTTTTTGTATATATACTATATTTTAATAAGATTCTCTGTTAAAGAACATTTCTTGTATAACTTACTTAAAAACAGCTGTGCTAAACAATATGATTGTCGTTTAAGGTGTTGACTGTCAATTATTCTAAAAGGAAAGGCATTACATTTTTAAAATAAAACACAATTTATTTTATATTAATTCCACATTTTTATAATAATCAGGTCTGGTTTCACTCATCGCGAGCATTATCAACTGATGGTCCACATTGGGAGCGGTATAAAGAAATATATATTATACACCACATGGTAGTGTCACTCTTTAAAATTCGCCCAACACAAGGTGTTTTTTTAACATATGAAGTTTATCTCGATAGTTTTGTTCTACTTGAATTGCTTCCTATTTTCTACCTCATTCTTTGTTTTTTTTCTATGAAAGTAAGGGTATAAAGATAGAGCGAGGGTAGGTCTAGTGACTATTAAATCCTTCCCGCTAATCCTTTAAAATGCTAAACTGCAACAAAACAACACATGAAAAAAATAAACCATGTAATTTTTGTCGTAACTGTTGATGAATTAAATAAATATACAACACAGTTTTATTGGTCTTCAACAAGCGTTGAAAGTGATTGGTCTAATTTCTTCTAACATGCTTTACTCGAGTGCACCGAAACCTTTTCGCACCAACGGCACACCTACTCATTAATATTTCGTGGCATATCATAAGCAGAAATGTAAATTTCGTAAACAAAACTTGCTATTAATTAATTTATTTTTATTTGATGAATTTGAAATAGTAAGTTATATATTTTTTAATAAATACGTTTTACCTTTTCAAAGTGATGAGGTAAAACGTTTACACGCAAATACAAAAAATCAAATTATAAAAAAATGTATTCTTAAGGCTCACTTAAGGCTTAATACGTTGTATTAATACATTCGTTAATTGTTTGTAATAATTTCACAGGAAAATTTCACCATCTCGCCATCAATCCTTCCCAATTAATACAGCAATGTGTGATTTCTGGGGTAGGATTTTTGTGTTTTACACACGAGACAAGTCCCACTTTATTTCTCATCATTGCAGTTCCACTACCGGTGGAAACAGTAATACAATTATTTCATTTAATATCAAAGTAATACAATATTTGTTTCGACGAGAATATTTTCAGTGAAATTCTTAGTCACCGAATGGCTTTATTTTTTTTCTAATATGAAAGACTCGATTTTTCTCATTTTTGACGTACGGCGCCGCGGCACACCTGGGATCATCTCTCGGCACACTGGTTGCGGAGCAATGCTTTACGCAATATAGAATGGCGGCATGATTGTGACGTTAATAAAAAATAAATTCGTGTATTTCGAAATGGCATTTTGCTTGACGGGTTTATAATGACCGTATTCAAAAAACATCTGACTCTCCCCTGCGCATATTCTGGACCTTCGTTAGTGTTCATTGAGAAACTCCACTTTGTAAAGTATTTGCTAGTTACATAATAATTATTAATGCAATTATAAAACCAGCCGGCATGATGGAAATTTTGAAGTGTGAATTGATCAAGTGACGATAAGCCTTCAACGAACACTATTATAAACATCGATTACTGTAATTACACTTTGCATCGTTATAAAACCAATCGTCATTGTGATTATTATATCAATATGTTTGACTCACGAGAAACAATACCGTATTGAATATCGACTAACGAAGTCGTTATGCTACGGCAATATATATTTTATTCCAGTGTTATTATGGAGTGAACAAACTTGAAACTTTGACCTGTATTATAATAGCTTCATCATCAGTGCCCCAAGCAAAGTTGATTTAATCTGTCAATTAATTATGTTTTTAAGTAAGTTAAGATTTTATGTAACAATAATAATATAAGAAACCAGATGGCAGTGCTACTTGTCAATTCGCTTAACACTCTCACACACGCACTCCCCTCCAGCGCGTTACAGATAGACAGACAGAATAAAAAAATCATGAAAAATATAATAAGCTAGTTTGGTTTCGTGGTGCAGTGGTAAACTTCGCTGGCCTCGGTTACGGATCTCGCTGATTCGACATGGCTGTTTGTGATATCTAAAATTTCCTCCCGCCCATCCTAAAAATGGGGCATACCGAGAGCGATTAGCTATCCACTACTTATCTTTCTATCTCTACTGTCTCCTAAAAAGAGTGGTTGAGCAACTGAGTAAGAAGCAGTTTTCTTAGAAAAACCTATGTTAAGATACGTACAAGCAGATATTCATAAATCCTTGAACCTGAGACATTGACCAACGACCTTGACCACTCCACCGCAGATTTCTTATACAGCACGAAAAAGGGTTAATTATATAATGTAAGTTACAAGTGCAATTAACTATTCAAAGCCCTTAATATAAAAATCAAAATAATATTTTGTAATTTGGCATTCATTCTATTACAAATATCAGTAATAGATCGTAAAAATATGAAAAAAAATATAGTACCGAAATAATTAAAATATAGTAAGAAATGTATGTTACTTAATTTTAGTAGGCTAAAAAATATACAATTTGATTACAAATTGATAAATTAGTTATTAACCAAGTGGAATAACTAAGATATCAATTTGTTAAACAAGTTATCAATTTTTAATTTGATTTTATATTAAAAATGAACTTCCACAAAGTTACCGCCGAATCCATAGATAATATTAAAAAATATACATTCGATCACTAAATCAACCAGTTTTTTGAAGTTTTTTTTTCAAAACTTAACAAAAAATGAACAATCTTAGATGCTGTCGGTAGAGAATGACCAATGGAAATAATCAATTTGAATACATAAATTGAAAAGATGGAGCTTAGCGACTCTTAATTTACATAGGCGATCACTTCTTTGATTATAGCACGTGCGTAAATTAAAGTAAAATTTCGAATTTTTGTTGTTGATAGATTTTATCACTGTGTGTTTACATGTTGTATTCTTATTTGTCGGCGTCCGTGGCGCAGTTGGTTTCGTCGCTGGCTACGGTTACGGATGTCTCGGGTTCAATTCCCGGTGCGGACGGTTTTCATAGATTGATCTTTCAATCAATTTATGGATTTCTGTTCGTAGTCTGAGTCCTCCCTCCCACCAATCCCATCCTCACGGGGCGTAACGAGAGCGATTAGCTAACCACTAGTCCTGTCATAGCCCTATCCTTCTATCCCTACTCTCTTCGAAAAAGAAAGAGAGGTTGAGCAACTGAGTGACAAGCAGTTCTCGTAGAAAAAAATCTGTCAAGATACCTCCATTAGGAGACCATATGCTCCACATTGGGAGCGGACATGGAAAAAAAAAATCTTATTTATTAATATAATTTAAGACATCGACTGAGGGTGCTTGATGGAATTTCAATATCAAATCTGGATTATTGAGATTTTGTACACTTCCATGTATTTTGTCACTAACGACCCGGGTTTCGCCTTTCGGCATCTTCAGGCATTCGAGCACACGAATGGACTCGAACTGACGCTCGAATGCCTCATGCCTGAAGATGCCTAAAGGCGAAACCCGGGTCGTTAGTGACAAAATACATGGAAGTGTACAAAATCTCAATAATCCAGATATCTTATTTATTAATTGAACAACACAGCATAAAGCAGCATAACCAATACCATTTCAAAGGCCATGCATAATTAACATAAAGCACTTTGGAAATCAAAAGAAAATTGAATTATGCAAAAACGGTAATGTCTATCACGTTTAAGATTATTTAATCAAATTGTTCAAGATCAATAACAAATATTACACGTAACAAAATTAATTAGTCAGAAATTAAAATCTTAAGTACCTCATACAAATTAATTAATAACTAACTACTTATCAGAAATCAAAAGTCACCCTCATTAAAACTAAATTATGTTAGAGAATATAAAGAGTTTTAAAATAATTCATAACAATCAACAGTGTAATTATCAAATGGGAAAATTTTACAATAAAATTTAGGACACTTAGTAATAAAAAGTTAATTAACGTTCAGTCTAAACAGTACATTTTTCCGTCATGAATAGCTGAAATAAGTATGTAATTAAATTTTTAATAAACCAAATTAATTCTTACAAACAAAATTAAAAAATACATCTTCAATAAAAGTTTGTTGATAAAAAATAATATGCATAGAATAATAAAACGGTTACAACAAATGCGAAGAAGAAAAGATAATTTGTATCTATTGATTTCTTGTTTTTTTTTTAAATATACATTAATCAAAAATGGAACAAAAGAATATAATTAAATGAACGTTCATCGCTGAATATGTCCACGTCATTTACATTAGACAGAACACAATCGAACATCGTAGAAGCCTGACTCTTCTGAAAAAGGCAACAATAATTTCTCACGCGCCTCAACCGCAAGGTTGGCGGCAGATCTATTCCAAAATGTTAAAATATCTATAATTACACAAGACGAATAAACCCATTCCAAAACTTTTTTTATTTACTCGATGAAATATTTCTACAAATTATTTTTGCTAAAATTATTATCATGTTCAATTAAATGATTGTTTGGATTATTGAGATTTTGTACACTTTCATGTATTTTGTCACTAACGACCCGGGTTTCGCCTTTCGGCATCTTCAGGCATTCGAGCGCACGAATGGACTCGAACTGACGCGTTCGTGCATTCGTGCGTTCGAATACCTGAAGATGCCGAAAGGCGAAACCCGGGTCGTTAGTGACAAAATACACGGAAGTGTACAAAATCTCAATAATCCAAATTTGATATTGAAATTCCATCAAGCACCCTCACTCGATGTCTTAAATTATATAAATGATTGTTATTGTGTCTGTGGTAATGTAGGTATACCTGGATAGAAGTCAATATAAAAATACGATTAGACGTAAAAAAGTCATGGGTTATTTTAGAATTTTCATTCAGGTCGAGGAAAAAGTGTTTAAAAAACTAAACAATTTACGTACGGCGTATTAAATGATGCAAATGATCGCTTATTTACCATGTACTTAATATGCAAACATTGAATGCAACAAACGAAAATTAGTTATTCAAAATGTCACCTGGTCAGAGTACATTATACATGAGAAAATTGCCATTATCAATTAAGGATATTACGTTTTATTTAAACAATAAACGTTTATCGTTGCCAAATAATTAACTATCCATTGTTGTGAAAAGTTATGTATTTTATAGTGCAGGGCTACTCAACCAATAGATTTAAATCAATCGGTCGATTGCGGCGTATTTTCTAGGTACAATTTTGTATCACTAACATTCATGTTTACGTAGATTTTATACAGGTTTAAACACTGTTATATTATTTTTTTCCAAATAAATTCACGAAAACTATATGTGAAAGCTATTTGTTAATTTTTGAATAGATATACCATATTGACCAGACTATAGGGCAACCCCCGTTTGTACAAAAGACAGAAAAATATTTATTACTATCTATTTGAATACATATGTATACCAATAATTAATTTTGATATTTGTCACTCAAAAACCTTTGGTAATTCATTTTATAAAAAATCTTTTGTTTGAGATTCGAATATAAGGCGACCTCCCTAATTTCGTGAAGCTTTTTTTTAAATAAAATAAACCTCGTCACATAGTCGGGCTAATACACTTTTAAAAACATAATACGTCCCTTTTTACATGAAATCGTTAGCAATACTTCACATCTATTTATCGATATTTTTAATGTTTTAGATAAACAATACTTTTCAATAATGTTTTAGAATTTTCGAACGATCAATATTTTCATCATTTTTTAAAGAAAAATAAAACCTGATTCGTTTTACTTATTCCACAACTGTACAGATTGATCAGAACCGGTCACGTTGTTCGCGCCCAGTTGATTAGATCTATTGAAAATGCTTATTTATTGAGAGAAACCGGTTCTGGCCATTTAAAATATATTGAATACGTGCTAATTGCGTTACAGTTATATAAAGTATTGTGGTTTTTTTACATGACGTTTTTATTACGACTTTTATTTGTTTAATGAATATATGTAGATCACGAGATCGCACTAAAAGTAGCTTATATTTACAAAAAGTTTAAGCATCCCTGGTACAGCAGTAACCTAATGATGTTTACTTACTTGTAATTCATAGTGATATGATAAAATCAACTTCCTATCATCGATTAAAAAATGTATTTATACGATTCTTTAATATGCAAAATCTATACGATTCACGCTATCGTGTGAGAAGGTCTGTGATGCATTTTTTATCATCTTTTGCTGTTGTTATGATATTTCATTGGTAATTATTGATTCATTGACGGATTAGGCATCAATACCAGTCCATAGCGTCCTTTCTACTTCGATCTCGTGGACTCAGTTAGTCCAAAAGCGGTGACCTTACTTACATGAACGCAATCGCAACGCAGTTTTCCCGCTTTGAGTACCACAGGCGTAGGGAATTAGAATACTGGGGTATATTTTCGATTTCGGGATTTCGAAAGTTAAAAAATAAATCTCGCAATTATAAAATGCGAAATATAAAATGAAATGTTAAAACATAGTTCGAGTCATGCCATACAAGACGAAGACTGATTTTTTTTTCAACAAAACACAATAAATAGTAATATTATATGATTTATACAAAACTTGACCAGACACGAACATGAATCATAGTTGTAATTTGTAATAATAAGCATTCTTTCTCTTAAAAATTACCATCGAATGTTTTCAAACTAAAGTTAGAAAATAGTCACTTCACAATAGTCAAATAGTCACTTATGATTCTTACTGTATTCACGACAAAACAAAATGTAATGTTTCAAAAAGATTTTTTTAAATTTTCTAAAAATGTTTACGATCTTGTGTTGACCTGAGTGCCACCTATCCTGTTTTTTAAATGTGTGGTGCTATTGTTGTATAAAAATTAAAGACAATCTCAGTTTTGGAGGAGAATAAAAATATACAACAATAAAAGGAAAATGATAGTGATGACACTGGTGGCTGAATCAATAATCTCGAGTCGTCACTCGTCGGCTTCCAGGATTTTGAAGGACACTTTTCAACCGTTTTCGGTGAATACGCTACTATATAATACACACAGCCAGTTATTTATAAAGCTATTTTGAGTACACATCATTGATAAAACCGATATAAATAAATATTTTTTTGTAATCCTAACAGATAAAAAATGGATCACGGATTCTTATGACGTTTTACAAACAGGAAAATTAAATCGATGTACCAAAATGTGACGTCAGTTCACAAGGATAACAGATGATCAAGAAAATTTTACGATACACAAATCCATCTATCAATAATGAAAAAAAATCATAAATAATTACAACCCTACACTCGTTCGTTTTTTTAATAAATAGCAATGGCCGAGTTGCTAACGTTGTTGGCTTCGTTTCCCCATTATGGACAGTTTCTTAAAATTATTTTTCAGTCGATTTATGGCTTTTTATTTGAAGACTTGAATGTTTGTGATGCCTAAAATCCCCTCCCACCTATCATAAACTAAAAGCATTTCAATGACAACTGGAGATTTTATCGTTAAACAATAATTTAAACAATTTATTATGTTTAATAGCTGAACCATCCTTGAACCGCGTGTCAGTTAAGAAGATTTTTGGAGATGATTTCATTTTTGATTGTTTATACGGAGGTATAAATAAGTATTTGAGATATTGGCTAGTTGTTAAGACAAAACGATTTGAAAGTATTATTTGATTAATGTTGTTAGTGGGACCTTTAGCTGAGTGGTCAGCGTCCTTGGCTTCTGTTGTGGTGCTCACGGTTTCGAATCCCAGTACGGACATCTTAATAAATTGATTTTTCAATCGATTTATGGATTATCATTGAAAGGAAAGTTCACCGACTGGAAGGTTCATCGTGCCGCAGTTTTTCGAAAGGATAATTCACCGATTATACAATGATGATCCGTAAAATCATGGGTCATGTTTTACTCACAGATTCCTCAGTTAAAAATAAGTCAATTACTTGGTTAATTACTGTGTGTTTTAAGAAAAAGTGAAAACCTTGAAGTTAAACGTTTTTTCGGATGCAGGCGGCGCTCAATTTGATGGTAAAAATATAGGAACTACGCTGAAAGACTTTGTAGGCTAATTGAAAATTATAACAGAAGTAATCTTTTAGAGTTTTTGAGAGGTTTTATTACATCGACGCTTATTATAAGCGTTGTCCGTTATCTTATAAAAGTATTATAACATAATAATTATCAAAGTAACTTTATATAAATAAAATATTTCTTTATAATCCGTAATTATTCATAGAGTATTCAAAACATAAGAATATTTATTTGCACTTGGTTCCTTTATGATAAATACATTATTCATGACTTAGCATATTGAAAGGAATAATGTAAATGCACCAATTGACAGTCTGTAGATGTTTCTTAAAGAGGCGAAACGCGTCACGTTAGTGATAAAACAAGTGGAATAACTAATGTTATCAATTTTTATTTTATATTAAAAACTAACTTCCACAAAGCTCCTGCCGAATCCATATAAAACAGGGAAACAACTGTTGGTTCCTTTATGCAAAATGATTGCAACGGGTGTCTGTATGTAAATCGTTATAAAATAAAAAGGAGCCAACTGAATAATTGATTAATATCCTAAAATATATGGATTATTTTTATATTTTTACATAGTAATAGAGTTGTATTAATAATTGCCATAATATTCTATAGTTTTCACATTCACAAAATTAACCAAAAGCATTTAAAAACTTGTGCAAACTTTGAAG
Source organism: Himalopsyche phryganea (assembly GCA_022494535.1). Taxonomy (NCBI): domain Eukaryota; kingdom Metazoa; phylum Arthropoda; class Insecta; order Trichoptera; family Rhyacophilidae; genus Himalopsyche; species Himalopsyche phryganea. The sequence goes on along the minus strand of JAGVSL010000125.1, from coordinate 698,138 downwards.
CTTAATATCTCCATTTGGCAAATTTGCAGTTGGTTCCCTTATGTTTATTCCTATCCAATTGTAGAATCGGTGAATTATCCTTGTGACAAATTGCGGTGCGGTGAACGTTCTAGTCAATGAATTGTTATCAGTGAGCTTTTCGCCTGTCAATTGCAGTAGGTGAACTTTCCTTGAACCCGAAGCCATGTATGTATGTCGTGTCTAAAATTTTCTTCCAACCATTCGATCTTAAAATAATTATCTCTACTCCACCAGCCTTCGTAGTTTCTCCAAGGTCCATCTGGTTGGCAGAAGATACAGGCAGGGTTCAGGCTTCTCTGAGGCATCCGCATCAATTTGGATATGCTAAAAGGCTGGTCCGTCCGTTCTCTTACCTCCGATTTCCTGACAAAGTGAAACCACCGTATCCCTAGTATTCACCGCAAGCATCTGTTTTTGTAGCGCACATGTGCTTTAGTGAGGTACGATGACTTGCAACCGTAAAACAGCACTATCAGAATGCATGCGTTGCACTTGGTTTTGACTGAGTATAACCGTGAGTCCCAGGTCTTTCTCATCGAATTGCATCCGCAATGGGTAATAGACCCTTCAATAGAAAAAAAATAGACAATGAAACTAATAGTCCTTTTAGATCGTATGTTTTGTAGCTAAAATTGGCGTTCACTGAGCTATTTATAGTACTGAACATGCTATTGTATACAATAAGTTATTGGGTCATCATCTATGTGATTACTTGATTATTATAGAATATCTACTTTAATCCATTATGTCGATACACACGCCTTAAGCGTGCTTGAAACTTGATCGCCTTGGCCGAATGGTAACGCTCTAAGGCTTCTGTCCTAATTTCGTTTCGTCATCAAAGGTATTTATTTCTGATAAAGCATTTGCATAAATCGACTTTAATCAATTTACGAATTTGTTTCCAAATACTCATATACGGGCGTAAAGTATTTTCGTTTCTAACTGAATATTAAACATTATGTTGAAATCTTCCATTTAGGGTTAACGTGCTACAATTTTCTACAACTGGGTGGTAAATAATCTTGGGTTTTGAGTTTCGAATTACCCAGTGGAAACTTTCATATTGATGTTTTAGTGAAAATATATTGTACGTTTAGTTTTGCTTGTTTTGGGATGCATGAGAAATATAGGCGGAATAGACATATTATGCATTTTAAAGATACAATATCTCCTCAAATACCCGATTTGGACGTACAATATTTTTACAGCACAACGATACAATGCGGGCGAACGTTGTGTGTATGATACTTCAATGTCGACAAAAAGACATATGTACAATATCTTTGCACTAAGGGATTGATTTCCAAAAGCACATACCTAATTATTATGTGTATAGTGCTTGGGAATAGCAGGGTGTGCATATAGCGATGAGGTTACAACTAGAACTTTGCTAGTGCCATATCTTTCCGTATCCTGTCGGAAGAGAAGGGTTGAACCACTTAGGCGATTGAAAGACGGATGAGTTAAAGACAGGTCACAAACACCTTTTGTTAAAACGCTTTATATATTACTAGTGAGTACCCGCATGCGTTGCAATGCCACTCAGAGAAAGAAATGGTTTTTGTTTTAATTCTGTTTATTGAAGTGCTTTTGGATTAGAGGTCTGCACGGGCCGAAATTTCATATAATTTCCCGGCCCGTGCTCAATATCCCATTTGTTACCCGAACGCGTCCCGAAGCCCAGATTTATTTTTCTCATCCCGAAAAAAGCCCGATTTTTTTTCAATATAGTAACTCATTTATACTTTTCAAACAACACCTCTTATTTTTACACGCATAAATTAGAAGGCTTTCCCGAGATGTCGCTGTCTGTACGTATTTGATTCTTCTTTTTAGATTTTATATTTAATTTTTTTTATCCAGAAACCTTCATGGGTGTGCCCACAACAACTCACCAAAGTTTCAACGAAATCGGATGAATGGTAAAGAAATGCATAGAGGACAAACAAACAAACAAACAAACATTCATTTTTATATATATAGATGTGTTCTCCATCTAACAATCGCTGTAGCGTTTTCAATGCCAGAACGTTAAAAAAGGAATGTTGTCATTATAATTTCATAATTGCACTAAGCACACAGATGAAGAATCGACAATTACAGTTATTAAATCAACGGCTTGCAAATGATACATGTAATTATTTTAATCATAAGATGACATAATTTAAGCGCCATTTTGATTAATGGTCGGTTGTTATCAGGGCTGTGTTCGTTTAAAAAATCTACCTTATCTTGCCTTACGAGTCCAAAAAAAAATCACGCATGACCACGTCACGCGTGCATCTTTCTTTTTAACGTTGTTGAAAAAATATTGCGTGTGATTCACTTTTATATACGTGTACAGCTTTGTTACTACCTCAAGTGAATCATAGAAGCAAGCATACATATTTCCAAATTGACAATGATTTAAATTTGTGTAATAATTATTTCTACACAAGAATTTTCTGTTTCAAACACAATATCTTTTAAATTAGGCATGGGAAAACGTTTTGACTGAAGGGCCACATTAAGAATTTAAAATTAACGGTGGGCCGTAAGCAAAATACGTTATTCATTATCGTGAAAAAGGAATTTAAACACAAAAAAGTGGCTCTCTAACAACAAACAGTACACGTCTGTCATCAGTTTGCCAGACCTGTTAAAATAAATAAAAGAATAATAAAAAAGTTCTCGGCTGATTTTTGACCACTCATAAATCGACCCACAGCCCTAGTTGTCTTAAGTCGTAACAAGTGAACCTAATATTTAAGCCAGTTGACCGTGTCCTTGCTACTACTGACCTTGTTTTAATAACACCTGACACAAAGAACTTCCTACCTGACACTGAATTAAATATAAATAATAAATTGTTCTTAATTAAGCGAGGACAAACGTGTAATTATTTTAAAAATGTGTAAAGCATTTTCTTTAAAATATAGGTCATGTTGATATAAACATTGAAGCAGATAAACACGCACTAATACTGAATGGGCTTTTGTGATGAACTGAATCTAGCAGAATGACTGAATCTACTACAAAATGTAATTATTTTTCAATAATATTAAGTACCAAATTTGGATTATTGAGATTTTGTACACTTCCATGTATTTTGTCACTAACGACCCGGGTTGCGCCTTTCGGCATCTTCAGGCATCCGAGCTCACGAATGGACTCGAACTGACAGACAGTAAACAGTGTCTAACGTTTATATAGAAGATACAAATACGACAGAAGTATAATATTTTACCTCGTAAATAATATTTGTCGTATTTGTATCTTCTATATAAACGTTAGACACTGTTTACTGTCTGTCAGTTCGAGTCCATTCGTGAGATCGAATGCCTGAAGATGCCGAAAGGCGAAACCCGGGTCGTTAGTGACAAAATACATGGAAGTGTACAAAATCTCAATAATCCAAATTTGATATTAAAATTCCATCAAGCAACCTCAGTCGATGTCTTAAATTATATAATATTAAGTACTGTATTGTTAAGCACAGTTATGTCAATTATTTAGCCGGGCCCTTGGTGCAGTGGTCAACGTCTTCGGCTTCGGTTACAGTTCTCACTGGTCACAAGCGACTAGTACTGTCCTAGCCTTATATTTCTATCCCTACTATCTTCGAAAAAGAGAGAAAACCTTCTAAAAAATTAAGCAGAATGTTAATATTTCTGGGACAGTGAAAAGATATTTCTTAATATCTTTCTGCTGACTATACTGACTAATTATATAAAATATTAAAATTAAAATTTTGTATTCTGTATTTAATAATATGGTCGTTTACAACAGGTATGCTAGTGCATCGGTCGTGTTTTTTTCTTGTCTTTTCGACATGGCTTTGATAGTAAAGTTGACAATGAAACATAGATCCCAATAAGCGAATTGAATGTCGTGTTGTCAACATTGTGTGCAAATGTAATAATTTATTATTATTTAAAACAACACTAAAGTAAAAGAAAATGTTTTATTATTGAAGTTACCACACTTTTATAAGAAAGGCAAATACAACGGATGAATACGTTTGCTTACTTGAGTAAACAAAAACATTTTTAAGCCGCGGTTAGAGATCTAGTATTTTACAAGAACTTCTTCCGAGTCAATAGGTTGATAATAATTTTGAGATAAGGTAAAGATTACAGAATATAGACTAGTGTTTCTTAACACTTAAATTCATGGCTCCCTTAATATTCAATAATTCTTATTGATTGTTCATTAGTTAGACAACCCTAAAAAAATGAAATTTGAGGTAAATTTTGCAGCTATATGCGCTCTGTCTGATTCAGTTGTAACTAATTGTTACATAGTAATTGTTTATAGAACTCGAGTATAAGTCAATAATATTTGATATATTGTGACCATTCGAGTATTGCTTTTCCCATTATTTTAATATGCGTTATTTGAAGATGTCTGAGTAATGAACTGTAGGAGCGTTGTATCGATTACTTATGCTCTTAAAATGTTACAGAAAAATGAAAAGTGATTAGTATATTTGTTGTTGTTCAACTATCGTATTGAACCCTTCTATTATTTTAAATCAGCTTAATAAAAAACGTGTCACCTGAGTTTTATCTTGTCGCAAAGCAAACTGTTTTATGAAACATCGTTTGCAATTTTCAAATTTTTTTACTAGTACGGCCGTGCATGTGTGACAACGCATTGTATCACTTTTTTCATATTTTTTATAAAATTATTATTATTTCTTCAAATATGGACACTGCACATATCTAACAGTGATTTTTAGCATTCACTTTATTTTTACAATTTGCTTCAAGTGAACGAATTTTGTAAAAAGGTTAATATTTGTAAACAAATCTGTAGCCATATTAATATTGAGCGTAAAAATTAATTTTGGTTCGACTCGTTTTCTGGAATCAACGTCAATAGAGAAAACAGATGAACGTTTTAAAAATCAAGAGCTCAATTTTGAAGTCAATATTTCTAGATAATAATTATTTGAAAATAATGATTTATTTAATTAACATTTTTAAATATGGGCGTCATGCGCTTATGGGATAATCCGCTACTGTAATCCTTTCATAAACCTATTCTTCTGTTTTTAACCACACTGAAAAAAGAAATAATTGTAATTCTGACATATCTTGTGCTGTTTTAACAATTTCTGTTGATATGGTCGGTTAGGAGTCTAAACCATAGACATATCTTTTATAGATTGGCAACTCTAATATTATTAACGAGTCAGTATTATTATATGATTTAAAAAAATGGCTCGAAAAAGATGCATTGATTTGTAGGAAAGAAGGATTACAGTTTTTTAAACACAAAAAAGCTCAGATAAAAATTAATAAATACAGCCAAGTTCTTAACATTAAGCGGACAACATGTGCACGATCGCGACTCTCGATACTTTGTAAATTAAAAGTTTTTTGTTATTATATATATTCATAATTACAAAGATCCGTCAATCAACACAATAAAATGTTGTTTGAGTGATTAATTGGTTTTTGAAATAGCAAATCACGATATGCTAACTTTTTACATGAACGGCTTATTTTTGAGAGTAAATTCCTCGATTAATTTTAGTTTCTATGATTGATTGTGATAAAGTCCACGTCAGTTATTTGCTATATTTTATTTACCGTTTTGGCCTGCTAAATTATAGCTGTAATAATACCTACATAAAAAATGAATTTTTTGTAGCTCTAATACAACCGTTAAATAATGATTAATGTATTTATTCGTTTATAAAACATCTGAACATAAATGTTAGTAATAAAGGCACTTCAACCACAATTGCGGTAATAAACAATATTTTTACAAACGCTTAATAGACAATGGCCGTTTAACGTTAATGAAACAAAATCAAAATCATGAATCAAAAAAAGTTAATTAAAATTTAGTTAGCATTCGTAAAAATTAACTGATAATAATTTATGGTGATTATGGATGTAATAACATTTCACGTAGGTATTTAAAACATGAAGTATTAATTATTCTATTGAAAACGGCAAATTTTCCTAGATAATAATTTGCAAGTCCACCGACAGAATATTTGAATTTAAAATAAATTTAATATTTTTGAACAATGATGTCTATTTTAGTCATGGCTGCATGCCTGTCAATGGCGATTTCACTGGGAAGATCTTTTAACAATGTTCCACGGTATTGCTTCGGACTTCGTCATATTTCGCGTGGACGTGAGTGAGTTCAGACGAGCATTATTCTTTAATGTATTAAAGTAAATTTAATCTGAGCTTACTAGGTTAACTTTGTTGCTAATTTACAATGTTTACTATGTTTTAAACGTTTTTTACATTGCAAGATGCATTTTTTTTTTATAATGTATACCTTTTGTCGGCGTCCGTGGCGCAGTTGGTAGCGTCGTGGGCTACGGCTACGGGTGTCTCGGGTTCAATTCCCGGTGTGGACAGTTTTTCATAAATTGATATTTCAATCGATTTATGGATTTCTGTTCGTAGTCTGAGTGTTAGTGTTATCTAAAACTCCCTCCTCAACCCACCTATCCGATCCTCACGGGGCGTAGCGAGAGCGATTAGCTAACCACTAGTCCTGCCCTAGCCCTATCCTTCTATCCCTACTCTCTTCAATACAGAGAGATTGAGCATCTGAGTAACAAACAGTTCTCATAGAAAAATTCAGTTGAGATACCTCTATTAGGAGGCCATATGCTCCACGTTGGGAGTGGACAATGAAAAAAAACTTTTAAAATGTGCGCACAAACGCTTCTATCCTGAAAGAGCTCCAATTACAGGATAGTCTCTCAGCCATATAGGACGCTTACTCGAGAGGCTCGTCATCACAGGAAAGGTTGAAGGCTGAAGAGAACGCGGAAGGGCCGCAATACGCTGGAGTGACCAAGTGAAGGGCGCCACAGGTGTCTCCTTACCGATAGCTCTCAGAGCAGCGGAGTGCAGGAACGAGTGGCGAAGGATCGTCAAAGGCAAAGGCGGTAGGCGGGCGTTACGACTCTCACTCGTGAGGAATGCGACTAAGATGATTGGATACATAAAGAAATCCATCCGTCCATCGAAAGAGTCCATCTTCTCGACAGCTCTCGAACATACGGAGACCGACTTAAGTTCTCAAAGTGAACCATTTCAGTTCATTTTCTTATGTAAAACATTGCATGAGATTGTGAAATCATTGTGCAATATGTCATGTTTCCAAAACAAAGTCAGAGAATTTTATAAATAATTCTTTGAACCTTCTTGGTTTTTTTTTTATTGTTGTAAAGGTGAGACCACGAAGTCATCTTGTAAACAAACCTATGATTGTTTAATATAAATGTTTTTATGATTAACGACATTTCCGTTCAAAATACTAAACTTAATTGCTATTCTTTGAAGGTCGAAGTATTTAATTTTAATGGCCAATACACCAATAAACTATGTTATTTTTAAGGTGATGAGAAGCAAATAAAAAGAATTCATTAAAAATATGTAAGTATTTTTTCACGCGGAAAGAATTTAAGTAAGAACATCTGATATGATTGTCGGTGAATTTATTAAATGGGTGTGCGTATTACTTTTTGTCAGAGCTCAATTGTTTGGGTGTTATTTATTAAATAATATAGTGGATAATCACTATTACTTGATATTGAACAGCCATATAAAAAATAAGAATATTTGATAATTAGGAAGTGTTCCTTATTTAAAATAAGAATGTTGAGTATATCAATTTGTAGTAAACAATCCGTGTTGCTACAATAAAATATTGAACTTATAACCTTCTTTGATCTCCATTAATAATTGAAACCAAATTAAGTTTTCCGCCAATGTTCGGTAATCGTTTACTGTACATATGTATTTAATATATTATTAAACAGATGAAAATGCTCATTAGGTATTTAAAAATTATGAGCTTTTATACCGGTTAAAGCTTTCATTCTTAGATGAAAGATTCAAATTTCCAAAATAGGGTATTTTATTTATTGACTAGTGAGTACCCGTTATGCGTTGCAATGTCACTCGAAGAAAGAAAGTGTTTTTGTTTTAATTTCTGTATATTGAAGTGGTTTTGGACACATTGTTTTCTGTCTGGTGCGTTCACGAATAAATCTGAAGGTTTTCCGAGATGTTGCTATTTGCACGAATTTGATTCTTTATTTAGATTTTAGATATATCTGGATTGTAAGATTGATTTTTATATATAATAAGACCTACTGTAAGTTAAAAATTAAAACGTTGAGAGTCGGACTCGGGCCGGGCCGGGCATAATTGTACTATACCTATGTTCTTCGCGCAAGTGCAAGCAATAACTTGACAAAGTTTTATCGGAATCGAATGAACGGTATGGCAGTGCATAAGTTACGAACAAACCCACATTGATTTTTATATATTAGATTATGTCTGTTTATGCCGTGATGTTTTCAACCTCTTCTTCCCTGCCACCTTCTGATATTGGGGTGGAAACAGTTGGCAAACAACAAATCCTCTTCTCAGTCCGTGCTGTTATCTTGTCTCTGTTTTTTTAAGAGAGAGTAGATAGTAGCTTGCAATTAGTACTGAAAAATACTTTTTGCTTAAATATTTGATGTTTATACGCCCCATTTTTGAAGTGAGCATTGTCAAAAAAACAGATTTGTCACAGGTCATAAAATTAAAATAATTCATACATATTAAAACGAAAGAGTTTTGAGATATAAACGACAATATATAAATATATGGTTAGCCTGAATACTATAATTGCATCTGTAAACGTAAAAATTCGAATTAAAATTGTTATAAAGTCAACATAAAAAATCACTCACGGTTGTACTCTGCCAGAACCAAGTATCACCTGTTCAACGCATGCATATTACTGCTTTACGGTTGCGACGATTACAAGGGGTACAGTGGTTAGACTTTGTGAGGAACTTAAAAGAAGAGGCAAGAGAGTAGTCTAACCAGTCTAAAATAAAATAAAAGTGACGATGGACCCAGCTTGGACGTGTCTCTTCTACCAAGTGGATGAATTCCATCGCCCTGCAAGGCGGTTGAGGACCATCCATAGAATGTACTCGGTGAAACTACGGGATCTGGGACGAATCAAAGGTACTGGCGAATATCATAGAAGTGTTCTAGTAACAGTGTGCATAGAAAAAAGATTTATTCTATAACATGTTCGTGGACAAAAAAAACATGAACTGGTTTCATTATCTTTTGCACACTCACTTTAATTAATTCTGAAAATATTCACTGGTCAAATATTTAAAAAATAATCCTTTTGAACGGAAATTTAAATATTTATGAATCGGTCATAAAGCGAGTGTCAAGTATACGCATATAGTGTTTAAAATTAAACACTATATGCGTTTCAAAGTTCCAATGTCAATTAAAATGAATATTCTAGAATTTTCTTTGACAGTTTGAAATTTAATGCTTCACTAAGCAATCAAATGTCATTTATCAATTTAAACTTATTGTAGTGACAATGATTTATTAGGGTCCGGAAACGGTTCCGGTCAGTAAAACTCAATAAATATATATTAAATGTAATATTGTCAATTGTTTACAAATAATGAATATGTACATTTAGCGATTTTAATGTTGTTTCTCACTTAACTCTTGTGAAGTCAATTACGATATTGGTTATTTTTAGTTTCAACCTAATAAACATGTATATGGAAAATTCAAAAATCATTACATTCGGCGTAATGGTGTTGAGCCTCACTGACAGGACACCGTTTGTGTCCGGAAACCGATACATCTGTGAATAAGACTGATGGATTTGAAATCATTTTTCTGTAAAAATATCTGTCGGGTCCGTGGTGATTGGTTTTGGTTACGGAACTCAAAGGCACGAACCCCAGTTCGGAGAGTTTCATATCGATTAATGAATGTTTGTGATGTCTAAATTTCTCTACATCCCATCCGATCCTAAAAACGGTGCGTAGCGAGAGCGATTACCTAACCACTAGTCCTGTCCTACTCTTAACGTTATATTCCTACTCTCTTCGAAAAGTGGTTGAGCAACTGAGTAAAAAGCAGTTTTCGTAGAAAAACTTCTGTTACAACACCTCAGCTATGCGTCCATATGTTCTACACTAGGAGCGGATATGGCTTAAAAATATATATTAAATTAATAGACATCTTACACGCATTCAAACAGGTAGTGCTAATATTTTAGTAACGCAAATTATTTTTGTCCATATTCGCTCCCAACGTGGAGCATATGGTCTCCTCATGGAGGTATCTCAACAGAAGTTTTCTACGAGAACTGCTTGTTACTCAGTTGCTCAACTTGTCTTTTACGAAGAGAGTAGGGATAGAAGGATAGGGCTAGGACAGGACTAGTGGTTAGCTAATCGCTCTCGCTACGCCTCGTGAGGATTGGAGTTTTTAGACATCACAAACACTCAGACTACGAACAGAAGTCCATAAATCGATTGAGAGATCAATCTATGAAAACTGTTCGCACCGGGAATTGAACCCGAGACGTCCGTAGCCGTAGCCGTAGCCAACGCCGCTTCCAACTGCGCCACGGACACCGGCAACGCAAAATTGCGTTACCTAAATTGTTAAGCAAAAAAATATTTAGTATATCAAAACCGTCCATTTATTACAAAAAATGATCATTTAATTTCATCTTAAAGTATGGGTATTTTTCGTATGAAGTTTTCCTTTATACTTTATACGAATTCTGTGCTCTAAGCTAACGATATAAAGCTTTGTGTTTTTCCATAAATAATTAATGTTATTAGTGAAATTAATAGCTTATGATATTCATGGGACAGACAACATACAAAGTAAGATGGCTATATTTTTTCAAATCTTCCTTTTTATAAAAAAAAACGTTACACAAGTTGGTTTGACTCATATTTTTTTCATTTACTTTTTTCTGCTTCAATTAAATATTTTTTTAAAAGAAGATCTATCTTGTACATCTTTTATCAGTGGTGAATCAAGCACTTGGAAGGCCCGAGGCGTAATATAAATTGGAGGCCCTGTTTTTCGAATAACAAAAAAGTATCTCAAAATTATTCGAGATTTTCATATTCCGTATATAAATAAAATTCTTCCTTATATTTAATACTTCATTATTTATGTCAAAAGCGTTCTATTGAAAGTATAAATTGAAAAATATGTATTGCATTTATTATTTTTACAAGAAAAAAAATGTTCTAATATTATGAGAATTGCATGTGAAATGAAAACAAATATTGAAAATTTAATTAAAAATATGTGAGGTATATAATATAATCAGTGGCGGACTGACCATACAAACCAGGTTTTCCGTTGGCAAGTGGGCCCCGCTGTATGTTAGGGGCCCTCAATAAAATCAAATAACTTTAACTATTTTATTTTACATGTTTAAAAATATACAAGATTTACACAAAAATATACAAGATATACTTTAGGTATTTCATCAATACGAATAAATATTTTTTCTTAAGATATACACAATGAACTAATATCTCATCAGGATTACATACTTATTCTCTATGTCTGTTTAAGTTGTTTGTAACATGTGATTTTTTGTAATTATTAAATAATTATTAGTACAGTACTTAGGAATTAGCATATAGACTAGCGGCCCCCTCCCCAAAATTTTGGATGGGCCCCCTTTAGTATTTTGCGATTAGTATATAAGGTAGGACCCTCGTCCAATTTTTGGATGGGCCCCCATTGACTCCTGGCAACCAATATTTTTAGAGGCAGTCCGTAACTGAATATAATATAAGTTAATTTTGAGGCCCGTAATATTCAACGCCCCCAAGCGGGTAACGACTAATGTCCTTTGGGGTATTCAGCCACTGTCACTGATTCTAGTAAAACAAAATAGCATCAAAACGGAAATATATTATTTAAGCTGATAATCAAGGTATAATATTTGAGAAAAAACAATATAGAACAATTTCTGCAACGTAAAAACCTAACATGAACCTACGCGGAAATGTAGAATGACAAATTAGTCACGCGGCATTGATTTAATTTTGCGTAAAAGTTTTGAGAGTGTTTACGAAAAAGTGTTCATGATGTTGAAATTGCGTTTTAGAACATAATTATTTTATTACGGAATTTATCAAACGGGTATTGTGTGTTATTTATACATAAGTATGAGAAATGTTCTTTCAGGACGCTATGCCATATTCTAAAGTAAATAAGGAAACTGTAATATGAAAACATTAAAGTAAATTATCAAAAAAACCTCATTTTTCCTTGGCGATGACTGTGTGCAAATATTGATCATTAAATTTGTACGTTAATAACTGTTATACACAATTCCAGGTAAGCGCAATGACGAAATAGTTTATTTTGTCTATTAAAGTATAATTTTGAAAGAATAAATCGATTAAAATGTTACCTGTTACTGAGTAATTGTTTTAGTGGTACGTCCCTCTCTGCCATTAATTTTTAAGTTACAGTAGACCCCGATTGGTCGTCATTTAAGGGACCCTCAACAAAAACGACAAATGCGGAAAAGTTTCAAAATCAACAATAATAAATTCACGAAAACAATGAATGCGAGTACGATAGATTGGAGTTTCAATGTGTGTGCATTTCGCAAAGTAAATGATATGAAATTAATATATCGACTGTGGAAAGGAAAAAGTACGTAACTCACACTAAAAAATATTGTGTATAGCTCACCCAAAACGTATATAACGACTCTAGAAAGGTGAAAGGACTTATTTATCCCTCTGTCTTTTCCAAATATTTTTTTTCGATAATCACAATGTATACAATTTAATACACGTTTTGTTTGGGATATACACAGTATTTTTTGTGTGTGGGTTACGTTCTTTTTCCTTTCCACAGTCGATATGTTAGTATTTAAGACTTAAATTTCGCTGGACATTTATTTCAAACAAGATCCAGTGATATTTTAATGAAACAAATAAAATTCTGAAAAACGTTTTGTTAATTGTGTTAGATACGCCGTTATTTTTTTTTAATTATTTTAATTAAATCTGCGATAGTTATTAATCTATCAATCAAAAACCTAAAACATTAAAATATACATTTTTTTCACGAAACTCCATAACATTAAAATACCTGTATTCCAATTGTCATATATTTAGATTGAAAATTTTAGTCACTTTTAAGCACACGTTATATTTTAAAAATAGAACACATTTTTTTATCTACAACTTATAATAATCAGGACCGATTTCGCTCTTCACGAGTATTATCGCGAGAAAATGTTAGTATCTTTATCTTTAATGAAGAGGTTTAATTTAAAAGACATGTTTTTTAAAACGTATGCATAATACGTTGTCGGCGTCACAGGTTTCACTCCGAAAATGGAAACATTGACACATTAATTTTTTAATTGATTTAAAGATTTATTATAAAACACATCCTCTATCACAGGGGCTCCCCTCTAAGGGTGAATTTTAAAGGTCCAGAGGGGGAGTGGCTGCCGTATATTAATTATAAATAATACATATACGCATATATGAAAAGCACCAATTTAGTAAGAGCTATACTATCTTGGGAAGGAGAGAATTATATTCTAAATACTGGTGAAAGACGGAATAGAGCAAAAAAATTAGCACTGGGCTATCTGATCCTGAAAGGGATTATAGAGAGAGATATTAACTAACAACTATTCCTTTCTTATCAAATCCTCCTATTTTAAGCCTCATAGAAATCACGGTAGAAGGTCATATACGCCGCACAAGGAATTACGATTCATTTAAAAAAAATACTCAACTAGTGACTGATCACTAGAAAATTTTGCATGGAAATGATCCTGTTGTTTATGTAAAAAATATACGATATGTAATCGGGTTTTTGTCGGGTCCGTGGTGCAATGGTCAACGTCGTTGGCATCGGTTACGGATCTCAATGCTTCGAACCCCAGTACGGACAGTTTCATAAATGGATTTTTCAATAGATCCATAGATTTCTTTTCGAAAGCGTGATCCAATTCTAAAAACGGTGCGTAGCGAATGCGATTAGCTAACTTATGTCCGGTCCCGGCCCTATCCTTCCATTATTCTATCCCTTCTATCCATCCTAACAAGTAAGAGCAATTGTAGTAGAAAGATTCTGTTAAAATACCTTCATTTCTATTTCTTTTACCATATCTTCTCCCAGTGTAGAGCATATGGTCTCTTAATGGAGATATCTCAACAAAAGTTTTCTACGATAACTGCTGGTTACTCAGTTGCTCAACCTCTCTTTTTCGAAGAGAGTAGGGATAGAAGCATAGGGCTAGCACAGGACTAGTGGTCAGTTGACCGCTCTCGCTATGCCCTGTTTTTTGGATCGTATGGATGGGAGGGAATTTTAGACATTACAAACATCAATTTATGAAACTGTCCGCACCGGGACTTGAAACCAAGACATCTATAGCCGTAACCAACGACGTTAACCACTGCACCATGGAGCCGATTAGTAGGCCATAAATATGCTCCACATTGGGAATGGACATTGTCCAGTTTGCAAACATTTAAAGATATTAAAAATAATTTTATCAAATCTTATAATATATACATTAATCCAATTCACGATTGGAAGATGAAAGTCTCAAAATTTGAGAATATATTAAATAACATTTAAATATAAACTTACTTATTCTTTGAGAAATATTAGAGAACTTTTTACACTGACAAAATCACGGAAGTATTATTTAAACCATACAACTCTGTTATTGTTAAATATTTATGTGACTTAACGCATATAAATTCACTTTTGTTAAAGTTTACTAACAAAATTCGTTTTTGTATCTTCACTTTTCCGCCGATATAATAAATGTATCGATCATTTATCAAATCGGTTTCCGCGATGCGCGCGCAATATTTTTAGCTGCTAAGTAATCGACCGTTGGGGTGATACTGACATAACGAAACCTTTACGTCAAAAGTAGACTCGAAATTGCGATGGAAAAAGCTACATCACAATCACGCAGCGCTAACAAGTGGTATTGCTATCTTTAATGTAAAATAAACAAAGGAATGAATGCATATGCATATATTATATAATTACGTAGGTATATGGTTTGCTAAAATGTATTAATTAATTAGTATGCCGAAAAAGTAATGTACTTTTACAGTGACACCCCGATCTATCGTTCACATATTCATCGTTTTCCGAATGTATCATTATTTGTTTACAGTTCTACCAGTACGGAAAATATGGCTTACTAATGTAGTTATATTATACTTACAGAAGACTTTCTAAGAGAACAGCTTGTTACTCAGTTGCTCAACCTATGTTTTTTGAGAGATTAAGGATAGGTTAGCTAGTTACTCTCACTACGCCTTATTGCTATCGGATTGGTGGAAGGGAATTTTAAATAGCATATACATCCATGCCTACGCACATAAATCCAGAAATCGATTGAAAATAAATTTATGGAACTTTTCGTACTGGGATTCGAATCTATAAGCGAAGTCTACGACGTTGACCACTGCACCACGGACCCTACACATAGGAATAGAGTTAAATAATTTGACATTCATCGTTTTCTCGCTTTCTAAATTTTTTTGAGGGGACCTTGAAAACATTAATCGGGGAGGGGTCATAATGACTTTGAAATAAAACAGTATTCTGTCATATTATTATTTTATTATTCTGGCAGAAAGCATGATATACTTAAGGATGTGAGCTACTTTCAGACATTGAAATTGTCTAGTGAGTTACTTATACATATTCTTACTTTATAATTTGTTAACATATCGTCCTTTATATACATAATATTATTATATAACTTGAAATA
This sequence comes from Himalopsyche phryganea, assembly GCA_022494535.1. Classification (NCBI taxonomy): domain Eukaryota; kingdom Metazoa; phylum Arthropoda; class Insecta; order Trichoptera; family Rhyacophilidae; genus Himalopsyche; species Himalopsyche phryganea. The sequence goes on along the minus strand of JAGVSL010000125.1, from coordinate 682,508 downwards.
AATTAAAAACATCGTACTTTCAATAAAACATTAAATGTGTACTTTAATTATTCATTAATAAACAAAATAATATTTTAAAATATAAAACACAATTCATTTCTACTACTTCCACATATTTATAATGGTCATCACGAGCATTATAAATATGTGGAAGTAGTACAAATGAATTGTGTTTTATTTATAAGTTGCTAAGCGGCAATTTGTCGGCGTCCGTGGCGCAGTTGGTTTCGTCGCTGGCTACGGTTACGGATGTCTCGGGTTCAATTCCCGGTGCGGACGGTTTTCGTAGATTGATCTTTCAATCGATTTATGGATTTCTGTTCGTAGTCTGAGTCCTCCCTCCCACCAATCCCATCCTCGGGGGGCGTAACGAGAGCGATTAGCTAACCACTAGTCCTGTCATAGCCTTATCCTTCTATCCCTACTCTCTTCGAAAAAGAAAAGAGAGGTTGAGCAACTGAGTGACAAACAGTTCTCGTAGAAAAACTTCTGTTAAGATACCTCCATTAGAAGGCCATATGCTCCACATTGGGAGCGGACATGGAAAAAAAAAAGCGGCAATTCGCCACTCTGTTAATGTGTTGTTTACAAAATAAGGATTAAGGCGATTCTCGAAATGTTAACTCAGGTATCAGTGTGGCTCTCAGACGTATAATATTTTACCTCGTAAATAATATTTGTCGTATTTGTATCTTCTATATAAACGTTAGACACTGTTTACTGTCTGTCAGTTCGAGTCCATTCGTGAGCTCGAATGCCTGAAGATGCCGAAAGGCGAAACCCGGGCCGTTAGTGACAAAATACATGGAATTGTACAAAATCTCAATAATCCAAATTTGATATTGAAATTCCATCAAGCACCCTCAGTCGCTGTCTTAAATTACATAAATAATAGTAATGAAATCATTGTATTCATAATTACAGTAATAAACAATATTTTTCAAAACAATACCAAAAATCGCCATAATAACGCCAACGTCTAAATGTTGGCGTTATTGAGTAATAAATATAAACTGATAAATATAAATATATCTGACAATTGAACTAAAATGGTTCTAAAGAAATGTTTTATTTTACCTGCTCCCATTTACAAAATTTGAAAACATATTGCACCATGTCAACGTCGTTGGCTTCGGTTACAGATCTCACGGGTTGAAATCCCCGTACGGACAGTTTCATAAAGTGATTTTTCAATGGACGTGTAATATTCCGTCGCACCCGTATCCGATCGTACAAACCAAATGTAGCATGAGCGATTAACTAACAACTAGTCCTGTCCCAGTCTTATTCTTCTATTCCTACTCGAGTTTGGGCAACTTGGTAACGAGAAGTTCTCGTAGCTGGTGAGATATCTCCATTGGGAGGACGGGATTGGACGATTGGGAACGGACATGGGAAAAGCATTGACAGAAAGTTTAGCTTACTCATCAAACAGGCGTCGTGACATTGGGATTTTTGTTTAAATTATTCCACACCTAGTCACAAGGTCTAGCTGATAAAAGTGGTCAAAACCAATCATTTATTTCAGTTATACTTTTTTAGCCGCCAGGCTTTTGGCGCTGTACTTTCCACTAAGGTCATTGTGTTCTGAAGAAATTTTTCCGAATAATTAGTGTTTGTCGAGGAATATTTTGAAAAATATGCTTAAATTACACATGTGCTTATCACGGTGTAAAATTTTCCGTTAAGTTTCCTAAGCTGTTCGTTAAATGTATATCGCATTATGTCAGATATATGCGTTATCCAATTCGAAGAATTTTATTCGACACGATACGAAATTATAATTTTACTAGTTTATCGAATATAGTAAACTAGCGAGTACACGGCATGCGTTACAATGCCACTCTAAGAAAGAAAGTGAAAGAAAGTATTGAAGTGGTTTTGGATACACAATATTTTTTGTTTTGCCGTCTGGTGGGTACATGAATAAATCAGAAGATTTTCCGAGATATCGCTATTTGTACGTATTTGATACTTTCTTTCAGATTTTTTCAGAAACCTTCACGGGTGAGCATACAACAACTAACCAAAGTTTCATCGAAATCGGATGAATGGTATAAGAATGCATAAGGGGAAAACAAACAAACAAACATTCATTTGTAAATTCATTCATTACTAGTGAGCACCCGGCATGCGTTGCAATGCCACTCAAAGAAAGAAAGGGTTTGTGTTTTAATTCTGTTTATTATAGTGCTTTTGGATAAGACGTCAGCACGGGCCGAAATTTTATAAAATTACCCGGTCCGAGCTCGTCATCTTCAGGCCCGGCCGGGCCCGGCCCAAGCACGACTCTCGATATCACACTTGTCACCCGAACCCTACCCGAAGCACAGATTTATTTTTCTAAGCCCGAAAAAAGCCCGATTTTTTAAATATAATAATGCATTTATACTTTTAAAACAATATATGTTATTGTTTCCATATTTCCAACGATATTCAAAGCACATGTGAAATAAATTATTTAAGTTATGAATACTATTGCCTTATGGCTGACTGAATCATGACCCGAACATAGTACGGAATATTTTTCTTAAATTGAGTTTATTATCTTTTGAATACCTTTCCGAGATGTCGTTGTTTGTACGTATTTGATTATTTTTTAGATTTTAGATTTTAATTTTTTTTCTTCAAAAACCGTCACGGGTGTGCGCACAACAACTCAGCAAAGTTTGATTGAAATCGGATGAATGGTAAACGAACACATAGAGTATAGACAAACAAACAAAAATTCATATATATATATATATATAACTGTCAAGTCGTGCACTTACCTGAAGATGCCGAATGGCTATACCCGGATCTTTAGTGACAAAACTTATGGCTATGTAGGGTGACTGCTATAGTAATTGGACATTTAATGAAGAACTTTCCTTTAACAGCGTATAAGTAAAAAAAAATAAGTTTGTAGAAAACATGTAAGATATGTCGAAATGAAGAATTCAATGAGCTTCAAGGAAATGAACACAACAGTAATAAAAACAAAAGGTTTTTTTAGATATTTGTATTAGACTGAGAAATATGGAAAAACATAGTAATTGGATACATTTACTTTTTAGGTTAGTTGTTGTACCACTATTTAAATCCCAATGAATATTGTCAGCTTGTCACGCTTTCCTGAAAAGTTTCGTTACGAAATTCACGAAACCTTTATAAAGTAAATGTCACTAAAATATCACTGTTTCTTAAAGGGTCTACTAACACAAACACGTTTTTTCACGTTTTTGACCTGACATCACATACGAATGAACTTTTCTCAGTATTGTCATCTAGTAGTGGATAATTAAAGCTGCAGTTACATAAAAATATAAAGACTAGATATATTTGTCTGCTTCACACCAACAAGAATGTTAAGCTACTCTTATTTTGGACGTTTACAGTTGAAGTGTCCAATAACTATCGCCGTCCAATTACTATAGCAGTCACCCTACAATTCTTGAAGGATTCAAATTTGATCAATCGTATATTCACCATAACTTATAAATGTTACGATGTCTCACATAGGACTTATTTTTGTGCTTAATTTTGATCACATGGTACATATTGAATTTCGCCATATTTTTGTGTTTATCCATATTTTTAAATGATGCAAATATTCTAGAATATGAATAAAGGCCTTGAACCACATTTATAATTCATTTTTACCAAAAATCACACGTGAGACAAATTAAATGTGCAGTGAAAGTATGCAGATATATAACTGTGGATTATGCTTGACATTGAGACCGAACATAATTAATTATATCATACGAAATGTTTACATTCACAATAAAAAAATATCTAGCTTAATTAAATAAAGATTTATGATTATAATTAATATTTGCCTACTAACTGTTGACAAATTTCGCCTTGCAATGTCCATTTTACGGTCAAAGGCCGATACCATATAAATATAATTTACTTGATGGTCGTCTTGTATTTTTCAATGTTAAGGCTTTTAGGTAATGCTGAGTTCAAACACGTTTTACTGAACGCATATTTTCGTTTGCAATCAGCATTTGCTTATAAAGAGTTGTCTATAATTAATCCGTAAGTAATCATTTTTTTAAGAGAATAGTCCAGGGGTCGCCGAACCTTTCGATTAACAGGCCGGATCGAAGTTTTTAAAAACAGAGGGGCGGGAGCGGAGGCAGACGAAAAATATCCTTAATAAAATTCTATTAGAACATTAATTTATGTAAAAACATAGTGTGTATAATATATATATAGTATACACATTATATTTACCTAACTACCTACATCTACTTTGAAAGGAGGAAAGTTGTTTGAATTATTATAGGCATGTATTTTAGTTTAGCATATCATTTTCATTGCAATTTAGACATATCAATTGTCCAGTTCATTTAAATATTATGTACAAACAATTTCTGTTTTGTCTATATCCCCTCTTAACACTGATAATTGGATTTCAATATAGTTGTACATCGTATAGACAGGCTGGCAGAAAACAATCATGTTTGCTTAAAAATAAATAATGTGAAATAAATACGTGATATAGCTCAAATTATCTTGTAATGATATTCCATCAAGGATAAATCTATATGAAAAATACCTGTAATTAGACAATTAATAGAGCCATGCCCTAAGGCAGTGCTTCCCAAACTGTGGATCGCGAAATGTTCCAGTAGAGCTACAAGTATTTATTTATGCATTTTTTTCTTTTAAATATCAATATATTTGTTATATAAAAACACATTATTCGTGGTTTCATTACAACTTTGTCTTTGAGACGATTTGAGAATGCAGGTGTATGTATATTAGAGGTCTGCAGGGGCCGAAATTTTATAACATTACCCGGTTCGAGCCTGACTTCTTCAGACCCGGCCCGGTCCGAGTCCGAGTCTCAATATTACACTTGTTACCCGAAACCGGCAAAGATTTATTTTCCTCAGCCAGAATAAAAGTTCGATTTTTTCAATACAGAAATTCATTTATACTTTTCAAACAATATATGTTATTATTTTCATATTCCTGACAATATTCATAGCACATGTGAAATAAATTATTTACGTTATGAATAGTATTGCCTTATGGCTGACTGACCCGGGCTCGACCCGAGCCCTAGTCTGATTGTCTTTACCCGCTCAAACCCAACACACGGGCTGGGTTAGGTTATGGCTCTACTGTGTATATATAACGTCAAATAAAACTTCGGTAACTAAATTAATTTAAATTTGGATTATTGAGATTTTGTACACTTCCATGTATTTGATACATGGAAGTGTACAAATTCTCAATAATCCAAATTTGATATTGAAATTCCATCAAGCACCCTCAGTCAATTGTCTTAAATTATAAATTAATTTAATTTTAAGGTAGGGGGGCCGTTGCTTAGTTTTTGCTAGTTTTGTGGGCCGTGGAATGAAAAAGTTTGGGAAGCAATGCCCTAAAGAACAATCCATGATATTACAGATATAAAATAATTATTGTTCGTCAAGCCATGCAGATGACCTTTCCTCACTCTTAGTAGAGCGCATATAGATGAAATAAATAAATGTCGTATATTACCTTAAATTATAAGAGTACAGTGCAAATTATTATAAATGCATAAGAAATTAAAGTAAGCCAATAAAATTAGAATTTCTATCGTATTCAACCGAGTGTTTCCATAAAATTTCAATTCAGAAAGTAGTCGCTCGGCATTCGTTTTGTGCATACTCGATGACTGTGTGATATACCCCAGTTTTGCAACGTGCCCAAGGTACATTAAGTTACCTTTAAATATGGCAAATCATTTTTGTACCGCTTAGCAAACGAAGATTATAAAAATAAATATTATTTATTTAACTTCTTTTGTTTGAATCTGCTTAGTGACAATAACATCATTTTTGAGTGACCGTTGGAAGAAACGGTCTCGGGCTGAAACGTCCTATACTTGAAAAGCAATAACCGATTGAAATAATGTTACCTACCCGTCAAAAATGTTACAAATCGCAATAGGTTTTTGCTGTCAATATATTTTTTCATTTTTCCTTCGACCGCCATCTCGTAACCATCCCTAGCTTTTCGTCATATCGAACGGGGCGATCTTTTAATTTTTTTTACCGACGAGACGCTTCATTTTAATGTGTTCTTAAGTAAAATGTGTTTTAATCTTGCGGTGTTGTCATGTAGCTTCTGTGTTTTTGGAAAACGTGTTTTCACTCGTAAATTCTTCGTGTTTGTAAAGTAACCAACTGCATCTATTTACAAAGAAACGGGACACGAAAGTGGAGTTTTTCTTAAGGATTGTCTTGGAAGAAAAGATCCTATTCTACTCAAGCGACCACACCAGGTGAGTTCGTCTCATGTGTTATCGTATGTCAAAATTGTCAAATAATTAGAATGTTACGAAATGCCAAATATAAATAATAATAATCGTTATTAAAAAAACCACATTCATTAGAATTAACGATAAAATTTCAATATAATCTGGAGCAGTGGAGCACTGCAAATTTTCCGTGCTCCAGCTCCGCTGATGCTCCGTGTAAAACCCTTTTGCTTCAACGCTCTGTATTACACACTCGTAAAAAATTAAAAATTGTGGATTTTTATACATTAATTATTTGTCGGCGTCCGTGGCGCAGTTGGTAGCGTCGCTGGCTACGGTTACGGATGTCTCGGGTTCAATTCCCGATGCGAACGGTTTTCATAGATTGACCTTACTTTCGATTTATGGATTTCTGTTCGTAGTCTGAGTCCTCCCTCCCACCCATCCCATCCTCACGGGGAGTAGCGAGAGCGATTAGCTAACCACTAGTCCTGTCCTAGCCTTATCCTTCTATCCCTACTCTCTTCGAAAAAAGAGAGGTTGAGCAACTGAGTAACAAGCAGTTCTCGTAGAAAAATTCTCTTAAGATACCTCCATTAGAAGACCATATGCTCCACATTGGGAACGGACATGGAAAAATATAATAAATTTTTGTGGAGTTGGCACTTTAGTTAGTTCACCATCTGGCTTAGTATAGATTTACGCAATTTTGTATTCTTTGACCTTGGTATATTTGATTTTGAATAATCTTATATTTATTACATATACCGCCGATAATAGTCAAAGAAAAGATCATGGATAGTTATTGAGATAAATATTTAATTATCATTTTACATCGAGTGTTGTTATTTCATTATCATACTACGTAATTGGCTAATTACACAATGTTTCGAAATACCAAAATGATGGTATAATGCATACAAAATAATAATTTAAAAAATTGACCTCTCGGCGAGTATTAAATTATTTTTAATGTCGATGCATTTGTATGAATTCTTTCTAGAAGGCAATCGAAGTGTCATCGTCAAATATTTTTCGAAATTTAAAAAGTTTTAACAGAAGCATTCGCACCGGATGGCCGAAAATAAATATTGTACGTTTTCACAGATATCTATGTACAAATATCATAATGTTTATTATGGAGCAATATTTGTTATGGTACAATATACTTTAATATTATATATGTAATTTAATATAATATACCAATATTTTTCTTATATAATTGAATCATAAATGAGAATACCGGATGACGCCTAGCATTCCAATCCAGGAAGTATTGAAATCAGGGTAACGATTATTTCTGAAGCCAATAAAACAAATTCACAATAAACCTGTAATATGTTTATTAGTCATACACAATACTGTATAAATCTCGTATCATGAATCATTTTATGAATTTTCCGTTTAAATTGTTATTTACTGGTGTGATTGATTTTAATATATGACTACCGTCAAATCCATCGAAAATTTTATGATTATTTTGTTACCCATTCGTAAACACTTAGTTTTCTTGCGAATGGGGTATTTTAAGGGTATTTCGTAATGATTTCTAGTGAAAATCACGTTTGGTGGAGGTGTTGTGTATTGTATGACTTGCTTTACCATTTTTTTGGGAGTGGCTTACAATATTTTGCGTGTTTTTGAACCAATATGCAAATTGGTAAATATTTAAATTTTGTTTCCGCTATATGGTGTGTTTACAATAATCAATTCAAAGAAGTATTGCATTTCCTGATATTGTATCGATTACAAAGTGTTGGAGAATATATACCATTAAAACATAAATTAATATCAATTCATAAATAATGTAGAATTGCAACTTTAAAACGTTGCACTCCGGCTCTAGGATCTATACGAATCCATCCATCTTATACACAAAGCGTATCAATGAAGTAAAAACTGCAGAGTTATAAAGCGTATTCTCTAAGTGACGATTCAATACAAACAATACGGTTTTTACTAACATATTCACACAAGAAAGCGCTTCCCATTTTGCATAACCGCTTGACCTTACAACACAACACAATGTGCTGAACTAAACATTTGCCCACAGAATTAATTTTTTTGTTTTGTTTTTGATTTCATATTCCGTGTTATTTATTTAAGATTATTTATTAATTTCTCCATTACTAACATCGACATGTCTTCCTTAGTAATTCACTTGCTTCACATCGATACTGATCGACACAATTGAAAGCTTACATAGAATCTTAAAGGTAGCGGTTAGGTTTCATAGCGGAGATATATTGTTTAGATACGCTTCATAGCATGACGGTTATCTCATCAACGAGAACTGTTCAACCTCTCTTTTTATCGAAGAGGGTAAAGATAGAAGGATAGGATTAGGGCAAAAGTAGAGGTTAGCTTATCACTGCCGCTACGCTCAGTTTTGAGACATCACGAACATCTATGTTCTCAAACACAGTCCATAAATCGATAGTAAAATAATAAAACTAGGATTCGAACCCGTGAGTACCGTAACCGAAACCAACGACGTCGACCACTCTGATAAAGGTTCAGCATCTGATCATTCCTTTAAATTTATTTTTTGATAAATACTTATAATTATTAAACTTAAAATAATTAATCGTTTTTTCCCCACTTTAAAATTAACTAAGCTAACAAACTAAATAAATAAATCCATTTCAAAACACATTGCGGAAATTTTATAATTCTACCGCTAGCGACACAAGTAACGAATCAATGCTAAATGAAAGATAGTGAGTCAATAGCATGCAAACCAATTAAATTGATACCTAATATTTCTTCAGAAAATAACACAGATTTTAGGTCAAAATTAAGAATAAACAAATATCTATGTATCAAAAAGTCTAAATTGGAATAAATCCATGCATTTAATAAATTGGAATAAATTGATGTAGGAACATACCAGTGTGTTTAAAATTTGACTTGAGATATGCAGAAATAAATTAGGATTTTGATAAATTCGAAAAGTTACCGCATAATGCTTTGAAAATTAAATTAAACAGTCATTCACATCGTATGGTAAAGAGCAGGTTCGGATTTTTATATATTTAATGATATTATATAATATATTATAAACTGTGTAATAAAACTAGTAAGTCATAAAACAAAAAACTCAAATCTAAAACAAACAAATTTCCAAATAAAGCGATCTTAATTTTATGCTAAAACCCTATGACGCATAAATCCCGTTCAAAAGTTGTCATCCGTTAGATAGAAACTCTGTATACTCGACTCGAATATCTCTCAGATAGAAACTCGTAAGAAATAGTCTGTTTTATAATTGTTATTGCTATAATTATAAAACACAATAAAACAAAATACTACAATTCACAGACCAATAAAATATTTATATTAATTTAAGGCTTACGATTAAATGCACTTTTGTTTAGGTCATATTCACTTTCATAAAAATAGTTTTCACTTATAACACATACATTCACCAAATAAACAAATTCTTTCAGTAAAAATAAAGTGATCGTACATAATAAAAGATATTTCAATATTGAGGAAATATATTACACTTACGAAAAAATATTTTCTCATAGATAAAATAGTTTTCACTCAATATAAATACTCACACTTTGAAATCGATAGTTACACGAAGCTGTAATGAAATGTCACTTATTCTTCTACCCTATATTAGGTCGCCTATATTGTCTTTGCTCCACGCATTAGAATACACTACATAAACCAAAACAACCCTAACATAACATACTACAACTTAACTCACTTTGTTAAGAGAATTTGTGACTAAGTGGAAACTATTAAAATTAAAGTTTGAGTCTACTAAGTTAATACTATCTAATCCAAAGTGAAAATTATCGAAATAAAAGTTCAAGTTTACCAAGGTACTATCGAACACAATGTGAAATTATTTATAACCCTTAATTTAATTCACATTTCCTCATGTTATAATGTTTTTAAGATTTGGCGTCATTGAATGTGTATAGCATTAATTGGTTCAAACAATTATCATAATATTTGATTAATTACCATCGATTTCACTGAATAAACATAATACAAGCTAAATGATTTAAATTTGATAATAATACAAGTTTGATTGAATCGCCTTGAATTTCAATATAAGACATTCTTCCTTATGCCTTGAATAATAAATGATTAAAAAATATCATTACGGTTTAAATGAATAGCTTATCTTTAGTGTCACATTACCATGAATGATAGAATAAGAACTAAAAATTCATAATTATTTTTTTGATTATATTTTCTTCTCCGTTGAATGGCTAGGTTCAATTAGGAAATATGGCTCAACCAAAGTTCTTCTGAATATTCATTTTTCATGTAGTAAGCAACCGAGATATGTATTTCCTCACAAATAAAATGTCAAACTTTACTCGGGAATTTAGCACGCAGGCCTTGGCGCGCCTGCGTCACAGATAATAATACACTAATAGCCTGCGTTAGCATCTCGACTTTAGCGCGTGGTACTTGAACGCGCCGACAGTTGCGCGCAAAATAAGATTAATTTGTATTGTTGACTGCTCATTAAAGGAAATTTACTTACCTAATATAACTTTTTCGCCAAAATTACGTCGTATTTAAAATTCACATATAACAAAAATTTCCATGGAAATTTTATCGATTGGAATAAATAATAATAATATAAGGACAGCATTGAAATTGAAATCTTTCTATTATATGTAGGTACGTGTGTCTTTTAAACTGTGGATCGTATGTATTTTTAGCTTATTATTTTAAGATTTTGTTATGTTTTTTTGTTACCTAATTTTCAAGCTTTTGTGTTTTTATTAAATCTTTTTTCATGGTTTTTCATGGTTTAACGAAGGAGAAAAGGTTAAATCATTTATAATTAAATCATATACCTTCCAGTAGACAATGGAATTTCCGAAATATTGTGAAATACAAAGAAGGCACCTGTTGACCTATCATAGATAAGTAAGAGTATGGATGTTTCTAGTCACTTTGGCCCAAAATCAAAAATATATTAAAGCAGCAATATGCGTGTTTTTATTATTAAAAATGTGTCACTCAATGACACCTCTTAGTTAACATTTAAAATAATATGACCACAAATATTGCTGTAAGATTTCCTGTTACACATTCGTTTGCCAATACAATTCCAATTTTGGGCCAAAGTTTCTCGTCAAACTCAAAGTCACCCCACATTAGAATGATGTGAACTCTAGTCTAATAGATAAAACAGACATTTTTTATGATCTTATCGTCATGTTACTTATCTGGTTTGAGTTATGCTAGAATCCTGTCCCTTTTTGTTATTAAGGTAAAGATTTGAAATTGATCTGGATTGTTAAATTATAAAGAATTATTGACAACCGGATCGGTGGGAGGGAAATTAAGACATCACAAACATCCATGCCTTCGAACAGAAATTCATCAATCAATTATGAAACTGCCCGTTCTGGGATTCGAACCCGTGAGATACTTAACCGAATTCAACGACGTTGACCACTGCAACATGGACCGACAAAAACGGGGTGTAGCGAGATCTATTAGCCAACTATTAGTTTTTCCAAACCCAACTTTTCTATCCATTCTCTCATTGATAAAGATAGATTGAACAAATGAGAAGAAGCAGTTCTCGTAGAACGTTGAGATACCTCCATTAGAAGGCCATATGCTCCATATTGAGAGCGGACATAGTTTAAAAATAAATATTGACAACATATAACAACTGATCTGTCAAAATGTTTAATGTCCAACATATTATATCCTTCTACCCTGCCGCATATTACATTTACATTTGCCTGTATGTGTAAGATTTAAATCTGTAGTTCGGATGTAAAATCAAAACAAACATTGAAAATTGTCTTTTGGCAACATATCGACACTCTACCTATATGACATTTTACAGGAGAGCGTCTCAAAGATTCAGAACACACTTGCGTAACTGCTGCATATATCTTCTTCAAAATTGGGACAGTGCTATTATTTTAAATAGTTTTGCTGAGTAGTTTATAGTTTTTGAAATATTACAAATACGACATTGGACTTGGAATTTTAGATAAAGACTTTCCTCTAAGTGACTTTGCGGTGAAGTAGGTACTTTTCCCAATGTCCTTTGATGCCTACATATAGAACTGAGTGCGTAGAAAACGAAAATGCAAAACACGTTTAATCACGTATGTGGCGCTTTCTAAGCCGTGGTTTTCACTGTCCGACATTGTATCCAGGCCTGTGGCCGAGTGTTCAATGTCATCCTCTTCGGTCGTGGTGTGCACGGGCTCGAATCCCAGTGTCCCACAAGATTTGTGTTCATGGATATTGATTTCTACATTTCCTCGCAGACATTTGATTTTTAAAAAAGGACATAGAGTGAGCGATTAGCTAACTAGTCCTTTCATACCCTCATCGTGATATCCTTACTCTCTCCAAGACAAGAGACTTTTAGCGGCTGAAAATCAACCAGAATAACTTCTAATATATTCTATGGATTCGGCAGTAACTTTGTGGAAGTTCATTTTTAGAATAACTTCTGTTGATACGCCCCACATTGTCGGATATGGTTAAATAATACATATTATACACACAAATAGGTCTTAATTATTAACGTTCAGTAAAACAAATCCTTATTCCGATTCTGTATTACTATTTCAATTAAATTAATAATTTATAAGTGAAAATAAAGGATTGTTGAAATGACATTTGGCCCACATTGTCTGAGTTACGTACATTTTATTTTGAATTTAATATGCATTATGACGAAGTAAGTTAAACACAATCGAGGGCATACGTAAAGCAAACAAAAGGGACATGGTGCAAGAAGTATAAGTGAGCTGGATAGTTGTTTTCATAAAATTATGACGTCAGTTTGACGAAACAAATTTTTATTGTCACCAAAATACTGTTGTAAATATAGTAACATTTTTTTATCAGCTCACCTATGCAGGCCTCGGGGTCACATTGTTGAAATGTTACATTTGAATCGTACTGTTATGTCCCTCGTTCTATGGTGGTAGGTCGGAGGTCTTCAAAACAGTATTAATTGATAGCTGGATGTTTTGCCATTCTTACTTACTTAGTTTCAGTAATTACGTCAGGCTAATTACCACGACATGACACTGTTCAGTAGAACAAGTGATGTGTGAAATCATAATACTCGTGATTTATTAAACTGTCTATTAAATTGAGAATAATGTTTATTACAGAGACAATATTTTGTATGTTATTCGGTAGGGTGATACAGAATAAGTAATAACCAAATTATGTTGTAATAGATATTATATAATACAAATTTGAGAGGGGTTTCATTATGAAAACAATTATAGTCTAGAGCAGTGGTTCTCACGGAAAATTTCTCCGTGGCCGCACCAAAATTTTCAGCCATGATTTAAAATATTAGACCAATGCATTTACTAAAAAATGGGCCTCATTAGCTAATTGATTTTTTTTTGTAAGCATAAACCAAAATGACGAATTTTTATGCATTAATATAATGTCTTTAAAAATATGTACTATATTTTTACAATCCTGTCATTTACAAAGGTTATATTTAATATTAATATAATGGAGTAATGCAAGTTTGTTTTTCACATATGTCTAAAAATCTATTATTCATTAGATTTTTACACTTTCATCCTTCTGAATGTTTGTTTATAGACTATTTTTTATACATCAAATTCCCTTCAAAATTATAAAAATAAAGAATAACATAATATACAGATTCTTCCATATTTATAAAAACAATTAAGAAGATAATAACTGTTACACTTTAAATATTTGGAAAATCTCTCGTCAATGATAATTACACGATTGCAAGATGAGTAGCGTTAGTTATTGTACAACAGATCGAATTACTTAATGCACTGCAACACAAATTAACTCAATTCACCGTACTGATCCCGATGTATTCTGAATCTAAAAAATGACCCCTATTTCATTACAAATACATTTTTGAGCCAAATACGTATGCACTACTAATAAAGAAATGTCATATTTATTTTGTATTACTCATTTTTTAAATATTAATATTTATTACTATAGAACCGTTGGTGGCCGCACATTGCAAAAAAAAACATCTATAATTTGTATTCTTATCTTTATTGAAAAAATAATTTATTTATTGAAAATAAAACACAAGTAAACATTTGGATTTGGAACGAAACAAATCAAAACTAGTTAAATTCTGACAAAAATACATGAATAAATGTTGTTAATGAGAGGGATGAACCTGTTGCTCCTATATTAATTTGTCAATGTTTGGCTTCAAATTAGTGAGGTATAGTCGTAAATCTCCTCGTTCAGTGATTTGCAACCGATTTTTTTCTTTCGAAAAAAGATGGGTGACTGCACTAAAACCTCTTTCCACAAGGTATGAAGAAGGAAATGCTAGCAAAAACTTTCTTACGATAGGCCATAATGCAGGATAAGCAACAGGAATATCTTTCTGAAGCCAGAACTGCTGGTAACACTTTCTAAATTGTACCTTAAGTTGTTCGTTTATGCTTAATCCAATCAATTCTTCTTGTACCTAGATTGTCTATGTAGAGCGGAATGATATATTTCATATTTCTCACAAACTTTTGTTAAATTTAAAATCACTCGTTGTCGTTGTCCTCTATTCACCCACTAGGCGTTTCTATTGACCTCGTATGGCGTCTCTATTCACCTCCTTCTCGTCTATATTCACCCCAAAATATTGGTCAATTTCATGCTTTTCAAAAAGTAACTAATAATAATGAAACTGTATAAAATATCCAACAAAGACAAGTGCATATTTTAGAAAATAAAATATTTAAGAGTTATTAGCTGAAAAAACATAGTTTCACTTACCTTTTGTGAAATATAAGAGAAGTTTATGAGTAGTCAAAAAGTAAGGATGCACATGTATCAAACTATAACACTTTTTTTTCGATTTTGACAAATCATTGATCTCGTTTGGTATCTCCATACGAGAAATTTTATTCACGTCTTTGAAAAAAACTCCCTTAACCGTAATGATTAAATTGGATACTTAGTAAAGTTGCGTTGAAACTCAAACCTTGTTTTTGTCTCTTTTCACCCCACAGTCTCTATTCACCCATTTCATGCTAACGAAAACAGTGAAATTTATTTATTGGTTTATTTCAGTCAACAGACAACACTTGAGATCCTTTAAGGCCGCAGGTTCGTTCCTCCTGATCTATTTTAACATTTGAAACATGGATTTGGAGTGAAAAGAATAGTATCACATTTCTGCGTCAATCTTGAAACTCTTCACTACTGCAGTCTATGGTAGGTAAGAACATTTTCAAGCTATTGATATTGATTATTTTTTTTATTTTATAGTATATTGCGTATTGTTACATGATATAAGTGCATATTGAGTAAAATTCGATTGCTTTAATAATGATTGTATAAGAGTGATTAAAAAAATCGGAAACGTAACGAAACGATACCCGATAACGTTATAATAACGATTCAATTGGCATTATTTTTCAATAACGTAACGCTATTATTATAACATTCTATAACTTTATAATAACCGATAACGTTTCTAAAATGTTATTTTTAAAATTATTTATTTCCTCATTATCCTTTTATTTTTATATTATTTGACAAAAATATATTCGACAGTCGTTTGTCAACGGTGCGGCTTTGTCTTCTTGCTAACGACTCACAATTCTCGAGAAGTCGTAAAATTATACTTGACACTAGGAAAATATTGGATAACATTATAGAATAACGTAACAATTCGAAACGTTATCCCATCCCTGTTTCAAAGACGAGTAAAAATTAAAACGTTATTAACGTAACGATTTAAATTTTTCTGTGCGTTATAAATAACGTTATGTAACGGAAAAAATTTTGGATAACGTTATAGAATAACGTAACAATTCGAAATGTTACTCCAATCCCTGAATGGCAATCCACCGCGAGTACAAGTAAGCTTCGTGATCAGCGGTGTGTTTACAATTTTTGAACCCCTTAAAACTAACCAGTTAGCCCATTCCCGCTGAAAATTAATTCTTTGTTTTCGCAATGAATGTTTGAATAATTCATTCAAATCTTATAAGAGCCTTCCGCACCTTTTTGTTATGTCACCGCAACACGCCGAATCAACTGTAAACAAATTTTATTTGGATCATGTTTATCACGCTTTTTACTATTCATTCGGATGTTTAGACCGGTTTAAAAAAACGTATTATTGCTCATGGGAATTCCATTTTTTTATTCATGAACAAAAAAATGTCCATTTAGAAGCGTAAACTGTTTTTTTTATAATAATACTCGTATTTCCAGGCCTAGTAGTTATTTTTTTATGACAACTATAAAAGTCACCATCAAGCATACAAATCATATTTATATCACTTAGTGGAATCCTATTCGAATGTTTTATATTGAGGAGAGGAATTTGAATCTGTTTTTTTTTTTAATTTGAACTGGAATTGGAATTAAACCATAATAACTTTCGCAATTTTTGTATTTGTTACGTCATTGTGTGCTTATTGAATTACAATTTACTACGTTTACAGCCGTGTTTCGGTGACAACAAAAATTTGGTTCGTCAAAGTGACATCACATATTTTACAAAAACAATGATCCAGTACACCTATACACACCTTGGGCTGAAACCATGGTGTTAAGAAGTATAGGTGGGGTGGATCGTTGTTTTTGCAAAATCTGTAACGTCACTTTGACGAATCAAATTTTCATTGGCATCCAAACACTGTTGTAAACATAGTAGATTGTAATTCAATAAGCGCACAATGACGTCAATAAATGAAAAAAATCCGATTGTCATTTTTGATTCAGTTCACCTAAACTTCTTCACTACTACTGCAATCATGGTGTTAATATAACCAAAATTACGTAACACCATTTATGTAAAAGCTCTTCTTTATTGTATTACCAACTAGAATAAAGTCATAGATTAATAAGCCCGACCATTTTTCTCAAGACACAACTGGCGACATTCATCTGTTCTTTTTCATCACTTTTAAAGTGTTAACTGTCAATTCTTGGTGGAAAGACATTATATTTTAAAAAATAAAACACAATTCATTTGTACTACTTCCGCATATTTATAATGATCAGGACCGGTTTCGCTCATCACGAGCATTATCAACTGATATCAGAAGTAGTACAAATGAATTGTGTTTTATTTGTTCTTTTTCAGTTTCACCTCACCCATCCGATCCTAAGAAAACGGGACGTATCGAAAGAACCACTAGTCCTTTTCTAGCCCTATCCTTACCATCCCTACCATCTTCGAAAAAGACGTTGAGTAACTGAGTAACAAACAGTTCTAGAAAAAACTTATGTTGAGATGCTTCCGGAGCACATATCTTCCATATTAGGGGCGGAAACGGTTTAAAAAAATAACATTTACAATAATTTCACAGATATTTACGTTCCAAATCAAACCTGGTTATGTCTAAATTCATCAAAAAATATTTACTTCCATTATGTCATTCAGTTACTCGAAACCACATATTATGCACGCAGCCCTTTCTGAGTCTCTTCCTCATTTAACGTATTCACTGCTAAACTAATCGCCTAGATATTAGTGCCATATCGATAGTTGCAAATTACTGACGACACAGGTCACATGGGCTTAGCACTGAATGTATTAATATTGCATAGAGCGATATATTATTTTAAATAAGGTGACAAATTGTCGTACAATCATACTTTTATTTGGTAATTCACATAAATTATCGGTTTCCTTGAGTCCAATTGTTGGTTTTTTGGTATTTTTTTTACCATATCTGCTCTCAGTGTGGAGCATATGGCATCCTCATGTAGGTATCTCAACAGAAGTTTTCTACGAGTACTGCCTGTTACTCAGTTGCTCAACTTCTCTTTTACAAAGAGAGTAGGGATAGAAGGATAGAGCTAAGACAGGACTAGTGGTTAGCTAATCGCTCTCGCTATTCACCGTTTTTAGGATCGGATGGGTGGGAGGGAATTTTAGACATCACAAACATTCATGCCTACGAACAGATATCCATATATCGATTGAAAAATCAATTTATGAAAACTGTCCGCACCGGGACTTGAACCTGAGACATCCGTAACCGTAGCCAACGACGTTACCAACTGAGCGACGGAGCCGACATTTGGTATTTTACTATTTGCAAATTAATTTCCTAGAGATTTGCATTGTTTTTTGCGGTTAGTTATATATTGAGACTGAGTCAATAGGGCTAATATATACAAAACAAAAAAAAATGAAAGCCATTAAAAAAATTCAAGTATTTATTTATTATATATCTGTTTATATTATCAATTTTATGACATTTTATATTACAATATGATGTGGCATTGATATTGTTATGAAACAGGAAGATAAATTCATTACATTTCAAGTGATTTCTTCTTTCCTTATAGATTCAGTGTTTTTGTATCTCAACTTTACTGTTATTTCTATTTATTATTAATAACAAGAAAAGTTATCTTTAATTGTTCAACACCTTGCAATGAATTTTATTAACCACAAATGACTTTTAACTTTTACATATAGAACATATTCTTCGATAATTTGAGTGAATCCAAAAAATATGTAAAATCACTAATTGCTTCTCAGGTTATTGAAAATAAGCCTCAAAAAACATTTTTTATACGATTAGTTATTCTAAATAACATCCCCTCACTCATCATTTATCATATCAAGGTTTCCCAAACTATATAATGTACAGGAGTTCCGCGAAAACCTGAAATGCCTTTATATGTTGCAATAAATTCAAACGTGTTTGGTTTCATATTGACAGGCGAATCAGTGACTCAAAACTTTTCAAGCAAAAATACAAAGATCAGTCAATAAATAACTTCTAGCCAAATTTATCAAGAGTGTTTCAAAACAATTATTGTTTTGCTTCCGTTTACTGTGCCTTTATTCCGTTTATTGTGCCAAATATCAAGATTTGCAATTAAAGGACCCAAAATTATCGAAGGCATTCAAAACTTAATTCGTTAATATTTTTATGTGTCGTTTTAAAAATAAGTTTTTCTTTCTCTCATTTTTTTTTTTTTGATTGTGTATGTACTTACCCTACAAAATAAATACGTTATTCTGTCAACATTTCAAGATTTGCACAATGTTCCACCGCAGAAAAAGTTAGGGAAACCTTGTATTATAGTACGAATCTAATGAAACTTAATACTTTGATATTGAATGGTTGTTGCAGAAAAAAATTATATCAAAGACCAATAACTGTGTATTGTAAATTTATTTATTGAATATAATATTTAGCAAATAGTGCCATCTGTTAAGGATAAAAAGAAGTTTAAATTATTCCATACTACTTGAACTAGTGAGTTGTGCAATTGTGATATGTCATTTCATGTAATTTACATGGGCATCAATATTATAAATGTATAGAAGACTTACCAATCAGATTGAGATGATAAGCGTATTTATTGGTCATAAAAAATATTTGTAATGACACAATTCAATACAACATGAAGTTTATCTTTTAAGAACTCAATTGATTGAAATGATCTACTGAACTAGGGATTTAATATGGCAGATTAATTATTTCAAAATGGTGTAGATTTCTCAGGCCAATCGAAATTAATAATAGCTCCAACAAAAATAGTTTCTTTAAAGATTCTATTTGACCTCTATGATTATTCTTTATGAACATACAGCTTTGAAGTATAAAATTCAATTAACAGAAAGAGCAAAAAAACCTTTGTTGTTTCATAGTTAGTTAGTATAATTAAAAAATACGATACATGATAATTCATCATTTTGCGAATTGTATTATAATTTTATTTCTGAATTCATTTAACCCTTCAAGCCCGGATGACATGCACAGCACATAGATCGTAAGTCATAAGCCATGCTCAGGGACGGATGGAAATCAATGCTCTGTAACCGTAATAGCAAAGTTGACCTATTTCAATTAAATAACTTGAGTTCTATACATATTAGATTGAAGTTTTAGTCGTGAATACTTTTTTTCGTATTTTTTAATCCAAAAAAACCATTGAATGTTAAAATTATGGTTTTTTTTTTAACGTAATTTGAAAAGACAGTAATTTTCAAATTTGGCGCATCGTACTCCCATAAAGATTTATGTCGTATTAATTAAAATGGTAAAATAAAAATATATTTGATACTTTTTCTAATGCGTTTGGAGCTTTTTAGCATTACCATATAGCACCGATCTGAGTAATAATTTTAAATAAAAAAAACTTGTCGGCCACTGGTGTCATAAAAACGCCCAGAATCTTAAAATCCATTTATCTTTTAATTTATGCGTTCACATGGAGCTTATTCTGTTATTTATTCGAACTGAAAAAAAATATTAGTGGCTCTCATAGTGTTGATTGAATAAAATTTTACTATAAAATGTGCTGTAATATTATTAAAAATTTGATCTGTCTCTGGGACTGAAAATATATTTCAGGCATACATGCCTGAAGGGTTAAATAAAATAAGATGGTTGACTATGCATAACTGGGATGATTCAATAATTATTAGTATTGAACTATATTCTTAAGATTAAATATTATCTAGTGTAAATTGTTTTCAAAGTACAAACTATACAGTCGATTTGATACATGTTTAATGGCAGGATTTTATGGTAATAAATATTTAAAGAACTGCGAGCAAAATTCAGGAGTGACATTTTTATATACCTTCAGTATTTCTTAAGCAACTAGTGGGATTGCCCGTCGTAGATGACGCTATTGAAATACTGAAAATATCTAAAGTATCTGTGCTTTAGTTTCCATACTGACGGACTGATTGTTGTTTGTTTTCCTCGGAATTCGGGACAAGTCAGAACTGTGTGTATTGTTTATATACACCACGGACGCTTAAGTCATGAGAAAATTTCATACCTACATGTGTATGTGATAATAATAAAATGTCTACATCCACACCTACAGACCGGTCTGAGTTATTATATTAAGATAGGTTTATTCTCGAGTATTTATCGTATGTGGCACTAGAAATAACTGGTCAGTTATGTGCAACACCTTCATGTAAAACATATTTTGATTCATGTGTTCATAAAGGTTGGTAGTCAACTTCATCGAGTTGCAATCTCTTACCTGTATCCAGTTTAGTTCATTTAAGCTGTCAAGATTAATCCCCCATCTTTCATTCATGGATCGGTTTTGGTGACATTGCTTGGAATTACATTTTATTATTTAAAATGTGTAATATACAAGCAGTTCCTGACCACTCACTTTATTTTGATTGTGAATATATTTATTACCGTGAAATAAACCTAAGACCAACAACTGAAATTATCACCATTTTGACAGGACTAAAGACAAGATTTTATTTAAGGTCGTCCAGTCGACTATTAAGATTGTTATAATATATGATATTTATAAAAATAAACCATAATATATAATAACTAAAGAATAATAATAATAACTAATTCGACAATTTTATTTAATGATAAGAACCATTTTTGGTGATTGCAAGCATTTTCAACAGAAAATTTCATAAAAATTAGTACATGTCACTAAATGACACTTGGCTCCAATTATTTGAAAGCCTATATAGAATATCATGTGAAAACAAGTGACGGGACTTCAATGCACAGCTCATGTGAAAATACAGGCTGAGGATTCAACGTGTTAATGCTGGTGCCGAAGCGGTGACCGAGAAGCACTATGAGGCTATAATGACATCAGCCAAGATGGCGGGCAGATGGATTTAGGAATCTGAATGTCAGCAGCAGGAGCTAACGAAACGAGAGAAGTCTTACATTCTGAAGTCAATTACCCGATTCTTGCTCTCAGTGCCGTGAAGTGTGTTTAAATGTGCAATTAATTTGAAGGCAATGTACAAAAATGTGTAACAGCACAAAATCTGTGAAATTTACAGTGACTAATTGACATTTTTAAATAGTAATATTTCTATAAATATTGGTCAATTCGTACAAAATAAGCAAGCATTTTTATTTATAATAATGTATTTTTTTTATTTTAAACTACTTACATTTTTATATTCAATAATTTACAGGACAAAAAAAATGTTTTAAATGCTTTAAAAAGATTGGCTTTTTAACACATAGCATACGGGAATGAAAGATATCTTAGTCCTCAGCGATAGTTAGATAGCTAGAGAGAGAGTTGTCTCAATATAGCAATAGAGGCGAAGATTAATTTCGGCATACTGTAGTAATGCTTGTAGAAAATGTAATTTTGCTTCTATAGCCAACCGATGCGGACATTTATGAATTTCTTCCTTATTCAAAGTAAATAAATAGTAAAATTGTTTTTATTCGATAAAAGATTGTATTTTACACACAAGATGACTTCATGCAAAAATAATTATCAATTCACATCACGGTGATTAAATATGATTAATTTTATACAAATATCAGTATTTTTGAATATGAGAAATAGCCACTCGCTACCTAGATATGCTTACCTTACGTGTGCGTAATCATTATCTCATTTCACCCTTGCATAAGATGTGTTAAAAAGCCCAGCTTTATATTTCAATAATAATGACGGTATATTTCGCATCACAAATATTGCATTATAAAAATATCTGCAGCGCAAAATATTCGTGTTTTCAATAAAAATATATAGACACTTAAATTAAAAAATTGAGCATTATTTTCTTATATAAAAAATACTAAAATATACACATTTTCATCTCTGAAATAATAAAGCGAAAACAAATAAAAACTTTTTACACACTTTGAATTTAGAATATCTATAACTTTTTAATAAGACAGTTGTAAGCTCCAGATTGTTATAAATCAAAATATGAAAATAGAACAAAATTTGTTTGCCATGTCATATTTTCTATTGTAATGGTCTTCAATCAAAGACTGACCGGTTAGAGGTTTAAATTTAATAATTTAAATTGCTTTATTATAATGACTTTTAGCTTTTGAATTTTATTAAAAATATTATGAAAAAAAATTAAGAAGTTCAATCAAGAATATTAAGTACGGATATTAGTATAACGTAAGACTTTCAAAATGTTTTGCATCATAATACATTATATTATAAAAGTTAGAGAATTATTTAAAAAAATATTGTGTTAGTATATAATATAAAAATTAGTGTAAAAAATATAGCATTTAGATCCTATCAAATCCAACAATTTCAATTTTCAATATTACCGTTACAAATTCAAATTTCTGTTCGATACTAGTTCAATTAAAAATATACAAGGCCTCAATTTCTCAATCATTAATGGACTGCAACATGTATTTCGTCATCATTTTTATAATACTGTTTTTTTTTCACATTAATCTTTACGGTTATCTTATGGATAAATTTAAAGACTTCTTTCTGATAACTCTGTAATTTTTTTACATCATCTGCTACAACACAGCCTTACTCCGAGTTACGACTAAGCCTTTTGCAGCCCTCTGAACACTCTTTCTACACCAGCAATTTTATATTATAATTGTGACTTCAAAAATAGTGCACAGCTATGCGAGGATGACCTATCAAATACAGTTATGGCTGGTGTGATGTGAAAAGTGTTTTAACTTATCAACATTCCTCGTTTTGGTGTGCTTTGGAAATATAATAAAATTAGCGGCTAAAAATACATGACAGATGGTCGTGTGTCAATCATTTTGTTTTGCCTAACTGTAAGTGTGGAAAAATAATTAGAAATCATTGTACTGTTTTGATTGTGAAATAATTGTGTTTATATTTTAAAAACTGGATCAAAGTAGAAGGATAGACAACATTTCATAGTAGAACGAAAACATTCACAGTGTTCAAACTGATATTATAAAAACAATTGATTATATAATATAATATGCAATTGATATTATAAAAACAACCGCTGATAAACATCCATAGGATCTACTCAATGGAGATACGGGACACTGGAATGACTAAGAAGGAAGCAAAGAGGTTGGCGGGGAACACAATATCTTGGAGGCATTGTTTGGTGTTCATATGCTCCAAAAAGAGAGCGAAAATAATCAAACATAGAGTTTTTTATGAAGTCATTACGAATCACTATAAAATAAATCTGAAGTTTATGTTTTATTCATAAAAATATGACTTGTGCAGTAAACTATAAACTATCTTTTTCATTTCGACTTTAGAATAGATATACTTAGCACATATTAAAAGAGTGAAGTGTTTACATGTGAATTGACTGGTGTTCTTTTTTTTAAAAAACAGAACTTGCTTCAAATTCAAAGTTGACATGTGAATTTTACTATACCAAAAATAGTAAAAATAAGTGTGGAGTGACAAAGGTTATAATCTCAACGTATATCCTCAGTTGATCTGAATAACAATTTATAGTATAAAGTCACATGACCAGCAAGATTAGTGGATATTAGACAATCCATCACATAAAAAGAATATTCATAGTTTTGCTTTATTGCCTTTTTTCCTGATACATTAAAATTAAGGTAACGCATAGATAGTAAAATTCATGCAAAGCATCGCAAATTAAAATTCATAAGAAATATACTCCACTGATAAAAAAATATACAAATAAATTGAAAATTCATTAATGTACAAAATTTATTTATGATTTACGTATATATCATTAAATCCAATAAAAGGCCACGATTTTTAACTTAAATACTAAAATAATTTCACCAAAGTGCATATCATGCAGTGTATTGTAGAAAAATATTTATAAAATTTTATTTATGCAATTGAGCCATTTTAGAATGCTTTGAAAGTTTGATAGATTAGGGGCGGATATACAGAAATATTTTGTCAATTAACTCTTCCAATTTTCAATTCTTATTGGTGTTATAATATGTAGTCTTCATTATATTTGTCAAATGCATGGCGTATTGGCGTCAGCTGTAATGCCATGTATTACCATTTTCATTTCACAAATTTAAAAAAAACTAAGTCAAAAACAATCATTTCGATTATATCTGTATTTTCAATGATTGCCACAAACTTTTGACACCAAATGTTAAAGCAAATTTGATTTAATTATCTGCTAAAGTTATTTATAAACAAATGGCAGCTGTGAATTCCATGAAATAACAGAACATAAAGAATCAGTTAACAATGAAATAAAAAATAGGAGGTGCCTGTTTTGTTCATTGAAAATTCAGTTAACCTATATCTTGCTGTATACAGACCCCTATTACTAACAAATAATTAAGTTAGAAAAGAAAAACACAAATATTATCATTAAAAAGTATTAATATATAAGCGGATATATTACTATTTATTTAATAAGCTGATTCAATTTTAAAACCTAAAATCAATAATGGCTATTTTAAAAACTGTATTCACAAAGATTTCCACGTGTAGTTTTGAACAATGCAATAGAAATCGATTAATTTTTCACACTGTCTGTATAGCAAATGTCTTATATTAAGGCCGCGTACACGTACGGCGGTCGGATGCCACCGGGAATGTAATATTGCAATCCGGATCACTTCCGATGCTATCGGGCGATTCGGAATTGGGAGATTGACGATGCTATGCGGAGCTGAGCAGTTCACTGAAAAAGAAATCAAAACGGCGCTTGAAACTGATAATATAGAAGCCAAAAATTTCAGTATTGAAAAAAGGAACGTTGCAATAAGTATTATTCATTCATAGTGAAAATATTGCATGGCGCAGAGCAACACTCACTTTGAAAGCTCTCTGGTCGACATTCCGCCGGTAAGTCCAGATCTCGATCTGCTTCGGCTCAATTGAGCTCGTCTCTCAGCTAGGAAAGAATAACATCACGTTCACATTAAATACATGCTTCAAATAAATGTAATAAATCAGTGGGAGTGTAAATATTCTAAAAATAATGACAATCTTTGATAAGACAATAAGGTGGAGGGATATTGTAGAGAAGATTAAAAATGCTTTACAGAACATGTCAATTTTCTGTAAGCATATGATAAGGTAAAAATAATAAATTATTTAGTGTTGTAAGAATACTAACTAAATCCATTGTTATTTTTACCTTATTACAAATAAGTTGTACCTGGTAAATGCGCCAATTCAATCAATATAAGCACATGAGTAGCTAGTCCTTACTTTGGCATTATTCAAAATTAATGCATGCCACCTTGCTGTGATATTATTTTGTATATTTATCCAAGTGGTCAACGTCATTGGTTTTGGTTATTGTGCTCAAAGGCTCGAACTGACTCGAATGTCTGAAGGTGCCGAAAGGCGAAATCCGGGTCGTTAGTCGATATCTTAAATTATGGATTTGTGTTCGAAGGCAAGGATGTCTGTGGTGTCCTAAATTCCCTCCCGCCCGTCGGATCCAAAAAAATTCTGGTTTATTTTTTTCATATAAAACGGAATACAGAACTTAAAAAAATGTGAATTACATCTTTTTATAACATAATAATTTCTGCACCAATAAATAATAAAATTGTGTGAAAAAGAAATGCGTATTATAGAAGTGCTGATGAGAACATACCGTCTGAAGCCATTTCCACTACAAAGTGCATAACTGATCCCTCTCGGCATCCTTGTGTTTGCACAAAAACATTTAAACAAGTAGTGCTTACCAAATAATTAAATTCTACATCTAAGAGTGTATTATTTTTACAAAAGACATCTTAACAGTGTTCATCTTGATATATAAAACAGGTGCAATTTCTAACCTCAAGTTATGTGAGCGAAAGAATTTAACAAAAATTTGCAAACATAAATAGATTAAAAATCATTACACTAACTGCCCTCCAAATACTCGTTAATTCTCAATTATATTGATTAAAAATTGCATAAAAAATCATTATGTATGTAGTTATGTTTAAACCAAATGCAGTTCTCTACAAGAATAGACATGCATTGTTTGCAAACAAATCTTCAAAGTGAATATGACGAATCATTCAAACATACGTTTTCAGACTAAAAACCGCATGAGATCGCGACTCACAAATTGGAGTTGTCGATTTGCGTAATAAATCATGTCAGTTATTATTGACAAGATTTATTATTGTCTGCAAACCGATAGCGTGAGTCGTGATACCATGTATAATAAATACGTTTTCTATTACCTAGACTCGAAAAAAAAGTTAGCAAATTGACCCAATAATTCAACTAGAATGAACGAATCGCCGTGGTCAATTGACATGCAATTTTTCCACAAAATACTGCAACTTTGTATCAAAGTTATTACTATATGCAGAAACTATTTTTTTTATTTTAATTCGTTTTGAGAAAATTTGGCTATTTTTATTTATGATAATCTCTATAAAAAAAAGTTAGTTCAAAATGTTTACCTCCTGCCACTCTGGGTCCCTTTTTCCTCTGCCGTTCTCTGCTGAAAGCCAAGCCGCTCGACATGGCTTCCATCAAGCTGGAAAATTGAAAAGTATGTTGTTTAAATATGCTGCAAAATTCATGGGTTCATATTGCACTGTAAATTGATTAATATAATCCGTAGAGGTCAAGTAGAAAAGGTATACCTGTCCATAACACCCTCTTGCGTGGCGTCCATATTGACTAACTGTTTGTGTCTCTTGCTCCTTTCCTCCCTCTCCTTCTCCGCAGCGCCGCGTGCCTCTCGAGCTCTCCTCGCTCGTTCTTCAGCATCCCTAATGGCAACATTGTCAGTGTGCGCCGTCTGAAAAAAACAGGACACAAGTTTGATATTCATACGTATATTAAAAGTCTTACCAGTTTAATGTTGACAGAATAAAATAGGGACCAAAAGAAACATCTCGTTGTGCTGTCTTTCGCCCTGCTCTCTTACTATAAGGCAACTAAGGCCAGTTATGTTTTAACACTTATCTTTATCTTCACTATTAACGATGACTTCCTTAAACCTCGGTTGACATCAGATCCTCGATAAACTATCGTGGAATTATCGCAAAAACTCTCATCTACAATGTTCACAAGCATTTCAAAATTTAATGAAATGCAAAACTACATTTTTATAAAAAGGGGATCAAAAAATTGCAAAAGGTTTGAAATAGTTTTCCTTCAAGATGACATAATATTTTAACACCTCCATGAAATATTTTTACTCACCGCAAACGAGTCTTTGAATATCTTGATATCCCCAAAGAAGTCTTCGAGTGTATATTTGGCTTGGTCGAAAGCAAAGAACTCAGCTAGATCTACATAAAGCTCTTCCATCTTCTTCAACATTGAATGAAGAACGTTGCACTGTGCCCGTGCTTCTTCGGCAAAAGGCTGGTGTATGAAATATCAGAGTCAAGAAAAAGTCAATAAAATGAAATAATCAGAGTTATTACCAAATATTAGTACTATATTGCTACGGGTTACCCAATACAAGAATAAAAATCAAAAAAAATAATGATAAGTGGAAATTAAAACAACCTATCCAGAGTGAATTGAGATAATGATTACATGCCCAAAGAGTTTATCAAGAATCTAGACATTTACAGTGAACGATTACTTTTTGGTCATCAATTTAACTCATATTTAAAAAATGCAGTAACACCTCAATATAAAACAGATTTTGGATCAAATGTGTCAACTTTGCATATTACAAGATGTGAAACAAATATCTCGTAAAGGATACAGCCATGATGGTGTAGAATTTATCATCAGCATCTTGAGGAACCTTTGAGTTGGCTAAATCTGTCTCCAGATTTTTTATATCGGCCTCCATTTTCTTCAAAGCTTTCTGGAGATTGTCCATCGACACACGAGATGCTCTGCATTATAAAAATGGAAACATCAGTAAAGCATTCAAAATCAATTAAAACGTTAATGAAACTAAGCATAAATATGCATTGGATATAAATACAAATGCAAGGGTTGCCCACAAATGATGTCACACGATTTTGAGTATTCTTTGAACCTCCATCCCCTATCATCACATTTCGTTACTAAATATTTAACAATAAAATCTGGTCTTAAAAGCATTGATCTATTCTATCCATGTTATAATTTCATATCAGAAAAAATAAGTTTATATTTTCTATAGCCAATCGTGACACAATGTCTGTCCTCCCCCACGGCATTTAAAGACATACTTATCAACATGGCTGATTTCCTCGTTGAATGTCAACACTTCGGGGAATTTAGTTTCTATTGTGTCAACCAGGTAGTGGAGAAGAGTCTGCTTATTTTCCAAGTCTTTCGTAGATGTTAACTGTAAAATTTTAGAAAAATATTATTAAATATATCGGACTGAGGGAGCTTGAAATCATTTATGAAACCAAATAAGTTTTGTGTAAATTTACCTAAAAAATCTTTTCCCATATATAAACAAATTTAAAAATAAATGATGAAAGAAAGATGTCACCGTATGTGTCAAAGAATTTAATTTCAGTTTATGGGGCCTTTAGTTCTTAATGAAAATCACAATACTGATTAAAATATAATAATACATACATGAGGACTACTAATACTGCCAAATTTTAATATAAAAATTTTAATCAATCGCAAATATTAACACAACAAACCTTAGTCAGAAAACTGATTTCGAATCCAAAAGCACCTGCGTTTTTGGACCCTGTATTCATGTAATTCCCGAGCAACAGCACCAGCTCTAAGATCTTGGCGAATTTTCCGCTTGATTTCACTTCTTCACAAGCAGCTGTTCCTGACACAATGTCCTAAAAACGTAAATTCACGTTACAATAATCTGGTTTTGTGAAGACGATGTGTAAATTGTATACATTTGAAATATCACTCACTGGTTTAATTTCAGTAACAAGTTCTTTATAGTGCTGCTTGAATGAGAGACTCTTCAATCTAGGAAGTAATCTTTTCACATCGGCAATTGTCACGGCAAACTGCTCAGCTTCAGTCAAATCTTTATAGGAGTCTTTTAATTCTGAGAGTTTCTTAAGTTGTTCTGGCGGAGGCAAATACTGTAAAGAAAAATTAATTTTAAAACACAAATAGCAGGTTCTCGAAAGAAGCCATAAGAAACAAGTCAATTTAGTCTGTGACACTGTGACAAAATTAAAAACATCAATGCTTGAAACCAAAACACTTAAATAATATATGGATTTCAAAAATTGAGTCATCCCATGAGAACTTTGTTTATGGAAGACATCTTTTGGTGGGGTGCTTTTTTCCTTGATAAACTAATCAGTATCTGCTAAACAGTTTGCCATACACTTCTATCTATTTGTTTAAGCCTTTTTATTGAAAATAAATGAATTAACACATTCACTGCTGAATATATCATGAACATTAGTTCTTATAATATTTAGAAGTGTTGAATTGAAAACGTCGGTTTACTGTTAGACTCGAAAATCACAAAATTCGATCGGACATTTTTACAATAATCAACTCATTCATATTATCAGTCACCTGTATCAAAAGATCTAAAATATTTGCAGTGAGGACTTCGGTATCGCATTTCATGAGACACTTCCTAACGGCCGAATATGACATATGTTTCAGAGCCCCTCCGAGTAGGATTGAAATGTTTTGGGCGGCCTTGGCATCGAGAACCTTGAGGTCTTTGACCTTCTTCATTGTGGCCATCCTATAAAAAAACGGAAACATAGCGGTTAAGATCCGGTCATACGATGAAAACTAAAAAAAAGAGACAATTTGAGAGCATTAGATGCAAAGCACCACATTCACAAAATATCAAAATTGAGTTATCAAAACAAAAAACTGAAATTAAGCAGTGTTAATGATCATTAGCATCACATTACCTATCAGGTAAATCTTCAGACTTTTTAGCTTGCGGTTTGGAGGAGAACTTTTGGGCGAGCCCTCCCAATATATCGGGGGAAGCGAGCCTATCCTCTTTGACGCCCACCCAGAAAGATTTCTCGGACATGCGCGCCGGGATAATAGATTTCCAATTGGCCCGCTTGAGTGGACCAGACACCTCGTATTTCTTCTTCGGTTTCATTCCGTGCGGTAAGACATCCGGTATGGGCATCATCTGAATTGAAAAACGGAAAAATCATTATTGTGAATGCGCCAGATATTATGAGAATTTTTTTAGTCACTCAACATCAACTAACGGATAAAAGACTTTAAGAACACTCATGCCCAAGATCATGGAAAAAATCTAAATTTTATATTGACCTTGCTGGGACTCGAATCGGGATCATATGAATGTTAAAGGTAGGGTTCTTATTGTTGACAGAAAACGCAAAATGTACTAATGTTTTTTTAGATTGATAGATTTTACAAAACTTTAGATTAATATAAGGAGCAAATACATTTAACCCTTAAATGCATACTGTACTTTGTAAAGCACAAACTATTGTTTATTTTTTTTAAAAAACTGAAATATTCCATTTTCTTCAGATATCGTGGCGACACGAGGTTATTGGTTTTAATTTGCAATCAAACAAAGCAAGTTGGAGTTTTTGAAATTCTTGATTTTAAGAAATGTTCAAATTCATTTTAAATTTTAAAAATATCAGTTTTTCGTACTGGAAAAAAATATTACTGGATTCATTAATGCATAATAATAATAAAGTATAAGTACACCATGCATTTGAGGTATCGAAAACATGTGTATCAATACTAACGATATAAATTTTGATTTCTGTCATTTCTATGTGCAAATATGTCAGAAATACAGTATTTTAATGATGGATAGCTAGCTTCTAGACGCGGTAAATCTGTTTCGCTAAAACTAAAGCTATTTCGGCATATATATATTTATTTAATGAGAAAACCTATTGGGATCAGAAAATAATAATAATTACATCACATTTATTTCAGGTATAAGTTAGTCTAATAGATGCATAAATTTATTTTAATTTTTGAAGAACATCTGCGACGTATACGGTTAATCCCACTGAAGCGTTCTTATAATTGCAATGTGTTTTTTTACTTATCGTAAAATGGCAAAAAACCGATTTATACTCATAATTGCCCATCATGAGGTACCGCAAATCACATCCGTACAGCAGACTCACCAAAACGCATATGCACTGTTGTCACTTGTGTTTGACCAAGTAGAACCGCCATCTACAATCAATTATTAGTTTCAGTAAATACTCACAGGCGGAGGGGGCATTCCCATTCCGAAGGGTGGTGGAGGAGGTCCCATACCAGGCGGAGGTGGTGGGGGTGGCGGACCACCGCCAGCACCACCAGGGAACGGTGGTGGAGGAGGAGGTGGTGGGCCTCCCATACCTGAAATGTATGATAAATTAACAAATTGTACACAACAAATATTTTACAATAAATGCTTTCTCATCATTTTAAAACTTGATTGGTAAATATTGAAAACTGTATCAGCAAAAAGACTAACTAACTACACTTCTAACATATTTATTTATTTACTGTCAAACTTTTGCAATCAATTAAAAAATATTGGTGTTACAGCAATACTGTTTCATAAATAAAAACACAGCTAACGGCAAAAATTAAATCCCTGACAATGAAAAACTGATGTGAATGCAAAATTTGGCTTTTTTAAAACTTATTATTTAAACTTATTTATTTATTAACTATGCAATCACTAAATATTCAACTAACAGAAATTATTACGGTTGAAATCACAGTTGTTATTATGTTTCATCACTCAGAATAAGGTGTTAGGTCATATATTTACGTACATTTGAAAAAAAAATTAACAAACATATCACTTCACCATCCCATATCCATTGCAACAATTGTAAAAAAATACGACAGAAATTACATCTAGGAAAAAGTACATTTTATTTTTATATAGTGTGCAACAATTTATAAAACATTCGAAAGAGAACGATGAAATCTACATTATCCACAAGACACCCAAGCAAAGTTCATAAAGTTATTAAATGGAAAATAACACATAGTGTTGATAACAATTGTAAAATAATAAATCTTCAACTCTTCCCATGGTGACAATGGGTATTGAGCCACCATGGAAAATTCTGTATATTCACGTATTAGTGGTGAATGAATTGTAATATTGATAACTTGAAAACAGTAAATTTTTTGTCGCATGCTTGCCATACGAAAATTTTAAATGAGGTCATCTAATTTTGCAACATAAAAATCTGCTAATAAACAATGAATATTTGTTAATTTGAAAAATATTTTCCAACACAGACATTATTATGTTTTTTCCTACACATATATGTACCTGCTGAAACTATAACCTGATTATTTTTGTTTCCAGAGTGCTTAATCTTTATATCATTTTCGCGGATGTATTCTAAAGATTCCGTCAGCTGAAGACTTAGAACGGGAAAACAATTAAGATAAGCCCCATGCAAATACTGACTGTGGGTGTTCAGTAAACAAAAGTGTTCAATTCTTACAGGAATTGTTCGTAATGCGATATTAAGCTTGATGAGTTTTTTACTTAACTTGCCCAGCCCCAACAGAGTTTTGAGAGTACCTTGAATGTAATCACATGGACCCTCAAACAGTAGGTTGCATGCAAAATCTATTCAATACTTTTAATTCGCTCTCTGTCTAATGAAGGAAATAGTTATTAGTAAAATTTCTAAATTAAATTTCTCTTGGATGGCAGTATTGATTTGCTAAAGATTTACTTACAGATTTGACATTTCGCTTTGTGGCAGAAATAATTTTTATAATGCTAAAAAACATTCAATCTTCACAATTCAATTTTACAGGAGATCGAGAGAACAGTTTTATTTTTACAATGTTTTAAGCAATTAACCAACAGAGCCCAGTTGAATTTTCTAACCTTCCGTTAAGCCACAGTACTTTTTAAATTCTCTATAAAAAATATTGACATCTGTAATACTTTTTAAGTGCTACATTGCTAGTGCATACACTCTACAAACTTCTCGAGTATGCTGAATTAAATTGAGAACTGAAGAGTTAAATATTTCCTCACCAGGCATCGGCGGTGGGGGTGGACCCCAACCCATTCCAGGCATAGGAGGAGGAGGCGGACCCATGGAGCCTGAAAGAAAACAACACCCAAATAAACCGACACATTCCATGCAATGCCGACCGGACACATTATTGTATCATTGCACAAGTACACAGTGTTAATTTGTTTACCATTTAAATATAAGCTGAAAGGTTTATTGGTACTTGCTAATTATAAAGGCGTCAGTAACTTTTGTTTAAACCATGTCCACTCCCAATGTGGTGCATATGGACTCATACGACCACTAGTCTATGGCAATACTAGTCTTTTCCATAATGCTCCTATAATTATCAAGTGCCAATTTTTAAAACATAGCATATTATTCAGTCTGTGCCACGTCATGTGATATATAAGTGTGCGTGTATAAATTATAAAAACATAATTGTTATTAGACCAAGATTATTTATTGTATAAAAAAAAACAATTTTAATAAGCTGCAATATCAAATTCGAATCGTTCAAACTTTGTACATTTCCATATTGACTGTGGAAAGGAAAAAGGATGTAACCCACACCAAAAAATATTGTGTATAACTCACACAAAACATGTTAAGAGGATATAGTAGGTTTTTCCGTCATTTCGCGAAAATCGTTAATCGATTTGCGTCACTTAAAAAATTTGAAACGTCAAAATATTTTTTTACACTATTGCACTTTTATTGAAATGAAAATAGTGTTTTCAAGCCTTTCTGGCAAAGAGTTGGCACCTGTTTTTCAGAAATGCTTTTATTTGCTTTATGCCGTGACTAGATTAGGGTTTATTGTTTATTATTATAATTCTATTTTAAATATCAGTCAGAAAAAGTTGTTGGTACATTTCAAAAGTCTTTATAGAATCGTCATATTCAATAAATTGTGAATTCTGCCACGATCACTTTCTTAAAAATACTTTGTTCTACGATTTTGTTTCAGACATCAAATCTCGATAACCTACAATAAACCGTAATCTAGTCATGGTGTAAAGCAAGTAAAAGCATATCTGAAAAAAAGGTGTCAACTCTTTGCTAGACAGGCTTGAAAACTTTACTATTTCCATTTAAATATAAGTGCAATAGTGTAAAAAAATACTTTGAAAGTGCAATTTTATTAAAAGAAAAAAAAAATATTTTGACGTTTCATATTTTTAGGTGACGCAAATCGATTAACGATTTTCGCGAAATGACAGAAAAACCTACTATATCCTCTTAACATGTTTTGTGTGAGTTATATACACAATATTTTTTGGTGTGGGTTACATCCTTTTTCCTTTCCACAGTCTATATGTTTCGTTGTTAATGATGCGAGTTTCGCCTTTCGGCATCTTCAGGCATTCCCGTGAACTCCAATGCATGAAGATGCTCTAAGGTGAAACCCGGGTCGCTAGTGATGAAACATATGGAAATGTACAATGTTTGAACAATTCAAATTTGATATTGAAGTTCCATCAAGAACCCTCAGTCTATATCTAAAATTAATAAAAAAGCTGCAATATGTTATTGACAGTGAAAAAGATATTCCACAACCCGCATCCTGTATTTTCAATAAAAGTTTCTTAAATAAATTATTCCTAAAAAGTTAATAAAACATATTTCTAACAATATTGATGAACTTCAAAGCTAAGTTAATATTTATTTTTAAAAAAAATAATATGGACTTGACAACATCTAAAACAAAATTACAATTCATGTAATTTATTGATTCATTTTGCTGTGAACTATCGCCAATCTATCAGGGCGTCGAGACTATTCTCGCACAGTCAATATATTAGGTGCAAGCTTTGATGAAATTATTATATGAAAAACAATAACATAGATTTGTGACTATACGTGAAACGTTCAGGTTTTATTTAGTTTAAACAGGATATTATGAACCATTTTTTCAATACAGAGGAGGTGTCGTCCTTTGACCCAAGAAGTAGAAGATAATTAATTTTAGTTCAACCGTTTTTAAAAAAAATATGCATAAAAAATAAAGAAAAATTAAAAACAAGTGCAAAAGATTATAAGCATTACAATGGAAAATTGAGAACATACCGGGTATAGGTGGGGGAGGTGGTGGACCGCCACCCTGTGGACTTCCAATAGACTGAAAACAATTTTAAAAAATATACCATCAGCCATTGAATTTCAAAAAAAGTACCAAGTAACCCTCCAGAGGCGAGCGTGACCGTAAGGTCACATTAATACCATCGCTCATCTATACCAATATTTACCCCATCTCTTGCTGAATTCGTTGCCTTCACTCAATTTCGGTTAAAAAGGATATTTACGCCAGTTTTACACAACCTGTTTTCGCGCCTATATCTCTATTAAAAGCACGATTTTTTTAATTTACTTTAAAAAATCGTGAAATTTCAACGAAAACTTTAAAAAATCGTGCGTGCTTTTAATAGATACTGGCGCGAAAGCAGCTGGTGCAAAACTGCCGTAAATATATTCTTTAACCGAAATTGAATGAAGGTAAGATGATATTCAGCAAGAAATGGGGCGAATATTGAGATAGATGGACGATGGTGTTTACTGTGCCCTGGAGGGTTAAATCCCAATGTCATTCATTACAAATATTGACTACTAAGTAAAATCAAAAGTAATGTATTTTAAATGCTACAATTTGAGTCGCTGTCACATTTCATCTTCCGACTTGCCAACGTTGAGTGTTGGTTTTATTTAAGTGCCCATCTGGAATTCATTATGAAATAATAAATAGGTAGTTCTCAACCCTCCTTTGGCAGAGGATTTTCTATCAAAAGAATATTTAAGAACATTTATGCTGCATGAATTTCATCAAAATCGAAATGCTAAAATTGTAGCAGAAGCAAAAATAATAATATTTATGGAAATTTGATAACTCTTCGCAAGTGCCAACGCTGATTTAAAAATTTCGTGACAGAGATTTCAACCTCCATGATGATAACTGTTTAGGTAGACCACAAAAATTAACTTCAATGTTTTTTATAGGGAAATTTTAAATTGACAATTCAAGAAACAGCAGATAAGTTTGGAGCTTAAAAATGCCTGACATAAGATACAAAAATGTACAAGGTTACATTCGAGCATGTACGTTTCTTCATTTTTGGCCATTCCTGCTATCCACACGGTGTCTTCGGCTATTTTCATTGCTATGCGTATGGCATCACACAAAATCAAATCGTTACGGAACTTTCTGTCAAATAACATTATAATTGATTTTAAATGTGCACCTTGACAATAGCAGATATCGTATTTCCCGTGATGACTCCTGGATTGGCTTGTCCAAATTGCTGCAGTTTGGTCTCTAAGTGGGCCACTTTTGCTTCCGCTTCCTGTCTGGACGCCAAAGCCTGCTCCAATTTCTCATTCAGCTCCTCGAATCTCCTCTCATCTTCAGCACGGGATTTTTCTACATTACAAACATAACATTGTAAGACATTTGAAAAACAGAGAATCTCCAATATATCATTTTCGGACCCAGGCTAAAATTATATTCAAAAGAAAAATTCCATACAATGCACCTATCAATAATTCGTCATATAAAAAAAGCAATTCATTATTTTCGTTTATAAGCAGACAATACTAGTTGACACGCATATTCGCAGTTTAAATGTTCAGATGTAAGTTAATTTTTTGTTGAGATAAATATTTTCTTTGTGGTTATAACAGGTTTCCAAGCCCAAATTTTATTTATTGGGCGATTAGAAATTGAAAAAGAAAGATCTGTGCATACCTACTAAACCATCGATAAGAGGTTTGACATCAATGTTGAACTTGGCAGTGGCTCTGAAGTCCGGATCGTAGCCATTTTTGTGCAGGACTATTTGGGTTACGCATTCTTCTATCAGTTTGTAGTATGCAGGTCTTAAAAAATTCATAAAATAAGTATAATTACAAACAAAATAACAGTAAGCAGTGTTTGTTTTTGGTGTACTAATATTTATTGTAAAACTGAGAAATGCTTTCTCACATGTTTGGGATATGGAAAATTTGTTTACCGGTTGTGTTAAAATGCAAATTACCGTATCGCATGATCATCTCGGATAAAGAGGAGATGTTGAAGGATTGACAGTAAGTACGGTTCGGCAGCCGTGTCCAAAGTGAGGTTCTTCACTAACTCGAAACAATCATTAATGTCTTCAAACTCCAACCTGTAAAAATGTCATTTCAATCCATAAATAATTCATCATAATTATGAGGAAAGATTTCATTTGTTTATAAGAACTGAACATATGGAAAATGAAATTAGGCAAAGTACCTTCCGAATCTGTAGGAAATAAATGGAGATTCATTTACACTTTTTTTTCAAACATACAATAAGGAAGTGTAATTTCGGAATCGTTAAATTCCAGATAAATTATTTAGTCCTGAGAAATTTGCCGAAGTGGAGATAGCCGACTAAGCATAAATAGCATAAACTTGTAATCTTTTTCTTTATAACATAATGGTAGGATAAATAATATTACTAAAAACGTCATTTTATATTTAAATAATAGAAACAAAGCAATACTTAAATTAAATGAGTCAATATGCCAAACTAAAGTGTGTAAGCTATGTTGTCGATGTGTAAAAGAAATGAAGATTATCTTTGTCTCTACTCTCATGTCAGGAGCGAGCCAATGGTGGGTTTCCATGAGCACAAAATCTTTCAAGCAATCGTACGTGACTAAAATTGGTCGCTAAAATTCATGAACGTTCTTCTGCTCACGAAAGCATGCCAACATATAGGTGCGGAGGAATGAACACCTAAAGGACAATCACACGGGCATAACACAGCGCATAATTAAGGTGCGTGGATCGCCTGTATGTTGCACACTTTTTAGTTAGAGAGTAATCTAACCTGAAAATTTTAAACATCAGAATGGATGTCGAATGAGAAGTATTGCATTACCGGTGACTTGCACTGGTCATGGATATGATTTATGTACATTTCTAAAGTCAGTAATTAGATCTGTGAAACAGGCATTTATGTTTTACCAAATGACAAGTAATTTTTTAGGTTATATTTACATAAATACATAAGTGATAAAGTGTACAGTGATGTAACTCGTACGGGATGATGTACGTAACTTCTTAGATATAATCCTTCTTCATTCTATTGTCTTCACACACACACACACACACACAAAGGTAAGTTCTCGTTTTAAGGTAAGCACACCACCTATTTGCGCAGAAAAGTGTCCAGCCCCCATACAGTTTATTTATCTAGTGTATTATGTCGAAGATAAATATGATGGGGATAAAATTACCTGACATTATCGAATTTTCCAATAAATTCATCATGATCTTCTTCAGCGTGTTGGTCAAATACCGTCATTTGAATCTCTAGTGCTCCGCCAGCTCCGGATCTTAATTTGTCTGTTTTGGAAAGACAATAAAACTTTACAGGTTACACGGAGACTGAAAGACGACAGTTTGGAAGAGATGTTTTTTTTAGTCTTAACATTAATAGAAAAAGATATATGCCAGTAGTTATAGGATAATATTTATATGCTAGAGGTAAAGGCAACACCATTTACACATTCAATAAATCTGAAATTTACATTTTGATATAATTGATTTTTATTCCTCATATAATACTTACACTTGTTAACAATTTGATTGCCATGGACGTAACCCATGATTTGTACTGGGTTACTAGAATGGCACTGAGGGGGTTATCAGTGACTGGCAAAAAAGCCTATCTTTGAGTTGATAAGTGAGAGTGAGAACATGGCATTCCCTTTTGTATTATGAATCATTTTCTATGCATTTTGCATAAATTTCGTTGGTGTTCAAAGTGTATTTACAAACAAAAATGGTTCTAATAAGTAATTCTAAGCTTAATTAAGATGATTTACTGTAGTATATAATTACAGGCAAACTATTTTATGCCTGCTGAAACTATTCGTCCTATAAGTGCGGACTAGGGATGATAACTTCTTAAGTTCTTCAGTAACACATACTCGGATACCGGTAATATTTTCATATTTACAAGTACTTGATTACTTACGAGTATTTTTGGCAAGCAGGATATGAGATACAAGTTACCAAATGATCAGTGTAAATACATCCAGGCCTGAGCTACGACTCAAATCTGTTAAGCTTACCAATGACGTCATAAAATCCAGCCCTCATGACTTCATTCCGCAAGTGCATTCTGAAATCCAGCTCATCAGGTTCTGTGATAATGGCGTTTAACAATTGCATGCAGCTAACCTTAAAGCAAAAAAAAAATTTACATTGTATTATTAGACCAAACATTACTAGTAATTATTGGATATCATACACCGTGCGTGACGCATTACCTTCAAGGGTTCAGAATCACTCTTCAATCCTTTGATGATGGGCTGAAATCTCTCTCGGTTTCTGTTTTCTCCGTTTATGGTGACGGCTTCTAAAACTTTATCGTGACCTTCGGGAATCAAACACGTCGCTGCCAATACCTGAAAACAAATTTTAAAAAAAACCATATTATTGCTAAAGACAAAACTAAAATTTTACTAACCAATTTAGTCCTAGCAGTGTCCAATTGCTACCTTCCTAGTGAAAAAATTTTCATATTGATTAATTTTTTTATAAAAAATACAATATTCGAATAAAATGAGTATTAAAACAGTTCAGTACTCAATGGCTTAATATATTCTTTTTCCCTTTCTTCTAATCGAATATTAAATTGAGGTTTAAACAGTATGTCATAATCAATAAAACCATCTTTAAGTTCAGTTCAACAGTTTGCTTAAGGGAACGTGTTTTTTAAATTTAATTCTTGAATTGCCAAAAACGATCATAGAGATTTAGCCTTCAATCTGTGTCCAAAGTTATAACGATAGCTGTCTACCATTGATCTATTCTTTTTAAAAGCAAATCTGCTTCCAATGTGGAGCATATGGGACTTTTAATGTGGCATCACAACAGAACTTCTTAGTCATTTTTGACGCAAGTCATTTATCTTCTCGGTTTGTAGAATAAGGAAAGAAAGGCGAAGTTAAGAGTAACATCAGAACCAGCAGCTTTTAAGATCGGATGGTAGGTATGTATTTGGCATAAAAACATCAGACACCCATGTCTCTGATACAAATCCATCCACGACCGAATGATACATTACCGGTTGTGTGTATTTACAGGATGAAAAATTAAGTTTAGTTTTACCTTGGCAGCCTCTATCATACATAGTGATTTGGCGGGGTCCAAACTTCTAGCTAAGACTATTAGTGCTTCGTGTTTCTCGAAGACGGCTCTGATTCCAACGGTGTTGTTCATTATTGCACTTAAGCACCTGATGCATTCATATTGCGGCCTGTCGTAGCGCCCATCGCTGCTAATAAAAAAATACACATTACGAATGACAATCATAGTGGTTCATTATAATAAATTTTAAAAAATCTAAATAATTTTTCTACAGATGTTCCAGGCTCAATAAAAGTAAACAATATGAAGAAGATTTACCATACATAATTTATCTAAAAAAAAACATGGTAGATTTTGGATTAATATGTACAATGTAACCCCACTTTATTTTTTTAAAGGGGCGACAAAAAATATTTAAAAAGATCATATTGATTTGATAATACGTATTTTAGCATTATATTGTCGGTCTCTGTGGTCTAGTGGTAGAAGTTTTACCCTAGCAGTCAGATGGGTCTGAGTTTTGAGTCCCGGACTGATCAAATTAAATTTTTTTCTATTTTACATTTCAGATCTTGGACTTGGGTGTTTGTAATGTCTTTTCTCATTGAGTTGATCCCGAGACGACGTTAAAAATTGTCATAGAATTTATCTCATGCGATTCAAATTTTTTTTAAATAACTGTCGCCTTGATTATTATCAGATAATGCCAAATAGTATATAGTAACTGAATTGAAAAATGTATGTACGAAAGTGTTCATTCTGGGATTCGAACCCTTGACTGCGCAACTGAGTAGGATGAATGCCCTTACCTTGTTTTGAGGATTAATATGTTTGTTCTTTACCTGAAAAATCCTATCCCAGAACTAGTGCAGCAAAAGGTTAAAAGAAAACATTACAATAATAAAAAATAAATTGCAGCTGTATTCTTTGTTTTGAAATACGGCATCATATACTCAAATAAGTTCAATTTGCTACCCATATTTCTATAGAATTAACACGATGTTTGTTGAATCAGAGTAATATTATATTTATATTAAAGTTACCCCCCGACAACGAAGTCTGCCACAGGTTCAAAATGTCAGATGATTATTACCAATCAAAACACAGTGCTATCTCACAATAATATTAATATGTAACAGGGTTGCTAAATAACAAATCTAAAATGACATAAATGACTTACTTGGATATAATTTCTCTCTATCTTTTTTTGTAGGGAAACCCATATCTCGTTAACAACTAATAACATAATTTATATTGGCTATTTAGAGATAGGCTCAAAAATAAACCTTTGCGGTACACCTCATGTTATTCGTAATAAGTTTACTCACTTTCTGTAACATTCGCTGAGTGTAGAGAGAATAACTCCAATACCCCTCTGGCCAAAGTCTTCAATCCACGAGAGGGGGTTATTGGTGAGAGATATTCTGAGATTTTCTAAACAGGAATGTAATTTGCCTACGCTTATTTCCGACTGGCTCAGGTACGTGATGTAATCCGAAGGTTTCTCAAATTTCGACTTGCCCTCCTGAAAATAAAAATCAATTAAGTCCTCTTTTATGAATCATTCACAACATACAAAAAATATTTGTTTAGTTGTTTATAACACTTCTATTAAGCCTTTAAGGAACCAAAAGTTATTTCAATTTGAATATCACTAGTAACATCTGTGGACAAGCTTTGATAACAGAACAGCAAA
Organism: Himalopsyche phryganea; assembly: GCA_022494535.1. Taxonomy (NCBI): domain Eukaryota; kingdom Metazoa; phylum Arthropoda; class Insecta; order Trichoptera; family Rhyacophilidae; genus Himalopsyche; species Himalopsyche phryganea. The sequence continues at coordinate 639,913 of JAGVSL010000125.1, read as the reverse complement.
TGCCAAATTGTTTTTCTTTGATATTACTTTCTACCAGAGGATTAGAGCGTATCATTTATTGAATTGGTCCACTCCGGCCCATCACTAGTTTGAGTATTGGGCATACTTGATGGCAGTGTTGTTGTATGTCAAATAATTCCAAATTTATGAAATGTTTAACCTAATATTTTTTAATGATAATTAGTATTTTTTTTAAATATCGTCATGGTAATTTAAGAAGAAATTTTGATAATAATAATAAACAATTTCTGGAGCAGTGGAGCACTAGATATTTTAGGTGCTCTGGGAAAAACAAATTGTATTTTATTTTAAAAATATAATGCCCTTCCACACAGAATTAACAAATTGACATCTTAAAAGTGTATAACCATTAAGTTTGTTGAATAAAATCTATATATTTTGATAAAAAAAATTTAAAATACAAATATGCGATTGTGACTCATTTTTTGGCAAGCTTCAATGATGCCCCATGTGAGTTTGTCATATATAATTTTGCTGAGGATTACTTCTTTTTATTGAACTCAATTTAAATCTCAAAAGGCCTCAACAACCCCATTACAACCCCAGTCAGACATTTATGTGTATTTAGCAGGACTGTCTGATATAATTACATGAATATAGACAAAAAAATCATTGGAATGGCATTTATACAGATATGTTATGAAAAATAAAACATTTACCTAATCAGCAAAATACTAATGCATACAGATTGTAAAATACAACTATTGAAATCGATTCCTTTTCTTAGAAAAAACAGCTAATACAAAAATTATTAATATTTTATCAAGCATATGAAATAATAATAAGTCACTCTGAATGCAACGATGCAAGTCAAATAAAGTTACACCTGACAATGTAATGACTTATGAGTGTTAAAAAAAAATCATTTAATATACAGCAGATTAAGGTCTTTATTCTTACAAATGAAACAGACAGATTGATTTTGAATGAATCCTAAGAATGAATATGGTATTGTTTATTATGGTACCTGTGTGACTCCTTTATAAGCAAGAAGCATCTTTTCCTTTTGGGCTCTGGGGCACGCCTTCAAGGGAGTCTTCTTTTCCTCAGACAGGTTCATATCAGACTGAAAATAAATTTAATACCAAACAATTGCACGAAAAAAAAAAAAACATTAATTCATTACTAAAATTTCGCAGATTGCCGAATATGCTACACGCCTGATTTGCGGGAACCGACCAAACTGCTTGAAAATTATTAATGTTGAATTAATGTTCAGAATGCATTCTACAAAAAACAATCACAGTGACTCGATATGTTTCCGAATTTCATTATTTACACAAACAGAGCACAAAACACGAAAGTGTATCTCTGTAAGTAGTGGAGACTGTCGTATTTCTGCATAACTTACACTCAATTATACAATATAAAATCTTCATTTATACTGGTCTAAAGCTGCTTTTTTTCTTTTAGTGGCAGTATACTTACATCATTGCTTTATAATCACACTGACAATCGACAGAAGTATTATCGGATGAATAAAGGAATACGAACCACTAATCAATATTAACATTTTTAAACATTAATTTCTTATTATATTATATGTTCTTATTTTCATCGAATTTTTATATTTACCAGCATTTCATTGAATTTTTCATCCAACTGCCTGTCGTCGAGATTCTTGAGCAGCTCCTTGTAATCAATCCTCTCCGCCCCATCTTCAGCTCCAGATGGTCCGAATGATCCATCTCCGCTACCCTGGCTGACACCATCCTCTCCTGCGGAGCCTCCTGCCACCGAGGACGGCCCTCCGGACACGCTGCTCCCCTTCTTTGGCCGCCCAAACCATGTGTCCAGCTAGAAAGAAACAATAAACAATTAATTATCACAATCCAATTTTAATTCAACCAAACAGTTTGAAATGTAAAACAAAATACTAAGCTGATAATATCAATGCTATAAAGTATAAATCATGTACCCAACCGTGGATTGACCACCTTTGTTAATTATTTCATACAAAATAGATGACAATGCAAGGTTGCATTGAATCATAAAGGGCAAACGTTCTGGGTGAAAGGCCACATTTGAAATTCAAAATGAATGGTGGGCCGCAAGTAAAACACTATTTTTAGATGAAAAAGAATTTCAACATAAAAAATAAGTGATTCTCTATTAACAATTTAATGAGACGAACCGCGGGTGCTTGATAGAATTTCAATATCATATTTCCTAAAATATCTCGATCGGTGATGAGCCACAACTGGAGACGTATCCAAGAGTTGTTAGGTAATTGCGTTATATTAAATGAAATTTTAATATTTTTACTGCTTTTTTCGTAATCTAATGTAGGATTAGGAATCTACAATAATCAATCAATGTTTCCAAAATCTACTTTTAAAGCAACATAGAAAATATTCGGTTACAATATTGCTTACAAATAAATGTCAAATAGTGGACTATTTTCTGAAATTGTTTTGGAATAATATTGTTTTGCAAATACATTGCTTTGCGGAATAAATACAAACAATGTATATGGTCAGTATTGCATAACGATAATTGCAGGGCTTTTTGACAGAACCCATTCGTCAAAAAATGAGTAAAACTAACTAATAATGCAGATTTGTAGATGGCAGTGATTTCTACATTCACAGATATTTGGCGCAATATCACATGTCCGGAATTTAGGGACATGATTGGAATACAGGGAAAACATTGATTCTGAGAAAAGCTCATTTGGGATTGTGTTGAAAAACTAAAATAACATTGTCATTCAAATGGTGCATCCAGCAAAATATGCCTAACAATATGACAAATGTGGTTCTGTCAAAAAGCCAGTTTTATTCATAATACTAATTTATATTGTGTACAAATACTTTGCAATGTATTTTATAAGGAGTCACATTGTGAGGTTGGAAATGTAAAAATAGCCAAAATTTCACGATGAATTTGTAAAAATGAATTTTGAAATATTTTCTCATTAATAAATTTCTAGGGATATCATAGATTTTTAGTGAAAAATAAAAAATGCCATCTAAATATGCCTGTAATTATAAACTTATACTATCGGATGTCAGTACAGTACCACTACAACATTCTTTTTATATCTAGGATTACTTAAAAGCATTTTCTTTTTATATATATATATTTATAAGATGCGTTAAAAACTTACTACAAAAACACACACCTTTTTTTTAACAAAGTGCAAAAAGTTTTTAATTATCTATGTTTTAGGAAAACATTCTAATAGTGATTATTTTAAACAAAATTAATATAAAAAGCCTTTATTTACTTGATGATCTTACATACGTCTTTATTTAAAACTGACAATATTTGTAAAGGAATGGTTTAGTAAATATTGTTGGAAAAAATACATGTAAACAATATATTTAAAAAACTCTTCAAACCTGGAAAGGAGATTTCTCCCTAATGAAATTTTCAACAGCCTTTAAGTTATCCATTTTTCATAAAACAATTATCTATTAACTCACTTGTCCACCATTATTTCACTATAGAAAAATTCAAAAGAATGGAAATTAATTCCAATTCATATCACAAATATGATATTATTAATTTTAACTCACATTTTTCACTATTTTAAATATTTTTCATTCTGCCCGGTATAAAAATTATTAACTACACCATTGTCACATAAGCATTAAGTTATAAAAAAACGAGCATAATTGTATCTACAATATTGAATAAAGTAGTTACAATTGTATAAATTAATGTTGATAATATATATACCATCAATATTATTCTTAACGCAAATAACACCTCTCCACTTCATGTGCTGTTTCCGTTAAAAATACACCCTCTTTACTAAAGTAGACAGTCAGTCTCACCTGTTCAAATATTAGGTTATTAGAATCAAAACGTAGTAGATTTTTAATGATTTAGTTAATATGAAGATGATTCTATGTGGCACGTAAAGAAATGATACCAATTTGTAAAATAAATATCCAAAGTAACCGATTCAAAGGGTCAAAATATTCATTTTTGAATTTATTAAATAAATATTAGCAACTTGACATGACATGAATTTTGGTAATAATATAACCGATAGTTATTATTTTAATAGTATTGTAATGAAACATAGCTCAACTAAATTGATTTAATATCATCAGGCGTAAAGAAATGGTAATCAAATAACTTTGAATTATTAAAATAATAAAACTAAACAAAAAATACGTTGTAGCCATATTAAAATATGTCTTAACATATTTCATTTAATTAAACATTGAAGCGCAACTGCACTGTTTTAATTATTTCAATATTTCGTTATGGACAAACAATTTACAGTCCAAATTTATCATCAATCTACAATATTACGTTAATTATACGAACAATACCAATCAAGATAGATAATATTCAATTATAATAAATAGCTATCGGAAATACAAAGTGTGCAATAATCGAACACGTTTTGGAACGTTTCTAATAATTCAAAAATTAAATTTCGAATTCACAGACAATACAAAATATACGAGGAAATCGACAGCTGATATGACATACTTCACAATGGTATTTAATGGCACTAAAATATCTATGATAAATTTTAAATATTCACAACAAAAAGAATGCAAAATATTGTGTGTTCATAATTCGTATGGAAATATAGAGAAAATTTGTGTTTGTCGCACAAGATCGCGAATAAAACTGAGCTAAGAGACAATTATTGTTTTTGAGAGTTAGGTTAAGTACGATCCAGATAAAAATAGGAAAATAAAAAAAGATGTCATGCAGATTCTGAGTACCGGCAAACTATTTGGGACGTGACAAATTAAAATAGTGGGTGTTTGAAATCGTTTGGTTTAAAATTAAAGATTAAATAAAATAAAAATGATTATACTGAGATTATCAAGCTATTTTTTAATATTTCAACTGTTAACCCCACCACACCGTTCGTTCTCACACTCACCCGTAATGTATGAAAAATATTTTGCAATTTCAAAACACAATAAAACAATCAAATATTTAAATGAAATATGTATCATGCCGCGATACGATTGGTTTTTCTTTTAGTTTTGACACAGAGCGCTGCGTTATCGGTAAACTTGGAGTAAATGTCAATCACGTGCTTTATCGTGAATATGGCTAAAATCGATGAAAGTTAATAAATATTTCAAGGAAAATTGCGTAAAACAAAGCAGGAAACAGTAGTTGTTATTGTGTCGGTAGTAAATATTATTATTTAAAAAAAAAAGAATCACATTAGACAAAAAATGCATTGCCAACTTACGAAATTATACATGGAGTTCATTGTGGATGACAGGAATTCTCAATCATTTTCATTTGCAGTAAGACTTTCAGTAGACTTTCACAAATTATCGACAAAACACTTACAATTAATTAATTAACACTCACATAAGTTAAATGCACAATTTATTATTATTTTATGGAATTATCAGTCATCACTGAATCTATCAGAAAGTAATTGGTTATCAAAACATAAACATGTCACTATGCCTAATAGTACCACAGCTGACTAGCGGTATAGAAAGACTATTCCGTTCTATTCATCTATTCTTACAGAATCTCCTTCAAATGCCGATGTTAGTGAGATCATAAGCAATAATAAAATTCTTATATCATTCCAGTGCAGTAGATATGACGGTCTTATATAGTATTATTATGCACTACGAAATAATACTGCTGGCAATATTTATAAATAATTGTAGATTGTCAGACTTTGTGCCAAGAGGGCAAAACAATTATGTAGGTATGCTAATAAAAGTGTGTGCACGCAGTATGGCCATATATTGAGGGTATACTGACAGAAGGCATTAAGTCATAAAAACAAGCTCTGAGATAATCGCATTTAAAGCATATTTTATTTCAAGTACTTTCACCCAAGTACAATAATTGTTTGTGATGTATTATATCAAATCTTTTTTGTAATAATATTCCGCTCTATGTCAGAATAACAATGTGACAATATTATTTTTTTCAGTCATTATATCCTATGACGTCATGGGTTAATTCTACCAGTAAGTAGAGCGTTAAATTGCATACATTTATAACAGAAAAACAACAAAAACTGACTTGATGGGCTCTGTGAATATTACCTCGATATATACATACCAAAGCTTTGAAACAATTCTACCGTGTTGTGATTATTTTCACTATTTAACATTCATATTTAGCAATCGGACATTGTAGTCATAGGCTGTGATACGTACATCAAAGATCTGTTTTATGTGTTCATACTGATATGAACTATGTCAATAGATTATAAGACGTAGGGCGAGTGTTCCTAAAGTCGGCCGTCGCCAGTAGTCGGCCTTTTGAACTTAAAACTTAAATAATAGTAGATACATTATAACAACAGATTTTTTTAATTCGTGTAGGTAGTCTTGCCACTTGCCTGTATATCTGCACTATATTGACATATATGATGCAATACGCAATTTAAAAAAGCACATTTTTACTTCGCAAGTTTCGACAAATTCATGTTGTATGGGGATCGCTAACAAAATATACTTTATATTGTCATGCTTTGCACCATTATGTTTTTTTATTGTTCTGTCTACTCTCAGTAAATTCCGTAGCAAGGATGTCTAAAATTCCCTCCCACATATCGGATCCGAAAAACGGGGTGTAGTGAGAGCAATTATCTGACCACTAGCCCTGTAGTAGCAATATCCTTATATTTCTACTACTAAAAAGAGAAGTTGAATGATTAACAAGCAATTCTCATAGAAAAACTTCTGTTGAGATACCTCTATTAGGAGTCCACATGCTCTACATTGGAAACGTACAAGGTTTGAGGTCTATTAAAGCAAAATATTCCCGTCTTGTCAAAACCTAACAAATAAATGCGTAAGTACATATTCTATAAGCCATTTTCAAACTTTTTAACTCTTCCGCGTGTCACGGGAATCGCAAGAACCGATATGTCCAATTCTATTTCGATTATATTTATTGCAATTCGCAGTTGACTGGCTAATAAAAATATGTGTACACCCGATCCTCTTTTTGCACGGTTTAAAAAAAAATGACGATTATTCTTAACAATTAATGACAATTTCGTACGAAGTGTGCAATTTCAACCTGACTTAAAAATGATTATGGCACGATATCAAGAATCATTACAAGGAACCAACAAAAATAAAATCAGAGCGAATGATAACCGAGTTCATATTCAAAATCAGTGAAACAAAACAAACATAAGATGATAATATTATTCAAGATACTTCTGAAGATGTCTCTCCATTATGTGTTCATACTGATATGAACTATGTCAATAGATTATAAGACGTAGGGCGAGTGTTCCTAAAGTCGGCCGTCGCCAGTAGTCGGCCTTTTGAACTTAAAACTTAAATAATAGTAGATACATTATAACAACAGATTTTTTTAATTCGTGTAGGTAGTCTTGCCACTTGCCTGTATATCTGCACTATATTGACATATATGATGCAATACGCAATTTAAAAAAGCACATTTTTACTTCGCAAGTTTCGACAAATTCATGTTGTATGGGGATCGCTAACAAAATATACTTTATATTGTCATGCTTTGCACCATTATGTTTTTTTATTGTTCTGTCTACTCTCAGTAAATTCGTTGGCGATATTTATGAAGTTTCATAGTGATGGCCGAACACTGGGTAACCAATGGCCGACCATTGGATTTCGGGGGCCGACTACTGGGAGAATTGGCATTTTTTTTTGTAAACTTCTATTATTTGATGCTTGGTACAGTATTAACTATTTTATTTTTAGTTGGTTACATTACTTAATCCCTGTTTAATGGAATAACAGCGAAAAAATGTGTATTTATCATTCAATGACTCAAAATCGTTTTTGAAAGTACACCTGTCGCTTAACTAGCCGAACACTGGCGAAATGACCCTATATCATGAAAATTATATTATGACGAAGTCATGCGAAGACAGAAAAGGATATTGTGTTAGTATTTTCTTCTGCAGTGTTCTTAAACTTCTTAATATTCAGTGTCTGATTATTCTGAATCATAAATCAGATTCGTTATTGGCTACGCCGTACTATAAGATATCGCCTTTTGGGGCACTAATGATGTAATTGATTTTAAAAGAGATTTCCACTATTGTCTAAGAGCAGTGTTCCTTCCAAGTTTTAGAACCCCCGCGCACTCGTCTCAGGTCGGTGTGCACTTTATTATTTGAAGAAATATATACATTAAAATTTATTCAGCTTAAATAGAGAGTTAATAAAATTGTATTTAAGGAAAATGAAAAAATGTATAGTTGTTATTCATATACATAATTCTCTATCGGCTTGTTAAAACATGTGTTGAGAGTTGTAAATATTAGAACAATATCGACGGTGTTTTGGTAACTCTCAAAATTGAAATTAGTAAAAACTGTTTTTATCGAAAACATTATATGGTGAATTGCGTTATGAATCTTGTAAATACACTCCTGTAAATTATCATGTCTGCAGATACGGGATTATACGTAAGGAGTGTCGATATAACAGTGGCTTACATCAACTGGCCGGGTCGGAATTTTTAAACCTGAAACCAATGTAAAATGATGTTTTCCTTTCAAAAAGTGGTCCATATATTTTTCTAATTTACATCATTAGGTCGAGACCTACTCTGTCGTCTTTAAAATGAGATCCAATCATTAACTCGTTTTCGTTAAAATATTTAATTAATGGAAAACATAAAACTGGTCGTATCAAAACTTTTTTACGGTCTAGTTATGTATGTCTAAAAAGGCTTAAAATACGGAGATTTCTAGGATCTACAGGTCATTATTTGTATAGGTCGACATTTTTCAAAGGTTTAAATTATTCCGCGCATCTGTTGGTTTGGTCGGCTCAGAGAGACCCAATCGTCTTAAAGCTGATATGACCCTTCCTGGCATTTTCTATTATTCTTCCGGGGAACATTTTAAATTTTAAGACGCACTCCGGTATGGCACGTTTATGTTTTGTTTAAACGACGTGATCATTGCGATTGAAATGGGTCTATATCGAATTACTAACAACTCCTTTTTCCATAACCAATCGAGAGAGGGTAGATACCGTCTCTCGGAAACGGAAGATCGATCGAAAATCTAATCAAGCCGTAAAAATGCTCTATTCTTTAATAGGGGATCGAATGTCAGATATTAAATATATTTCGGAACACGCCGTGTTAAAAGTACACTCCTGTATTCGCTAGTAGGTCATAAATAGCCAAAAATAGTCCCCCCCAACACACTTTTTTTCAATACGAAAGCGTGCGTGCCAAAAATAATATTTGACAACATCAGCTTTGTCGCATTACTAAACACTTAAATGCATTATATTATTCTACGAAAACATCAACACGGACCACGTGATGGTTAATACGTATGCAAAAACGCGGCTCGCGTGGGTTTATTATTATGCCCTAATGAAACAGATAGAAAAAATGACATCAGATAATATATTCTTTAATTGTTTTACCAAAAGGCCTCAATCCAAAGTTGTTTGTGAGTCAACAGAGGAAATGAGTGTCTATAATATATTAATATGCATAATAACTGTCAACGTCGTCGGCTTTGGTTACGGATCTCACGGGTTCAAATCCCAGTACGGACAGTTTCATAAATTGATTATTGGATTTCTGTTCGTAGCAAGGATGTCTAAAATTCCCTCCCACATATCGGATCCGAAAAACGGGGTGTAGTGAGAGCAATTATCTGACCACTAGCCCTGTAGTAGCAATATCCTTATATTTCTACTACTAAAAAGAGAGGTTGAATGATTAACAAGCAATTCTCATAGAAAAACTTCTGTTGAGATACCTCTATTAGGAGTCCACATGCTCTACATTGGAAACGTACAAGGTTTGAGGTCTATTAAAGCAAAATATTCCCGTCTTGTCAAAACCTAACAAATAAATGCGTAAGTACATATTCTATAAGCCATTTTCAAACTTTTTAACTCTTCCGCGTGTCACGGGAATCGCAAGAACCGATATGTCCAATTCTATTTCGATTATATTTATTGCAATTCGCAGTTGACTGGCTAATAAAAATATGTGTACACCCGATCCTCTTTTTGCACGGTTTAAAAAAAAATGACGATTATTCTTAACAATTAATGACAATTTCGTACGAAGTGTGCAATTTCAACCTGACTTAAAAATGATTATGGCACGATATCAAGAATCATTACAAGGAACCAACAAAAATAAAATCAGAGCGAATGATAACCGAGTTCATATTCAAAATCAGTGAAACAAAACAAACATAAGATGATAATATTATTCAAGATACTTCTGAAGATGTCTCTCCATTAATTATTTCCAGCGATGAGAGTGATTTTTCACCAGCGAACAACAGCAGTAAGCCGGCACGTTTATTGTCAAGTAGCAAAACTAAATGAAAATATTGCTATATGTTGAATATAATTTAAATTTGGATTATTGAGATTTTGTACACTTCCATGTATTTTGTCACTAACGACCCGGGTTTCGCCTTTCGGCACCTTCAGGCATTCGAGCACACGAATGGACTCGAACTGAGAGACAGTAAACAGTGTCTAACGTTTATATAGAAGATACAAATGCGACAAAAATCATTTTCGAGGCAATACATTATACGTCTGAGAGCCACACCGATACCTGAGTTAAAATTTCGGAAATCACCCTAATTAGAAATTTCTAAAATTAATAGAGCACAGTTAAACTCCTTACCAATCTTGAATGAGCAGCTGAACCTTCCTAATTCTCCGCTATTATATCCGATACGTTGAAACACCTAACAGATGTCACTAAATGTGGAATGATTGTATATATTTACCCATTCGTCGAATTACATCCCGTCAAAACCCACAATACTATTATAATTGTAAAATCACTGGTATTTCTAAAAGAAGTTGAAAAGCGGCAATTCGCCTTCGGCAATCGCCACTCTGTTAATATGGTGTTTACAAAATAAGGATTAGGGCGATTTCCGAAATTTTAACTCAGGTATCGGTGTGGCTCTCAGACGTATAATGTATTGCCTCGAAAATGATATTTGTCGCATTTGTATCTTCTATATAAGCGTTAGACACTGTTTACTGTCTCTCAGTTCGAGTCCATTCGTGTGCTCGAATGCCTGAAGATGCCGAAAGACGAAACCCGGGTCGTTAGTGACAAAATACATGGAAGTGTACAAAACCTCAATAATCCAAATTTAATATTGAAATTCCATCAAGCACCCTCAGTCGATGTCTTAAATTATAGAATATAATTTAAATCGAAAACTGTGTAAATTTACAATTATTTTTATGTATAAATCTATATATATAAAAATGAATGTCTGCTTGTTGGTTTGTTGGTTTGTCCGGATCTTATAGGCTCCTAAACTACTCAACCGATCGCGACGAAACTTTCAGGAAGGACTTATTGCGATCATGCCGGGAAATATTATATAAAATAAATGTTTGTTTGTCCTTTACGCGTTCCTTTACCATTCATACGATGTCGATAAAAAAACTTCGGTGAGTTGTTGTGCACACACCCGCGAAGGGTTCTGAAGAAAAAAAATTGAAAATCTAAAATTGAAAAAATGAATCAAATACGTAAATACAGCGACACCTTCTGATTTATTCGTGTACGCACCAGACGAAAAACAAAAATATTGTGTTATAACAAGTGTGATATTGAAACTCGGGTTCGGGTTCGGGTCGGGCCTGACCTGAAGATGATGGGCTCGAACCGGGTAAGTCTATGAAATTTCGGCCTGTGCAGACCTCTAATCCAAAAGCAGTTCAATAAACAGAATTAAAACACAAACCCTTTCTTTCTTTGAGTGGCATTGCAACGCATGCCGGATACTCACTAGTAATACATAAATTCGGTTTATTTTGAGTTGATTTTAAGTAATGGACCATATCTCCCATTCTTGTAAGTATGAGCACCTTATATTTTTTACACGGTAGTCTTTGGAACGTATCCCCCCCCCCCCCCGTGCAAAAAGAGGATCGGGGCATTGTTCTCAATTGGAACAACAATAAAATAGAAAAAATAAACTATCGAACAAGCTATTAATTTAAGCATGAAGCACAAAAAACGACGTTTACTAATAACATTGCACATATCAAACACATGTGGACATAACGGTTTTTGCTTTTAAACGCCTCATGTTATTTATTCGAGTCATGCGAACCCAGCTGTTCAGTGCGAATTTTCGAAGTCGAGTATAAAAAAATGACCGCGTCCTCTCGTGTTTACTTTTGATAGTAAAGTTGACAATTATTATAAGTGACTAATGAAATGACCCCGTGTTCAATAATTTTAACCTATCAAATATACGATGCAGATTTGATGCCCAGGCTCGGTCGTCGGGAGGTACTATTAGTTATGAAGGCTACAGGACTATGCACATCGTGTTTTTGTAATTTCGCGGTCACATCCATAAATATAAAACCAATGGCAGACAATATCGAGTGTATACTGACAGAACGCATTAAGTGCGTTTTTGATGGTTTTAAATGTCAAAATGTATGTAATTTGACGCTCTACGTCAGTGGTTTCCAAACATGTTATGCCCATGGACCCCTCTTAAAGATATAAATTAAAATTTGATGTCTTGAATGGTAAATGGTGATATACAAATAAAATACAAATAAAACATTTTGATATATAAAGTATGATGAGGTTCATAATTGCACTAAATCCACGTTCTACTAAATAGGAAGACGAGAAAGCAACAACCTGTACACAGTGACCCATAATGCGGGATATAAAATTGGAATCTGTTTTGTATGCAAAATGTGTGGTATCTTGTTCAGATATTGGTTTCCGCTTCTCGTTTGTGGATTATTCAACAAATTGCTTCCGTATTAGTATGGATACATCTAAGCTTGTGGGTATGCTTTCAAAAGTATCCAGCACCTAACAAATCGATACCAATTTATTGATTGCTGTTTATTTAAACTTTCATAATAATGAAAATGTGTCACAGATATTTTTATATATCTCCCCTCTCGCGGACCCCCCAACATTGTCCACGCACCCCCAAATTATTTTTAATTTGCCACAGACCCCCTCAGGTGGTCACACGGACCCCTGGGGGTCCGTAGGAACCACTTTGGAAATCACTGCTCTACGTACTGCTAGAACACATGCAGTCATGGGACAAGGGTTCCCAACCAGTGGGGAATACCCCCTAGGGGTGAATTTTAGAGTTCCAGGTGGGGAATTGCTGCCGCTTATTAAAGATTTTCAATATTACATAATATATCGTTTTTGTCAAAACAATATCTGCTATGTGCAAAAAGTATAACTTTGAGGAGATATTGAATAAAAACGCTCTCCTGTAAAATTTTAGGTAAAGCAGATTTTTGAAAACTAATTTAAATTAAAGTTATATGTGTTATAATCCTTTTTATACGAAAGTTGGTTATTAAACTAGTCGTAATAGTCAAAATGTCGAAATTTTCAAAAAGTGCACATAGCAGATATTGGTTTGACAACGACGATATGCATATTTGGAAAACACTTTTTGAGTTAGATTAAATTTGGGAAGGGAGGAATCATATTCTGAACATTGATGAAAGGGGGTAAAATGGAGCAAAAAGTTTGGGACCCCTGAATGGCTAGGAAAAAAAACAGTATTAAATCATATTGTTATTTATTTATTCTATCAGAATCATGATAATATGACTATAAAAACTGATCGATACCAAATCTTATGATCTGTATACCAAAAAGATTTTTCTTTATAATTTAAAAAAAAAACAATTGAACTTGCGGGAAAATTTGTGTGAAAAATATCTTGAAAAAAATAATGCTTTAAATGCGATTATCTCAGTAACTGTTTTTATGACGAAGTGCCTTCTGTCAGTGTAACCTCTATGTAATAAAATATAATATATTTTAGCATTGGTTCCATTACGTATAATTAACCTTCTATTCATAAAAAAACAGTCAGGTATATAAAAAAAAAAACGTTGAAAAATAGTTGAGTCATCTACATAATATATATCATACCAAAATGGCACTCGCGAGTCATAATACCAATCTTACGCTAAAGATCGCTATCAACATTGATTTTGTCTTTGGCGTATAATTTTATTTATGAAATAATTTCTTCAAAATATTACAAAAAGTACTTCTAAACACTGTCAAAATTATTGCTGTGTAAAAGTGTTAGCTATACAGTACTTTATTTATTTGTTAAATGGATAACCAATCAATTTTATATTGTAACCTTATAGTTTGGAAAAGCAGAAACGCTTAAGTTTAGATAATATGTTCATACGTACGAATTAATATAATTATCATAAATCAAAATATAAATTGGGCCGGATACGATTTGTTTAAGATATGTGTCGTTTTACTTCCAAACAAACGAAAGTAAAGCAACTATCACGGTGTTAACTGTTAATTCGTGTTATAGATGTACCAATTTAACTTGGCCGCTAGTGAGGGTGCCACCGTCACGTTAGTAATGTTGCCATACTCAACCAGAACTGAAATTTCAATATTCTTTCAAAACTGATATTTTAGCGACGGTTATTAAAAGAAGACAATATATTTATTTTGCATAAAATGGCAATTGAAGAAATTTATTATAGCTGCAAATTCGGCGGCGGTCGAGTAATGTTGGTAATACCATAGAAATAATATGAAATTTTTGTACAAATTACATATTTTTTTTATATAATAATCACGACAGGTTTCGCCTGTCCGGATCATTTTCAACTTTTTGAGCTGTAAATACTCGCAATGAACAAAACCGTTTTTAAAGTAATTTAAAGAAGTGTGTTTTATTTTTATAAAAAAAGCCCTAGTTCATTTGGACGATCGTAATTTTGTTTAAACCTACGAGCACACAAAGTCACATATCGCCATTGATACTGCAAAAGGTCGTATGTCATGTAACGTCAAGTGTTTCAGGAAGCTAGTAAAACGTAGCCTTTTGTTTACAATTAACATAAATATATTCTTGAAATTTTTATGATGTCAACATGAAATGATGTTTTGCTGTTTTACGCCAGTTTTGACATGGCTTTCTTGTTGTGAAGATATAGATAATATACGTATTTTGCCCACTGTTATGGTATAACATTATTTTTGACATACAACGTATTGCAGTATCAACGATGATGTCCAAAAATAATGCTGATTTCCGTATGTAACGAGATTCTTATTTTATAAATAATCACTTAAAACAAAACTACGTTTGGCACATAACAGAGTTTGATTAATTTCACTGAGTAATGATTATTATTATACGTATGTACCGGTGATGTATTTATTTTTTGGCATATAAAACAGTGATGGTGGAGGCGAGTATGTAACAAAATGCGCACATATACGTTCTAAATGTAGCCGCGGACTAATCGGCCGGTGCGAATTGAGAATTTTTAATGCCGATCGTAAATTATTGCCGTTTTCAATAGCACGATTAGGTCACTCATTGTAACAGTGACCCAACGGATTAGCGACGCTCAAACTGTGTTGCGCCATCCATTGATCTGAAAATTAATACGTTGTATACAAGTCACGGTGACCAACAAATAAACGGTAATAGAGGTCACAAATTAGCAACACCAAAACATCCGTATAAAAACGACCATGATATTCCAACGGTTTCGCATACTATCATAACTATAGCAGTGGTGCAAAGAGAGGGAAGGGAGTAAGTTTACCCGGAGCGAAAGTGGAGATGTAGCACGGAAATCTAGTAGTGATCCATTGCTCTGGAAAATGTTTATCAATATCAAAATTTCGTCTGAAATTACAATGACTGTTTCTTTTAAATATCAATTATCCTTCAATATTTTATTTGGCATTTCGCAATACTACAATTATTTGACAATTTTAACATACGACAACACTGTCATTGTATGTGTATTACTCATACGAATTTCAAGCAATTTACCTGAAATTATTATTAAGAATGGGCAAAATATGAAGAATGATATATTATGCTGTCGACTGTATTTTAAGCAATGGATCACATCTCCTTTGCAAAAAGAGAATCGGGTGTACATTGAAATAGGAGCGGAGCAATTCAAAAAATGGTCCGCTCCAATTCTCTGATAATAATATATTGGCTTCGTTCATTATTATAATGTCGCAGACTAACCACTACTTGATGAAAAAATTCAAAAATAAGTCATAACATGCGATACAATTATATAAAATGACATTAATTACGACGATATGTATCTGGCATCTCTGTTTCACAAAGAAGATGCATTATTCAGAACTTTTTAAACCGCTCGAGATCAACTCAACGAGAAAAGACATCGCAAATGTCAAAGATTTCAATCATCTAAATTTGATTATCATCTTGCCGGTACTTGAACCCAGAACCATTCCATCGCTAAAGCTCTTATCAGTAGACCACCAGAGGCAAACGAGTTACTAATAGTGATTTACGGAGTAATACGTTAGCCATCATGGCAGTACTAAATAAAAGCTTTAACCGTAATTTTAATCGTAACGACACATTGTTATTAAGTTCTTAATGTAGAAAAGTTTGACAGGCTCTGTATTAAAAAAAAACAATTGCGATTTTATTATTACTAACATTCAGTAAACAAAACTTCTTACATTGCACAACTCAATATTCAAAAAAAAAATCATGTTGCATAAAATAGAACAATTTTAAAATATGTATATTAATGCTTGAATATTTCGAATGCACTGTATATAATTTCAACACAGCAATTACATTTAAAATTCCATACAAAAAATATTATCAATACATAAACAAAATTATACTTGATATTAAGATGGTATAAATCCAGTTAAAAATTTGTATTAAAAACGTATGTTCTACCATAATTTACAATATTTTAAGGTACTTCTATGATAGCTGCACCGCACAGCCGAAGCCACCATTTTTTTAATAATAAATATATGTATTATAAATTATGAGAATTATGTCGAAATGCGTCACACGATCGTGAATAATTTCTATACGCGAGTTTGAACATGTACCGAACCGAAAAAACTGATAATTATTTCGGTTCGGTTTCGGTTTTCGATCCGACAAAAATAACGGTTTTTCCGGTTCTCGGTTCAGTTCCGGTTCGAAATCCTGCTTTTGTGTACTTAACATGTGCTGAAAATGATGTCTCTTCAAATGTCTTCACCTGTTTAAAGTATTAGCGAATCTTGATTTAAAAAGCTCTATTCATGATTTATTTTAACTTCTTAATGGCATATAAGCTAGGAATATTCTGTCGTTTTAAGTTCAACTCATTCAAATGGTTGGTAATAGATGTTATAAATGCAAGATGTCTTGTGTCTGACATACATGATTTTTATTAAATATCGCTTACTGGGCTGCATGCGATCACGGGCCGCGTTTTGGACAACCATGTACTACAATATTATGCAGTGGCCAAAAATAATTTAATTACAGTAAGTTATAAATCTGGAAAAATATTCTTTCTAAAAATAACCATTACAACGCGATGCAGCCATTATTTTGAATAGTCCTTGATTTCTCAATTACAGTGTACGCCTGTTAAATAAATTTTAATACAATGACGTTCAATATATTTATTTTTATTTTCTTTAACTATCACTCGATACAAAAATGTGACACAAATCAAATATATATCGAATTTGAGTATTTATCGACTTATACGATTTTCGATGTATGCAGAAGAATGATTAAACCGAGTCAGTAGAGATAGGACTTAATACAAACAAATTAATATACTGTTGGTATTGTTTATTAAATTTACATATTTTGACTTGTAGTGTGCTGCGAAATATTTATGAGTACTTTGGTGTGCCGTGGGTGAGAAAAGGTTGCGGAGCACTGCATTAGTAGATTGATAGATCGATATCGCTTGTTGATAAGCGATCATGGAAACATGTAAGATTTAATATATTGAAAAAAAAATACTTTACGAGAAATTTTGTACGTATCAAAAAATCGAATAAAAGCTAATGTTTCGTTAAGCTATTTTCATAACTACTAATAAAACAAACACAACGATAATGCTTACAGCAATTGTGAATTATTTGAATAATTGATAAACAATCAAGAGCTCGCTCTTAGGAGAGGTTCAAGTAAGAAAATAATAAATATATTTCAATTAATTTGTAATAATGACATTCAACAGATGGGTTCGAAAAAATCGACGATTTAAATCTGCCGCTTATTCCATCACGACATTAATCACCGACGTATGGTCGGTCAATGGTTTTCAAAATTCAAATAATGAACCAATTTTCCCCCTAAATTTTAACCAATGAATTTAGCGATAACAAACATTTTGCATTGATCCAGATACTCCAATGACCTCACAATTTAGCGAACCATGGCAGATATGACAGAATAGCCTTTTTATTCAAATTGACTCATTGATAAAAAACAAATTGTAAACATCCGCATCGGAAAACGCAAACCTGTTGCAATATACACCTCTAAATAATACATGTCTATAATAAACTCGCGATCAGTTGTCAACGTGATGAATTCGTTCGGGATAAATTTTATCTTTCAATAATTATCCTCGATCGATTTTTTACGATAAATGGTACACAACAATTACGGAGTGATTATAGTGCATTTCAAAAAAAATCGGGCTCCATTGTTGGGTGACTATGACATGAATTTATTAATATGGATAATCGAAATCATGGATAATCGTGAATAACGGATAATCGTGGATAATGAATAATTGTGGAAAAATCGTGGATAATCGAATAAAAAATATAGATATTCCCATATTAATAAATTCATCTCATAGTCACCCAACAGAACTCACTAAATTTGGAATGATTGTATATATTTATCATTTCTTCGAATTGCATTTTAATACCCACAATAAGTGTAAAATCACGGGTGATTCAAGCATTGGTTTAGTAACCGGCAATTCGCTACTTTGTTAATGCGTTTGTTTTCCCAACAAAGATTAAGGCTATTCTCGAATTTTTAACTCAGGTATCAGTGTGGGTCTTAGACAATATTTTATCTTATAAATAATATTTGGTCGTATTTGTACATTGCATATAAACGTTAGACACTGTTTTCTGTCTGTCAATTCGAGTTCATTCGTGTGCTCGAATGCCTGAAGAAGGCGAAACCCGGGTCGTTAGTGACTAAATACATGGAAATGTACAAAATCTCAACAATTCAAATTTGATATTGAAATTCCATCAAGCACCCTCCGTCGATGTTTTAAATTATATTAAATATATATATATATGAATATGAAAGCGTATTTATAACGTCGCATGTCTACTATACATACATAAAGGTTTTGAGGAAGGTAATCGAAGAAGGTAAAATTAAAACTTCGTTGTATTTCTAATCTGATCTGCCCGACGGTATTTCAAGATCTTTTCAGAATAAACAAAGCGTAACCGTTTATTTATAGCATCATATCTCATACGAAATTATGTTTGGACTACTATAGTGACTTTCATACGTCATATCTCATGATGTGTAAAACGCAGTTATAATTTTCATTCATCATTAATAGCTAATACTTAATCTTGTGAAAGCATTGAAAGATTATAAATAAGCTTTATTATTATTTGTTTTATGATATGTACATGCATTGTGTTCATTGTAATCGATATTGGTGAAAATCAAAGGAGTAAAATCAAAGAGACATCAGATAAGTAGATAACATGAACGAAATACAACACTACCTGTAGTTTCATTGGGTACTGTTTCAATTTTTACATCAATCGTCGAGTCCATTACTCAAACATCTAAATATATAACCAATAATGAGATGATTTCAGTGACCCCTTTTCTAAGTGACGATCGTCCAGTTCATTACTGAAGACATCTCCAAATAACCCATATTAATATAATGGGAAAAGCAATATTCAAATGGTCACAAAGTTTTATACATTTTATAAACAGGTGTTTAACAATTACCTACTTTCAAAGTATAGTCAGTAGAAAGATATTCAGCAATATTATTTTACTGACCCATAAATATCAGTATTTTGTTTAATTCTTTTGAAGGTACCATTTTTTTTGGTAACATATTTCCGGGTACTGGATCAGATAAAGCAGTGCTCCGCAACCAATGTGCCGCGGCACACCGGTGCGCCGCGGAGTAGTGCGTTTAAAATGAGAAAAAATATAGTATTTGTGTATCAGACAAAAATTAAAGTCATTCGGTTACTAAGGTCTCCGTTTCAATTGTTATCGATGAAACAAATATTGTATTATTTTGATAGTGAAATAATTGTATTAGTGTTTGCAGGCATAGTGCAACTGAAATGATGGGGAATAAAACGGGGTTTGTCTCGTGTGTAAAACAAAAAAACCCTACCATATATATTATACATTGTTGCATATATTGGGAAGCATTGATGTCGAAAAATCTCCCAGTTGAATTATTACTGATAAAGCATACAATTATACATATAACTGCATATCTAGTTCAAATTTCTTTCTTTTGAGTTGTTTGACTAATGAACTGCTGGACGATCGACATGGCCAATTATTTAAAATCATTTTTCGGTGTACACAGTAATGTTTCTATTGAACACTGTTTTTTTTTAATTTCGTTATTGACAGAGAATAAAATAATCGATTTTATCGAGGTCGGTCACGTTATAAAAAAAACGAAGAAATCAGGATGAACGAAAGGATCTTTCTATTACGGATAATTAACAACCAATATTCAAGTGACAACGAAACGGATTAAAACATAATAATATGTCCCCTAATAATGTGTATCATATGCACATCGGAAGTTTTTCTACGAAAACTGCGTGTTACTACTAAGTTTCTCAAGGGATAAAAGGATAGGACTAAGATAGGACTAAGATAGGACTAGGACAGGACTATCGATTACATATCGTTCACGCTACGCCATGCATTACATCTAACAGCCAACGTCTCAGATATTTTGATTTTTTTATATCACATGAGATAACTCAAAATATAAATTTTTGTAGCTGTCACTCAAACACAACTCAAGGAGAAAAGAAATCACAAAGAACCATGTCCAATATCTTCATTGTTTTTAAATGGTGTTGACATTGCCAGAACTTAAACCCAGACCCATTTGATGACAAGGGTAAAATTCTTACCACAGAACCCGACCGTAAATATAATTTCTGACGTTGGTTATAGGGTCTAACATCATTAGAATAAAATTCATATCGTTTATCATAGCGAATGTCGTTGTGTTTTGGACGATTGGTTTACATACAGATATACAATATGTTTAATATGCAATATACAACCCTTTATTCACAAGTTAAAAATAATACTCACAGTTTTTCCTCGCCAGCTGTCCTTCCTTTTGATACGTGGCATCGTGAAAATATTTAGTTCGATTTATATCGAAATATCTAAATATTTATTCCTTTTGCAGCATGAATAACAGGGAATTAAAATATTACACAATGGAAAAAGAATATATCACTACAAATTTTCTTATTAACTTTAAAACACACATCACACAGTAATTTAAAAATAAATTAGCGAAACTTTCGGTTCACAGAAATGTTGCACAATATAAAGTAATCTACCTACATAATGTATTTGTTCACCCCTTCGGCAAGGTGCCCCGCGTTATAAAGCTATGTAACAGAAACACTCAACTATATTTTAATTTTACAGCTATTATTTTATATATTTTTTAAATCACATTAAATTAAATCGAATGATATTTTTTTAATGTCACTTGAGATTAACTGGAGGAGAAGAGACACCACAAGCACCATATCCAAGATCTCAAATTTAAATTGAAAAAATTCAAATTCGATTTTGACTTTGACAGATTCACCTGATCGCTTTGGTAAAGCTATTACCAATAGACCACAGATGAAGATATATGCATCAGGTTAATGAAGCGAAGAGCGAAACTTGTCCAGTTCATTACTCAGACATCTCCAAATAATCCATATCAAGATAATGGGAAAAGCAATATTTTAATAGTAACCATAAATCAAATATTATTGATTTGTACCTGAGTTGTATATATTTTATAAAGAGGTGTTTAACAATTAGGTACTTTCCGAATAATATTTAGAAATTTTCTTTTGCTGACCCAGAAATATCAACATTATGTTTTATTCTTATAAGTTTTTTGCACAATTTTTCATATAATTGCATATTTAACTCAAAAACAAATTTGTGGCATCATTTAACTAATGAACTAAAATTGTGGAAATGTGTTTAGTGTTTAGTGTTTAAAGATGTACAAGTAACGTAGAAGTAGTAAGACACGGATTGAATAAATAAATAGCTTATATAAATATTTATAAAAAAAAAATACTATTTTCAAAGAAAATTTATGACACATAAAAGGCAAATAGCGCTGGATAAGTCAAAGATAGATAAGAAAGCAAAATAGGTTTTTCTGACTATTATGAATTATTATCTCTGACGGAATGTTTGTTTACGTGCGGGCTTTGGACTTGTGCACTTCGAACCATAGACAATAAAAATGTTAATGAAATAACACCAAAGTTTTCTGATTGTGTCGTGACAAGTGCAGCCGCTGTTTCATGGCCGCCTTCCATAACCTAATAACGATCAACAAAAGAAACGAATTTACTCCTAACTTTCTTGGCTCGATGCAGAGCTGCACGGGACCGATATTTTAACTTATTGTGCTTAAAAAAAAAGATAGAAAGAAAAAAAAAGGAAATGTGACTTGCTCAGCCACTTAGTTTAAGCGATCCTGTGTATCCGTATACTGAGAATCCGCCGTAGCGCTAGAGTTTAATCTACTCCGCGTTGAATCTAAAGAGGAATCGAGCTCCGGCTCCCCATATTATGATGTTGCAAATTTATCAAATGCCTCAAAGTTTGCCTTGGTTGAATTCAAGTCAGCGTGGCCTATTGTGGACGTATGAGGACGGGTTCGTCTGACAATAATGCATTTTGAGTTTATTCAAAATTAATTTGATAAAATAAACGTATCCAATATTAAATTGAAAAATAATTTCCAAAGAAGCGGCCGAATCCATCGAAAGTATTTAAAATCGTTAACATTTATAATAGAATCACAAAATTATAACGTTTTATAAAGGAATAAATAATGAATACATTTTTTTTCAATTCACTTGAGAAAACGAAGACAAAAGTCACACAAGATCAACCCGCGGACGAAAAAAAAATAGACAAAAACCATTATACTATATCTTAAATATTTAATAAAAAATCTACATTTGATATTGACCTGCAAGGACTTGAGCCCGGAACATCTAATCGCTAAGCGGAGCGCTACCGTTAGACTACGGATGTCGACTTCTTAGCTTATAGGAAATACTACAAAGGGATATGTATACTTCTGAGATTTTAAAATATGCTTATTTCCGTATGTATGTCATTTAAATTTCAATTAGAGTAATTTGAAAATATTTCTGAAAACTCTACAATATGTAGCTACAAGCCTTCTTCATTAGTAACGGAAGTTTGTATTATTCTGGTCCAAGAGCTTCTCCCGAAAGGGAATCTAACCCATTCATATCTACGTTTTTTCTACAAAATGTTTGAACACAGTCTTTAAAATATCGTTATAAAATTGTCAGTTTCAAGTTTTCCGATTAATTCAGAATCACGAGATAGCTCTGAATGCCGTAAATAATATTTTAGTTATTCTTGGACGAGGATAAGCTCTTATTTATGGTTTTTAAAGTATTTATTTCAATACGATTTAGGCCTTAACTAGGCCACGCTAGACTAAAATAGGGTAGGCTTAGAAATGAAACATAGAACAAGTTTTTCAAAAATTGACATTTAATGTAAGATTTCGACTGAGGGTGGTACAATATGGAGATGGAATTACAATTGGAAGAAACCCGGGTCCTTAATGACAAAACTTATGGAAGTGTACAAAATTTGAACGATACAAATTTCACTAAATTTATTGCATGTTTATTGAACTTTAGCGGGAATTTTAAAGTCTTTAACGAGATAAAATCAAACAGAATTCGCTTGAGAAGAATAAATCACCTGGCTTGGGTAAGAGTTAAAGGTCTAATATCCAGGATTTTCGAGTTTTCAATCCCGGGATTTCGGGACAAGAAAAACAGGCGGGATTCCGACATTCAGAATCCCGGCATTGTAATTCATAAAGTATCACACACTTTTAACTGGCGCAAAAGTTAACTTCACTTTTCTTACTCGAGTCATTTTATTTTACTAACTTTTTCACGTGATGTACAGATAGCATTCTGCGTTGCACTGATAACAAATATGTAATTATTTCATTTCAATGTAACACGCCTACGGTATCTTAGCGTATAGCGTTATCTTTCGACGATGGCGCAGCCAAAAAGTTTACATGTGAGGATCGCGAGTACATGTTATATTTTTTTGGTAAAGTTTGTTGGAATTTACGAAAAAATATATTTTTAACCATTTAGATGAAGCAAGGTTAGCGGTACCAGATTAGCGATGTATGAAAAGTCTAACGAAGATCTTATTAAGATGCAATCTTCAGTAGGGCATCCAATTTCGCACATTTTTTAGTATCCCGGGATTTCGTGATTCACTTTTTTTCAATCACGGTAGTGCTCATTAAGCTTAAACTCATGTTTAAAATTGTATATTTAAAATGAAATTTGTGTCCATTATAGCTTAAATTGGAATGAATATATATTTTTTATTTATTGAGAATGTTTTATTTCTAGTTAATAGTTTAAATTGTTTTTTAAATAAAATATTGAAAAAAAACTGTAAAAAAATTGTTGCCAAAAGTATCTGTTCCTGTTTACGGCAGTTACGAAACATGAGAAGGACGGAGGCCACAATACATTAATTTTGTACATGTTATAGTTAATCATGAAGTATTTAATTTGAAATATGAATTACGTTTGAACATTCACAGTGAATCCCGGGATTAGTTGACCGGGATTCCGGGATTGGAAGCCCTAGTCTTCAGTGAATATCTAGTGAAAAGGTAGATCGAGGTAGATAGTCATGTTGTAATTATTATCTTTTCGACAGTCAAACTGTATTGCTGACCTGTTCGATTAGTACGACCAAAGATTGAATTGTTCACTTACGTTAGTATCACTCACTTAAAATTGATTTGATTTATTTTCTTTGATTGAACGACTTTGCTTTATTTTTACATTAATTTCACACTCCATTCGGCAACGGGCATAGTGCATTTTGTCACAAGCATGCCACTCGTGGAACCGACCACTACTCTTGGAAAAATGTCAATGTGTTGAATACCATTACCAAAAAATGGATAAGGTTATTACAAAATAGTCAGAGAATTTTTTAATTTGATAAATTTTCAAACGCCACATACAGAACGATTTCAACTAAAATGGCTTCCATATAATTGAAGCGTAAATGTTATTGCACATTTACATGGTACCAGTATACATTACATTATCGGGCATATTACACGACTGTTAACTAACTAATTAGCGTGCAGATGCCATGTGTTTGTGAACGCAATGTGACATCCAAAATGAAAAAGAAGAATATACCACGTAATTGAGTTAACATGAGTTCAGCATTTTTTAAAAGTAATAATATATATAACATTATTTTTTTAAATCGAAATGTATCGAAAAAACTGTCATGAAAAATAAACTTCTGTTTTAAATGTATAATACAGAGGAACCCCGATCTATCTGATCGCATTCTTCGTTTGAGGGGCCCTTAGAAAACGATAAATCGGAATTTCACTGTATACGATTTCATCCAGTAAATAGTGGCTCTGTCATCAACTTCTGCCAATTCTACTTTCCTATAATTCGCAATTTCGCACATATTTCAAATTGAGTTTTATATCGATATCGCAAATAGGGCTGGTTCGACAAATTTCAAGTGAAGGCTTACTTACATAATAATAAGGTGCTAACTGTCAATTCTTGGTGGGAAGGTAGAAAGTGAAGTAAAAATAAAACACATGCTGTTTTGCACTACTTCCACATCTTTATAATGAGGATTATCAAGAAGGATTATTCTTCTTGTTTAATATACAATATATATAAATAAATATATGGAGCTGGATTATTCAGGAGAAAATGTCTATGCGAAAAAACTTAACTCTAAGCGAAGAAAGCATTCTAGTTGGCCTAAGATATAAACCTTTTAAGCTCAAGTGGTCATATAAAACTGAATTACATACTAATTTATCAGACAGAAATACCTAAAGCTTTGAAAGGGGAAAATTGAAAAAGATGCCAAGCACGTGTAAATGGTGGTGTTTACAAACAAGGCAGTGAAATAAAAAACCTAAATAAGTCTAACAAACATGCACTTTACAAATAACCCTCATACGAGAGTTCGACAACAATAGAAAATGCAAATGAAAAAATTAGCAAACAATTTGTTATCATCAAAAAACAAAGTGTGATAACAAGAATTGCTTTTGAAAATGAGGAAAAGTGTTGTTAGTAAAAAAATAAATAGTCCAAGTAACATTACATAAGTATTTCTTTGATAATTAAATTAATTTATTTGATATTAAAAAATAATGAAACAATGTCTTGGGAATAGGGGTTGTAATAATATTGATGAGTACACTCATATTACTGATTGTATTGAGATTTTTAAATGTGTATTTTTTATTTTTAGTTAAGACTAAGTTATGTATACAAAACGGATTGAACAAATATAGTCGAGTATTTTGGGTACACACTACATTAATAGAATCAGACTGAAGAAAATTCTATACTTTACAAACTGACTTGTTTATAAAATTACTGATTAATGCAGGATCTAAATATCGTCGGCTTAAATAGCAAACTGTGTTATCTACATTTCAGCAAAATGTTCAGTAGAGTTTGACAAATGAATAAATTCAGTTTTAACCAATGCTATTTTATGAATTTCACATATGTTATATGAATAATGATTTAACAATAGTCGCATAACATATGTAAAATTCGTAGATTAACATTGGTTAAAATTGAATTTATTTAGAAACTTGTTAGAAACTTATTTAGAAAATTGAATTTTTTTATTTTAAACTCTTCTGAACATACTGCTGAAATGTAGATAAACCGTTTGCTAGTTAACCAAAGGATATATATAAAAAATTACTAAAATGCAGTCAGTGAATATTTGTAAAGAAAAAATATGTTGCTACTCACAAAGCCTGATTTGGACTTCTCATTTCGAGACATCCGCGAAGACGTCACGACTCTGTCTCGGGGAATCTATAAAATATAAAACAAAGTAAATAAGATAAAGAAGTTAAATATATAATTATCAAGGAATTTATTTTTGTATTTCTTCAATTATAATAAATATAAGTGATGCATCCGACAATAATTAATTAGAATATTTTCTGATTACATATTCCATAAAATATACTACTGATTAAAAATATGCTAGATTTCTATTGTTGTTTTATATTATTTTAAATTATATAGAAGTTATTTAGATCATATCCACTCTCTATGTGGAGCAATGGTTCCTCAGAAGCGTCATATACGTTTAAATTTTAAGAAAATCTGAAAACTCCGAATGTACTATCATTTTCATCTTCCTGGACCATATCTTCTCCTTACGTAGAGCATATGACCACCATGGAGCACCTCTAATATTCCCTGTCACCTGGGAATTGCTCGGTTGATCCCATGTTATTATCCTTCAATTCCGTTGAGTACTTCCCATGGATACTACCTGACAGTTGCTCAGGATGCCATTAAGATGAATATAGTAATCCATATTTCGTACCAGTTCCATATTGAACCATAAACTGTTCAATTGTACTTAATTGATCAGAAAAAATGCAACACTGCTTTAATGAAAACATATATTAACAATATAACATTTCTTGTTGGAACAACAACTACATTTTTAACAATACTGACTGAAGATGCTTGATGGAACTTCAATGTCAATTTTGAATTGTTCAAATTTTCAGTTCAGGTTCATCCGTGCTCTTCAATAGGGAAAGGTGACACCTTGGTGACAAAACTAATGGAAGTGTACAAAATGATAGAGATTCAAAACATAACATTGTCAAGAATCTCTAAAATTCATGGTAAATAAAAGTTGTTTGTTGTTGAAAATAATATTCAATAAATTTATAGTAAAAGGTCAACATAAGATGACCTTTATTATCAATATGAGGCATTATTTTCGTATTTATTTTAATCAATTCTATTTTACACTTCATGTATGGGTAATATTGTGTGGGTGTGTTTGATTATACACATCAAAAACGGTTTGAATATTTTTGCCAGCAATGACATATCGTTTAAGTATTTATTTCTTAAATTCTGTCAGCTTTCAATGATGGGCTTCCACTGGCAGTTGTTTTACGGTAGATATTTAACAAGGTCTATTTGAGCTGCCTGTACCAAAGTGGACAACATCATATTCTTCAGTCGCAGTGTTCACGGGTTCGAATCCCAGTAAGGAAGCTTTCGTAAAATGACTTTTCACACAATTTATGGATTTGTGATTGAACGGATGGATTTTTCCCTACCGTCTATAATATCCTAAAAACAGAGTGTATCGAGAGTGATTAGTTAACTACCAGTCCTGTCCTAGCCCCATTAAAAACTTTATGTTAATTGCGTAATTAATTACTGTTCTATTAATATTTACGTAACTTTTTTCCAAAAATCTAGCTTATAAGAGAAATCTTCACAATGCCATATCAATTGTTTTTAAAATGCCATGGACATAAAAAATCAATTTGAATAAAAACATATCTTATCCTATTATAATGGAGTTCTACCAAGTAAATGCCAACTCAATCAATATATATTATATTATCATACGATTTTACCACGTAATTACGTTTCTACCAAGCTTGAATGTACATAAAATGACAAATTTGCCTACAGCTGTGAAGATATTTCTACAATCATGGGAGTCTAACAAATTCTGTAGTTGTTCTCATAAATTTCGATATTAAATTAATTAAATCTTCATAGCATTGAATCGTTTCTAGCGGATTGTTAAATTTTAAATGGTTTGCTGTCTGCAATTTGTGGAAACAATACTGTAAGAAATGAACAATACATGTTGCCATAAAATGTGTAGCTTTATATTTCTTAGACATGAAATATGCAATAAATATGTTCATAAAATGAAATTCTAAAAAAATATTAGTTTTAAAAAAATAATAAGATATACTTATCAATTCTCGGTATTTAACATTACTTTGAACTAAATGTAGAGATTATTATTGTTCGTGTAAAGCAATTTTCTATGAAATTTAATAGCAAATAGAAAAATAATCCAAAAAAAAAACATTGGAATCAAAGAAACTGATAATTGAAGCGAATCACAAAATATTAGTACGCAAATTCTTTGCCATATTTAAAATTTGTTATATGGATTGTTCTAAGAATGAACCATTTGACAAAATAGTATGGCGACTTTTTCATACTGATATTATATTCGTATTTTATCGGTTTACTTGATTGCCTTATACGGTAATATGGCATTTGAATATTGGTAATTAACTTTCCTACAGAATTGTTATTAGCGGCATTTAGTAAATTGTCGGGTAGAAAAAGAGTGGCAACATGTAAAGCATATTTATCAAATTTATAATAACAATAATACAATAAATAACTTGCGAAATTTTTGCGATGTATTTGAATATGCATTTCAGTTACTGATAGTAATTAGTCACATTGTATTTTTTGAATTGTGCAATTTATTGCATGCACAAATAAATTTCTTAATAATAATGACAAAAAATAATACTTGCATCATTGAATTGGCTTGCATATTTATATTATTATTTATCAAGTCTGTTAACATCCTGCCACATTACCGCAAAAGGTGTGGTATTTATCGTAACCTTACCATTTAGGAATATTTGCAAAGCACTCTTTGAAACGCAGTGCACAATCGGTAAACTTATGAAATTTTCACGCATATAATTATTGTCACCAGTTTAAATACAACTTTATGTTAAATTCATTTAAAAATGTAGAAAAACAAACCGATGTTCGATATGTAGAACGATTGATAGAATGACAGGTGGTAAAAGAACACATAAACAAGTGGTTATTTGCGCGGATGAACATTAATAAAGCAATGTTCCATTATTTACTCTATCTTGTTTTATTACTCACCATTTCTTTATTCAAAATAACAAAAATAATACCTAAAACATGATTCACAAACACGTCTACTTTGTCCGCTTATGTCAAACTTTTGTTGAACTGTCAACATAGGCAATATTATAACCTAAAACCTCAGTTTAAATTGTGTTTACTGGTTCCGCCATTCACAAATACTTAAAAAATATATAATGCTAAGATGCAAAGACGATTTCTTACCATTTGTAAACATGGAATTAACTGTGGGAATGTAAAGGTTTACAGAAAACTAAAAAACATGAACACAACACAAAATCTAGCCAAGCCCGTTTGATATTATTTTTTTTAGAAATGTCGACAATCTTAGGTGATGTCATTTGATCCATGTGGCAACACTGCTACTATCAGTGCAGCCAAAAAAAATGTTTTAACGGTCCTTGACTGATAGTTTGTAATACAAAACCTCTGTATCAAAGAACAATTTATAAAACATATTTCATTATGACAAGTATTAAACAACAAGCAAACAGAAGTGAATATGAAAATGTTTTTAAATGCACCTTTTTTATTAAATAGCTTAAACTTATTCCGATAAATAAATAAATATCTCAGTAAAATCAAAATGAATCTTTCAATAGATATACATAATGAAATAAATTATTCTTCATCGAGAACATGTTTAAATGTATTTGTTTTCTCTGAGGTAAGTGTCTATAAATAAACTTTATTTGTTTTGTAAACACTGCATATTTTGTGTGCAATGTTTATTATTTTTTCAAAATGAAATAACTTGTAGAATGTTTGATCGATATGTTTACTCGGCTAAATATCGTAAGAAACAAACAACTGTAGGTATAATAAAATCTTTCTTTTAGGCATTCTTGTAGTATACATAATATATTATTGATACATAAAAAGGCATACATAAATAATAATAGTGGCCTTTATCTATATCCTTCAATTTTACAGGCATAATAATATTGACCATTTAAATTTTAACGGATCGCAGCAGGGTAAAAACAAAAATAAGAAAATAAAGTGTAAATTGGAAATACACTATTGATCAATAAATTCAACTACCAGCGAGAAAAATAGCAAGTCAGTATTTGTTTATAACTCTTCATATATTTAATTTCAATCGTTGAAATTTTGTGCATTTCCATATATTTCGTCGCTTACAACCGGGGTTTCGCCTTTCAGCATCTTCAGGCATTCGATCTCACGAATGAACTCGAACTGACGTTAGTAACGAAGTACATGAAAATGTACAAAATTTCAACAATTCAAATTTGCTATTGAAATCCCAACAAGCACTCTCAGTCAATATTTTAAATTGAATCTTCATATATACGTTACCTATTTCATGTTTTATTGAATGTATAATTATGTATATCCAAGTGTGGATTTACAGTTTAAAATTATAACTATTTTTTTCGAAATGGATTTCGCTGTAGGCAATACTGATAATTTATACCTATTGTACCATGCACAAGTTTCATAATATTTTGTAATACTTTTTCACCCTAGATTCACAGTCAACAATATAAAATTCTTTTTAAAACCCATAAATATAGGTATGATCGTTCATAAATAAATATTATTAGTATGTAAATCTTACTAAAATATATATTAAAAACTCGAGCGCTGTACAAGATCGATATTTCATAATATTCAACGAAAAACATAACACGTACAATAAAAAATATAGTGTATCGAAAAGCACTTCAATAAACAGAATTAAAACACAAACACTTTCTTTCTTTGAGTGGCATTGCAACGCATGCCGGGTACTGGCTAGTAGGTAATAAATATAACAACACATGACGTGATAAAAAAACATAAACGGTTACTTTCACCGCCACTACTTTTTTCAATCTCGAATGCGTCCGCGTCCACAATTAGGTTAACAAACCCTGTAATGGAGTGTTCGTTTTTTAAAAAAAAACTTTAAAGCGAGTACACCTGCGTTAAATTCATATTACATTCATAATTCCAGACAAAAGACAATATAGAAACAAAATCTATTTTCTATTTTGTGTTTGGGATTTGTTAACTTAATTTAAGAGACGTTAAAATTTTATTTAATAATATTAAAGGATCTAAGTTTTCGTTATCTTCCTAATTATAGATATTCATCTGAAGACAAATAGTTTTTGTTCTTTAGGCATCAACTAACCGCAAGAAAGATGGCAAAATCTAAAAAGAAAAAAGTGGTGACCTATAATATTGTTCCCTTTTAAATTGTTAACTGTCAATTCTTGGTGGAAAGGCATTATATTTTAAAAAATAAAACACAACTCATTTGTACTACTTCCACATGTTTATAATGATCAGGACCGGTTTCACTCATCACGAGCATTATCAACTGATAAAAATACAAACATAACAGGGCTATTTTATATAAAATTGAGTGTTAAAAATTAAGGTATATAAGACAGTTGGTTCATGAACCAAGACAAGAAATTACTGATCATCAAACAAATTATACATAAACCAAATAAAATAGTCTACAATTAAAATGTTAAGGACCTCTTACAAATCTAAGTAAACTGAAATCTAACTAAACTGAAATCACAAATATAGCTACATTTAAAGTCCATTAACAGAGCAAATTTTTTTAATGATATTACTGATGCATTAAGCAAATAGCAGCTTATGCCATTAAAAAATTTAGCAAAAAAAGTATATGGAAGTAGTACAAATGAATTGTGTTTTATTAAAAAAAAAACTAATATTGTATCATTATTGATCAGAAAATTTAATAAAATAATATTTAAAATTAGCATAATTCAATCGAGAAAAAATCATATTAATGTCTTTAATATGAAAACGAGCACCAACAATGGCCGTCGAAAGCAGATCAAAATAGCGTGTCGATAGGAAAATAAGAGAGTTCGATCCCTCCGAAGAAACTGGGGATAATGATAATACAGTTTGAAAAGATCTAAAAACGCGCGCCGCATATTATTTTCACTTACATCCAGAAAACATAACTAAAAGTTATTCCCAAACCCCAATTTACGCACTTTCATTTTAATAAGATCAAGGAAAATGCATTTTGTGTGAGGCAGACAGCCTTAGCACGCAATGAATTTACATCAACAATTTTGAACGCATTTTGGAAAACAAAATGTCCAGTATTGGTTCAGAGATTAAACATAATTCCAGAAAGACATTTTACAAATTATAAATATATCAAATCTATAACTAGTGATGTCGAGAGTAACTTCGAACCAATTGGAATAAAAATGGTTAATTTAAAAAAATCAAATGTTACGCGTATAAAAACAATACATCAATTTTAATCCATTATATTTACGTGGATTTTCTGACATCGTTTTATGGATTACATACCTCAATCTTAATAATTTTGAAAAATCTTTATACTTCAATTAACGCGGTTTCCATGAGTACAGGTTTTATTTTGGAACTTATGTTTATGAATGTATTATTGAGACAATTATAATTTATCATGAAAAACCCATTTCAGGAAAGAAAGATGAAGAAGTCTGAAAAGAAAGCATGGTTGGAGCAAATGGCTGCTGAATTAAAGAAGCAGCAGGAAGAAGAGAGGTAATCTAAAATGTTATGACCAGAGACATCTAAGTTATTGATTTCAAGTATGCTTTATTGCTTTTGGTTTCGTAATCACTGATGTTTTGCATTGTTTTTTTTTCAGATTAGCGTACCTCGCAGCAGCAAAAGAAAGACGTGCTGCACACAGAAAAGCTACCCAAGAGCTGGCCAAAAAAGACGACGAAGAGCAAGCCATCAGGGATGTGGTACTCAAGAGAATTGTTGAAATGTTTCATGGTATAAAAATAATATAAAACAAATAATCTGAGAGCACCAACGAACTTTTTTTTTACAATAATTAGTCAACCTTTATATGCCCCCATGGCGTGCCGTCCAAACATGCATGCCTTCAAATTCTTTTAACTCTGTGTTTCATTTATTAAATATTTGTTTTTAATCTGTTTTTAAGTTATTAAATTACGTATCGATGAAACAAAACTACTTCAAAGATCCGCGTTTATGCAACTAAATTCTAAGAGTAATTGTTGCAACCCGAGTGAAGTGTTCTTCGTTCATATCGGCCGTGCGCCGGCTACCGTAAATGCACATTACGGCGTCTGGCAAAATTCTTTCGAAATGTGTTCGCAGGTTTGCATGCGCATGCGCAAATTATTAAAGTTCAATCTGTTCTATGGATCGCGCATATCGTGTTTATGACAGTTTTCTATGGAAATGCATGCGCTTTCACTTTTGCTTTTGTATCGATATTTTTTCGATATATTCTGATTCAAATTGTCAAATAAATCGTGTTTGATTTGTCGCTACCTTTAATATAGATAGACAGAAAAACAATGTAAGGGAATTTAATAATCTTGAAAATCTTAATTGCTTAATTGAATCTATGTTGAAAGGAATAGGTATTTTGTTCTATTCCATTTATTAAAAAGGTAAGCATTATTAAAACCTACATGTCGATTGAATATTCAGATCAAAACAAGAGCATTCACTAGATATTTTAATAATTATTAAGTGTATGAAAAAATTCGTGGATTGTGAATAATCGGAGTTATTTTGCTGGCCATATATATTATTTTGGCAAGAACACTTATGGAGACCATTTTGACTTCACGAGACTTAAAGGTGAACTTAATTATATTTATTTATCACGAGAATTTTGTTTGAAGTCCATAAATTCAATTAAGAACTTAGTTATTAAAATGAATTAAAAGATATTTTAGTGTGAACATTTAATTAAATTCATTTTTACAACACTCTTCACCAGCGTTTCTGCAGATACCATTTTCTTCAATGAAGGGAATTAAAAATTTACTAAAAATAACAAAAATGAGTAGAAACTTTCTACTCTTGTGAAATATCAATTGAAGAAAATTTTTGGAAAATATAAAACAGGAAAATAAGTTGCGTTTATTAATCATTTTTTAAGAAAGAGCAGCGAATAATATTGAATATCAAAAGCTAGATAAAAATTGGTTTTTTTCCACCCTCAACGCACGTCATTGATATGTACATCTTTTCAGTTTCAACATTGAAAAAACAAGCATTTGAAAGAGCATTAAGGCAAGAAGAGGAGGTAAAGAACACATATTTTTATCTATTTAAAATTCTCGTTAAACTTCTAAAACATCTGGAATTGGATGCTGTGACATGGAAAATGTGGTCATACTAAAATACAAATTCGGCATAAAAAATATTCAACAGGCTTGCATCATCTAATTTTATAGAACAGCAGTCGCCAATCTTACGGACCACCGGTTGGCGAATGCTGGCATTGAGGGTAAAGAAGGCAACTTGTTCTACAAATTGTCGACCTCTGTAGCCTAACCGTAAGATGTTTGCTTAGTCTAATGACGTTTTGAGGTTCAAGTCTTACTAAGTTTGACATCAAATGATCTATTCAAGTTGATCTGGAGTGACTTGTTAAAATTTTCCTTGTTTGATTCAAGTTATTTATGAATTAAAAAATATCTGGTGCATTGACTATAAGTGCCAATGAGTACATTTCTTCTTTCTTAAAATTGAAAAAATATCCACATTTATAAAAAAAATCATTTTTATGTGAAAGTGTGAAAAGACAGTTGAGTTTTTAAACCGAGAAAGGTTTTGAAATATGTTTACAAACAAACGCTATTTTGTAAAATTTCGAATCATTAATTTTTTCTAACTTTTTTGCTTCATAAACTGAATTATATTTTTTATCAATGTTTATTGTAGTGGAAAGTATACCTAGCGGCTGACGGAAGCCCAGACCCCCGAAGTCCCCCACAGCTGACATGCGCTCTGCATCGCTGGAGAACTGAGAGAAACGACAATCAAACAGACGACTCAGAATTTAAATCCGCGCAAATGAGGAACGGACAACTTCAGCCGGTAACAACATTTGTCTAATTTAACAATATTACTACATCTCAGACATCTAAGCCTTACATTATACGAAGAAAAGCTCTGCTTGCCATAAACACACTCTTGAAAGATAGGATCACTTCCAACATAAACGGCACTTAGTTTTAGGTACCGGTGGAGAAAGATGAATAGAACTATATTAGGAATGACATAATTTTGGAAACCACAAGCCTATGTTAAAAAATATTGGATCTACTCATAATAAAATGACTAAGTTTTTTCTTTAGTTTGATCTAGAGCAGTGGTGAACAACCTATTGGAAAGAATGGCCAGTTTATCGATTTTATAATCTTACCTTCCTTCACCCACCACTGCTTTCCTTTCCGCTATATGGCATTTTATACGGCAGTATCCAGTGGCGTAACAAACGTCTAGCGTATCTAAATTTTTTCTCTTAATTGGGAGAATCTTTGAGCAACTGCCCAAGACTAGGTGGTGTGCACTTAAGTGTGCAGAAAATCAATCCCTCCAGATAAATGAAAAGCTTCTATGAGTTGAGGTTTACTCGCTCTCCGCATGACACCGCAATTTTGCTTGAAGGCTTGGT
Organism: Himalopsyche phryganea; assembly: GCA_022494535.1. Classification (NCBI taxonomy): domain Eukaryota; kingdom Metazoa; phylum Arthropoda; class Insecta; order Trichoptera; family Rhyacophilidae; genus Himalopsyche; species Himalopsyche phryganea. The sequence continues at coordinate 603,585 of JAGVSL010000125.1, read as the reverse complement.
AATTTGACTTATTCGCCACAAAGTCAGCGTCGCCGATCGGTCCAATGGAAGGTTGGACCGACTTGCACAGCTTTTCCCTTTCTTCATGCATTAAATGACACTTCCATAGGATGTGCTCAATATCCTGCTTTATAGTACCACATTTGTATGTTGGCCTATCCACTAACCAGCCAAGCTCAAACGAGATATGCATTTTATTATTTTTAATTTAACGGTTAGATAATTTTACTACAAACTACTTGTTATGTTGAGCCGAAAGAGGCCCGTGTTACAAATCTGTGGTAGAGTTACAAATCTGTGGTATTATGGCACAATTTGATATGTCAAGTTCACCTTAATCTACATGAGTAAAAATATAAACATTTGTAAGTTATCAAAAATTCAAATTGAATGGATAATTCATTTACAAGAATCTTCTTCGTGGATAATGACTAATACCTATACCAAATTTTGTTACCACATGCTGACGAATATTTTATTACGTAAAGAAGTTCTAATATGACAAAAACAGATATATCAACATGTGCCGTAACACCACAGAAATATTCAACTAGGGTCAAATCTATTATAGACTGATCATTTTCTAGAAAAAAAATAATCACTCAGTTTCGATGTACGTACATACTATAATAAAATATGGGTATACTTAATTCATCACAAATACTTTATTAATTGATGCAATGTTTTTTTTTTTTTTTTAGATTCTGAAAGTTTTGGATGAAGTAATTAAGTATCCAGATGATTTGTTATCGAATCAGGTTCGAGTATTTAAAGAGGTGAGTGTTCAACCAGAAGCAGATTAAACAAATAATATAATACGTGCGTATTGGCTTAGGTCTAATGAGATTCTCGCAATAAAATATGTACCAGGTACGTGGAGAAATCTGCACCGAATCAAACTTTGTATTGCAAAGAGGAACGAGGCAATGGGCTTGGGCTGCTCCTTCATTGGGTGAGATTCGACACAACCACGGCGATATTCCAGCAACACCGCATATTCTTACGCTGTGGGCTAGAGCTCCTCCCCCAAGGTCAATGCCGAGACCCCATGACCCCCCAAGGTATCGATTAGAATCGTCCAGTATATAATAATACACACTATAATATTTTCATACCATACGACAGTAAAAAATAATGTAACTAATTTTACACAATAAACTGTGTGAACGCTCGACGACGATCTCAACAGTCCAACAATTGAAGTGGACTTTCCTGAGATGGGTCTGCAAGTAACGCTGCCGGGAGGCCGATCATGGAGAGGTGCCGTTCTAAGAGCCATTTGGTGTGTGGACGATAGACTCTCAGGAATTAGTCCAGAACAGGTGGATCCAATCACGCCAGCGCCCATAAGAGGGAAAGGTGAGACGAATTATTAAGAGATAGAGAAATCCTCTGAAGAAGTCGATAGCTAATATCATTCACGATTGTATGTTGAAAATAACATATACCCTATTCGGTGTGTTGTTTTCCAGATCTTTATAGCCTGACTAGTCTAGAGTACGAAGGAGTTTGCCGGATGAGAAAAGAACAAGCAGAAACCAGAAAAGCGTTCTATAGTGATATAAAAGCTAGGACTGAAGTCTTGCAGAATGCCATTAATGAAGATAAGTAAGAAACGTTTGAAGATTTTCGTGATTACGAGTACAAATAATATTAAATTATATCATATTTGAACTTTTTGCATTAAATAATAAAATTATGGCATTTAATCCTTTCGAAAATCTGAGAATTTTGAATGATTATTATTTCATCAATTGATATTGTCGGTTTCTATAGATTTGGTGTGATGAAGGCTGAGAAGCTTGAAATAGATCGTTTGGCAGGAGCGGAACCTGAGTTTGTAATGCTGCCTAGAGATATTTTAATTAAGGAAGAAGGTAAGATCTTCGTTGCTTATTCATCAATTAAATATATGACAGGCTCTTCCGAGGGATCATTGAAATATACGATTTACATTTAATTAGAGTATACATTTTTAAAAAATCAACATCATACAAAATTATGAATATATTTGACATAATCCAACTGGTTACCGGAAACCATTTGTTCAGCATTCAAAGTGTCCTGTTATATATTATTTAATGCGTCCGTAAACAAGCTTTCGCTTCACATGTATAAATATATTAAATTTACATCAAATAATAAATATGACTTAGTCATAACCATCATAAATACCGTTAGAAATTTTCAGTATTGAGTTTTATTGGATACACACGTGATCTTATTTTATTTTACATAAGTTTCGTGAATATTCAATTAAATATAAATGTTATACATTTTTATGAAATGAATTGATGAATAATTATGGTGTTATTATATAAAACAGTATGTACATACCACAATAGTATATACTATCTTCATACATTGATATTTACCATATTGTTATCTCCATCATTTAAAAAAAACTACCCATAATAGAATTTTAATCACTGTGCAATTGGTATTGGTGATATATTTCTTAGTGATCATTGACGATAGCATCATCCAAACAAGAGAGACAACTGCGAGGCTTTCAATTGCGTGTAGCTTACACATATCTTGATCGCAGTTTTTAGTAAATTTTATTATAAATTCGCTATATCTTTTTAGAGGACGAAGACGCCCTCTTCCTCAAGGAAATCTCAAAGAATGAGCGGAAAACAGGGATCATCAGTCTTCGAAGTCATAGGCCGTGCGGAGGAGTTCTATCCATAGAGCTTATGCACCTTCCACCGAGACCTAAGAGGATGCGAGGTGACCTGACGATTACACTTTGTGAGTTAACTGATTTTTTTAAATTTGTGTGTTAATATCTACCTTTTTATAAACGCCATAGCATATCAATACGCAACGGTAAAAATACATTCATATTTTTGATGGATACTCTATGAAATTTGAATTGTTTAAATTTAGTACATTTCCATGCATTTCGTCTCTATTGCTCTATGGTCTTTTTCTCAGGGATTTCGGACGTCACCTTTACTCAAAACCCAGTCTTAATACTTTAAAAATGCATAACTGACGTCATTAAATAAGCAGTGATGCAACACAGTATTATTAAGCATAATATGTACATTATTTTGACACAAACATCATTTGATTTCTTTTAAAGTAAGGGCATGGTGATTTCTGACAATTCTGAACAACACCATATTATAAATCAATTCCATAGTTGTTTCAAGATAAGAATGTTATCTTTATAAGATTTCGGCTTAAAACCGTGAATAATAAAGAATCAATCGGTGAAATCGGTGATTTTATTTGATACAAAATAAATAAGATTCAATACTTGAAATTTTGCTATTTATTTCATTTCTTTAATAATCGAATTTTCCATAATACCGATTCAAACAATGGCATCATTCAATTTTTTTTTCGGGACCATCATAATTTATGTTTACACCCATAATAAATTTGTATTCCCTACAAACTCGCCGCCGTTCATTACATAAACGTATTCCCCGTCACCATATGAGCTTAAATCTTCTCAAATGTATGGTCCAGTTTCAATCCTCCCTTATCCTTTGCGGGATGCTGAGAGCGTGCAGTCTTCGAAAACATTACTTTGCATAAAAATTTGCAATATGTTCTCTCTTTGAAATCCGAAAATCATACATCAAAAATCTCTTTATCACTGTTTTTATCTTGTGATTTTGTGCGAAAATTCTCATTTCCTTCTTTCTTTCGTTTGTTTTTTTTTTTTTGTCATCGAATATCAGTCGTCACGCCACGCTAGACCCTCGTTCCAGCGATAGGTTTTTCCCGTGTAGAATTGACTTTTTGAGCCGTTTCCAAAATGCCGCTTTCTCGTTGGCTCCTTTCGGCCAGACTATGTAAGTCTTCGTCATCATCAAATAGTGCAGGGTGTTTGGCCTTCTTCCACGCGGAATGTCCTCAAGAAGTACCAAGATCAACTGTTCTCGGCGAGTCTCCAATAACCTTAAAAAGTAAAATAGTGTTTAAAATCCTTAGAATTTTTCATCACCAATATCACCACCTCGTTTTCTGAAACTTGAAACATTAATTTGGGTGAATATGTTAAATCTGATATTTTAAATGACGGAATTAATGGAGATAGTTATGAAAAATATTTTTTTAAATGTCCGCTCCCAATTCGCATGGACCATATGGCCTCCTAATGGAGGTATCGAGACTACGAGAGAGTAAGAATAAAAGGATAGAGCTAAGACATGACTATCGGTTGGCTAATCGCTGTCGCTACGCCCCGTTTTTAGGAACGGATGGATGGGAGGGAATTTTAGACATTAAAAACGTAAAAAACATTAAAAATATATTAACAGAAATCGATTGAAAAATCAATTTATGAAACTGGGATTCAAACCTGTCAGATCTATAATCAAAGCCAACGAAACGACATTGAAGATTGCACCGAGGACTCGGCATTCGATTATTACGATGTTTAAAATAGGACTCTTTATGGCATCTTATATAATATATTTGAACAACGGAAGTTATACGTCATCAATTCGGGCGTTACGCATAGGTGCAGCAGTAAATCTTTCAAGGTGGTTATAATGTAGCAAGTATAAATACTTACAGCAAATCAGTTTTAAACTCTTATAACTAGGGCGTAAAATAAAATATTTTGTGGGGTGGCATAACGTTTGGTGCCGAGCCTATACCTCATTGTAAGAGTGTGGACGGACTACATACCACAAGCACATAATATGTTCGGTTGTATATGACGTCTACGTAATGGTGCAAGAGTGAGCAAGGTGAGCTGAATTGCTGTTTTTGTAAAATATGTGACCAACCAAATTTTTATTGTCACCAAAACGCTGTTGTAAACAAAATAAATTGTTACTCAAGCAACGCGTAATGACGTCAACAAAGAGAAAAATGGCGGTTGCCATTTTTTATATAGATCACCTATTATACTTCTCGCCCCATGCGTTTACGTTTCACGGTATTTCATTAGACGTGTGTATTGCTGACATTCATACCTGTGTTGCGCAAGATGCATTTCAAATTGACACCATTGACTCCGAAGAAACTGATTGGACACAACCATTAGAAGAGCTCGAGACCTGTCCATGCATGATATGATGTTCTCTAAAATTGAAAGCCCCACCTGAAAAAAAGTTGGTTTGAGATTGGAAAGTCAGAAAGTGTTAGACACATTAAAAGAGAAATGCGAAAACTTTGGCCAGATAACTGATATGAGCATTTCAAGCAGATATGTACATTAGAAGCCCTGAGTATACGGATTTTGAAAATAAAATAATGGCAACACAGAAACAATGCTTGGTAGGGCTCAGTGCATGGTGTAAGAAGTACAAGGTGAGCTGGATATAAGGTGACAGTCGCCATTTTTGTATTTGTTGACTTCACTACGTGCTTATCCAATTACAATGTACTATGTTTACAACGGTGTTTTGGTGACAATAAAAATTTGGTTCGTCAACGTGACGTCACATATAATGCAAAAACAACGATCCAGCTCATCTTGTACTTCTTACACCATGGGTTTAGTGACACATCAAAACTGTGACTAACAAGAGCAGTGACAAAGCAACACAGGAAAAAAATAAAACACGTAATATTTTTGTCATATCTATTTATGAATTAAATACAATGTATTTATGTATGTTTCTCATATACAACAAACGTTCAAAGAAATGTTTAATATAATATAATAACTGCAGGTTGTACAGAAAATAAATTTCATAAACACATCGGCTGCTGACGGAATCATTTTGCATGTTAATATGACGTCGCTCGCAGTCAACACGTTAATATATATATATATATATATATATATATTCCGCAATTGAAACGCGTTAAGAATTTCGCGTCTTATTTTTCCAAATATAATTTTATTTATTACTTATGATCTACATGTTTTACATAAAATTATATTTGGAAAACTAAGAACTTCTTAATGAGTTTCAACTACGGAATATATCTGTTAATTAAATTTATTATCTATGCGATCTGAATGCATTATTATATTGTATTAAATATTTTTTTCAATTATATATGTATTTAGTTCATAAATACGACAAAAGTTTTAAGTGCTTTATTTTTCCTCTGTGTTGTTTTCACTTACAAGGTTGTAGTTACTAGTAACTTACTCGAGACGAATATTCTATATTACTACCGGGCGGATTTATTATGTCGTATTTTTTATTAATGTTGTAATATTTTGTAAAATCTCTCGTGGTTTTGATTGTCATAACAAACATTGATTGTCATAGAAAACAAATCACTGTTGTCTCTTCCGTCACTATATTTATACACTAAAAATAAAGTCATCTTTTTATTACAAAAGTAATAAAATGTATGCATTCTTGCCTGAAAGTCCCTTTCGTGCAGACAAACACTGATGCAAGCATTATGTTCAATCTCAGGAAGGAGCTCGTCTAGCACCCAGGATCTGTCGTCCTCACAGTAACTCACGAAAACGTCGTACGTGTATTCATTGTCGTTCTCTAAAAAGGGAAATAAATCTTTTTTACAATCATAGTTCTTGTCGTAGTTTTAACTATCACTGGTTTTCACACACAAAATAATATCAAATGAACCAGAAAGAAGAATTTAAAATATGGATGGTTCTACTGTAAATATACAAGTTAAAGTGCAATTATTGACCATTCAATTAAGGTGTTTTCAATATTGTAACGAGCTGGACTTCAAATTATTTTCTCTTCTTATACAAGTCATTAACAACATTTGCTTCAGAACTGCTAGTCCCGTTAGGCAATAAACTCAATAGTATCTACGTACTTGGCCGTGACATAATGCCGTTTTATTTTATGACGTTCTGTAAGAAAGTAAATCAGGTTACCGTAAAGATTTCCTTCCTTCCCAAGAATGCTAAGCATAGCAGCGTTCTTCATCATCAAAAAAAAGTATCTGACGTACCACCATTTCCAAACCAGCGTCAAAATTGACGTTAAAATGCCGCCTATGATTGCTAAGCTCACTATGATTACAGTCATCGTACTGAAAGACTTTTCACGGCGTTTTGTGTTTAAATCCAAGCTCCCACACTCTTCAATATTATCGAAGGTCCATGGATCATTAGACTGAGAGTCTGTACACCTGTATTCTAGTTCGGAGTAGTCGTACAGACGAAATGTGAAGTTGAATATTTCCTCTGGCGACGGAATTTGTTCGACTTCTAAGTTTTCCGAGCCATCCGGATACCATATTGACGAAGACGACGCTCTCTTATCCCTGGAATGCTCATCAGCTTGAATATTTTCAGTGAGTGCTGCAAGTGTGTTTTCATGTTTAATACTTTTCTCAATAAAATTTCTTGAGAATGGCATAAGTTGTACTGAACCTTTCTGTATCAACATGCTGTAATATCTGTAGGCATTTTGAAAGTTTATCACTTCGTGTGACTCTGTAGCACTTTCGTTTCTACGACAACCTTCGCTGCTGTTGGCATATTTTTGGTACCAAACAGGATATTCCTTAGCTACGCTGATTCGATCATTTTCATTCTCAATTACTCTGTTCATTACGTGCTTTAACACGCAAGTACAAACCAAACTGTTGGATGCAAGACTTAAAAACTTTACTTTGCCCATATCATAGACCATTTTCATAGACAGTAAGCTCAGATTATTTTTGCTTAGAATAAGCAGATCAAGAAGCGGCATTTTCAAAAACAAATGACTATTCCAGCTGGATATTCTGTTGTTAGCCAAATCGAGAATCCTCAACTTCTGAAGATTGTCCAACATGCTGCCATCTAAAGTAATAATATCATTGTCGTTCAGCGCTAAGACTTCCAGTTTTTTGAGATTCGCTACACTCCGAGTACTACGTATACCCAAATGTTTGGCATACAAGATCAACAGCGTGTCTTCGATGCCTTTGAATGCCTCTGACGACAAGTCTTCCAAACCAATGTTCCCCGAGATATCCAAATATTTAAGAGCTGTCTTTGAAAACATTCCCTTGCGGATTGATGGAAAACTTGTGTAACACAATGACAAACGCTCCATTGCATAATTGAGCTGATCAAAAACTGTCACGCAGGTTTGTACAATTCTTGTGAAAGAAAAATCTAAAGATCGCAAAGAAATGAGTGGAACAAACGCGCCCCTGAGTATAGTCATCCCTTCTATAACGATACTTTGATTAACGCCTAGTTTTGGTATGGTGTTTCGGCTTATATCTAAATGGACTAGTCTCCTCAATCCGCTGAACGCTGAAGAATATATCTGGATGATTTTGTTGTGTGACAAATATAGTCTCTGAAGCTTCGGCGCCGAGGCAAATGTACTGTCGTCTAAAACCTCGATGGAGCAATCACGCAAATCTAGCTCGATAAGACTTGACAAATCTATCGAAGCCAGGTCTTCGGCCCATGTTGATCTTTCTGAAAAAAAGCATTTAATTCAATATGATAAATCTTGACATTTATTAAAACCAGATTCTATAATTATTATTTGACATTGAATTATATTCATTGTTTTAGCTACATTTACATAAGTGGTCCGCATTTAAGTATTTATGAAAGTTAGAACATTGTTCCTTTAATACATCCGTGAATTGCTTTGAAATTAATCCCAGAAATGATTCGCCGGCTTCATAAATCCAAAACATTGTTATACGATTATTCCACAGATGAAGATATCGTCGAATTTTTGACTAATCTCTACCTTCTCATCTTCTCCTAGCCTGGTCACGATGCTAAGCATGAGCACTGAGCAATATTAGCTCTTGGTTACGGATTCACAAAGTGTGTCCCGCGTGACTTTTAGATGTGTACCACGAGATTTATGTTAAATCTGTAATTTTTTTTCTTCATATCTAATATTAAAAATCACGTTTGAAATGAAATATCATTCATTGTGTATTGGATGAATTTTCTAAGCGATTCTTGAATTTTAAGAAAGATCAAATGAATTTTAATATTTTTCAAGATCCATTTTCATATTACGAACGTTCTTCCCGTAAATATGCAGTTTTGATTAATATATTTGCAAGACAACGTGGAAACAAAATCATCTTATCGTGATAAGAATTTAATTGATTTCTACAAAGGTATTTCACTTGAGGTATATCCAAATATAGTTCAACATGCTCATCAAATGTCTTCTTTATTTGGAAGAATTTATATTTGTGAAAAAAAATTCTACAATGAGCATTAATAAATCAAACATAAGATCAAAATCAACAGACAACCATATCGCATCTGTTTTGCGTATTCACACTACAAAATTTAGGCCTAGATTCCAGGATTTAGTTTCAAACAAAAAAATGCATAAATCACATGGTAAAAAAAAAATTAATATTATTTTTTAGTATATTCATAAGATAATGTATATATAAGTTTACATATTGAAATATTTTTTTTAAAAACAGACAATATTTACAAAAGAAAGGTCGGCCGGCTAAATATTTTTGATTTCAAAATTCTCCCTTTGACGAAAAAGTTTGTGAACCCCTGCAGGTGCTTTTCTCTTCTCCAAATATTCTAAATTAATACAAACATCTGTTTCTCCAACTGAATACCGTCCCTGGTTTGTGACGTAAATTTAATTTATATTCTCTTTAATATTTGTTTAATGCGCATTTTATTGTTAATTATCGTCATAAAAACATTTTTGTTTTATTTTCAATTTACTTATTTTCATTTGACTATAAAAAAAGTTTCTCCTTATTTATAATATCGATGGTATTTTGGCTAATTGATGTAACCCTCAAAAAATACGAAAATAAGTTAATGATTGGATCTCATTTTAAAGACGACAGAGCAGGTCTCGGCCAAATGATTTAAATTAGAAAAATAAATTTACCACTTTTTGTAATGGTTTTATGATCAAAAATTCTGACCCGTCCACTTGATGTAAACCACTGTTATATCGATACTTCCTACGGCTAGTGCCGTATCTGCAACTCGCCATATATTTTTTTTCGATAAAAACAGTTTTTACTCTCTCCTGAACAATTTCAATTTTTAGGGTTACATCAATCGGCCAAAACACCGTCGATATAATGTTTTGATATCTTTGGTGAGCACTTTTACTTTTAACACGGCCAATATGTAAACAACAACTCTCGTATACATCATCACCCACTTTACGCGACATCGGTTACGCCTGGTGTGAAGCTGGGGAAAGGCTCTTAAAAATGCCTACTCACCCGGGATGTAAAATAGCGAATCTCTCTCCGGGACTGTCTCCCGCCAAGAAGTTGCATTGATGGTGAACGTGTATAATTGTATTTCGGCGCCTTTTGTAGGCTCTGTTGTGAATTGACTTCTTTCAAAGTTGTTTCCATATAATGATAGAAATCGTAAATTCTTCCACGGTGCTTCTTTACTCCACGATTCTTCGTCGGCGTGATTGTCTGTTGAGGCCAAAGGAATCCTAACGAATCGAATAATTATTCATGTAAGTTTTCAAATCGTTTATTTGCTGCATTATCATTGCATGTAGTAATACATCTATGATTTTTTTTAAAAAGATACTATTAAACCTTAGAAATAATTCAAAAAATGGCTAGTAGTCAATTGGTAATGCAAATTATTTTTATTTCATTAATTTATTATAATCACGAAACAAATACGATAAATTATCTTTTATATCTGTATATTATATTACGATAAATTATAAATTGTAGTGTTTGTATTACGCAGGTGTTTTCATGTCTTAATAGCGGATCATCTTTTCCTCACATAATGTAATCATTAATGTATTACAGTGCAAATTTTTTGCAAGCAAATTTTTATACAAAAAATAGCAACGCTTTTGAGAATCACTGTAATTAATAAACGAAGCTGGTCCTAATTTGAAGATTTTTAAAAGCCAACGAAATTTTTTTAAAAGTGCTGTACAGTTTTCGAGAAAGTCAATGTTCGAAAAAAACCATATCGCACATAAAAATGAAAATTAACTTTTTCGGTATGAACATTTTAAGCTTTTTTAAAATTTTAAAGTAAAAATTCTGTATGAAATGTAGCTATTATGCTAGTATTGTATTTTTTTATTATCAATTTAACTACTTCACTTTAAAATTATGTTAAGATTTTCCATATTTTATTTTTAAAACAATATCAAAACATTTTCTAAAAAAAATAATTAGTGTAGTGACACATTTGATTTCATAGTCAAGTTTCTAAACTTACGAGTCTAAAAAAATGTCATTACGTTAGTAAATAAATAAACATAAATTGTGCAAGTAAAATAAAAATGACACTAAGCAAAAAAAATATTTAAATATTTTTGTTTAAAGCGTCTTTAAACAAAAAATACTTTTTCCGATTTCTTGTGTGATCTATTTTTCGCAAATGACCAACTATGACACTAACACAATCTTGGGGGCAAATGAACAACTACTAAAATGTCGGTTTTTGCATATTTTAGAGTTTCAAATTTCACGCTAGATATCATTTATTACGTAAAAATCAGGGACCCGAACCGGAACCGAACCGATAACCGGAAAAAACCGTTATTTTTGCCGGAACGAAAACCGAAACCCAACCGATATTTATTTCGGCTTTTTTCGATTTACGAGAAATATTTTCGCTGATAAAAGCCAGACTTAGTTGATAAATTTTATTTTTATCAGTTGATAAAGCTCTCGATGAGCGAAACTGTGGTCCTGATCATTATAAACATCTGGAAGTAGTACAAACAAATTGTGTTTTATTGTATGTTTACGAGCTGAACTGTAAACCGAAAACCGGAACTGGAAGGAAACAAATAACGCTTCGGGTCCCTGGTAAAAATTATAAATTTCGTATAGTGATATTTTTCATTTTTGTGTGCAATAAAAAATAAATTATGTGCTAGTTAGTGGCTATGTGCTCTAATGGCGATGATATGACTAATTAAATGCATGGAAATAAATCATCAAAACCTCTACAACAGACATTGCGTATTGTCAAGATTTAAGCAAAAGCGCAGAACGTCACGAGCATTGAAGGGAATTATCATTGAACTATCGTTTTTAATATTACTAGGTAAAGTTCAATTCATTTCTCTCCTTAACATATTGCTCAAATGTAGACAGAAAGTTTAACGTCCAAAAGACTCGTTTTTCTTGAGATTCTACGATTAAGAGATGTGATAATGTTCCATACATTTTCTTCCACTTTTACAAACTGTAAATATAAGTGACCAATACCTTGACAGTTCATTTCTCGCAAGGCTCATGTACATTATTTCAATCGGATCGATATCCATTGGTGCTATAATGAATTCATTTTCTTTTTCCCGGACGTCAGACCTCACGTTCTTTCGCAATTGAACCCTGTTTCGCCATTGCTCTGCCACGATTAGGAAAATTTCTGTCATCTTTTCAGGCTGCCCTGATAAGTCCAGGCTTGCGGAGGAATCTAGAATACAATTCGGATTGATTCTAAAATGGTATAAAAATAAATATTAATTACGTTTACAGACATGGGCAACGAACGGGGAAAAATGGTCAAGACGATCAGTCAAATCTGTCCATAAAACCGACTTGATAGGACAAATTACAAGGCATTCAAAGAGCTTACGGCGTCATATGAGGCAGGGCTCCACAACCTTTTCTCATCCACGACACATCTAAGCACTACTTATAATTTCGTGGCACACCATAAGCAAAAACCTAATAAAACAAAATTTACATGCATGTTAACTTGATGAATTTAAAATAGCAGCTATTTTTTTATATTGACTAATTAAACCCTTTACCTCTGGCTAAGTGGTTTTTAACCATTGACGTGATGGAATACTTTTGGTTTGACTTCGAAATAGCTAAGAAAAATACATAATATTACTTTTTGGAAACTAAAAATTTAAAAAAAATACTTTTAAATCAAATTAACTTAGATAAAACAATTTGTCATCTGAGGTTTTGTGATTTCAGTTATCTCAATTCTAATATCTACCATGTCTTATTTCTCTGTAAATTTGTGGATTAATAACAACTTTTCAGGTGAAATGTCAAAAAATTTTCCCTTTATTGTTTATTTCATTCAAATGATCGTAGATTTCAGCCACGTACGCATGTTTGGAGTTGATGGAGTTCTAGCAAGTAGTTTGGCTTTTCTAATATTAAAACTCTCGATTTTTTCTTACATTCGACGCATTGCGCCGCGGCACACCTAGCATCGTCTCGCGGCGCACCAGTTGCGGAGCACTGATATGTATTATGGAGAGCGAATAGAACACAACAACTCATAAAAGGTCATTCGTTAACTCTTTTTTTATCATTTAACCTTCCTCACACTACAATACATGCAACCAAGTCTTGGGGAATTTCTCCTCGGGCTATTCCTGGCAACAATTTGAAACAATGAATAACGTTATTACGATGCAGAATACACAATGTATGAAAAGTACAGAGCCGTGGTGGATGGATGTCGGCAAAACTTTGAGTACCTCAGGGAATATTAAGAAACATTAATAGCAATACTTTTAAAAAAATCGCGTTTTGTAATGGCTTCCGACAAAATCGTCCGTCGATGGAAGTGCGAGTAGATACTAATTTTACGCGAGTGATATGTATTATAAAATCTTAATAGTCTTACCTAGAGTTTTGCTAAGGGTTCCATTTGTAAAAGCCCAATTCTGCACGTCTACAAATTTTCCAGTGAGGCAATCTTCTGCGGCTAAGAATGTCGTTTGAGTGTGAGCCTCCACAAATAAAAATGTCATTACCACTGTCAATTTTATTGAAGACATCGTACAACACTTTCACTATTTGAATTACCATATATATATATAACACTTATTCATTATGACTGTCTACTGTCCATAAAACCAAATCCTCTTCTACAGTATATTATTAAGATAATAGTTTTTAAGTTGTCACGCATTGTCACCGTTTACTTAGTTATTTAATATTACTTGATAGTCTTTCAAAAGCGCAGGAATCGATGCACATCGACGTCCATTTCGTGTATGTATTCGTATGCGCAAAATGGCCGCTGATGGCTACGTTGTAAGAAGTCAACCTCCAAACTCCAAATACTCGAGTAATGCTGGATTGTGTTTGTTATTTTAGTCGCCTAAAACATAGATAAAACAATGCTCATTGATTTTGCGAAATGATTGATTATAATAAAAGGAATATTTATACACTGATTGCAGGGGTCTCATGTTCCAGATCTACGTCAACGATAACAGATAACCGCGATATCGTGTACTGAATATCATTGCTTATTCTTGAAAGATAAAACATGTTTATGCATAAACATACAGAATCTTAAAAAAAATAACATGTGATTCACCAGTATTCTCAGATTTCATCGATAGCAAAAAATGGATGAACATTCATCATCAAGTCGCCTTTATGCCAAATTTTGAGCACATATTTCATTTGGTTTTGTATGGTGCAATGTAGTTGACGTTCCGTCTCCTTTCATATACCGAATATAATCATTTCTTCAACTTGTTAGCTTCTATTCTGAACAAAATCTTTAGCTCCCTGACAGATCTGATAACTGAGAATCTTAAGCAAAGTATTTTTCATTCTCATTAACCCTCTCGATCGTTAATTGCGGTAGTGTATTTTTATCATTGCACACCATCTGGACAAAGAATTTGTACAGGAATTTGAACTCTTTGGATTAGTGTCTAGTGTCTTGTAATGTATTTTATATTTAAAGAATCATTGTATAAAACTATTTATTTATAAAATAATGTGTTTGTTCATATTTTCGATCAGCGTTACGTTTGCAATATCCATTAAAAATGAGATGATATTTGATTACGCTTGTCGATCTGCAAAAATAAACATTAATTTCAACTGTGATAACTGATTGATGATAGTAGTTTATCATATTGATATGAAATTCTGATTTATTGCGATACAAAAATTGAACGATGTCGTCATGCTATTTAGCATTTTCCTAGCTAGACTAACAATGATTTTAATACAAAAGAGAGATAGATATCTGCTCACACTATTATTATCTCATAGTTTTGATATGGGCCTAATTTCGGTGCACGTGTATCTGTCATATTGCGCTGGATATATCCCCCTTTTTAAACCGTATCCGCGCTCAATGTGGAGCAATAGACTCCTTATGAACTTTTCTCAGACAAATGTTTTTTACTCGGTTGTTCAACCTCTGTTTTTCGAAGAGACTAGTGATAGAGGGATAGGGTTAGGACAGAACTAGTGGTCAGCTAATCGCTCTCGCTACGCCCCGATTTAGGATCGGTTAGGTGAATCGATCGATTGAAAAATCAATTTATGAAACTGTCCGTATTAGGATTCGAGCACGTTAGTACCGCAACTGAACCAACGACGTTGCCCGCTCGACAACGGATGCGACACAATATGTCCTACCCTTAGCAATCACGGCAGTTTTTTAATGTGGACTTATTTGAAACATAGCATAAGTGGTGTTATTCATCTTTACTAACCAGTTAAGGTATTTTGGCATTAATTGTTTTACCATTCAGTTCCTCGTTGGAACAAAGCTGGCGTCCGTTTAGAGTTGAATCGTCGTTTCTCAAAAGTCCAAATGCTGCACGACAATAGTGAGACGTATGATTTGACACCGACCCATACTTACGGGGCGGGCAGGCGTCTTCAAAACCCGTCTGCAGACTCTTTCTATTCATGCAAATTTAATATGTAATATCTCTCCGAAGGCATTCAAAAATAATTTGTCATATTTGTTTGTTTACCGTTAGAAGTAAACAAAAAGCGTGCGATGCTTAGGGAAAGAAACACTTATCCCTCGGCCTAGAGGTTTGTCGGTTAGTGGCCGAAACAGCCCTGCGGCGGTTCGGTCAAAGAGATGACCCTATCATAAAACCACTTGCTGTGTTTTAAATTGAAATTGTGTATTTTAAATCTGTTTGTGTTTGTGTAACTGTCTTTGAGGAATTTATAAGTATAAACTAACTGCAATTAAGGAGAAAGTATACTGAATACGACCGGGTTTTAATGGAAGACGAAGGAACCTGTGAATTATCCTTTGTCACCACGCCGGACTCGGGGCTGTCGAAGTGTATTGACGCTCCACCCTCCCCCTCGAGTAGTAGCGAAATCTACCTCTCTCAGATTCTTTTGAAACCCATAAATGACATGTTGGATCCCGGGGGGTATATTCTCAGTTCTTTACGTGTGCGGTCTCTTATTACGTCCAGGCAGTTAGTTTAAACACCTTATTTTATTCGCTCTATACGTCATGTTCATTAGGTTGGTACTAAGCATAGCCAACATCGTAATACAGGAAGGAGATCAGTGGTCACATAACTTTTCAACTTGTTACAAGTTTATTTCATCTGTATCAGCTCTTTAAGCCTATTTATAATACACAACGCCAATTATTACACAGTAACATGCTACTAGCATTGTATAATAATACTATTATCAGAAGTTACATTTTATAAACAGTGCTGATAATGAACATTTTCAATTGTTCTGTCCGACTCTGAGTACGTACTCCATCTTTTTATTTTGAAATTTGTGATTAACTTCTAATCGTTTTATCGATAAATACAAATTTTTTGATTAGTGTATTTTCGTTATTTAAAACGGAAACTGCGTGTTTTCTACAGCATTGAATGTAAAAACCAAATATACCACTATTTTTTTAATTGTAACAAAATAAACTTATTTTTGTAGCAAAAAATACAGTTTTGGTCAAAATTAGAAAAGAGTTTTAATGAACATATAGTTATAACAACCGTCAAAAAATGCTGATATATTAGTTTCGATGGAATTATGTAGCAACTAATTTTCTATAGTATTTAAAAGTTTTTTTTACCGAGTACTAAGAAAATGTATGCGAAAATAAACGAATGAATTCTGGTTTTATTACAAATGTTTTTGAAAATTTTCGTTTCAAATTTAAGCAATCGAGAAGTTTACAAGAAACAATTGAAAAAGCTGTGTAAATTACATAATTAATTATTCTACAATGTATTTCAAACATAACCGTTTGGTTAGATTGACAGCAGTTGATCAGCCATGGAATATTGAGAAGTTAACATTCATTTCATTACATATTATTGAGCTATATAACACAGTCATAACAATATAAAATTATTCATGCACTCGCCTGAGAACTTTGACATGTTGTGAAATCGTTTTGCATATTATTTGTTTGTGTTATAATAAAAATGTACACTATTATGCAGAATAGGATTTAAAAAAACTTTCAATAACCTACCGTCAGTTCCTAATTATTATCAGTTTCGGTTATTCAGATCTATATGTGAGTATTTATCAAAACTTTGATTCAGAGAGCAAAATACAAAACAAACTTTCACGGAAGAAATATTCAAGATGGCGTAATACTGATTTGTTCTTTATAGTTTCTGATATACTGATTGTGTGTTATTTTATATTATTAAGTGTATTGGCAATTTGCCAAATTCTGTGATAAGTATACTCGTTATCTATCACACGTTCCATTCAAAGGAACAATCTGACAGGTGTATTAAATCAGTTATATAATAGTTATCATATTATAAGAAACACTTTAACATTTTTTTAATATTATTTAAGATCGGGAAAACCTCTAAAGAGAACTTGATATAAAGCTCTCTTCGTATTGATATAGTATAGAATGATAAAATGATGATTGCGCAATCTACTGTTTGTACAACGAATTGTCTCGTGGATCTGTAAGTGGCTACGGCGTAGCCTTTCAATTAAATCTGAAGTCGAGCAGCAGTACAGTCTATGTGCTACGACGGTGATCCGCGTAGCGAGATGGTTTAAAAAAGCTTTTCTGAATTAATGGCTGACCAAGTCCCATATAAGGTACTTGAATATATTGTGGTTTTATATCTTTTATCAGCCTCTCACACATCAATAAATCTTAACATTGACTTATGAGCTTTCTAATTACGAACTGTCTATTTTAGCAAGCTACAATGCATAATAAACAAGTTTTTCCATCAGGTAATCATTTGAGAGTGCTTAGCGCTGTTGTGTTACGCGATACACCTATTATGGGCCATAAATCTGTAGCGTATGACGGAGGGTACAACATTGAATACCCCAGGAAGACAGTAACTCGTTACTGTTCGTTACATAAAGTTTTTGGCCTTGACGTTTTGAAATTTACACAGTTTATTCTGTTTGACAAACCCAAATGAATGTGACTTCTCAGTTTGTTCCCTTCGCTAGTTAAGCTGAGGAAGATGAAATCATAATTTTAAATCGGATAGAAAAGGATACTAGGGCTAGCATCATAATATAAAAAAGGTTTCATTGACGTGGAAACTCAAAAGCCTTGTATTGTCTAGTATATGCCGTATAACTTTGCACTCCGGCTGTAGGATTTTGGATCACGGAATCCAAACATACTACAATAATACACTGACACTCTGTGTATTATACAGAAAGTCTAAACTGTTATACGGCGAATAATCTACTTCACTAAAAAATATGTTTGTGTGGTAAAAACTTCTATAACACGCATAAAACAATAAAAACATGAGGGTTAAAATAGGAAAGTAACAACGTTTTCAATAAAAAAGATTCATACACAATATATTATGTTACGGACAAAATTACCAATACATACAATTATAAAGTAATTAGTTAATGGGTTATAAATAATTGCACTTTGTGTTAGATAGTATTCACTTGGTACACTTGAGCTTTTATTTCTATAGTTTGTACTTTGGATTAGATAGTATTAACTTAGTACACTCAAACTTTGATTTTAATAGCTGCCACTTAGTCACGGATTCTTTTAACAAAGTGAGGGTTAGGGTTGGTCTGGTTTGATTTGTGTAATGTACACTAACGCGTGGAGCAGAGACAATATATGCAAGTAGTAAAGAAAGTGACATTTCGTTATGTGGGATCACTTTATTTTTAGTGAAAGAATTCGTTTTTTGTAGAATTTTTTTGTTTTAAATGAAAACTATTTTTAATGAAAGTGAATGCGATCTAAACAAAAATGCATTTAATTGTGAGCCTTAGTTAATTGACTGATCGTTCAATATAAAAATGAATTTCGATGAAATGTTTGGTTACGTTGGTACTTGATTTTGTGCAATTTGAACAAATAATACAAATACCAAATTTTTTATTGGACTCTTAAATTCTATAACACGGAACCTATCTCCGTGTTACATTTAGAAGAGTTGAATTATTGCATATGTTTCCTCTACAACATACAATATTTTATTCTTTATAATAAATGCATATAAGACAAATTTTGAACTTTAATAAGACTCGGCGATTATTTAATTTAAAACATCTGATCTATAATGTTATTATGTATCAAAGCTCTTGAAAATGTAAAGCATATTGATACGTAATGTATCGCATCAACAATAATTTATAACACAATAATTATTAGCTATCAAAAAAGATAATTTTACCGAGATAAGATAAGCAGGCACATAACTACTTAATGCAATCTCCAATCAAAATCATCTGGATGAGATAATTGTATTATAATAATTTATAATGTTGCTATAGCAGCAGTGTTGTCGACATTCCAAAATAATTGTTGTGAGAGATCAAAAAAATAGGAATGTTTACATTATAATTCATAATACATAGATACAATAATTGTAAATAATAATTACGCCATAGTCGCTATACCAAATCAAGAACTAATTCCCCATTTTCCTGGCTTTGCAATTCGAACTATTTTCACTTGTTTCTCGCTTAACACGGATGATCGGTTCCACTAGATCGCCGTGTTAAGAGAGACTATTCTTTTTAATAGTCGGCGTTCGTGGCGCAGTCGGTAGCGTCGTTGGCTACGGTTACGGTTTTCATAAATTGATCTTTCAATTGATTTATGGATTTCTAATCGTAGTCTGAGTGTTTGTGATGTCTAAAAACTCCTTCCCACCCATCCGATCGTCACGGGGTGTAGCGAGAGCGATTTGTTAACTACTACTCCTGTCCTAGCCCTATCCTTTTATCCCTACTCTCTTAGATAAAAGAGAGGTTGAGCAACTGAGTAACAAGCAGTTCTCACAGAAAAATTCTGATGAGATACATCTATTAGGAGACTATACGCTCCACGTTGGTAGCGGACATGGAAAAAATCTTTTTAATAGGATAACAAAGTGACAAAGTAACTAACAAAGTATTTAGTTCTACAAAATTTTGTTGAACTGAATTCTTTGTTATTTTATCCTACTAAAATAATAGTCTCTCTTAGCACGGCGATCTAGTGGAACCGATCATCCGTGTTAGCGAGGGGCAGGTATAGTGAAAGGGTGAAAATCACATATTACATAATATATCCACCCGTTTTGGATACACAATGGGTACAATTGAGTCTGACGACAAACCGGTAAAGTAGGTTTGTTTTCCCAATGTTTTTTCATGCCTACCTATAGAACTGAATGCATAGACAACGAAAATGATGAAGACGTATTATCACGTATGTGACACTCAAGTGATTAAACATAGGGAGTGTCGATATGGACGGCATCTAATTTATTATGAATAGTTTTTATGACTACACTAACTAATCTATCATAACCGGTGGTGGTTAATATAAGATTTCACTAGCGTGTGAGCAGATATTTATAAAATAATTAATCTTAGTGTTCAAGCTAGGATACAACATAGTGAAGACAAAAATTAAATGAAAAATCACTATGAATGTCTTCAATTGTATTTGGTACAGTTGAAATCTTTAAACAAATTATATTAATACGTAATACGAAAGCAGATTACAAAAATGACGAAATCGTCACTGATTGATTCCCCTTTAATGCTCGCTAAACTATTTTTAGCTGCCATTTTATCTGATTCAGACAGACTTTGATAATACTAATTTTAATGTCATCTTGGGCACGATCAGTGGCACAATTATTAATATCTGCAAAATTAACAGCGAAGAAAGAAAGATGATTATCGAGAACTATATGCGACACTAAATATATATGATATCGTCTTGTCATATTCCTACTGACTTGTATTGATTAAGACCCGACTAAATTTATTGGGAGAAAAATATTATTTCGACCGCATCTTGTAGCCATTGTCTAACTCGGTGCCTCCCAAACTTTTTCATGCCACGGCCCCTAATCTGCAAAAATAGTCCGCGGACCCCCGAAAAAAAACATATTTTAGTCGTCAAAATTTTTATTTATTAATTATTACTATTAATACAAACATACATGTTTACATTTTATCACAAAAAAATAGTAACTTACTTATAAACAATTTTAAAAAATAAAATAAGAAAAACTATACATAGCATGAAGCTTACAAAACAATTTAATGACATGGATGCGGTTGCATGTTTTTACACAACAAATCAATATCTGGTTCAATGTCAGAAATGCTAACTCGCAAGGAATCTTTCAAAGTCTCCGTGGAAAGGAATGATCCGTGCTTATTTTTTATTAAAAGTAATGACGAATATGCTGTTTCACATAGGTCACAAGTTGCAAAAGGAATAAGGATTACCAAGGCTTCTTTTGCAATTATTGGTCGCCTTATTCAAAATTCTGAAATACTTTTTTCATTAAATTCCACTTCGAGCAAATTATTTGATCTGATATCGATTAACTTTTCTCGAGCTGCTCACGTAATGTGATCATATTTTAAAGATTTAGCAAATGGCGTTCTTATCCAATTGTATTTTTAATCCTCATTTAAATTTGGGAAATATTTTTCAAAAAATAGTATTGGTTCGGTCATGTGATCAATTGTAACCTTTTTTATTGGGGTCGAGAGTGATATTTCATTTGTTGTGAGAACCCATTTAAACTTGAAAACATCTCCGTGCATACTTGACCTTTTGACCACGGAGTAAGCTTTTGTTGGAAAGCTTGAAGTTTTATAATCATAATCAAAATGTTGCTTTCCCTGAAGTGAAAGATTTAATTTATTGACCTTGTCAAAAAAATCTGCCAAACAAAATGCAAAACACATCCACTTCTACGCATCCACATCCGAGATATCTCCTGCTGGCGGTTTTTTTTCGCAACCAGTGTTCAAAATGCCTAATTAAGTGTTAAGTTTATTTTCATAATCTAATGCCATATGCCCTTTATGGGCTTCTATAGACCATCCAACGAGCAACGGTTTCGTCATTGAGGAGTTTATAGCGCAGCGTAACAACGGTATGCGTGGTTCAAATGTTCGCCAGGAATGTCCGAGGGGAAATTTCTCAAGATTTGGTTGCATGCACTCTAGTGTGCAGGAGGTTACGTTTTAAATAAGTGTTAAAAAAAATGAAAAACAAGGGCGTTAATGTCTTAAGAAAATACTTTCCAATCGCTTTCCATAGGGCGCCGTAAACTCTTTAAATGCCTTGTAATTTATCAGAGATGCAACCAAGTCGGCATGACTGACGGGGACAACTGATCCGACTAATAGTCGTATCGTCTTGAGCAATTAGCAATTTTTCCCGTTCCCAAAGGATGTGATCAGCATCTTGGGTCATATTACCACATTTACATAGACTGGCAATGCATCTGTCGAAGTAGTTCTGTATGCTTTGGTTAAGGCTTTCAACGCACTACGTTGTCCGCTTAGAAAGATTTTCTGGGTGAACAGAAGGTCACATCGCTTGTACCATGTACAAGCGCCGTAGCCTGTTGTGTTGAGCTTTGCACAAATTTCGGTAGAAATGTCATTTATTCTTCTTGCCACAGTTTGATGTGAGACTGATTGGAGTGAAGAGATTGACTTTTTCTGGACAGATTTCTTCAACTGTGGCAATTAGGCACTCTTTTGATGTAATCACCGTCCATTTTTTCACCGTTTCATTTTTTTGGCAATTACATAAGATATTCGCAGGCTGGCACTGACAATAGCGTTTGATTGCACATTTTGCTTATGAAATATGTTTTGTTGTGTTATAAGATTGACTTTTAGTAATTGCATATTAGCTTTCCGTCCGCCAACAGAAAATTCTTCCATTTCATCATGTTTATATTCATAATTTCTTTTAATGTTGTATAATTTGAAAGTTGAAATAGAATCACGACAAATTAAACATACAGCAATTTCTTTTATTTGAATGAAAAAGTACAAATCTTCCCACTCACTCTGTAACTTTCTATTCTCATCTTCAATTCTTCTTTTCTTCGTTACAATTCTTCTTCCAGACATGATGAGGCTGTTTTTTAAGTTTTTTTAAGAATAAATAACTGATATGATTAAATAAATCTAAAGCTGCACTATTTTACCTCAATTTATAAACAAGCGCGTCTAAATATCACACACAAGTTGCAACGCAACCAGATCACAGACTGCACTAAATGTGACTAATTCTAGTAAACAATATGTATACATATTGTGATGTCAAATTCTCAAGAAATGTCAAATTCCGAGAAATACAAAAACGGGAAACACCTCAACGCGCCACAAAATATGATATAAATTTGGCGTATTCAGTGGCGTGAATTTTTCTTGTTTTGCGTGAATTATTTTTGCTTGTTTTGTTTGATTTATGAATAAAAAAATGGAAAATATATTAGTAGAAAGCTGCAAACTCCAATAGGGACAACAAACTCCGCGTGTTGGACATAGCTGGATTAGAGCATATATATTTCCAGGGATTAAACGCAGTCTAAGTTTCAGCAGAATAAGTGGCCAAGAAGAACTGTCAAAAGCTCCAGCAATATGTTACCATTTATATTATATAATATTCACTTAATTCAGTGGAAGACGGCGATGGTCTCCGCGAGATGGAGTATTGTGAGACGTACACTCCTCCGCCTCCACCGGCACCTGGTGCAGTGAGAGCACCCGAGGAGATTGAAGCTGATATCAGACGACAGGAGGCTGCATTAGAAAGACTTCTACTTGTCAATATACAGTCAGTAAAAGTGCTTTAAATCCTTCTTATATTAAAAGATTTTCAGGGAGAAAAGAAATATTATTAAAAAATCTTTCGATATATGTACTCCGCTTCCTAAATGGAGCATGTGGTAGTTATACAATGTGCCATGACTCAAAACTGTAAAGGAGCACCGTCAGAATGCATGCATAATAATAATAATCTGGATATTTCCAGATGTCTATATTTTTTTATTCAAACCATATTTAAAGTTATGACTGATAAGACAGGACAGCTAATAATCCCGATGTTTATTCAACTTAAAACAAATTAAATGCATTTTATTAGTTTTATATTTCATACAATTTCAGATTACCTGACAATGTTCTATGGTTGGAACCACCAATTGTCTGCTGCTGGGACGATGAGCTAGCATGCTGGACGACAGCTGACGTCTACGATCCCAAATATAATGAAGATAAATTTACAATTAACTTCAGAACAGGAAAATTAAGTAAGTTTTGGACGACCCGTTCCAAAGCGTTTCAAGAATTTGTTACTTGATCTCTCTCCATTAACCATTTGAAAGGAGTAATTTTATCTTGAAATTAAGTTCTTTTCAAAGTTTCTGAACCTATACAATTTTATTTTTCTTCAACCATGTCCATATTGGTTCTTAATGAATGATGTAACTTATCTGAAAAGAAGTTGTTCTACGAGAACTGCTTGTTACTCAGTCGCTCAACTTCTCTTTTGGATAGTATGAATAGAAGGATAGGGCTGGGACGGAACTATTTAATAGCTAATCTCACTCGCTATACTGAATTTAGACATCATCGACATCCATGCCTTCAAACACAGATCAATAAATCCCTTTATGAAACGGTCTGCGCTGAGATTTTAGCCCGTGAACACTGTAACCGAAGCCAACAACATTGACCACTCATCTAAAAGCCCGGCAAATATATTTACCTTAATATTCAAAGGATAAAAAAAGAACAAATAATATATTATTGGATCAAGATGATTATAAAATATGTTTTTATTAATAATCAGTTTATCTCCATAGGGCCAATTGGATTTGCAACAGCAAAGTATAGCAATCTTCCATACCAAGGATGGGAACTTAAGCCGAATGATGATAAGTGAGTGTGATGTTGATCCCGATTACAAACGTTGCAATCTTCTTCTTTTAAGAGTTTCTTCACTTCGTGAAGAAGATTGCAACCCCTAATCCCCATTTAGTCTTAATGGGGATTGATTATTATCATAATTGTGTAAAATCTTGTTTACCCTAGCTCAGAACATGGGTCGCAACCCCTTATAACATTTTTTAAATTTATTATATTATTGAACTTCAAAGATACTCATCTTCTGAACCTATTAAATGGTAACAATATCATTTGTTAATTATTATTTCAAATCCTGAACTGATTTCATTCTAAAATATGTATAAATTACTATTAAACAGACCCACAGAATAGAAGAGAGTTTTGATTCATTTAACATTTTGTTTAATTAATAATTAATGATATTTCTGTTTTCTCAATTTCAGTACAGGTATTAATATAACAATCATGGGAGCGGTCGTTGTCTGCGAATTCTTCATCAGCGACAACTTTATTGTTGTAAAATCGATTCAAAATGGTGCTACTGCAGCACTTCAGGACATGGTGGAAGGTCGCTTTACTATCAGAGAGCTAATTGCGGTGGGAAATCAATTTTTATTTCAATTTACATTAATATAATAAATTGATGTATTTCGAGTATTTATAGGGTTTTGGCCAAGTATATCAGATGAATGAAGTCTTTTGACTAATGAAGATCTTATTGTAATGATTAGTAATTAACTGTAAAGTGGAATTACGATAACATTGAATTTAATTGTGATTTCTGTAATTTTGCTATGACAATTAAAAATTTCACAATCCAGAGAACTATTACTCTTTCTGATATTTGTACACGCGCAAAAAATAGCAAAATATCAACAAGAAAAAGATTTTTTTGACAGTATAACACTATCTTTACGTAAAAACAATGCAAAAAAAATACAATTGATATCGACTTTGGAAAGGAAAACGGACGTAACCCACACATACCATTTTTACAGGAACCACGAAAAACATATTTTTAATGATTTTCAGCCAAAATCAAAATATTAAATATACACAACTTTGAGTTGCATAAAAACTAATAATCTGGCGGTTTATTTACCCATTCTGATATTAATTTAACAAGTTATTTAAGAAAAGCCAATAAAGTTGATGGTTACGTCTTTTCCCCGACAAAAATTATCAACACCAATGTGGTTAAGCCGCTTACAGCCTTTTTCCTCGCCAAATCAAAATGAATAAACGTATAGTATTATCAGCTAATACACTTCTGCATATAATTTAAGACATCGACTGAGGGTGCTTGATGGAATTTCAATATCAAATTTGGATTATTGAGATTTTGTACACTTCCATGTATTTTGTCACTAACGACCCGGGTTTCGCCTTTCGGCATCTTCAGGCATTCGAGCACACGAATGGACTCGAACTGAGAGACAGTAAACAGTGTCTAACGTTTATATAGAAGATACAAATGCGACAAATATTATTTACGAGGTAAGATATTATACGTCTGAGAGCCACACTGATACCTGAGTTAAAATTTCGGGAATCTCCCTAATCCTTATGTTGTAAACACCATATTAACAGAGTGGCGAATTGCCGCTTTTCAACTTCTTTTAGAAATACCAGTGATTTTACAATTATAATAGTATTGTGGGTTTTGACGGGATGTAATTCGACGAATGGGTAAATATATACAATCATTCCACATTTAGTGACATCTGTTAGATGTTTCAACGTATAGGATATAATAGCGGAGAATTAGGAAGGTTCAGCTGCTCATTCAAAATTGGCAAGGAATTTAACTGGGCTCTATTAATTTCCAAAATTTCTTGATAAAATAATTTATGATCCCCCATGTTTTTATGCAACAGTTTAACCCCATCATCCGCATTAAACGTATGGTTCTCCATTAGCAAGTGATTTGCGAATGTCGAAGTTTCTTTTTTTAATCTAAAGGCAGCTAAATGTTCTGATACCCTTATATCTAATGTACGAGTGGTTTTACCCACATAGAAATGTTGGCAATCATTGCATTGTAATTTATAAATACCAGATTTGTTCTTAAAGTTTACTCTATCTTTATTGTTAATAAGTAATTTGCCTAGAGAGTTTTTGCAATAGAACGCCGGTCTAACACTATCAGCGAGTTGTTTTTTAATTTTAAAGCTTGTGCAACCTAAATAACTAATTCTATGCCAGATTCTAGGGTAGTCTATGTCTTTAGACAAGTTCCCGAAATATAGCATCTTTTCTGCTAATTTACGTTGTTTTTTTGATAAATAATATTTGTCGCATTTGTATCTTCTATATAAACGTTAGACACTGTTTACTGTCTCTCAGTTCGAGTCCATTCGTGTGCTCGAATGCCTGAAGATGCCGAAAGGCGAAACCCGGGCCGTTAGTGACAAAATACATGGAAGTGTACAAAATCTCAATAATCCAAACTTCTGCATATATTTAAAACGTTCTTAGGAATGCATCATAATTAATTAACTGGGAATTTGATTACTACATATATAATAAATCATATAGAGTATGTAGCATAGCAAAAATGTTAGCTATAGTTATATCAGTACAAGCTTAATAGCACGCTGCAACAATTTTTTTTAAAACAATGCGTGATAGTACCTATTATTATTCTACTATTTATTTACTGCATATTTGTTCTACTATTTGTTTATCATACATCATGCATGAAAAAATAGACGAGAGAATATATCAGTACGTCGTATTTATTGCATTTTACGACCAGTGTAGTCTGAACTGTTCTTATGACTAATTTACAAGATAATCGAATATTATTGATCGTATAATATTAGAACTCTATATAAAGCAGTAAATATTGATAATATTCGGATTTCAATCGTAAATATAAGGGTATTTTTAATAATTTCACGTAAATAGATTGACAGGACACATAACCAAAAAACCACACGGTGATGTTTTTAGTAAATATAGCAAAAACTGTGTTAACTTCCGCATCTAATATGAGCAAGAGATGATTGATCTATGATTAAAGATATAGTATTATTGTAACAGGGTTGTTTTATAACAATATAATTGTAATTTACTATTAAGAAAATCTTACCTGAGCGACATAATATTATTGCTGTGATGTCCATTTTCCTCGCCGCAAATTTCGAAATTCCTCTTTTTTTCCAACTTAAAATCCAAATTTTGATAGTAATAAGGCATTTACAGCTTACATTCTTTTGATATAACGTGTAGTAAGTTGCATACATTGTGATTATCGAAAAAAAGCTATTTTGAAAAAATTGAGGGTTATGTCCTTTTTCCTTTACTGAGTCGATATGTTAGTACAACACTATCTTAACGTAGAAACAAAATTCTCTTTTGAAAAAAAAACTGATGAAATTAGCGACGGTTACCAAAAGTAGACATGAATTTTCGAAAGATATTTATTTTGCATAAAATATTAGAAAAATTTATTCTAGACCGACAATTTTAGTTCCAAATTCGGCGGTGGCCAAGTAATATTGGTAATACTATAAATCCACCATTTTGCATTTTGTATTGACATTTGACATCAATCTGTCAGAAATGTGTCGCAGCTCTGCAAATAAATTATTTAAAAGATGTTTTTTTTTGTTGATAACACAAATAAAACATTCTCAAATTGTAATTGTGAGTACAAACCATGTTTTCCATACAATATTTACATGCTTTTTATAGATATATCTTCGATATTATGCTTTTAAAATCAACTAAAGTAGATGTCAATCTTTCCGTTGTTATCAATATTCCATTTGAAATACTGTTATCGTGTTTTCAGTAGTATTATTATATAATCAGATCGTTATAGTTAGTTCAAATAACAAAAGAGATATGTAAATTTAATAAAAAACATTTTTAAATTACATCATGTGGATGAAAAGTGCTTGTCGAATTAGCTAAACAAAAACAAGAAGAAAAATTATTGTTACAACTTTTGCAAGATGTTACTAAATATAATATTATGAAAATGCCTAATTTGTTAGAAGACAATAATTATTCAATTAATATCTATTATAAATAGTAGCATAAATACTGAATCAGTGATGAATTTTTCGAAGGACAAGATGATATTTCTTGAACTATTCCGGCTGATAGAAGAATTAGTATTGAATGTGGTCATACACTGAATTCCAGCCACCTTGTTGTGTTGTGCTTATTACATTTTTATCATCCACAATTGTGTTTCATTATTTTTATAAGAAAAATTCAAAGATGAAAAACATTAATTAATCCAAATTTGGGTTAATTCAATATATTTAAGGGCGCCAACCCAACCGTCTTTGTTGACATTTTAATAGCATTATATTTCACAGTGTATTCATTTGCCTTTACTATAATTTGAAGAAAAGATTTTATAGATTGTATTTTGATGTCATGAATAAATTGATGTGTGATATTCATATTTTATGCACAAGTAGCGTTTACAAGCAGGCGGCGTCGACTTCTTTCCAGCTGAAGACACTTCAACTCTGATGGAAGGCACCTGCAGAAAACTAAGAATTCTAGAAGATCATCTATATCATTGCATGGCTCATCTCTGCATCGCTCACAATTTCACCTGGTCTAGGTGTGTGATTAAGTGAATACTTTTACTGAAAAATTAGTATACATACATTTCTTAATCAAATCACAATAGAAAATTGGTCTAACCATTGTCAAACAATAAATTTTCCTGCATTGAGATCATGTTGCAATGTTTAATTACTGCTAGGAATTGCTTCGGAATGTTGTAGGTTACGTGCGTGTTACATTATGTCTGATGCGCAACATTTCTTTGACCTAGCTCATCATTTCCCCCCATTTATTAATTTAATGATTGCTTCAACAAAGTGATTGATTGAAAATACTGTATTGCGTACTTATTTTTCTATGAAATTTTCAGATGGAATGTTAATGCTGGCAGACGTGCAATTGTTCAACAAATGCGAGAATACGTACATAAAAAGAGAGAGGTTTGTTTTGTCATTTGTGGTATAAAAAAATAATTTTGTATCAAACTAAATTGTATCAAACTTGGATTATTGAGATATCAATAATCAATAATCCAAGTTTGATGTTGAAGTTCCATCGTCTTAAATTATAAATTGTATCAAATGAGAGATATAAATGGTTTTGTTTACAGCCCCAAACCATGAAAACTTTCTTGCTGTTAATATTCTTGTTAATAATTTGTAGACTCTCCAGATTCTTCATGTTACTCCCCTCGAAGCAGTTCTTGTAACTACAACTGAAGTATCTGCTGAATACACTACTCGACCAATAGAAGGATTTAAGGTGATTCTTCATTTAATTTTTGCATTATTGTCAACTTTACTTAACTAAATGATATTTTTTCACCATGACATAAACATTTATTAATGGAAAAAGTACATTCATCATATGTATATTTTAATTTTAATATCAGGGCAGCGAAGTCGGAGTCGTGATACAAAAATGAAGAACAATACATTCAATTCAACACACGAGAGTTTGGGCGTAGATTTATGTTCCTTCACTCGTTAATTTTTAAGTTTGAGTTACTTTCTTGGCAATGAATTGAAATGAAATTTTAAATTGATTTCAGTTCTATCCGGACCTGTACAGTTTAATGGAAGGACACGGCAGCGCCGAAGCCAAAGAAATAGTTTCCAGTGTTCCTTGGAAGATGGTGGAAGCTGTCAAAGACTTGCTGTGCGCAGTCAGGCCATGCAGTTATTCATAAACTGACAGCGACATCAGTAATTCTTCATTTCATTTATTATTATTGTATACTTTTACTATTACACCTTTTTTTCTTTAGCCTCGGGTCATTCTCCGTTGGACAATGACCACTATCAGAGTAACTTTCGCATTATCTATTATCCCCCATGATAAATCTCAGTTTATATAACATGTTTCAACTAAATCATACTAACTCTCACCCACCACTTAAATAAGTGTGGAGAAGGAAAATATCTGCTCTATTCAATGAAGAATCTATACACCTTTATTCAACGCCTGATGATCAATCAAATGCTGTTTTCGTATAACCATGACAATATTAGGGAACGGAAAAAGAAAGTTATTTTTTTGCTCATGCAATTATATTTTTTTTTTATTGAATTGGCATTTACTTGGTAGAACTCCATTACAATAGAATAAAATATCAAGGTATTCAGTTCTACAAAATTTAATTCGTTAGTTGATAGCAGAACTAACTATATCTTGGCGTGATGATGGCGTTAGAAGACATCAACCACCTAATAAAATTTTGTACAACTAAATACTTTGATATATTATCCTATTTATTTTAAATTTGGTTACGATTGAAAAAAGCAGTTTTGTTTACAATTTGCTTCATACATGCAGTCCTGCTGATCGCAATAAAACTGTCTTGTTATTGCTCGAACCGTTGAAGCGTTTGAAAATGAATTATACCCTTGCAATCCCACTAAACTCGACAATAACCAATTTACAGTTGGTTTAAGGCTTATGTTTTTCATGAAGGTTTAGCCATTGCGGTGATTCGTTAACTGCCATAGTTTGGTAGAACCAATAAGCATCCAATAATCGGGTTTGATTGTATTGCACAATCAATTTGTTACACGACGTCAATAAAACAATTCTTTTAACCAGGTCAGTCAATTTATTGAAGAAATTATCATTTCATATATTTTAAATAAATTGTGAATTGAGTATTCAAATAACCTATAATTCAATTAATCGATAAATTTAAAAAAAACTTAAATATGATACATATAGATAAGTAAAATAATATTATACCCAAAGACAATGTACATGTTTTTTTATTTCATTTTAGTCAAACATTCCTTTATAAATCTACAATTTGTATTTACACAGATTAAAATATTTTGTTATATTATCTTTCTATTTTTTTAGTCGTATAATCAAGTCAAATTCGTGTGGAATTACCAATTTTAGCCACAATAACTCTTTAGAATAAAAAATGGGACAGACAAGATATATCATGTAAAAAAAATGGGCATTCACAATGTTTCCTGAGTAATTTACTTATTTTGACTAGGCCGCCCATAGACAAGCCTTTTGAATATAATTCTGAAATTTTGGAACAATTTCGCCATCATTTGCAATAGTCGAAGTTCTTCACAATTTTAAATTAATTTCACAACATACAGACAGTCAACTTTGTATTGAGAGACAAAAAATAACGTATAGTAGGATTATTATCCATTACAACGGTTGACATTTAAGAAGTAGTACATTTAATTGATTGCTAAAAAAATACTTCCAATCGTAGAATGAGTTTTGATATTCAAATAGTTATTAATAAACGAAACAGGATGTAGTCTGACTTAGGACCATCCGTACTACTAATAACCCAACTCTTCATAATTTCCAAGCTTCAGTATCTCTGCATGAAATATGTCAAAAGATAACCTGATGCTAAATTAAGGATATACCACCGGCATTATTTAAAAAATACACATCTTTCGTATAATTATAGAGGATTCACTCTCTTTAACTTATAATATTTAATGAGGCTGGGGCAATTTTAAATCATCATATTTGCAATCCATTACAAAAATATATACAGAAACTTCATTCAGAAATAATCGGAAGTGTTCTCTGCAAATTATATACAATTTTTAAAAGCTGTCAAAATGGAGTGAGATTTTAAAACATGATTTTATTTTTAAAAAATACCCCGAACTAAGAAAATATTGACACTACCTATCATCAATTACCTATCTAAAAAAGATACCCGTGTATATGCTCAATATGCAGAAATATTAAAATGGTAATTTTCATCAAATAACTCAAGGCAATTATTTTTTGATAGTAAAATTTTATCTAAACTAATATCGTATGCAGCATTTATTTACTCACTGTGCCAACTTTAACACTATTTACTTTTTAATTACATTACTAGACTGAATAATTTAACTTCAATGGATTCAACACTCTTTTAAAATGGCACTTCTAGTTTTTTCTAAATTTATACAATACAGGCGGAACTAATGGGTACATTGATATTGACAGTCAAAAGGGGTGCAAACAAATAAGCCATTACAAATAGTAGCCAATTGATACTAGCGTTACCGCGAATTGACTAGTTATTATAAATCTAAAATATCGAAAATTTTACTACCTTTCTTTCATAACACTGGATATTAAATTTGTAATAATGTGCTTTTATCGTAAGGCTGTAATGTTTCAATTCAATGAAGTACACTAGCTATTCGTTTTGAATGGGCCTCATCGATTACATAACAATAATATTTCTGTAAAATTATATTTTATCATATTAATAGCGCCCTTCTACATCACTGTGATGTCAAGTCATCGGTAAAATTCCCACTCCAGTTTGACAAGCGAGCTTCAGCAGAACAGACGATTTATTATAATTAATTCAATCAAAACACCGTTACATTTTTAAACATATATTACGGAACGGTATTCTATTATAATAATATAAAAGAAACAAAACTAAAAAGAGGTCTATAATTAAAAAGTTCGTCTTATCATCATCATCATCATCATCGTCGTCACCAATGTTCGAGTTAATTAAAAAAGCGAAATTCAAACCAGTACAATTTGATCATTACATTATTTAAATATCATTGTATTGCAAATGAGAGCGATTAATCATATATGATGCATGAGAAAGGTATTATTATAAACATTCTATAGACAATAACTTTCATGTTTTTAGGTTACTTTTTATGAGCCAAATATATCATTAAGTGGTTATAGATTTTTTAACTTAAAACTTCCTAAAAAGATTTTTTCCTCTTTCGCAGTATACAACCAACGATTAAATAAAAAGTTACAATTCTTTTGAGTGAAACACAAGAAATATCAGCAATCTCCGTGGACACGGTTTGAAGAAATAATATTGTGTCACGGTCGACCGCCGCATTTTAAATACAGCACTAGTCTCGATAGTGATAAATTTAAATAATGTAATGAGGTTGCAAACGTCTCGTCAGCCCATCGCAGCATTCATTCCACCCATTCGTCAAAAAGCGCAGTTGTTACGCATTATTAAATTAAAATAGCAGCTAATCGCACGTCAAATACGCAAAGCTGAGGTCATAAACGAGTAGATTTATATTCTAAATAAAGAAATTTCACATAATCAGAATGTCAAACAGTCCAAATGTGAAACAATCCGATTGTGGCAGATTTTCAATAGACGCGACGGATGAATCATTGCCAATTGATATTGGGTAATATTTTATCGTGATAATCGTATCCTAAAATTACACATTTGTCAACTCAAATATTGAATAGCCACCTCGCTCTCGAATTGCTCGATGAGAATTTTGGGTATTTATGAAGGTTTAAAATATTGGGTGTCAAAAAAACTAAAGCAAAACCAAGACTACGATCAAAAAAGCTTTCAAAGGCGCTCGGATACTCCAGGTCAACTGAAGACCGCATTAATATTTATTACCTTTTCTCATAAAAATGTACTGAGAACTAGTTATGATGTTTTTAATAACGCAGACAGACATCGTATAACTAAAATTATTAATATTCAAAGTCTAAATGCAATGATTACGATTATATTTATTATAAATTAGGTAAACATTCGAATTAGCATTAGAAAACATACGTTTGAACGCTCGTCATTAAGCACTTCGACATTACCAGCAAACGTGCGATACAAAAACACTATAAGGCCGAGTAGCCGATACGACACTTGCGATTTATATGTGTTTATGCATTAAAACAGCAATAAAACTTTTAATTGGAGAGATCTGTCAAAATAAACTTAGATATTGAACATTATCTCTCAATATTCTTATAATTATCTGCGGCTTGGAATGTTAAAGAAAACCAATAAATATAACATTCCAAGTCCTATTTCGTTAGATGTTTATGTGAATTATTTTGCACTAAATTCAGTGAACAAAATACGATAAGTTTTTTTACTTATTGACAGTTATTTCTGGTAAAAGTGGCTAATTTAAAAAGGTTAAATAAAACTTACGCATTAAAGACAAAAATACACCTTTCGGGGATGGGATTTTTAAACAGACATTATACCATCCGTATATTAGAATAATATTGCACACTTTTGCCAAGAAAATAACTGCGTAAGTTCCTGATATAAGAACCCTGTTGTTATAGATACGCAGGGATAACGCTGTCATATTTTGCATAGACTGGCTTTACCATTAGACTTTCTATGTAGTTATTTCAACAAAGGCGTCATATCGATCCTGGAATTTTTGCCAAACGATCTAACTTCATACCGCTACACAGATGCCTATATTATTCGCTGAGCCGAACGACTAACTTGTTGAAATAAAAACAACATTATCAAACAAATTCTGACACTTAAAATTTCTAAAACATCTTTGCGGTGGCATTGAATTAAACAATCGACAAATAACTCGATATCGATAATGATAGTTTATCTAATAATCTATCACCCAGCCTTATTTGCTGGCAAATATCATTTAGTAAGCGATAATTAATGGTTTACCATGAATAAAATTACATAATGAAATAGTTGAAATTTAAAGTAATAACTGCAAGTATAATTTTGTCAAAATTTATAACGAATGTAAAGAAAGAAGTCCACCCGCACTCAACTACCATTTGAAAATGAAATCTTAGATACATCGACTAACCATAAATCAAAGACTGCTTGAACCATCTGCGAGCGAGCTATAACTAAAGGCGACCAAAATGTTTCTTTCAATAAGATAGAATGGATCAGCAATACAAACAATCAACGATTTATACACGGCATATCTCCACAGCCTTGAAGTGTTCTCAGATTCTGTTCGCTGTCATATCTTAAATGGCATAGAAACCGCGTTGTCAAAAGAATATATAGCTAGAAGACTTAACAGTGGTCAATCTCGACATCATAATTATAGTAATATAGCTGTCGTACGTAGTATTTTATAATTTGCAAATCGATATTTGCGGAAAACAACATCTAGATGTATTCAATGTTACGTGTGCGGCATTACTCACCGACGTGTCGATATAATAATTCTCAAATAATTTTCATTTGTATATTTTATGAACCGCACAAGAGGTCGGTGAAGCTCTCGACTTCTTGGGTTGTGAGGCCGGCGACGAGGGCAGCGGGCAGAGGTTTCTGCATGGGCCTGAGGGGAGTGGCTGAGTGCGGCAGCGGAGGAGAGGGAGCGAGGCGGGCGGAGACCCGGGCTAGCCGGCACCACGCTGCGGGCGCGGGCTGAGGCAACGCGCACGCCCGCCACGCTAGTTCACTCAACAGTGATAGACCCAGCTGCCAATCAAAAAAAAAACATTTTTGTCAACACAGAAATGAAAAACTCGATCATATTAATGAATGTATCATAATTCCACTACGATAAAGATTAAAAACAAAATACACGAAACTTTAATAGAAGCACTATTTCCCTATTTAAGAAAATGATATCATAGAAATATAGCCTATTTTTTTATTTTACTTCGACAAACACCGACAACAAGATAATAAATACAATAAGATTGTATTTGCTCTAATATAAAAAGGATCACATGAATGCCATCTTACACAATACTGTGAAATGAATTACCTGTGTGGTGATAAGAAAATGCATAATGCTCCTCTGCTGCGGTGCAGGTGTCGCAGAGCGGGGTAAGGTAGCGGGCGCCCCCTCGGTCAGCGTCAAACAGAGATCAGAGACAGGCGCCCATCCTTCAGTTCCCGATAAATACTGTCGGAACAGATCGCTGAGAGGAGAAAGAAGAGCGGAATCTCTCCTGACTGCGGCCGGCAGAGTCCGCAGCAGTCTCGGCCAAAGCCTTCCCAATGGAGCCCTCCATCTGTCCGTCGGTATTGCCTGGGTGAGGATTCGTACCACCAGAGTCTGAAATATTTTTATACCGTGTTTAATTTTTACATATTTGGTGTTGATTGTTTGTCATTTATAAAACATTGCCGCATTCATGCAATAGAAAATGATTACGATCATACTATTGGTGTTGTGAGTGGTAGAAGAGGTTAAATCAAAAATCAGCTGTTTTGAGTTACAGCGCTATAAAATGGATAAGATGAAGAATGCTTCTATGGGCTAAAAGACAGACAATGCACTATTTGGTGATGCAGCAATTACAAGAGACGAGATAACGCGCCTAAAATGATATGCACAATTAGAGTATCTAGTAGATGACAAGCTAGGAGCATTTTCAGCACTACACAAGTTGATGAAATCATATTATAAATGGCACAGAAAAACAGCTGCAAGTATTGGTAATATAATCTGATCTGTCCAAATAATGGTGTTCAAGATGATGCAAAATACAATCAAAATATCTCACTTTTCCCTTTCTGACATTGACAATAGCAGCCAATTTGTCATCGTGCAACAGACCAGCGAGTAATCCACCCATTAGCTCTGTTTCACTTTCTCCGGTGGTGATGACAGCTGCAGCAGCAACCCTGGGGCCCGCTGCAGAGCCCAACGAAGGTGGGGGCGCCGACGGATTAGAAGTGACCGTGACAGTCTCACCGGCTTGTCGGCGAACGCTTTCGATTCCTCTCAGAAAATGATTGGAAGGAACATCTGCTACCGGCGGTTCCTCTTCGGTCGATCCGTTTCTTTCCAACGCTTCACGCTGCTGCTCTAGAAGAAGAGCTTTCTGTTTCTCTTCACGCTCCTGGATAAAGATAAAAATTAAACAATACTATTTTAAAAATAATAACATCATAGACTGTTAGACTGTATCATCATAAACATTTCACTAGTCAGAATTTTGTCTCAAGTGTCTTATGCCACAAGGTTGAAAGATTTATATGAAAAAGAGATATTTTTAATCTAATAATAAATTATATTCATTCTGTAAAATCAAAAAACTACATTATCAAAATTAAACAATCAATTTCACAAGACCTTGAGCACCAGTGCATTAGCGATGGCCAGCGGCTCAGAGAGGTCTTCAACCTTCAATAGCTGTCTATAGAGAGCTTCAATAGCCAACAATGTCTGACGGGCCCCTCGTGAGGCACCACCGACTGCCCCGATCGGCGCCGGAGTGGCCGTTCCGCCAGCCGAAGAAGTCG
This sequence comes from Himalopsyche phryganea, assembly GCA_022494535.1. Lineage (NCBI taxonomy): Eukaryota > Metazoa > Arthropoda > Insecta > Trichoptera > Rhyacophilidae > Himalopsyche > Himalopsyche phryganea. Next base: position 565,820 of record JAGVSL010000125.1, on the reverse strand, counting down.
ACGTGATGCTGGTGTTGCCGGGTTCTTCTGGACCCACTACTTCCATGTCGATTATCTTACGAGGTGCTGTTACTGAACCACACTGGAATTGCAAAAATATAAACATAAACTCATCTTCAACTTGACAACATAAAAAAACGCAGCAGAGTGGTTTGTCTGAAACAAAATACAGCTATTTAAATTGGTGCTATAGATCACATTAAATTTGTAATTTTATCTTACCTGCAATTTGCCGAGTGAATTCTCGAACTGTGTAGGCACATAATGGGGTCTGGGACCTTCTTTATTAACATTATTCGATTCACTATTGCTACGGTTACTGTTGCGTCTCTCCCTGCCGCCATCACCAGAGCCTGAATTTTGCAAAATAAAAAAATTAATTAACATCATGGTGAAACAGCTGATAGACTTTTTTAAATGGCACTTTTAAATCAAGTTTTCAACTAGCAACACATTCCATTCACCAGTTAATGCAAAGATAAATCAAAGCCCCTCAAATATAACAACAAATATTTGTAGTTTTTGGTATGTGGTTAAGGTTTCAAAATTAAGTCTAACACAATTACTGGTAATTGACCTAGGATCAGAAATAACAGTTCTGTGCTCATGGCTAATGGTACTTGCGGAAATGATATTCAACTATTTTTTGAAGCAGTAATTGCAACAGATAAGATTATGGGCACACAACAGAAAACATGCTAGTTGAGTTTTCAGCACCAAATGTGTTAATTTTATTTTGTTATATTCAAAAGAAAAATTTGTTAAATGTGTGAAATAAGAGATTAAATTAATGTCGTGCTCAAAGTTAGTTAAGGCAGAAATTTTTTAGCATGAGCTAATGATCCAAAGGATCAAACGGAGAAAAGCTGCATTCTTTGGTGACATTTCCTGCATTAAAAAATATGATTCACTCCAACGCATCTGAGGTGGTGGTTATTTTACATGACTGGTCTAATAATATTGAGAAATGTAGTTTTTGACAGGCAGCAAGAGAAGAAAAAATAGTCTTACCATGATATCTATTATTGGTGAGGTTCTGCTGGCTGAACGGATGATTTTGCTGATTCGCTTTATGGGCGTCTTTCACCTCGAGCTTCTCTTTCTTTGCCTGCCTGTCCAGGAATACCTGAAATCATTTTGTACATATTATAATCCATGTCAACAAGACAAACCTCAATGATGTTATATAGAAAATGAATATTGTATGTACATATCTATCAGTGGCATATGATGAATTTCAAGAGTACATTAGTTGCCATAACTTTTAAAATACCAAAGGCATATTAACATTTTTTTGCCAATAATTTGCTTGTTTGTCGAAAACAATGTAAAAATTAAATACTCATGAAAATCGGTCTCCAATTTTATTAATCTCGATATTTTTAACTCTGTTACTGAGTCTATCATGTAGTAGTACATTCAGTAGATGCTTTTTTTGATGACCAATCCTCATAAGATAGAAAAATTAAGCAAAACATATTAAATAGTAATAGCCTTCCTATATTGCATAATGTGAAAACTGATTTTACCAAAAGCGTGTTGAAGAATGCATGTAGTTTTATTGACTATTTTACTTTTAAAAATCTAGTATCAAAGAGATTAAATCTAGTTATAAATGAATCAATTTTTGTATATAGAGTTTTCTAAATTACCGTGTAATAATAGTCGTCTTGATACGGCGTCCCAGTATTGAGCTGCAACAACTGAATATTGAGCAGCCATTGCTTCTCTCGATTGGACATGAGACCCGAGTATTGGTCCTCAGGATTGAGGCGGTTTCTCTGCTGTTGCATGTTACGTGATCCCTGCTAATGAAAAGAAAAAAATTTAAATTAACCTTTTAAGCCTCTATCGGCCAGACTGGACTGCATTGAAATCCCTCACCGAACCGATCTGTCAGATTAAACATTTACGTATCATATTGTAGAAAAAATAACAAACATAAAAAAACCTTTTTTATTATTTTTTATGATACATCAGTTTTCGCTGATTGATCACCTCTGTGAGGCTTTTCAGCTCATTCTAGGTGCACCGAAAGATTGGCCCTCTGAGGCTAAAAGGGTTAAATAAGAGAAAAATATTCAGCATTACAGCTAATAATTGCCAATACGTTAAATGTTTTTTAAATTATTGAATCCTTTGATTAACTCAAAAAGAAATTTTTCGAGGAGAAATGACATCACAAAGACCCATGTCCTTATTGATCATGAATGCATGAATGAACCCAGACACATCCGATTGCTACAGTAAAGCTCTTACCACTAGACCACAGGGGCCTACTGATAATATCATTTTAGGTTAGCAATGTGGATATTCATCAGTTCCTATGGTTTTGAATGCCAGAATGTCTGACAATAATTTGGTAAATAAGATTAACTTAAGATTAACTTATTTTGAATTTGAATTTAGAGCAATAGATTAAATAAAATTAGTCACCTAGGATATAAAACTGATCCTTACCGAATTGTAATATCTATCGTTGGGCTCTTGATCGTTGGGACGTTTGTACGCCAGCTTCTGCAGTATGGGATGCGTGTCATGAATTAACTGAATTATATTATCCAGATTGGAAAGGCTTTTGACCGCTTGAATAAGGGACTCGTTGGATCCAAAAGACCCCTGATTGTTGAGCGGCCTGTTTCCTTGGCCGTTGTTGGGAGCGCTGTTAGACTGCACGGGGCCCTGCTTCATTTGCTGCTGATGAATCGGTGGCTGATGATGATGGAAATGATGCTGTTGGTGATTAGACTGGTGTAGGTTGCTTGCTTTTTGATTCATCATTACTGGCTGGGGTTGATTTTGATTTAACTAAAAGTAAAATTATTATAAGTAAAACTGTAAGTATATGAATGAAATCAAATGAAAACTGCCAGCTTCATATTTTCTGCTCCATACTTATTCACAAGTACAGTGGATTCTTCATCTCCATCGTGTTATGGTACCATTGAGACCGAATAGCATATCGTCATTGCTAATGCAATATGTCGTGTGTCAAAAATAATTCAAAATTCTATTATACCACAATAGTAGTCAAAATCAAAACATATAAAAGATCACATGTCAGCAAGTCGTGTAAGCATAGCAAAACATCATTAGCAATCTCAAGAATGCGTGTAAATAGTACATAAATGGCTGTTTAACTCGCTTCCCGAACACTTGGGATTCTTGACATATAACATTTTGTTGTATCAACAATGATATGCGGAAACATAAAGGGTAAACATTGCTAATAACTGTTCACACATTACAAGATGAATCTCTTTATTTCCACAGTATATGGCTTATTTTTATTTCTCCTGAAAACTTGTCAATTTATTAATAATCCATCAAATTGTTGTACCTGATTCATCTGGGGCCGATGGGCATTGGGAGGCCTATTCATCATGGCATGCGGAGCCATTTGCAAATTCTGCCCCATTACACTGTTCACATTCTGCATTGGCGGACCTCCGGAGGGATTGATCTGTCGGAGAGGGGGCGGCATCGATTGCATCTGCTGATGCTGTTGCAGCGGATGAATATTGTTAAGTGGCATTCTGAGATTTGGAATCATGTTCTGCGGAGGCTGCTGCCAGATATTTTGCCCTTGCTGCGGTGTAATTTGATTCTATAAATGCAGAATAAAAAACATACCAAGATATCATTTAAGACATCGATTGAGGGTGCTTGATAGAATTTCAATATCAAATTTGAATTGTTGAGATTTTGTACATTTCCATTTATTCTGTCACTAACGTTTCGGATATATCAATTTTAAAAGTAAATTTATGACAAAGAGACCTCCCATTTGGGAGAATTTAAATTTCTTTGTCATTTATGTACAATGATAATTTGATTGTTGCACGGAGGTAAACGATTTCATCATTAAATTTAAAGCTCAGATGCTATTTTTTTTAAATAATTCCGTTTGCGAAAGGAAAAGGGCATTAAATCAGTACTTTGCATCTACATGAGCTTTGATTCAACTAGTCCCATTTCTCTTATATGCATTTATGCATTGCGGTCATTTTAGTATATATATTCAACTCATTTTTCAAGTTTTAAGAGTTAACGCCCTTTTCGCACACAGAATTTTAGTAACAGAAAATTACCAATATGCCAGCCCTATTCAGTATCGCAAGGCGATTAATGTACAATAATGTCATATCAAACACTCACATTTTAATTCAAATACAGATGGCAAGAAAAATAAATCAATTTGTGTTATTTGTGGTAAACAAACACATATAATGGTTTTTCATGTTTTGAAAGCAATACAGATTCTGTATTCAATTTCAGTTTCAGTTTGCACAAATCTCGGAATGTAACATTACAGATACAATATCTGTGATTTATTACTATATGAGAGTAAAGAATAATATAAACAATGCAGTTAAACCTCGATATGACAGACTAATGTGGGCGAAGAGGCATTAAAACTGGAAAGTATGATAAATAATAAAGAAGTTTTCTCTAGCCACTTTCTCATTTATTAAGAAAATCAACGACACAAGACATCAATAGCCACTTTCCGCCGATGACGATCATCATGCGCAAAACATTATTTACGGGCTGTGGCTCTTGGTGTCCATTGTAAAGAGGTCTTACTGTAATGTAAAGTATCAACATCTTGTCCTACAGGTTGTTGGGCTTACATAATTAGTGATTTCTAAAAAATGTGACGGTTTGATATCAACATTTTCTGGTTAGCAGTGGTAACTGATTGATTACTAACATAAGTATGATAAGTAGGTAAGACAAATACAATTCCAAAATAACGAGACTGAGGTACGAGCCCTGCATTTAGTTGATATGTATTTAATAACCTGATTTTGGTTCTGCAGCGGATGATGCAGACTATTTTGCTGCTGCTGCTGCTGTTGCTGCTGATGCTCGATAGCCTGAAGACTTCCCGGTTGGGGCGGAGGCTGGGACTGCGATTGACCTTGCAACTGGGATTGCGGCTGAGGGGGACGCGGCAAGATGGATTGAGGCATCATACCATTGGGTAGTGGCGGCATTTGCTATTCATAGGTAAAAGATAAAATCAGAGCATTTAATAATAAAGTTCAGTTTTCAAAGTAATTTTAAAAGAATCATATTGTCATATGGAAGACTTTATTTACGTATTTCAGGCGAATAAATAGGTATCATTCAACTCACGTTATATTGGGAAAAGTGGTGAGGGTGATGAGGCGGCGGACCTCCAAAACCGGGAGGCAAATGCGGATGCGGATGCTGATGAGACAGGGGATGATTCTGAATCCCCATCGGAGGTCCAGATGATGGAGGCAACACCCCGGGAGGAAAGCGAGGCTGTAAAAAAAATTCATTAACATAATTACCTATTAAATTTGGATTATTGAGATTTTGTACACTTCCATGTATTTTGTCACTAACGACCCGGGTTTCGCCTTTCGGCATCTTCAGGCATTCGAGCACACGAATGGACTCGAACTGAGTCATATGCACAAACCCAGTCCTCAGTCGATGTCTTAAATTATAATTACCTATGTTGGCAAACATCATTTTATTCTTTTGCAGTAACTCTTCAACTGCCAAAAGCGCTTTAATGTGCTTCATAATTAAGTGCGAGTAAACGACTTATAATCAGTTAATATGAAAAGACTTGATACATATATTCGGATTAATGCAATACAACTAACCTGATAGAATGGCATAATGAGAGGCATCTGGTGCTGAACATGATGCTGCTGCTGTGGCTGGGTTTGTGCTGGTGGTTGCGGCTGCTGTCTCATGCTCCTCTCCAACTCCTCCACAGTGCACGCATTCTTCAACCATGTGCCAGGATGTGGACCCTGTCCCTGTAGAGGTCAATCCATATCATTAATTCCTGTCTCACAGTAGAGTGTATGTATAAACTTGCCACTTTTTAATTTATAAAAGTCAAAATTCTCAATTAACTTTGTTGATTTCATATTGACTTCAAAATATTGACACATTGTTTTATATATTCAAATTCATTTTTAAATGAGAAAATTCAATTTACGTCATTTAATATTTTACTATAGAGTAACAAATGATTTTAAATCTGCTCAGTCCTGTAGCCGAGTGATCAACTTTCTTCGGCATTGTCTGCGGATTGAAATCCCAGTACGAACACTTTCATAAATTGATTTATGGTTTTTTTTTAAAGACATGAATGTCTCCATTCCCTCCCGCATATCCGATCCTTAAAATCGAGCATAGCGAGTGCGATTAGCCAACTGTAGTCCTGTCCTAGCCCCATTCTTCCATCATTAAACTCTCCAAGCAAAAGTGGTTGAGCGACTGAATAACAAGAAGCTTTTGTAGAACAACTTCTCTGTTTACTCCATTGGGAGTCCATATGCTCCACATTAGGACTGAACATAGTTGAAAAAAAGAGTCACACTGTTAGACTAAAATTTTGATTATAAATTAACAAAACTAGTCTACCTGCGTCACGTTTTGCTGTAATGGCGGCATGGCCATAGGGGGGGGCTGAGGCAAGGTTTGTTGCATCGGAGGTGCGTATCCTGTAGAGGTAGCATTCCTTTTTGGAGCGACTGCATTTGATTTATTATCCCTCGCCTTTTGCTGAGGAGATCCTCGTGGCGAATTATAGTCATCGTAGTCCTCCAGCACCAGGTGTGACAGGAATGCTTCTATAAATTTAATTTTAAGATATTAAGTTGACGATGTAGAGGGTTTATAATGATCATAATCGTCCCAGTTTATAATCGAATGAATTAAGTAACTCATAACAGTTGGAACAACGCTCACCGAGATCCTGACCCTGCTTATCGTTCTCAGAGAGCAGAAGCTCTTCATGCTGCTGCTCCCAGTCTCCGTCTTCACCTTAAAAAATCCAATTTTGAGTATTTAAATAAATAATTCAGCAGGAAATTCAATTACAATTGTATCAGCCTATATCTGTTCTATCTAAAGTAGCAAGCTCCCTATTTTTCTGCTTTCTTTTTGATCAAAATATTTTAATAAAGAGACTTAAAATTATTACAAATCCATATATTCGGGGGGGGGTTATTTCATTAAATACTGAATTACACTAGCTGCTACTGCTTTATACAGTGCTCAATGACTTTTATGAATAACTCCAGAATCAATTCTATATAAATAACAAGAACAAGTAATCATGAGTTAATGTTGTATGCCCTTTCATTCAATGACGACATTGCAATATGGAAATATTAATTGAATACTGCTAGACATTATAACTACCGGTAAAATGAAAACAATTATTAACCGACTTTCAATTGCTGGAAGGAATCATTCCAGTTCACTTCTAATGTGGTGAATATGCAGTAGTATTCTCAGATTTATTAGTGTCCGGTCGGTAAGGCTTAACCCGTTCCCTGCTGAGCTGTTTAAAGAATATTCCAATACCAAATATTTCAAAAATTAATTCAGTGGTGTTGGTGTTAACCTAACTTATGGTTATTATGCTTTGCATCACCGTTTTTTCGGCCTGAAAAATAACTCAATGCTGCTAAAAACAGTGTCATTCTGTAGGAAATTTAATTGCAGGTAGGACATTGGCAAAAAGCAAAGGTAAATATGCTTTACAACATTTGCTAGACATTATAACTGCCAGAAAAATAGCTTAATGCTGCTGAAAAGAATGCAATCCTTAAGGAAATTTCATTGTGGATCGAAAATTGTTAAAATATTTAACATGGTAAGTAAGGAAACCGATAATTTAAGTGAATTACGGAATATTTGGACCAAAAATTGTTGTATTATTTGAAATTTTTGTGTATGGTGTGTTCTAAGAACGAAAATTTGACATATTATGACGGCTTTTACATGCTGCTCTTGTGTTGGTATTTCGCGTAAATTATATATTTCCTAACGAATTGTATTGTTTTCAGCAGCATTAAGTATTTTTTTCAATCAGAAAAAGGGCAGCATGCTGTAAGGCATATTTACCAAAACAAACATTGAAATCAAGAAAGTAATAAATTATAAAATAGAGCCCAGTTAAACTCATTACCAATCTTGAATGAGCAGCTGAACCTTCCTAATTCTCCGCTATTATATCCGATACGTTGAAACACCTAACAGATGTCACTAAATGTGGAATGATTGTATATATTTACCCATTCGTCGAATTACATCCCGTCAAAACCCACAATACTGTTATAATTGTAAAATCACTGGTATTTCTAAAAGAAGTTGAAAAGCGGCAATTCGCCACTCTGTTAATATGGTGTTTACAAAATAAGGATTAGGTCGATTTCAGAAATTTTAACTCAGGTATCGGTGTGGCTCTCAGACGTATAATGTATTGCCTCGTAAATGATATTTGTCGCATTTGTATCTTCTATATAAGCGTTAGACACTGTTTACTGTCTCTCAGTTCGAGTCCATTCGTGTGCTCGAATGCCTGAAGATGCCGAAAGGCGAAACCCGGGTCGTTAGTGACAAAATACATGGAAGTGTACAAAATCTCAATAATCCAAATTTAATATTGAAATTCCATCAAGCACCCTCAGTCGATGTCTTAAATTATATGTAATAAATTATGCAAAACACGAATAATTATTCCGAAAATTCATCGCCATATCAAGTGTGCTCTATGGTTTGTTCTTAGAAGTTTCATTTGACATAATATCAGTATGAAAGAGTCACCATAATAGATATAATTACTTTTTCAGACTGATGTTATATTCGTATTTCGCCAAAGTTATCCGTTTCCGAGATATCCATATATGATGAACTGCATAGTTATTAGCGGTATTTAGTACATTTTCGGGTAGAAAAAAAGTAGCATATTTACCAAAAATTACTGTAAATGTTCGTATTGGTAGTTGATCTAAAATGCATTTTTTTTTCACTAAAAAGTGCGCGAAATGTTATGTTTGAGGTTAGAATAGTCTTTCATCAAGCTAAATATATTCAATAACTACGAAAGGAAACATTATAACAGTAGTTTATCGCATAATAGTTGTGTATGTCACAAAGATTATTTTGACCGCCATTTGCAATAAACTCAGGATTGCCAACCTAAAACCCCAACATATTTCTGTTTGCATCAACCAAGAAATTTTTATTCTTAAAACTTGTTCTTCGTGTCAGTCATTTGAGTCACCAGTTGCAAGAGCCATTCGGCTGATCAATGCATTGCCTAGAGAGTTGGATATTTTTAGCACTAAGCTCTGGGTATTATTTGCCAAATATGTTTTCCTTGTACATTAATGACTTGTTTTCTTTGTATTTTATAATGTTAAAAATGCTTTTATTTTCGTTATTGTTTTTTTTATTATACTGTTGTTATTATTGTGTAAATGCATGGCGCATTGGCCATCAGCTGGAATGCCATGCATTTTAATTTACAAATAAATAAGAGTCTAAATGAAGATTCCTACAAATTTAACTATCTTATATGTAAAGCATTTATTTGGTAGAACTCAAATATAATAGGATAAATATCAAAGCATTCAGTTCTACAAAGTTTTATTAGTTAGTTGATAGCTATCTCAGCTTCACACCGTGTGGATTCTCACGCCACGCGCGCGTTCAAAAATAAAGTTTGTGACATATGCAACTACTATGCGACATGTCATCAATAAACCACTATTCCAACGTTTCGTTTCATCATTATTGAATATTTTCCATATATTTTGATTGATAAAAGACCGTTCTACCTTAAAACAATTCATTTCGCATGCTTTTTAATGAAAAAAAATACATTTTTAGACAACGTCCACCAATACGAATATTTTCGAAAACACTATCGATTTCTTTATATAAACTAATACCCATATGGATATTACTTCTGATTAATGCGATATGTTGCATTGCATTGGAAAAGTGAGGTTATGCGTAATAAAATCGCTGTTTTCTTGTCACACTGACATAGGAACTACACTATTGCTCATATTCCATTAACCTCACCTGCTTCTCCGAAAGTCTCGTCATTGAGGGCATCATATTCGTCCTCTGAAGCCTCAAGACCCCCTCCTCCATCATCTCTTTCATTCAAGTTCTGAAAATTTTAAAGTCACCAATTAAGGTGAAGAATAGAGCCAAAAATAAATAAAATCTTCCATATTAAATATTATCTTGATGGCATTCAACATTCATTCGGAAATTAATGTTAATATTATGACATTTAAAATGCGTAAACGGGGTTTACAATGCCCGGTGGCAGTTGAGAAAAAAATTGTTTGTCAATCGGAGAATTGTTCAGCCAAATGGTTCATAATGCACATTGATCAGATGAATTTAATACCTCAATATTTTAGAGAGAATACGAATTGAAATTAAAAGCTATTACTATGATATTTCCAATGAAAATAGGATAAAAAGCGTACATAAATTGATGTCTAAAAAAATGCATGGCCTCGCCAACACAATCGCTGGCTTTCATTCAAAGCTTACGTGATGCTTAAATATATAAGAAAACTTTCTGCTCCAATAACTTACCGATAATGCGGAATCGAAACCGAAAAAAGAATCTGCCATTTGATATTTTCTAAATTGCTTGATATAAATGACATGACTCGTCACGCCAAGACATATGTTACAATGGCGGACATTAGTTTTATATAGTATTGCTGAATAAAATTCAGGAATCCCCTATATTCAAAAAACATGCGATAATTTTTCTGATTAGTATAATAAAATGCCAATTGAAAGCTGAATTTTTCAATAAATATTATAACTGATCACTAGTAAATACTTTATGACACTAAAATCACATTTTGAATTGTTAATTTTTCGTTCGACTCAAAGTTTTCTAAGTGTCTTTATTAATTTATTAATAATGATTATTGGGAATTGTATTATTTAATAGTCCAATCCTAAATAATATAATTATAATGGTTCCTTTGTAACTTTATGACTCAATTATCTTTATCTATGCTATACCTTCTTGCTTGATGTCTATATTTTTAATTGAATAGTAGGCATAGACAAATGTATTATATAGCCGGTATCGGCATAGCTAATGGCTAAATAATATCTACATATCAGTTTATTAGTTGATCAAATTTCTATATTGCATTTTTTTATGGAGTAGGTACAAACATTACAAGCATAATATAGTGTTTCACGTATTCATACATAGCGACCTATTTACCGATTGTCATTTTTTTCTCACTCAACCTTGTATTATTTTTCAAAACAATAGAAGTAGGTAGGTACAAAAAATATATTTTATTCCCTTTGGGAATTATTAATTAATTTAATATTACTTTTACTCCGATATAATATCAGTGATTGACCATACTTATGTTACCATAAAATTATTTAACTCTTTTTATTGAGAAACTCTGATGATTTATCTAGTGCCTAGATTATTGCTACTAATATTATTATATTAAATTTGTCACTCGAAGAATTCATATTAAGCTCAAGGAAATTAATATTCGAATGTTAAATATTGATGATTCAAATGTTGTATTGGAGTCCCAGCAAGCACCTTCAGTTAATACTATTATAAATGATATACACGATCTGATCGTTGTGACAGGGCAGAAATTCCTTCAATAGAAATTTATACAAAATTTATAAAACACAAAGCATTCAATTACCCAAGATATTTGATAGCTATTTTGTCATCAAAATTCTTATTATCTTACAACATATCTATCTCTTCTAAGTAATCAAAGTTAATGTATAATATGGATAAGCAGAGTTTTGACGATTACAAAAAACTGAAAGCTATTAACTAAATGCTATAATTCTTGTAGAACTAAATACTTTGATCTTACTATAATGAAGTTCTTCTAAGTGCCAATTCAACCAATAAATCATCATTTGCTGACTTGTATTTTTAAAATTTTGATCTAAGTCTTTGTGATCTTCTCTCAGACCTAAACAATAATAACACACAGGCTTCACTGAGAGCAATTTACTAACAATAGGTCTCAACTCAGCCTGCCATCCAAAACCTTATTGAAATACTCAATGCTTAAGATTGAAACTGATTTTTTTTTTTAATATGTGGGAAGGGATTATCTAATCAATGATGTATGAGGTTGTAAAATAATATTAATAATATATTCTACAACAACAGAATAGTAGAATCAAATATTTTATTCAAATAGTACAAAGTAAATATACACATTTAATATAATACTAACAACCACTTAATTATCCTTGCAATTTAATGTAGATAAAATATTAAATTAATAGCACTGGATATTTTTATCATTCACATTAAATCCATAGTTACGCATTGTTTATATTTTTACAAAATAAGTACATGAAAAACAATGTGCTACAGTGATAATAATGTGATATTAATTTAATAACCATTTCATGGACAATAAATCATTCGTGATTGTCTAATTTAGTGACTACACAAAACACACTAAAAAATTAATATATTTTAATGCAAGCTATTTTAAATTTCCATAGCACAAAAATAGTTATATACAATGTCGAATATAATAATTACGTCTTCATGTTACATTGTGTTGCTACTTTATCTTTTAATTTTTTATGACATAAAAATATCTCACATAAATGGAATCGGTAATGTGCATGTTTTTGAAAATTTAATATCACTTCAGATAAACCCTATTACAATGAAATGAGTTCACTTACAATCAATTCAAAGAGAAAAGACATCTCCAACATATTATACAAAACTTAAACCCAACAGTAAATTAAATCAATCAATCAATAATTGATATTTGATTTTTCCAGGAATCGATCCAGGAACATCTGATCAATAAGTAGAACATAACTCTGCTACCAAGAATTACAACCTATTTAAGGATTTATTGTGATATTAATTTTATTAAGTATAAGGAATTTCTCAACATTATTCTCAATTCTTAGCCTTTTACTTAATGATATATTGGCAAAACATTCAAAATAAAAATAGTTATTTATGGCAGTGCTTCCCAAACTTTTTCATTCCACGGCTGACAAAATTTGCAAGATATAAAGCCATGACCATCCACCCCACAAATTAAATTCATTTAGTTATCAAAAAGATCATTTGACATTATTATACACCTGCATTCTGCAAGGCAAAATTTTAATAAAATTATAAATAATTTGTTCTTTTATAATATGTGTACATGTTTCAGGAAAAAAATGCATAAATAATTGAAGCTTTAATGGAACATTTCGCAGCCCCTCGAAGAAACCTTACAGCCCCCAGTGGGCCGCGACACATTGTTTGAGAAGCATTGATTTAATTTTATAATTTTCAGCCCGCGCAGACCTCGCAGACCTCTAATGCAAAATGATCAGAGTTGGTATGATTATATAATAAGCAGATACACTTTAAAAATAAAACACAATTTGTTTGTATTTCTTAATAAACATGTGGAAGTAGTATAGACAAATTGTGTTTTCTTTTTAAAATATAATGCCTTTCCACCAAGAATTACAGTTAATACCTTAAAAGTCAGAAGATACATTTACAATAGTATTAATAAGATTGCTAAGGTTGGTGAGGAAATGAAAACGGCAAATGAAAAAACTGCACCTAAACTATTTAAGAAAAAAACTTTTCCAATCATTGATTTAAATAATCAGTGTAATTTTTTAATGTAGCATTATTGAATATTTAACATGTATGTAATTAGCATTTTTTATAACAATAAATATTGTAGTTATCGGCAAAAAGATAAAGCTGCAGACACATATAAAAAAAGCTCACATATTACACTGTCAGAAGTTTGCTTTGGTAAATCTTTAGAGAAGTATTTTATTTACATTTTTTTACAACTGGTAGATTGACTGTCTCTACAACAATAAACCCCCAAATAACATGGTAGATAGTTTCCCACCGATTTAAACATCGCATTTATTTTTTTATATTGCTTCATTTATAAAATTCTAAAGCATTACTCTCTTCTTCTTCGAGGACGAGTTTATAATCCTGAAATTCTCATGACTATTAACTTACATGCTCCCAATTGTTATCTACGAGGCCGAAACCATATCCAGGCAATTTTTATTCTTAAAACTTGTTCTTTGCGTCAGTCATTGGCGTCACCAGTTGCAAGAACTGTTCGGATGATCAATGCACTGCCTAGAGAGCTGGATATTTTCAGCACTAGATGATTGTTGTTATTATTTTTACTGTTGTTATGTTTGTGTAATGCATGGCGCATTGGCGTAAGCTGTAATGCCATGCATTTCAATTTTTTAAATTTACAATAAATAAATAAATTAATTGAATGCATTGTTGGAACTGCATTCTTCGAAATATGTCACAGTATGTGTTATTGGAAATCATTTGTTATTGGTTGTTTATTATACTCTTATTGGATCTAGCCATATAAATTACGATATATTATGATGATTTTAAATTCAAATGAAGTACAATTGATTGCATTAAATTCATAGATTTATGATACAATAAAAACCATTTTGAGGTTTAGAAAAATATTTGTTTATGAAATAGTATAAACACCACCATATAGCACTACTTAAAACGATTTCAATACATAGTTTAGCAGGCAACATATTGGTTGAATCGAAATGTTTTATATAGTATGATGGTGTATCAGAAATCATTTAGAAAAAAATAATTATTTTGTAAAAAAAAATTAGAACTATGAGATGGCATTTAAAATTGTAAATAATTGTAGTTGTTTAAATCTGATAAAACTGTTATTTCGAGTGATCCGCGTCCATTTCAGACGGAGGTAAACATCATACTTCCTCCAACAGTTTGAATTGGTCTTCAGAGTCTTCGGTGACGACAGCATCGATGTTGTAGAAGGCAGCGTGAATGCTGATCACAGTTATTGAAGCTCCTATCAAAAAAAATAATAGGGTCAGTAACTCTTTATAAATAATTTTCACTTAAAAATAATGAAAAGGCTATTTTAACCAAAGATCTTCAAGCCAAGGACTAACAGTAAACAATATTGAATTTATTTCTCACATTGGTGATGCCTAGTCTGATTTTTTGATGTTTTTTCAATTAAATTTAACGTGATTAGTTAGCTAGGCCCTTAACCAAATGGTTAACACTCTTGGAATGTTTTGCCCTACTTAGTTATACTATCTATGATTCGAAATCGCTGAAGGTCCTTTTATCTTTCAATCAATCCAAAGGCATGAATGTCTGTGTTATAATTAGTTTCCACCCACCCAAATACCTTTACATTGGAAATGAGATTTAAGACATGAAATTTAGTGATGTTTGATCTTGAGTGAGATTATTAAACATTCTTTAAGTTTTTCTTGTAAAATATTTATCACTTGTAATGCTTATTTTTTAATAAACTTGAAAATTAACTGATCTCTCACTTTATATAACTAGCTCTCATGAACAGAGGAATATAATATTACCTAAGACCCAAAATAGAGCTGATCCAGCTCCCGCCCAAAAGAATATCGGCATACAGCATAAACCAACAAGTGCGTATTGGTGAGCAAGAGTCATTTCGTAAGATCCTATCTATGATAGATGAAAAAAAACATTTTTATTAGTTTGCAATAACTTAACAGAACACCGTTACACCGATTCAACTGTACATGAGCCTCCGAAATTATTTATTATATTATAGTTAATTAGAATTATATAATATATACCTTCCATTTTGCAGGATTGTTTTTAAACTTGTAGCACAAAATGAGACTTCCGCAGATGGCCAGCAGTAGAAGCGGTGATGTAATTCTGTAAAGATAATAGCAAAAGCATTCTATTGTTATTGTTGAATTTTTTCAAGTAAGTTTACGTTCTTTCAAATGTATTAATTCGAATTCAAGAAGTATTACAGAACTAATATGGTAAAATAACAAAGTATTTAATTATTTTATTGTTAAGTATAAATTATTTTATCCTATTATAATGGAGTTCTACCAAGTAAATACCAATTCAATCAAAAAAAATTACAGAACTGTTTTTTATTAAGTTTACTGATAATACTCACAAGCAGTAGGCGAATAGAGCAAAGAATACAAATAAATAATTGGCCTGGAAATACTCCAAGTTTCTAACAAGTCGTTTGCTAACCCTAGGTAGCGTAGAAGGGACCTGAAATTAAGCAATGAAGCGGTGTCAGTTTATTTAATACAGTTGAATTCTAATCACAGGTAGAAAAGCACTGTTAGATTTTTGAATATTCCCAAAAACATAATTAATTATGCATTTTTAATTTATTTTTAACCCTTAAAATAAAATTTATATTAATTTTGCGTATGTTTACATGATAAAAGTAGTTAATCGATATGATCATACTTTTAACCAAGTAGTATACCTTAAAATTGGATGTCTGTACGAATAAAAGCCAAGGCCGTATTGCTTGCCTCTGTGCAGACACCATGGCAAACAATGAAGATGGAGTGATCATCTGACCCAATTGTCCCAGGCTGCAATAAAAAAATTAACAAATTACATGTTTAGAGATTATATCTATTATATTACTAACAAGCAATAATATCAACAAAAAAAAATTGGATCAAAATGTTAATGATGCATAGAACCACTGTCGTTTTTGGTGTAATGAAATATTAAAATATTGTGAATACAAATCCTCCTATTTTAAGCCCGTCAAGCATGGATGATATGCATAACGTGCGAATCAATTGTTGTATTTTTAAATTTTTACTATAATATATGTATATTTCAAGTCAATATACAGAACATACTATCACTAAAGTTATTTACCTAAATTTAAATTCCGACCGAGGGGGAATGTGTGAGTACTGATATAATATTCAATACAACATAGCAATACTAATCAGCTATTTTAAAGTACTCAGTTTTCAAAAACAGAAGAATTAGATGATTTATTTTTAATAACTTACATACCTATAATGAAAATATAAACGTACTTAGCAAAACCTTTCTTTGGAGAACTTCTTGGCGCTTCCATTTCACCGGCAATTTCCACAGTCACAGGTTCAGCCATTGTATTAATACGCTATTTTAAAATTCGTAGAAATCAGAAATTGTGTCAGTTTAATCAAAACGTAAATTTAGAACAATCGCAATTATCTCCTGTCAGATGTCTGTCAGAATTGATAATATTATTACGTGTCCGTATGAGGTTCCTTTCGCTCGTTGGTACAGGCGTGAGCTGGAAATGTCTATATTTTGTAATGAAAAAGGACAATATGTATTATTTGGGCTGTTAATTATCGGAACGATAACCTTACCGCACCTGATAATAACTATAAATTAATAAATAATGATTGGGACTGTTTATGTGTCATCAATATACGAATTAAAAGTATAGTACTCTATGATACGAATAAACATTTGCTAACCAGTATATTATCTATGCCAGTAAGATCCCAGAGACAACACTTGCACAATGCAACACACAATAGACTTAAAAACGCAAAATGCTCCAGCCACACTAACAAATTCTGAGATAGGTACCCAATAGGTACACACATACATACCAAATTTAATTTCAGATTGTTTTGAATTTTGAATGAATATTCAATATTATATTGTTGTATACATTATGCAATGTACAGCAATAATCGTGGGATGCATTTTTCCATAATTACTTTTCTGAGAATACTTTGACAATATAGATTCCCAACGTGGAGCACATAATCTCCTAATGGAAGGTTCTCAGCAGAATCTTTTTATCAGAACTGTTTGTTATTCAGTGGCTCAACCTTTCTTTTTTAAGAGTAGGTATAAAAGGATAGAGCTAGGACAGGACTAATGGTTAGCACATTGGTCAGCCTCATTGGCTTCGGTTACGGATCTCACGGGCTCAAATCTCAGTACGCACAGTTTAATAAATTGATTTTCCAATTGAATTACGGATTTCTGTTCGAAAGCATAAATGTTTGTGATATTTAAAATTCCCGTCCACTAAGAGGCGTAGCGAGAGTGATTAGCTAACCACTTCTGTCCAAGCCCATGGTGGAAGGAAAGAACTACAGGTGAGCTGCATCGCTGCTATGGAAAATATGTGACGTCACGACGGGCGCATTGTAATTTTGAGTTGTTTGATTTATCGAAAGGCATAATTAGCTTAATGATCAAAATTGAAATATTTTTGGATTCTATTAAAAAATATATATTAAGATTATAATTTATGTAATTATTATTAATAATAGTTTTTTCTGGTTTCAATCCCTTATTTAAATCTAAATTCTAACATACATCCTAGATCTAAAAAGGATTACTTTTACATTTACAGGATCTAAGATATTTTTAAAAAATGATCTGCAATGAAAATTTTACAACAATTTAAAAAAATGCTTTTTCTAATTCTAAATTATTGGATAAGAATTAATGTTTTGGAAACCGATGATTTAGGCAAAAATGTGAATATAATATCAGTATGAAAAAGCCACCATAATATTATGACAAATGGAATTTCTCAAAACAAACCATACATAATATTTGAAATATGGCGACGAATTTTCGTAATAATATTTCGTTTTTCGCACAATTTATTGGTTTCATTGATTCCATTGTTCGACTTTTTTGCCAATTTCTTATTCGCAATTAAATTTCCTAGATAATGACATTGTTTTGTCGAGCACAAAAAGAGTAGCGTGTTGTAAAGGATCTTTACTCAAATAAAATCCAAATAATATACCTACTGATGTTGGATTTTTCTTAATCTCACTCGATATAAAAAGATTGTTTTTATATGTCATGTCCACTCCCAGTGTAGAGCAATATGGTCTCTCAATGAAGATATCTCAAAAAAAGTTTTTCTACGACAACTGCTTGTTACTCAGATGGTCAACATCTCGTTTTTTCGAAAAGATCATGGATATACGAATATGAATACTACAGGACTAGTGGTTAGCTTATTACTCTCGCTACTCTCCGTTTTAAGGATCGCCTGGATGAGAGGAAATTTAATTAAGACATCACAAACACCCATGCCTTCCAATAGAAATCAATAAATAGATTGAAAAATCAATTCATGAAATGAATTGAATTCTGTCCGTACTGGGATTTCAGTCCATGAGCACTGGAACTGAAGCCAATGACGTAAACCATTCGACCACGAATCCGACCCATTGTTATTATTTATTTGTCTTTAAAATATTTTAAATAATAGTTTTGCTTAGATAAGAATGTCTAAGTATTTTATTTTAAACTCTATCACAATATTCATTAAATATATGTTTCTTTTTAAAATCTGAATCAAATATTTATTACCTCTTCAAAACTATGTCGCAAAGAAAATACTTTTAACATTTAAATATTGGCACGTTAAAAATAAAAATGATGATAGTCAATTGTTTTATAGCTCACCTTGTACTTTTCTCCTTTCACCATGGTATTAGCCATATCCTTCTATCCCAACTCTCTTCGAAAATGAATGGTTGAGCAAACTTATAAGCAATTCTTATAATGAATGTTTGTTGAGATAAACTTAATTTGGAGTGCACATTTTCACGTTGGAAGCGGATATGGTTGAAAAAATATATATTGTAAAGCATTTATTAGCTAGGAAATTACCTAGGTACCATAAAGGTCAAAAATATGAATTATAAAAATTATTTTTTATTTTTACACGTAGTAATGGGATAATTTAAATTGAATATCTTGCAACTCAGAAACCTACGTGAAAAATAAATACTAATTTACAACGTTGGTAACATCAAACAGTTACAATTTTTACTCCAGAAATGGCGGTTGTACGGCTCGTTAGTGTCGTAATATTTAGCATTTTATTCAATTATGGTGAGTCACATTTGCATTTAGAAAGAACACTTTTCATTTTGAATATTTAAATAATATTAATATAACTTTTTTTATTTCATAATGCCTGTTTATTATTTAATAACTTATAGACGCGCGTAAGATTTCAATTTGTTTACTTACATGTTGTGCATGAAATCATCGTTAAGGTGTCACACCCATTTGTGTCCATTTACTTGGCCAAAGGAAAACACGTAAATATTATCGATATGTAATGCATATACTTGTTTATAAACTACAATGAAATGGATAATTAACGGTTTTAAAACGAATCTAATGTTTGTTACCTTATTCACCTGTCTCGTACCTAACCTACTTCGTTAGACGCTATACATTCAAAGCATTATTTTTAAGTTCTTTTTTCATTATTTCTTTCAAAATTATCATGATCCTGCAACTTACATACTACTTGGGCGCATTGTTTAAAAGCTTGGTTTTTTAAGCCGCTGAAAAATGTCGGCTACGGAATTTCACACCTGGATGAGCACGCGACATGTTTTTGTCTATAGAAAACAATAATGCCCCTTTTTTATGCAGTTAATAACCTCCTTCCTTTACAGGCCTTATGGAGCGTATTCCAAATTCTAAGCATATTTTCGAATCTATTCCCGGTTTCAAACAATACACCTTGTAAAGTCTAATATAAAAGGAAAACATTAGATCTTACTAGAACAAAAATATGCAAATATACTTAACAACACGCTACTTTTTTCTTCCTGCAAAATTATTTAGGTAAAATGAATATTTACCATTATTTAATGCTGCTTAATAATGCACTTCTTGCAGACATGAAATTGTCAAAATATGAAACATTGAGATCGATAATTTATGCGAGTAAATAAATATTTTGACCAAAATTCAAATTTTACTCTGGTTTGTTCAAGAACGACCATCATACTGATGTTA
This sequence comes from Himalopsyche phryganea, assembly GCA_022494535.1. NCBI lineage: Eukaryota > Metazoa > Arthropoda > Insecta > Trichoptera > Rhyacophilidae > Himalopsyche > Himalopsyche phryganea. Next base: position 545,320 of record JAGVSL010000125.1, on the reverse strand, counting down.
AATTCGTATTTCGCGAAAATCATCGGTTTCACCGTAATACGGCATTTGCCAATTAGCAATTAAATTTCCATGAGAACTGCATTGTTGTCGGCATTTGTTAAATTTTCGGGAAGAAAGAGAGTAACATGTTGTAAAGTATATTTACCAAAAATGCCATTCTCTTGGTAATACTATGAAACTGGAATCGAGGAAACCAATAAATTATGCAAAATACAATATATTATTATGAATATTCATCAGGCATATTTCGAATTTCCTCTTGTTCTAAGATGCTTTTTACATAATATGGTGGTGACATTCATACTGATATTATTTCGCGTAAATCGTCTGTTTCCCGGATTACCATGTATGATAATTTGGCATTTTTATATTTGTAATTAAATTTCCTACAGAACTGCATTGCTATTAGCGGCATTTAATATATTTTCGGTTAGAAAAACAGTAGCAAGCTGTAAAGCATAATATTACTGAACAAAAATATTAGGGATTTGTAATTTGTTTTTTTTTTTAAACAACTTTTAATACTTATGTTCCCTTTATACATATAGCACAAAGGGCTGAGTTTCCTATAACAATCATTTTCAATACATTTGATCCTCTTTACAGAAAGGCTATGTTCCATTCGAATCAGACGTAATGAACATTGATAAATGAAAGATAGGTACAATTACATATGACTGTGTACAAACAATGTTTGCAGAAAAAGGGTCTGGTATATTATTTTTCACTGAATCCATGAATTTATATTCATGTCTGAAGATTTATGCCATGTTTCTAACACTATTACAAATGGACCTACACCAATTGACGCTTAGAATGATACATGGCTAACAACTGCTTGTACTAAACTTATAGTTTTGCCATCTTTTAGAAAGTTGAGTAATTGAGTCTCTACAAAAAAATCCTTCAATATTTGACATTATTTGATTGAACCCATCAGCTATAGTTTTTTTCTGAAATTTTTTCTTCCATTCTTCCTTGTATAAAATATATAGTCACTGTTTTGTCAACGGCAAATCAACCATTTTAGCTAAATCAAGATGCATTCACTTCATCAATATTATCATGTGTAAATACCGGAAAATTTGTCAACTTCGTATGGCTAGCTAATATATAATCATCCATAGAGAATTAATAAATTAATGTGAAAAGCTTAGAATACTCCTATACAATGGCATTTTGGTTAATCCACTGTTTTTACAAAACACCAATGATACAATATAAAGAATTATGACCATTCGTTTTCAGGTTTCCACAGCATTTTTATACTTTTTTCGAGTTAAACTATATCTAAAAATCAATGTCATTTTTAAAAATTAGTTTTCATTTTTTTGAATTAATACATAAAAGATATCTAAAAGTACACCAAATTACTTTGCAGAATCTGATATAACTTTCGTACCATTGATAAATCTGTCTAATTATCTTAAAATTCCTATTTCATCTATTTGATGTTAGAATTGAGCTAGTTAGATAAAAGATCTCTCATCACTCCCATGATGACCGCTTCAATAAAATCAAATTGAATGCACCCCAAAGAATATCCTACTTATCATTCAATTGATAGCATTATAGTGCAAACAGAATAAAGGAATGGTTTATGTACCTATAGGTTTGAGACATGTTATAATACAAAAATGCTTTGTTATTCTGTGATATACAGTTGGCTGTAAACTCTGTCAGGCCTGTGTAGTATGAAATGCGTACAAAGAATAAATAAATAGTATTGGTATTAATTTACCTTTGGACTCCACATGTCATATTAATATTACAACGTCAAGCTTAAAATTATATTGGGAATTAATTTCTTGAATGTCTTTTTGGAAACACATGAATTGAAATACACGAAAACTTTGCATCAACCAAAAACGCTTGAAGAATTATAACAGTTTAATATTTTCTTAGGGCAGATAACAGCCGCATTCAAGTTTTTAAGCAAATGTTCCTCAATTTGTGGACATGTGGTGTGTCAAAAAGTGTAGTTCTGCCAGTATACATGAAGCTGGTATTAATTACACCTCAATCACTTGTCAACCTGCTGAAAGTTAAGTAAAAAAAAGAATCTCGTGACTATGAAAAACGTTTCTAGATGATTTGCCAAAACTCTTGATTGAGTTTTCTTAAATTATATTAAGAGCAATATTTAGGTCAAATGCTGACGGTTAGAGAGGATATCAGGTATCATGTATAGATAATAGAATAATATAAAAACAAAAGAGTTTATTCTATGCTGAATTTTAAAGTCTTAATACCCCATAAAGGCTAATGTGATGTGTGTATTGCTCAAATTCAAATTTCAGGCACATCAAACCAGAAAAGAAATAGCTTACATGTGGCTATGGAACTTGAACAATCTCTTTCGCTAGATACACCTTGTTCAAAATGTCAGCATTAATTTAAAATGATTAATTATTGGTCTTGTAATTCCAAGCATTCCAATCTATAAAAAAACATTCATTCAATCTTATATTTTAATAACCTGTACCCAGTACTTCGTATATCAATGATTCACCGTACACTGTGTCACCAGTCTTTATCATTATTCATTAGTAACAGTAACAGTAAACACATGTCTGGTCACAATTATATGATGTCAATTATTGCCACTTCACGTTGATTGCTATGGTTCAGATTTTGATACAAGGACGTCCATCTATGAGAAAATTTGTTCAAAGATTTTTTTATAAACATTCATATAATTGATAAAATCTAGTATACTTGCATTTTAAAAACATCTTACTCGATTAAGGCACTCCTTATTATACTATTCCACTTATCATTCACTCTAGAGCAGCGGTTTCTAACCTTAACGCTACGACGCCTCTCCTAAAAAATATTTTTTTGTCCGCACCTCCCCACCTTTATTTTAAATTGATATAATATAGACACGTTTTAAATATTAAAAACAAGATTATGCTATAACATATACGTACATGCAGTGGTGTAGCTAGGGGTTTTACCCCCCCCGCCCCACCATTTTTCCTCCAAAAATGATTTAATATTTACAATAGTGTTGTAATACCGTTATCTTTAAAGTAACATACTAATTATTTTTAATTATAAACCATCACGCTGCAGAAAATTTTTATATATCAACATAATTTCTTGAAAAACATCTACTATATTTTTACAATTTGTCATTTACAAATGTTATATATAATATTAATTTTGTAGAGTCCTGCAGGCTCGTTCTTGAAATATGTAAGATAAATAATATATAAGATATTGAAATGTGTCTTTAAAATAATATTTATTATTTACTTAAAAAAAATGCAAAAATATTGATTGTCAAACCATTAATATATTGTACATTAAAATTGAAAATTAATTTTGTACAAGATATTCAGCAGATTTTGCTAACACCACATCATCTATTTCCAGAAAAAAAATAAAAAATTGGTTATAAAATTATTTCTCCTTGCTTTGTTCTTAGCAAAATCGTCAGCAACATTATCAAAATCTGTTTTATCAACCAGTTGGTGTTCTATTGAAAGTGTCGCAAATTGCTCACTGTCGATGTTAAATAGTTTTTTTATTAATTTCAACCACAATTCATAATTCAGCTTCAGCAATGTTCGCAATAATTTCTTCTATCTGCCTCAAAATTTAGGCTTTATGGTTATCATAAGATTTCCTGTTAATTTTTAAAAATGCTGCCTCCAAGAATATGTGTTGCTAATGAGTAAAATAAACATTTATTCACTGAATTTTTACTGTTATATTACGACATGAAGTTTTATTTTTTTGTAGATATATTGGTATGAAAATTATATTTTAATTACAAAATCTTGGCGCCTCCCCTGGCAATAGCCCGCGACTCCCCGGTTGGAAACCACTGCTCTAGAGGGCGCATAGGGTACCAGTTATATACTTAATCAGTGATCTTATGTTTTCGCCCAAGATACCCTATTTATTTTTGGAAAATATAGCAAACACAAAAGATTATATGTCATGGCTTGAATAACGCATGTAAACATGTGGTTAGAGAAATGATAATAATTTATCCTTTATCGTATTGCCATGTCAAAAAACCGTGTTGTGGGCGAGGTCTTTAATATTAAATGGATTTATATTTCTACAGCAAATTTTATTCCATCATAGTTCTTGCTACCCTCGATCGTTATATTATTTTTTCTTATCTTTCAGTTGTCTCGCAGAGAACGCCAACCATATCCCACATTACCCAAGAGCAAATCAAGGACATCGGAGGAACGGTGGAACTCGACTGCTCCGTTCAGTATGCTCAAGAGTATCCAGTACTATGGGTAAGAAAACCCAATTAATGGTCAAAAATGTTCAAAAACCAATCCTTGGCCAGGTTGCAAAAAATTATTAGTAATTAATCCTCAAAAGATACTTGTGAAAAGAATAGAGAGAGTTTTTGCCTATTTTAAGCATAAAACTCTCCTTGAATTATGATTGTGTATCAACATCAAATGAAAAAAAAAGTCTAAAATGTTAATCCAGTAATTCCTCAATTCAAATTTTTTTTCTAGATTGATATAATTTACAAGGTCACAGGTCAAACAGCATGAAATACCCAAATATACTATACTAGTAATAATCATTCATTCGAAAATATGAATTAATATAACTTATATTCTTGAAATACATTAGTTTATGATTCAGAATATTTTTATTGTAACAATATGAAATAAAGTCTTTCCCTGCAGTATTTTTGTTTTAGTTTTTATGTTTACGGTTCGGTATTTTTAGTTTAATATTTCTGTCTAATGAGATCCGGTCCATGGTGCAGTGGTCAACGTCCTCGGCTTGGATTACTGATGTCTCGGGTTCAAATCCCGGTACAGACAGTTTCATAAATTGATTTATGGATTTCTGTTCGTAGGAATGGATGTTTGTGATGTCTAGAATATTCTCCCACCCACCCGATTCTAAAAACGGGTTGTGACGAGAGTGATTAGCTAACCACTAATCCTGTCCTAGCCCTATCCTTCTTTCTCTTCGAAAAAGAGATGTTGGGCAACTGAGTAACAAGAAGTTCTCTTAGAAAAACTTTTGTTGAGATAGCTCTATTAGGAAACACTTGGTAAAAAAAATCTCTGTAAGCATATTGCATAATCTTAAGGCTTAAGGAGTTAAGGCTTTTTTTATATTTTATTTACTACCATTACAATAATTCAACAACATAACTATGTGTAACCATGAAATAAAAATGTATCTATACAAAATATAAATAGCAAGTTGTTTTCTTTAAATAAAAGAAGAACACAACAAATATTTTTATGCCAGAATTTGTTAAACAGAAACTTAAACATAAAACTTTATTTAAAATTTTATCAATCTAAATACATATTTGGCAGAATAAAACCATTTAAAGTTAATATTGCAAATATTTTTTAAATTTAGCTAGTTGCATAGGTTCGTGCTATAGCTGGCCAACCTATTTTAATATATTAATGTGTCAGCGATATGCAGATTGCATTTCTGTTGGCATGAAGATCATTTTGAAAGTAACATGGATAAATTCATTTAAACGCAATATTGCAAGTGGTAGATGACGTTTGAATATGTTTAAAATAGACTCAATCCAACTTTTATCAAATCACTTTTATGTTTTTCTTATTAGGTATTGACCTATTTTATTGAGGTCATAGATAAGGAAATGAAATTTATACAATCATGTGACACAAAAATATTCCACCATAACCTGAACAACCTCAACTACTAAATTCTACTATTCATTATATATTTCTGGTTTTAGATGAAAATGGATAGAACGAGGACAGCCGAGTTGTTGCCAATCTCGACAGGCTCCACTCTCATTCTTCGTGATTCCAGGTTTGCACTGAGATACGATGTGGCCTCTTCGACATTCACACTTCAGGTCTGTGTATTTATTTAATCATTATTCTAAAGAGTCACCGTCATCAGACCGGTCCTTCAAATCCCAGTAACATTTTTTTTTATAATAAATATTCCAACAACATTTATTATATGACCATTGAACTATTCAATAGTAAAGTTATTCTTAACTTTTACCGCAGTACAATTATTCAACTGACCTCCCAGTAAAAACGAAAATTTTGCAATTGTTTATATGAATTTTTTGAAATAAGAGCCAATTTATGCTTATTTGAATGCAGAAGAACTCGGATACAAATTTAAATCGCTGATGGTACATTTCCATATGTTTTGTTACTAATGACCAGGGCTTAATCCTTTCGGCATCTTCAGGCATTCGAGTACACGGATGAACTCAAACTTACAGTTAGTTAATAGTTTATACATAAGACAAATTAAGAAAAAATATTACCAACCACTCTAGAAACTATGATTTATATCTGAATTAATTTTAATACTGATTTGATTATAATGACTTAACCTTAATTAGGAGAATAATCCCATAAACAATTACAAACTCATTTTGCAATTGCAGTTATATAATTGGGAAACATTTTAAATTGGTAGGTTTTGTTAGGGTAAATATCAGATGATGCACAGGCATTCGTGCGCTCGAATGCCTGAAGATGCCGAAAGGCGAAACCCGGGTAGTTAGTGACAAAATACATGGAAGTGTACAAAATCTCAATAATCCAAATTTGATATTGAAATTCCATCAAGCACCCTCAGTCGATGTCTTAAATTATGATGTATTATTGTAAGAATTTTTGTCAATGAACTCAGATACACTGATGCAAAGACACCACAAATATAAAAATGCCCCACATATATTTGAAACAACCATAAAGCTTGAGAAACACTGATCTAGTGTATGATGTGATTATTTATCAAATTGTCCCACTGCTTCCCTCTTACTGGGAATGAAAAACTGATACTTGAGCAGATTGCACTCCATCCGGATGGCGTGGGAACTTTAAAGTACATTTTTCCATAAATGTATTTGTGACGTACAGCTTGAACTCTTCATTATTTGCATTCATTGTCAGGCCACCGTAGGTTGAGCACAAAGTTTCATTATTTCTATCCAGCTGATGTGTATTCCCCGTGGTCACCACTGAAATCTCATGAATATACATACAGTGTACAGATTACTAGATTAATATAACCATGAAAATAAATGTTTTTATATGGGGTAGCATTCTGACAATTTGCCTAAATATTTGGCAAAGGTATCCACAGCAAAGTTAAATGGAATGCGCAAGAGATTTATTCAATTGAACAAAATATTCGAATTAAATAATCCGCCATACAAAAAATTTCATTTGAAATCTTTAATTTTTATAATGTGCTATCGACTATTTGTCTAAATTGAATGCTATCATCCATTCCAGATCAAAGATATCCAAGAGACAGACGCCGGTTACTATGTTTGCCAAGTGTTGATATCGATCAGCAATAAGATCGCTGCTGAAGTCGAACTTCAAGTGAGAAGACCTCCTGTCATCTCTGACAACTCAACGAGGTCGTTTGTCGTGGGAGAGGGACAGAGTGAGTCATTAATCTTATTCACATGTTGGCTATTACTACTACTTGATTCCTTTCATTGCAATTGACTGCATTCGTACTTGATTCGAGGCGGATATTCATTTTATGTTATTTTGCAGGTGTCCAGATGAAGTGCTTTGCCGGTGGATTCCCGCCACCGCGTATCTCTTGGCGCAGAGAAAACAACGCCATCCTGCCAACTGGCGGATCTATCCACAGGTTTGTGTTATCAAATGAGACTATTTTGTAGCCATGTTCACCCACAATGTGGAGCATATGCACTCCTGATGGAGCTATCTCAACCGAAGTTGTTCTATGAAAACTGCTACCCAGTGTAACAATAGAAAGATTGGGCTGGTAAACCATAAAGTTTATTCATATTTGGACTTATATCTTTCTTTGACTTTTCAGAGGAAACGTACTTAAGATTGACAAGGTCAAAAAGGAGGATCGCGGTACCTATTATTGTGTTGCGGAAAATGGTGTTGGAAAGGGTGCTCGTAGAAATATTGCCATTGAAGTGGAATTCTCTCCTGTCATCAGTGTACCGAGACCCCGACTTGGACAGGTAAAACATGATTTTATGATGTACTTATTGGGTTGGCATTTACCGGTCAGTATAAATATGCCATTTTATTATAGGGAAGACATAAATTTAAAATTTTTACAGTAATTACGAAAATATTCATTTAGGTCAGTGGTGGCCAAACCGTGGCGCATTGCGTCCTTGTTTATTGTTTTGAAGTAGGCGCCATAACTGAATCCGTCTTCATATTTTCAACACCTGAGTCCTCTCAGTTCAATTCATACAGCTCTGTTACTCGTCAGTTGATCCCATTTTCTTGACAGTTTACAATTGTAGGATGTGAACAGTGTGTGTGTATGAGAGAGAATGAGATGTGGTACTATTGAAAGTCGGTGTGATCGAGACGTGGTATGATTAGGAAGCGGTGTGTTTGAAGCCACGCGAGGATGAGCAGTGGAGAAGAAAGCCATTGTGGTAATAAAGGTGTTGAAAGGAAAGCAGGCGAAATATCTATATCAAGGCAATAGGTTATAAGACTTATCCAAAAACTCTCAGGATTTATCTCAACAACTGGAAGACCTAGTCCATTCTTGTACTTTATTTTCTATAGTTTTGGATGAATCCACGGAAGTATTAGATGTTTCCCAGCTTAGCATTTTTATAAGAGTAATTGATGACGTACAATATATGCCTATTTAATGTATTGTACATAAATAATTTTATATTCCCATATTAACATTTAAGAGAGTATGGACGATATAGATCGCCTGCGCGAAATTTCCGTGGAGGAGTGTGGACGTCAATGATCGTCCGTGTACATTTACGTGTTTATAAGGCTTGAAAATTTATTGAAATTCCATCTATGGCTATGTGTAGGTACTTTTTCTACAGTTTATGACTTCATATTCGACGATATTTAACTTTTTCGTAAGTCACGTGATACTGCTATGACGTCACACGAACAAGTGCAAACAGTTTCATATATTTTATAATTTAATTTAAGACATCGACTGAGGGTGCTTGATGGAATTTCAATATCAAATTTGGATGTGACAAAATACATGGAAGTGTACAAAATCTCAATAATCCAAATTAAAATTAGTTTCATGTATTGTAAACTATGGATTTTGGAGCGCCCACAATACCTTACTTTACTCGCGGTTTATCGAAGTTTTTTTTATTGTGATTGTGAGTTATTATATTGTTTTTTGTTTGAATATTTAATTTTTTGTATGTTGTGACTTGTTATTTGCGTAACAATGTGGATTTTCGAGCGCCCTTAATATCTTACTTTTCTCCAAGAATTCCATTGAATGGATTTCGGTCGCCCAGCTTTGTTATTATATAAAAAAAAACAAATTTCATAAAAAAATACTCACTTATCAAAGACATACAGCGACATTGTGTAAATAAAAAAATGGAGTGTATTTAAAATAGGTGCTGTGAAAACAATAGTTTTTAAATAAATTTTTCGTGTGTTTTCGTGACAGTCAATGATTTGTAACTCCTGGATTAACTGAACAGTTTTTTACGATAAAGTCTTATCATAAGTTTTTTTTTTAATATTTTTTAATCCTTTTTGCTATCACGAATCATATAGTTATGAAAAAAAATAATATAATTTTGATGTAAAAAAAACTCACTCCCTTAGAAAGTCTAAGACTAATTAATTTACTCTCGCAAAGGTTAATAATAAATATATAGAATTTTTTGATATATTTGAAAAACAAACCTGTAACAAATTTAATATAACATTTGTAAATTACAGGATTGTAAAAAAATAGTACATATTTTTCAAGAAATATATATACATATCCATAAAAAAATGTTGCCTTCTGCACTATCTTCTCCATCATCATGATTTATGATATAATAAAAAAGAATTGATAGTAAAATAACCTTATCCCAGCAATATTGTCAATATAAAATCAACATTTTTTGAAAAAAATTATTGACAGTAAACATAAAATTTGTCAGGATAGTACATATTTTTTAAGAAATTATATTTATTCTTCATAAAAATTTTCTGCGCAATCTTTTGCGTCGCAGTTGTTACAAAAAATTTTAAAAAAATGGTGATGGGTGGCAAATTCAAGAACTGCCCCGGGCGGCATAAACCCTAGCTACGCCACTGCCCCATATCTCTATTTTCCGACCGTGAACGTAAGATGGTAGAAAAAGTGCTTGAGTTGTATGGCGCAACTGAACTCGTCTGTGAAAAAAATGGTGCATGGTATACTAAAGGTTGGCCATCACTGCTTTAGGTTCTTGAATTACTGAACTACGACCAATATTACCTTAACTGAAGCAAAAAACATATGCTCAAGAGCTTAGCATGCTAATCGATTAATATAAAATTAAACATTTAGAGTGATAAGGCTAGGACAGGACACGTAAGTTAGTTGCTTTCGCTGTGCTGTTTTTAGGATTGGTTAGTTTGTAGGGAATTTTATAAATCATTCATCCATGTCTTCCAACAGAAATATATAAGTTCAGTTTATGAAACTGTCTATACCGGGATACGAAGCCGTGAGCACTGCGACCGATCTGAGACAATTTAGACATCACAGCCATCTGTGGCTTCAAACTCAAATCATTCCATTTGGCTACAATTCCAACAAATAAATATTACAAGTTTTTTTATTAGTCTATATATCTTATTAAATACCTACCCAATTTAAGGAGTCCAATAGCACTTCAATTTCATCAATATTAGCCAAGTTTATGGTGTTTTAGTAAAATATTTAGGGAAATGAAATTTTTTTCTCATGGCAACTCTCATTGAACGTATGTTGACGAGAGTGCTACAAATAGGCAAGATATATAAGTCAGAGTTCATGGTATATTTATCTACAAATTTTTCTAAATCGATGTTGACTAATATAATTACATTTGTTTAATCGCAGGCTTTGCAGTATGACATGGATTTGGAATGTCACGTGGAAGCTTATCCTCCACCAGCCATTGTCTGGTTGAAGGATGAAGTTCAACTCTCCAACAATCAGCATTATGGGTAAGTTATTTTATATAATTCTTAAGGTGATAAATTATCAAGACCTTAATGTTTGACCTTGTACACTCATTCATAATCATCACAATTGATAACGAGCAATCGAGGTGTCTGTTTCGTTCACAATTTCTTCTTCGGTCATCGGGACATTTTTTTGTTGTCTTGCAATTGAAATACCCTCTCAGTATTTATCGGCAAAATTCAAAAAATTGACGATTTAGGGTAGAACATCTGTTGCTTCAAATAATAGAGACATTTAGGCCAGCCACCTTAACACCCTCAACACATGTTTTAACAAAGCGAGAGAGAATTTTGTAACTGAATTCGGGTAATTCCAATTTCATGATTATTTGAATAGTTGATTTTTTTAGGATTATTGGAGTGCGCGCTAACTCTGGGTTCGCAAACTTCTGCGCAGCTTAGAGAGAACATTGGTCATAATATACACACTGTTGTTGAAATTGTGTATGGAATCAGTGCGCATATGAGTGAACTCTACGTTACATATCGTTAAATTTGTGTTGGTAGAATGTAGGACATGCATGAACATGTTTTTTGATCATCCTGAAGATTTTTGTTAAAACACTTACTAGGTTTTGAAATTAGACAGCTGTGCAAGTAGTGTGTATAATGTGTTAATTTCTCTACAGTTTTCCCCGTAGATATCCATTAGGAAGAAATCGAGATGAAGTGACTGTTTAGTTAATGTCTTAATTATACTTATCTTGAAGCAATGTTTCAGTTGCTCATTAAATAAATTGTATATACACAAACTTTTTAAACATCAATCAATAAAGCAAATACAAAATTTATTACGTATGGCGTAAAAGTTTCGCCGAGCTTTACTGCCTGGGCTCTATTAGTGTCAGGTCTTGAATAAATTTCGAGAATAGATGATAAATTAATATTTTTGTTGATGCTACATTTTTTATTTTTATATTTCCAGTATTTCTCACTTTGCCACTGCGGATGAGTACACCGACACGACCATCCGTGTGATCACAATTGAAAAGAAACAATTCGGAAAATACACTTGCAAGGCTGCGAACAAGTTGGGACAGAGCGAAGCTCAAGTCGAACTGTTTGGTTAGTAATCAATATTTACAATCGCTTCTCGTCACTCAGTTTACATGATATTGTATGTAAATTGAAATCTTGGGATAATATGTCGGATGTAAACATTTCTATCGCAAAAAAAAAACAAACTGGAAGAATTGAAACATTTCACATATTATGGATTGGTAAATTTGTTACTGATGTAATTATCCAATGATGTTCAAATGTCGTGGCTTTGGCTCCGTTATTATTTATTACGATTGGGCATGGATAGCTTTATTGTCTTCCGCCGGTCTGATTTGCATTTGACAAGTTATGGCTTTCAATATTCTTCAAGATTAGTCATATAAATCAGCGATATTTGATTGACCATTCAGTACAGTAGAACCGCAATTATCCAGACATCCAAATAGTATGAAATCATATTCCATAGTGGTTTTGTGTATTCAAAACTGAAAATAATGTGCTGTCAATCAAACAACTCTAATATTAATATTACTTTGGCATATTATGGTTGCAATTAATCTGGCTAATCGAGATTCTACCATGTATGAAAATTTTTTTTAATGTACCGACCTTTATCAAAATTATTGTTACGGATTCAATTTCGAAAAAAAAATTCATAGTCTTTTGAAATAATATAATTATTTGTTTACATCTTATTAGTATTTCATCATCGATGGTGTTGCCACTAGCTGTAATTGATAGTTTTTTTTTAAATATTCTGAATGTATTTTTATTTTCATAATATTAGTGTTATTAGTATATTTAACTTAAATTATTCAAGAGTTGTAAATTGATTGGCCTGCTGCTGTGAATGTAAACGTGTAGAATTCATCCAATTCTCCATCATCAATCCATTATTATCATACAAAGCCGTTTGGGTGTGGTTTCCTTGTTTAAGAGTATCACCAGTATTTAATAATTATGCAGATTGATTATCTATCTGATACTTACAAGGGAACCAAACCTAGGGTATTTATTTTGACATGATCTTATATGTATTGAATGCTTTGCATCTCAATTTTGTTTGACATTTTTTTCATTTGTATTTTGTTTTGTTTTCCACCCACCACTTCCTTTACGATGTTGACCAAAAAAAACAAAATCACGTTATCACGAAAATTCCTTTCATCGCATTGATCGTTCAACTGTCACAATATTCACTATCTAACTGCCACATAATTTTTTTCCAACCATACACTCGAACTGACCTGAAATACAATATGATTCATTAACACGTTTTGAATAAATGTCACTTCTCAATCTCCATGTACATACACCAATATCTGACATTGATGCTTTCAATCAAAACTCATAATAATGACGGAATTGTTACCATTTTAATTCATGTTAAAATTATCACTTGCATGAAATTACCACACCATACATGATTACATACACTCTCATAAAAATAATTCTTATTCAATTATCTTTTCAATTCTATTATTAAAATGGAAAAACGATTCTTGTACTCAATTGAAAAACTCGCTCCCGACTATTTAATGGTCCTGTCGACCGACCACGCATTGTTCAACATAATATCCAATATGCAATCTATCCCTCCAAACGGTGTCCTCTCCCCGTTACGCTCCCTCCCTCGGCACAACAGAGTCCATCATCCCGGTGTGTCCGCCCGCCTGCGGTCAGGCTCGCTACGGGGCGTCCGATTCTCTGATGCCGAAGACTTCCACTCTGTGTTTGGGACTCTTCGCTCTCGGATTACTCTACCGACTCAACCGACATGATCAAAGGTATTTTTTTTATTCACTTATAAGGTTTTAGTCTAAAATCGTGTCACGTAGCAGGAATATTATTGAATTCACAACTGTATGTAATTGTTTAAATAGAAATATTTATTGTCCATTCTTTATCAAATATTTGTTTAAATCTAAAAGGGGCTTTTGGGTATTAGACTTCTAAAAACTATCAGGCTTATGTTTAACACATTACAAGTACATAATTATTCTTTGCAAGCGTGTTTATTATAGTAAATATAAATTGAGGTTTTTTACGTCCTCACTCAAAACCAACTGACTCGCGCCTTTACTAATTTTTATCAAATTCGATAACTTTTCTGAATTGTATCTGTACTCATTCTAGTTAATTCATACACATGTCAAATATATTCCCGTTTCTTTTACGCGTGGATCTGTTTTTTTAAATTTATTACTTATATTTTTCCATTTCAAATGCTCAAAGTCGTAGATTTTGATTGTGATTAAATCTATTGTTATTTATAAATATTACTTTACTATGTGACACTATCACCATTAGAGATTTAACAGACCAATTAAAAATGTGCATTTTACTGCCTACCTACATAATAAACAGGTAAAGCGAATACAACAATTGTGTTATGGATGGTGTGATGAATGTAGTTGTCATGTTGTTTTCAGAGGTCTTATACACGATAATAAGCTCCCAGGAAGTATCAAAACTGATTATTCTATCAATATTTGTAATTTATCTAGGGTCGGTTAAAAATTAAGGCATTTGGGATCCTTGAATATTTATGTTAATTTTGAAAATATTTTTTTTTCAATCATTATTTAGGTTAAGGTTTCATCCTAGAGAAGCATGGCTTTGAAATCATCTTAGAGATTGCTATTGAAATGTCCCACTATTGATTGATCGATGTTGTTTGTAGTGCATTCTGAATTTATATAGTTATATTGGTACTGGTCTGTTCATACACTCAATTATGTATTCCTTCTTTAAATGCTCTGAATATGCTGTGTTGCCCAGTTGCAGTGAGTTAGAATTAAGAGCTGTTCCGGTTGAGTGCTTGATAATACTGAATTTTTATTTTTAATTTTATTTGTGAGAATATTGAACACTTGTTTATTGATTCAAAGCAATCATAACTCAGTAGGGGGTTATCGCAACAAAAGCCTTCAGCCTACAGAATATTTTAGCAAGACGGCAGGTACTTAGAGTTCATGAAAAGGGAAAAAGACTGGGTCTATAACTCTTCATAGCAATTTTAGTAGCCTGCCTCCATTAACTCTTGGTCCTGAGTTTCTGGGCTTTTAAGATTTGATGCCCTTTTTCATGGATTCAGCGGTTATTTCATTTTCAATATAGAATTCAATTTTTCTTTCATCCTATCAGCTCCCTATTAGGAGCATATGGCCATCACGCGGTTCCTCCAAGCTTCTCTGTCCTCCGCCAGTCACCTCGCTTCCTCCCAGGTAATCCCAGCGTCCTGTAGCTCCACCGAATACATCCTATGGATGGTCATCAGCAGCCTTCCAGGGTGACGGAATCCATCTGGTTGGTAGAAGAGAGAGGCATTATTCGGACTACATTGGGGCATCCGCAATACGTGTCCAAGCCAGGTCTATTGTTGCCTTTTTATTTTGGAGGTAATAATAAGCCGGTCTGTCCGCTGTCTTACCTTCGAGTTCCTGACAAAATCAAACCACCGTACCCCTTGTATTCGCCATAAGCATCTCTGTTTTCAAAGCCCAGTATACGGTTACTCTGTGCCTTGGCGAGGTGCCATGACTCGCAACCATAAAGCAACATCGTCGGAATGCACACGTTGAATAAGTGGGACTGAAACAGAGATGCTTATGGCGAATACAAGGGGTACGGTGGTTTGATTTTGTCAGGAACTCGAAGGTAAGACAGCGGACAGACCGGCTTATTATTACCTCCAAAATAAAAAGGCAACAAATAAACCTGGCTTGGACACGTACTGCGGATGCCCTAAGGTAGTCCGAATCATGCCTGTCTCTTCTACCAACCAGATGAATTCCGTCGCTGATGACCAACCATAGGATGTAATCGATGCAGCAACTGGAATGCCTGAAGATGCCAAAAGGTCTCACCTTTTGGCATGATGCTTTGGACGGATGCCAAAAGGCGAAACCCGGGTCGTTAGTGACAAAATACATGGAAATATCCAAAATCTCAATCCAAATTTTTCCATCAATCACCCTCAGTCGATGCCTTCATTATATCGTGTTACCGATAGTCTGTCTGGCGATCTTCAATCCAGTCTCGCTCACTGTCCTTCAGTGATTTAAGCCTCGCTCTTCAATTTTCCTGGACGTGTTGTCGGACATCCACTCTGGCTGTCCACTCCCGACTCCTAGCACCGCATGAGCGGTTGACACAACTCCATCTTTGATGCTGTACCATTCCGATTCGATGGTGTCGCGTCAGGGGTTTTTCCGGTCATCCACACACAGTTGGTGATGTTCTTTCTCACAGCAACATCGAAATTCAACCGAATTCGAGGAAATCGACGTCTTTCGAGTCGGAGGCTGCACTGTACGTCTAAGTCCGAGACGAATTTTGCCGACAAGTAACTCATGACCTATGTATGTGTCAGCACCTCTATAGGTTCGGACATCGAAACGTTCCCTTTGGTGGTCCCTAACCTAACCACTGGATTGGAATTTAATTAAATTTATCATATTTGATTTTAAATAAATTATTCATCCATTTAATAACATGTGGTAATCTTATTTAAAAAGTAATTCACCATCATTAGATAATTTAAACTAATGCTGAAGATCAAAATGTAAGCAGGTGAAATCTCATTCTACTATTAACTCAACAAAGTGTTTTGCTGAGCATAAGTTCTTTCAGGCAAGAAAAAAACTTATGTTGTGAATAATTGCTATTTACCTCTATCCACAATTATTTTCAGTTAATTTGTACTTGTATTAATTGTTAGTGTTTGTATAAAAATGTTATTTTTTCACATGTTATTTATGCACATGCAACTAATATGCGAAATGTGAAAGAATAATTGTTTTTTTTTTGTGTTATCCAGAAACCGCAATCCCGGACATTAACTTCCCGGGCCTGCAGTGGGATCCGGCGGTGTACAATTACTACTTTGGCTCGGCGCCTTCTCATCGCAACCATTATTATTTGGCAGTTTGTACAGTTCTCTCCATCATAATATCATCGCTCTTCATTCTCCGCTGAAAATTTTTCCGACATGCATAATAAGTGTACCAAGTCTAACCTCATTTAAACGAAAAAGAAGAATGTCCAGAATTATTGTAATCCATAAAAATAAATAATGTATCATAGAATACATTTTTAAAATTTTGGTTATCCCAATTGAGAGTACTCCAACGGAATCAGTTGTAAATAATTGTTGATGCATGAGTATTATCTAGTACTTACACACTGACTAAATACTCTATTTTGTCGTGGAAAATCAGTTTATGATATTACTTAATTGATTGATATATTGAAAATACTTTCGAGCTTGTAACAGCATAATGGTCGCAGCAGAAATCTGAAAACACAAAAAATCCACACATCTGTATCAAAAAATGATTCAAAGTAATTATTAGACAGTCAAACATTTCAACAATTCAAATTTGATATTAAAATTCCATCAACCACCCTCAGTCGATGTCTTAAATTTTTTAATTGAAAAAAAAATTTAATGAAGAAATGATTGTTGCATGATTATTAAAGGATTGCCATCTTTTCTTATTTTAATAAATCTTGTTCAGGGGCGAAATCATCTCAAAATGACTGCGAAATTGACAGCCAGATTATGTTAGACATTTCAAACTCGTACACTTTTTGTGCTTCTCAATATACATACCAGAAGTAAGTGAGACAGACTCACAAAATCCTAAATGTCAAATCTTGTCACGCAATCTGATGTTGTACGCTAAACTTGTTTTAAGGTACTGTGTTTTCAGTTTTGGCTGCGACTTCTGTCTTTGAATGATGAGACGATTGTCGTCCTTCGTCTCTAAGGTATTGTATTATTAAAAACAAAACGGTTGTCCCTGTAATTATTATAATAACAGTTCATTATTGTGCACAAATGCAATTCAACGACTCAAAAGTAATTTTATTCCGCGTGCACAAAAAGAGCCATAGAGCTGCCATAACGAGCGGAAGCGCCCAGATATATTTGTTTTGAGACAAGTGTATAACTTAACACGAAGCACAAAAGCTGCAGTATTGTAATAATATGAATAAAAATGATTTCGTGATTGACTTATGTCCAAAGATTTTGAAAATTATTGAATGTTTACGACGAAAGGCAGCTCTACACCTCTTTCGTATTTTTGTGCTTTGAATGTTTAGCCCTGTAGCTATTTCTCCAATCAGACAAGCTGATATGACGAATTTTATAAATATTTTTGTATATTTATATAATAAACAATAATGATCATTCCATATTTAGTATTCACATTGATATATCTAACCAGAGTGTTATTTTACGATACATTGATTCAACTGATTTTTTTGTGTGCGTACAAAAAACAATTTTTAATGAAATGTAACCTGTCCATATTTTTATTTCTTGTAAGCTAATGAGCTTCTTATAAAGCCAATTGATATTCTTTTATGGCAATTTAGATTTTATTGAATGGGTTCAAATTATTGTTGATAAAAAATATTTTATGTGTGCAGATTGACAAACATTTGATTACATTAAGTAGCCAGTTTTAAATCTCAATGTAGTAGTCATTTAAATTTTAAATGGATTTGTATTAAATTATTAAAACTACGCCGTGATTCGCAATTCAATGTTTATAAAAGCATCAAGACTTCTTTTGATTACAGTACAAACTATTTTTTTAAATTTAGGATTCAATTTATGACAGAAAAGAAAAATCGATCGATAAAAGTAGAATACTATGTAATAAATATATCATCATAATGGAAGTTTCTTTGACCAAATATTGTTTGTTTAAAATATTCTTTCCTTGTCACAGGAGCATTGCTTATTTTTTGTTCAATTGATTTTTCACTGTTCTCATGCATTAATCCTAAGGAAATTGCAACACTGCTTTTCAGTGTATTAAATATGAATAGCTAGATATTCATCAAAATAATATTTTCTACGCATAGGTGGGTAGCCTTTACATATCTTTAGGCAAAAAAAATCATTTGCAATGAATATCTGGGCAACATTATAAACGACTTTTACTAACTTTTTTTATATTAATTCAAAAAATCAGGATTTTACGAGCATTAAATATGTGCCTTTAAAATGGTGTAGCAATACTTATTTAAAAGATTTTGCAGCATTGGCTATATTGTAACGATTTCATTGGATGTAATGTTGGTCAGATTTTCAATACAAATTAGTGAAATACGTTTTTGATATTTTATAATATGTGTAACGTTTTATACAAATAGATCGTAAGGTTTAGCTAGGTTGTTTTTGTAATACTGTTGATAATTTTATATTATGATTATTTACAATTTGTGGTAGCCATTCTGTTCAGTGTCACTTCATTCTAGACTTAGTTAAGTGGTTTTGCCATAGTATTAATGATTAAGCCTTTTTAAGAATCAACTTTTTAGAATCCTCTCAAGTAATGATTAAGTATTTTTCCTAATTCATTTGTATCGAATCTCATTCCAAACACGACTGCTCTTTTTTACGTCCAATAATGTAATATGTATATTTTATTTAAAGCTGCGGCATATTTTTATATAAACTACTCTGATTACACCATTTTATGATTTTATTAAATAAAAGGTATTCAAAACAAAATGAATGTGTTGTTTCATCTTTGTGTTAATATAATGTTAAAAGTGATAATTTTATATCATATATAAATGATTCTTAATAAAATGATGGTTAAGAAATTTTTTAGTAATCGTTGGGATCTCCACTAATGTTGAAGATGTCAATAAAAATGATTGAGAAATATTTAAATATGCTGCTATACCACCATCGTCATTTGAAAACATTATATTTGCTGATGAGAAGTCTTCTTACTCGGGGTGAAGAAATTTCAACACACCGAGTAAGACTGGTGCAACTATGGATTTGGGAAACATTTTAATAATGCTCGGAAATAACGGATATCGCTGGGAAAGTAAACTGCAAAATTCTGGAAGTTAAGTTGTACAAATAAAAGAATATTGATTGATAGCATCGTACAGTTAATGCCGATAAAAAAGAAAGAGGATCGAAATGGTGCTGAATTATCAAGAAGGGGTGGCACATTTGTTTATTTTCTTCTATTATTACTATGTCGAGTTCCTTACTAAATCTTACAATGCTGTACAACATTGCAATCTGACAAAAGTTTTGAGAGAAGGGGGCTCACCATGCACTCGACGATTGAAAGGCATTTAAAGAAGAGATAAATATATGTCTCCGCAAAACTTATTGTAATATGTCAATCTGCTAGATAGAATCCTAAGCCCTATAATGTGTATGTGAATAAGTGACGCAGCTTTCAAAAATATAGCTCAGTGCAATTCCACAAGTGCACTCGGCCCGGTAACAAGGTGGGAGTCACTGATAGATATTCGAATAATTTGATTACTGCTAAGAAAAGTAACTTAAGTATTCACGGATGGATATTTAAATCAAGTTTATGAACATACTCATGAACATATTCCTCTGAAGCTTTGTTCCTGTCCCACGGAGTATCCTTGCCTTGGCGAGAGTAGACGGACGTATGTCAGACCTACAGTAGTCAATATGCTTTTACTTTTCTTATCTGAAACAAAAACGACACAGAAAATGTATTATTTATAAGTGTCTATTTCCAAAAAATACGGAACTATTGAGTGCGTTACATCATGAACCAACTAACTCTAGTTCCCGAAATTTTAAATATTATTTCTAGAGATGACAATTTTGATCATCAAACACAAATACAGTTGCTATAGAAGACAGCAGTGAAAATTCCCACACTTTTTATGAGATCCATTTTTGTCGATGAGTGACGATTTTCTTGGAAATCTCAATCAGTTTAAATCCATTGCTAAGGAATTTAGTTGTGTTGATTTAACAAAATAATGAATAAATGAGCAACGATTAAAAGTCGTCCACTTGTGACTGTAGTGTTAACATGCAGAGGTCCAGGAGCACAGATGTGTGTGTTTCGACCAGTGTGACTTCATACGAAAAAAAGGGCCACTTTCCTTCAGTAGTATCAATTCAATTCAACCATAGATGTCATTAAAGATATGATAGTTGATATTATCAAATAAATATACAAAAAATTATATATTTTTAAATATGATAAAAAAATGGGAAAATCGCGGGTCTCCTAGCAAATATTTTTTATTTAAATATGAAAAAAAAATGTAAAAAAAATAGTCTCGCCTAACAAATATTTTTTCTTCACTTATAAAGTTAAACACTAAAATGAAAGGATACTTTTCCATAGAAAAAATGCATTGTTTTCATATAAATATAGGTTACATGTTTATGTACATTTAGTCTTCTTTTAACCATGTTACACCGTTTAAAAATTGTCGGTTTGAGTTTTGGCCTTTCGAATGAAATTTAGTGATAGATAATTTTATAAAATTATAGTAAAAAAATTAGCAATAATTTCAAAAACGTCGTGATAAGTTTATTTGTAAAAAGACAATAAATTATACTATGTTTTATTTTATTTTGATCTACACTTTGTAATAGGATGCCTGGAACAATACATACTAAATGGGTAGCGGGCGTTTTTTAGTGATTTGCGCAAAATCTTTAAACTTCTAAACCATTCGATTTTTTCAATTGAAATTTAATCAAATTTGGATTTATGAGATTTTGTACACTTCCATGTATTTTGTCACTAACGACCCGGGTTTCGCCTTTCGGCACCTTCAGGCATTCGAGCACACAAATGGACTCGAACTGACAGACAGTAAACAGTGTCTAACGTTTATATAGAAGATACAAATACGACAAATATTATTTACGAGGTAAAATATTATATGTCTGAGAGCCACACTGATACCTGAGTTAACATTTCGAGAATCGCCTTAATCCTTATTTTGTAAACAACACATTAACAGAGTGGTGAATTGCCGCTTTCCAACTTCTTTTAGAATTACCAGTGATTTTACAATTATAATAGCATTATGGGTTTCGACGGGATGCAATTAGACGAAAGGGTAAATATATACAATCATTCCACATTCAGTGACATCTGTTAGGTGTTTCAACGTATAGGATACAATAACGGAGAATTAGGAAGGTTCAGCTGCTCATTCAGAATTGGCAAGGAATTTAACTGAGCTCTATTGATTTCCAAAATTTCTTGATAAAATAATTTATGATCCCCCATGTTTTGATGCAACAGTTTAACCCCATCATCGAAGATGCCGAAAGGCGAAACCCGGGTCGTTAGTGACAAAATACATGGAAGTATACAAAATCTCAATAATCCAAATTTGATATTGAAATTCCATCAAGCACCCTCAGTCGATATCTTAAATGAAATTTAATCTTTTAAAATAAAATAAAAACACCTCGATTACATAATTTCGCTATATTTCTAAACTGAATATAAACACTAATTAGCAATTTAGTAAATTATATAGTTTAGATAAATTCAGTAAGTTTAGAATCACTCGAATTGTGAAATTTGACGCTTAAATATTCAAACCACATGCATTTGTTTTTAAATAGGCAAGCATTCAGTGTGTAATAAATCATGCCCATTTTTCAGTTTTTTTAAATAATGGACCCTTTATGCGTCTGTGGAAGCTATTTTAAAGAAACGATTAAACTTATGTGTCAATAATCAAGATCATTATTCGTAACTCTCATTATTTTGATAAGACGTATCCATCAGTTAAATAGTTATCGTAATTTAAATGTGAGCGCAAGAAATTTCTTGCATTAAATAAATAAGATCAATAAAAAAAACCAATTTGCGCGATTATCACAGTATAACATAAATTTAAGAATTTAAGACATCGACTGAGGGTGCTTGATGGAATTTCAATATCAAATTTGGTTTATTGAGATTTTGTACACTTCCATGTATTTTGTCACTAACGAATCGGGTTTCGCCTTTCGGCATCTTCAGGCATTCGAGCACACGAATGGACTCGAACTGAGACTCAGTTCGACTGACTTTCAGTTCGAGTCCATTCGTGTGCTCGAATGCCTGAAGATGCCGAAAGGCGAAACCCGGGTCGTTAGTGACAAAATACATGGAAGTGTACAAAATCTCAATAATCCAAATTTTATAACATAAATTGTTTAAAAATTATCGTAACAATGTTTAAAGTCGTAATTACGAAGGTTCTTATTTCAGTAAATGGTAAATTCGTATATTATTACAAAGAATAGGAATATTATTGTAGATTAGGAACATTTTTTAACCATTTATTACTGAATAACGCAATTATAAAGATCATTCTTTTTTTAAACACCCTAAGATTAAGAAATACCTGTTTGATAATGATTTTATATATAAAAAAGCATCTTGAAGCTACTTCTAAAAAAATTGATAAGATTTATCAATTGGTTAAATAGTTATCGTAATTTAAACGTGGAAGCAATAAATCTTGCAATTTATGTGAAATCGCTCGGCTCCAGGATCAGGTTTTTTAAAGATATTAGCAGACTCTTAAGAGTTAACAGTAGGTTAAAATTGTTACATATGTTACTGTGGAGTTTTAAGTGGTTTGACTGGAGAAATACCACAGGCCACAGCAAGTTCTCTCAGCAGCAACAGATTACTGTAAGGACCATAAACATTTTATATATCAATTACAAGAAGATATAATTTAAGACATCGACTGAGGGTGCTTGATGGAATTTCAATATTAAATTTGGATTATTGAGATTTTGTACACTTCCATGTATTTTGTCACTAACGACCCGGGTTTCGCCTTTCGGCATCTTCAGGCATTCGAGCACACGGATGGACTCGAACTGAGAGCCAGTAAACAGTGTCTAACGCATTTTTATCTTCTATATAAACGTTATTTAAGGCAGAATAAAAAATAATTGGATCATGTTTTCTAGATTTATCGACAAAATTGATTTCAACTTTTCATATCCGAGATTATTTCTATTTGCTCATTTTCTACATCTGTTTGATTCTGCCGTTAGTTTCCGTTTCCTCCAATAATAACTGAAAGCATAGAGTAATATACTAATATAGAAGAAACACCAATACAATAAAGTTGCAGAGTTTATATACCATGAAGTTCAGTTTGGTTGGAACTGTTGCTAACTTCTACTTGGAATTTTCGGATATAGGTATTATTATATTTTTTTATTCAAAAAATGGCTAGTAAAAGGTAGAATCGATTTTTAGGAAAGAAAAATGACAGTTGTTAAACACAATACATTTTGAAGAAAAATTCAATGTATAGACGCAAAGATATTATCAGTTTAAATAATTGAAAATGTAACACATATTTGATATGCAATATGAAGAAATTCATAAATAAATGACTCAAAATACGAGATCAACTTTAGTTCCAAAAAACTAATCCAGGGAGTGTTGTTTTCCAATTGAACCGAGAATTTTAAATATTATTTCTAGTGATAAAGATGATGATTTTAAATCATCAATTGCAAAGAAGACAAATACTGTTGCTTTAGAAGACAACAGTGAAAATTCCCACACTTTTTATGAGCTCCATTACCATCGGTGACGATTTTCTTGAAAATTTCAATTAAAGAGGAAGAAGTTAGTTGTGTTGATTTCACAAAAGAATAAATAACTGAGTAATGTGTTAACACCTTAAAAGTGATTAATGATGAAAAGTTGTCCACATCTGACTGTAGTGTTAACAGTAGGTTAAAATTGTTACATACGTTTAGGTTACTGTGGAGTTATAAGTGGATTGACCGGAGACACACACTGCAGGCTGCTGCAAGTTTTCTCTGCAACAACAGAGATGACGGGATATCTGGAATGATAAAACAACTGTAAGAAATTAATCTGTTTCAGTGAAAAAATCTACCTACTCAGCACTATAACACAACACAAACTGTGAATCTATAAATACAAAAAATTAATAATAAATTCTTACGAGTTATTAATCTTGCTGAAATCACATTAACAAAATTATACAAATACTGGCAATAAAATATAACCTACCCAGGCGAGGAGGAGATGAAAGACATGGATGCAATGAAGGTCTTGCAGGGTTAAAAGCTGTCCCAGGCTATACTGAATTGAATTAACATTTTTTATTATATAAATAGTTGAAGAAGTATATTTAGTGGTTGTATTTGTTCATCACATTAAATATCTATGACAAGGTATGAATGCCAAAAATTGTGCAGTGGTCACATTACTACTAAGACGGAGTTCGACAGAAGTGATCACATTTATCCAAGTTTGACACATAACAGTATTTTCGGTGTTAAGCCCAAAATTACGTGTGAGGTTAGGTTAGTTTAGGTTTGGTGTACCCTTAAACATTTCAGTTCGCGTATTTTCGTGATCGAAATCTGTTATATCGACTAGCCATTTTTCCCTGATAAAAATTATTGCGTAATTTTGTTTTTGATTGTGACATATATTATACATAAGTTTTACGAAAGATATGATGAAATCTAATACAGTATGTTGCTGTGAGGAATTTCATTATTACCTGGCATATACAGCCAACAACAAAGTTAACTTAAATCTAACCTGTCTTCAAAATGCTTGTTGCACATTCTTCAACAGTTAAAACATTGTGCATCAAGCATTTTTACACTAGACCCATTATCCTGTGCCCATACCAAGTACCGGTATCTGAATTATACTGGCTGTGCAAATACTTGGAATTATTTTAATAGCACACGATTTCACTGCCATCACACAAGATGTCAAATCAATATCAAAACTAAAGACGAACGGGTGTTTTGACAAGCTTGTATGCGTCCATATTTCCCATAGATAATATACTATGATTTTACCGGCGCGTGACCATAGATAATTTATGCATGTGACCTATAGTATATTATCTATGGCGTGACCGTAGATAATATACTAGCAGTGCAACGGCGTGTCCATAAAGTAATATACTAAAGTATAGTTCTCTATTGGTGCGTCTGTTTACGTCATAGACATTTTACTTTTTCGACCATAAATATTTTACATTTAAAATTAGTCATATTCAAACTTCAAATCTGGAATTTTCCAACCAAAAAAAATGTTTAGATTTTTTGACCAGTGTTTTAGCCAAAATAAAAATAATTGGATCATTTTTTCTGGTTTTGTCGAAAAACGTTAATCCAATTATCCGTATTCGAAATTATTTCTATTTGCTCATTCTCTACACCTGTTTGATCCCAACCGGCCATTACCTTTTTTTTGCAATAATATAGTTCATAAAGGAATATACCTACATAATAATATAGTGATTTGAGCATTGGGTATTTGTGATTTTGTGTAGGTATGCTGAGTATATGTCTAAATTATGAAAGAAAAACGATTCAACTTTGTACATACATGTGGCATGCCACAATACTAGTGTACATGCCACAATACTACATTATATACAAAAAGGATCACAATATATGAAAAAAAAAATTTCTTTCACCTCAAATATTTGTTTGAAGCGGATCCATTTGCTTTGATTATTTCAAACGGCATCTTGTTAAAAGAATGAATTTCTCAAGCCCACAGCGAGTAAAAGATCAATTTATGAAACCGTACTGGGATCAAACCACATATTCATATATTTTACACAAGCAGATGCCATAGCAGCGCTAGAATGTTTTATATAATATGGCTATGTGGCCTACCTACGGCATTGACACAAAGAAAAAATAGATATTCGTTTGATATATTTTATTCATAATACAAGCACACATTACACATCAAAATATTTATTTAACCTCAGTCCCAGCGCTGCCTGTTTTAAAAAAATAATATGGACTGGCTGTCTTATAAAACTACGAAGTAACAAAGCACACAAAAATTTTGCTGCCCTTCCCCCAATAAAAATGTATGAAACTAGGTGAAAAATATAAAATAACTAAATTTGATATTGGCACTCATTAGATTAAAATGATTTTTTTGCAGGATAGGATTTAAAATTAAGGTTAAATTTTAATAATAAAATTACCATGAATTGGAATATAATAATCGTAACTTAAGTGATTTGTTACTTGTTTGGTTCTATGGAAAGTTTCCATATAAGATTAATAATAAAATATCTAGTTAACAGACCCATATCGAACAAAAGTAACGATTTCATAAATTCAGTTTTTATATTTCACATTACAAAAATAATCCATTTATATCAGTTCAAACAAAACTAGTTAAAAACATAATTTATGTACAATTAAAACTATTGCCAGTCATCATCCAGGATTGTCATGAAATAAAGACAACATTTTTATTTTTAGAGTGGTCGAATATTACTGACAATAATTCGTGTGCTTAAAGAGTCTCCATATTAAGCCTTAGCTTAGGTCAAATTGGAAGAGTCCTAACTTTTCCACTTAATTTATCTACAAACCTATCTCAATTTTAGGTGATTTCGAGTTACTTTTAGTATTGGACATAAAATGATATCATACTATTAGTGACAATGAGACTAGTCATAAGGATCAACTGATACAGAGATAGTTCAATTTTTCTGCTGAAAACACTTTTTTGTTAATGATTGATTTCTTAGGAAGATTTTTGTCTTGCAAAGTGAAGAAAAAATTAGAAACATTTCTTTGACCCTAATGGGCCGAAAACAGCATCAAATTGACCATTGAATGTTATTTCAAAAAATTCGCCAACAAGGATTCTTCTCATTGAAAATTCAATGTTAATTAAATATATAAAGAAACAGCTTTTAAATTTAAATATCTCAAATAAACCAAGACAAAACTGATATTATTACAAAAAAAATTCATGGCTCGAGTGGTGGTAAGATCTCAAAATCAATTATCAATTAATCAATTAATCAATAAAAGATTTTAAATGCACAGAGACAAGAAGTGTTGATGAATCTTTCGATCAGAGCACACAGAATCGGAGTTTTATCCTTTGATAGAGCGGCTCCACGTACAAGTACAAACCGTGTAAGTTCATATGATAATTAAAAACTGTTGACGTCCTATTTTGTTTAAATGTTTGTTCTATATTTTTGGCAAATTTTAATTGATTTTGAAAGCCATTGGATTGATCTACTGAAATTGATCGCATGTCAAGGGTGTGGGAATACCAAATAGGAGATAAATCATCAAACCATACCATAAAAGTATGTCTTTTGAATAAGATTTCAAATGTCTTTCAGATATAATAATTACTAAGCTCCAAAGCAAAACATGCCAATGGACATTAACGATTTATTCATTAGATTTAGGAGCTAACCTTATCTAAGCGTTGAAAAAAGGTTTATGAGAAGTACATTTTATACTTGCACTGGTTCCACGGACTGAGCATTTTCAACTGCAGTGCTTAGCGAAAGTGGTCACGTAATAAAATTTAGAGTATGTGTCAAGCATATCATTACATAATAATTTCATTTCACCAAAACTGCATTTCTAAGCGGAATGTTTGAAGTGGAGAAATAATCGAACCATTGTTTGATCTGTATGTTACTCCTTCAACAGATAAAATGTAAACAATTCCAGACTTGACGAAATTAAAATATAGCTGTGTGAATATCAACAACCTATATTATAATACATTAAAAATAATTCTGAATTGAAGTGTTTTAACCAATTTTCAAATGAAAATTGGGTAAGCCTCATTAAAAAAGATGATGAAATCAAATATAATTTTATGGCGAAAAGTAAGCATTAAAAATTATTTATTTCAGCTGAATAAAAAAATGCATGAATTATTGCAGCTTATTGAAACGGAACAGTATGGATTGTGAATTGGTCGGGTTTGCACTACAGGGATAGATTTTAGTTTACCTGCAAATGTTTTGGTAAAAACCATTATCTTCACACCTATTGCTCTAGCAAAAAACCAATTCATCATATCTTCGTATAATTCAAATATACAGTCATAGCTAAATATGAACAAGAAAAAAGAATAGAGTGTGGATATTATAGCTCAGAAAACGTGTCGTTTCTGTTGTCGCTGTCGGTAGATGTCGTTTGCAGGTGGAGGAGCATTCAGGGAGTCTTCATCATCTGAATCTTCACCTCTTCGGCGTTTCTGGAAAATTAAATTGAAAAATCTATATTGACTAGATCCATGCATCAAACAACCCTGGAAATCAAACAACCAGACAGGCAAGCCAATAATTGTATGCCTTTATCACATACAGTGTGTTTAACACTGCCCTCAGGTGCTTGTGTTCATAGAGTTTTACAATGTTTACAAGCAAAAATTCTATAGTTTGGCTTGTGCTGTTTACAAGTCTTAGCAAAATAAAAGGAATCGACTTTACATACAGCCAGGTTGGTTGTTTCTCTTATGAAGGTAGTTTTTACTGGTGTAAACGGAATATGTGTGACTTTCAAGGTGTTAGCTGTCAATTCTTGGTGGAAAGATATTACATTTTAAAAAATAAAACACAATTCATTTGTACTACATGTGGAAGAAGTCCAAATGAATAGTGTTTTATTCATTAAAAAAAAAAAACAATGGAATATGTATGATAAAAATAATTATTATTTTTTAAGATATTTTTTTTCCGGTTATATTCTGTTTTTTCGTTTAATTGATTGAATTGGCATTTAATTCTTAGAACTCTACAGTTCTGACAGTGGCGTGAAGCCGAAATACCTATCAACTATACTTAATAATTCTTGCAGAACTAAATACTTTGATATTTTTACCCAATCTTTTTTTTAGTCACCTGAAAATTGATACTTCATCTAAAGTGTTTCATTGCTGCAACAGGATTCTACTACACAGTGCATAGCTATCAACAATGAATTTCTTGTGAAATTAAATTAACTATACAAAGCAGAATGCGATAATAAATTTTTAGTTGATGACTGAAATAACTTAAATATCTGAATGTAAATTGAAGTACTAACCGTTCTGTGAACTGCAGAGATACCATCGTCATCAACGATCCAGTGAACTGATCGAGCCATATCAAAGAGTTTGGTGTCACATCCGTTTTTCAAAATAGGAGCTGGAACTGTACAACAGTTTAAGTATATTAGTTCACAAATGTCACGATAAAGTAAATTGATATTAAATTTGAGTTGTTGAAGTTTTGTACATTTCCACATATTTCGTCACTAACGACCGAGGTTTCGCCTTTCGGCATCTTCAGGCATTCGAGCACATGAATGAACTCGAACTGACAGACAGTAAATAGTTAATATATAAGATAAAATACGACAAATTATTATCACTGAGTCTAGGAAGTACATTGACACCAAGATTGATCCCAACAATGACCATTAATCGTAGTTGGGAAAACAACGTTTCCTTTACGTGAGATGAGTTTGGAAAAATAAACATAAATTAACAATCAAAATAAAGAAATTCTCTTATTAATACATAATTCCATGGTCACCCTGATAAAACCCATTAATTTGGAATAATTAGCTAGTTCTACGAATTGCATTTTAAAACCCTTCCATTCCACCCGTGTTGCGTTTGTTATTTCGGATAGAATATGTTGAATATAAATTGCTCTCACCTTGGTCAGGAAGTTGAATCTTATTGAAGACCTCCATAAGTTGATCGACGGCAACAAAAGGCCCCCCAAAGCAGGCAGGAGGAGGTAAGAGTGTACAAAGTTGAGCAGCATGCGGGGGTACAGGGAATGTTCCACCTAAAATAAAATGTAACTTGTACAGAAACGTGCCACTACGGATTAGTCCAATAGAACATGTTACAGAATAATTAAACCAATTAGTTTACATGATACAATAAATCTTTCATGAAAATAAATTATATTATTAATCTAAATATATCAATGCAAAATAAAAAGAAATGAAATTGGAAAAAGTTGAAACTGGTCATAATTGTCTGGTTTATCCAAATATTGCCTGTAGCATATTAGTGGTGCGTCATTTGGTTGGATACTTAGGCAGATTAATCCAAATTGTTAAGTTGCAGAAATGGCTCGTTCAAACCGTCACTTTCCAACTCGGCTTGACACAACATTCAAATGTAAATAGATTCTTTATTCATATAAAAACGAAAAGATTACCCTTTTTGTTTATATTTTAAATATGCTACACTACAAAATAACTAACAAATCATACAACTCGATTCTCAATGCCTTCAATCTTGAATACGAGTTGCGGTAAATAAGAATCTGAAATAATAGCTACCTGGAACAGGGTGATCTCCAGGCAGAGCGTTAATTTTAGGTTTATAAGGAAGCATATGGGCAGTGTCGGGGGAAGCAATGGGTACGTCTCCGTTTCCTGCCCCATTAGAGGTACCCAGCAAGGCTTGCAGTGGACCCAGACCTAATAATCTATTTGACATACACGCCACCTGCAAATAAATTTTTACTGTGTGATTAACGGATATTGATTGTCGAATTTTGTAATCAGGTTGAAAAAGATTTTGCTGTTGCAATGTGTTTAGGTTCCTAGCCTACAGGTGATTTTTAAGGGATACTGAAAATACAGCGGAAGCATACCACAATTAATGAGTGCTTATATTACTATGGTGGATACCATTTCAGAAAAGACACTTTCACTTTGAGAAAAAATACAAGGATAGAAATACATATCTACCATCGTTGTGCGGTGAATGTTTCTCTATCTCCTTCATATGCAAGTGAGGCTGCCTTCACTTGCGTATGAGAGAGTAGGATACAAGAGCAAATGCCAGCACGCTATTATATCTCACTTAAAATGTGATTAAGCAAAGATATTCACAGTACATGCCTTCATAGCACTTCATATTATTTAATAAAGAATTGAAATAAGAATAGAAATATCTAAATAATTTCAAGTAAAAATGTACATCCTATATATAAATATATAATTTTGCTTGCAAGCAGTTATTAAATTACCTCCGTGTAACCGATCGACTTCAGTTCAGCAACAGTGCAGGGATATAGATCTAGATACTTGTATCTATCAACCAATTGTGCAGTTTCTTTCCCTTCGAATTCTTTGATCTGAAAATGAAAATACCGAAGGGTTAAGTGATTTTAATGTAAATTTGCTAACATTGCTAAGAAATAAAAATCATATACCAGTGTACATTTGTGCTTTGCAATGGAGCTAATTTAAACAGAAAATTTAAAATACTAGCAATGTAATTTGTTTTTACAGTTTTGCCACAGATACCTTTTCCAATACAGCCGCCCGTCTTTTTTCAACTTTGACAATGCTGACAAGATCTCCAATATTTGATTCAAATTCCAAAAATCTATTCCAGATATCAACAGAATTTTCAGGTTCTAAGTTTCCGGATGACAGCACCCGTTCGAAGAGAACTCTTGTATTGTTGTCCTCTGGAAAAATAAATATATTTTGACACACATCAATAGAAATAAATCTGTCGTTAAATTTAATGTGTATTATAAAAATAAATGCTTAGTATATAAAAACAATCCATCAGGACTTCATACAGAATACAGGTTGAATCCTGTCATCAAGTCTGAGGGACCAATGCAAATATTTTGTTATATTGAATTTCAGGAGAAATAAATACGAAAAGACATTTATAAGTAGGTAAGTTATTTTAGTTAATATAACAAAGATATGACAAAATGTCCATACTTTCGATCCTGTTGCACCACCGCTCAGTAAATTACTGATTTATACCCCACAATAAATTATTTTATTGAATCAAGTTGATATCTCACCACAATTTTTGACTAAACAAATTCATTACACTGAATTTGTTTTCGTTATTTTGAATTCATCTGATTAATTTAGTAAGAAAGTTCATTAGGATTTCTGTTACTTTGGTATACGTTATTAAGAGATTTGGCCTGTATAAGTAAAAAGAAATATAATTTTCTAATGTAAATATATTACCATTGAGATGAGATAAATAATCAATGTAGCAGAGAACATATTCAGGACTGTGTGAAAACTTCTTCAATCCTAATTCAAATATTCTGAAGGCGATGTTTTTGTCTTTGGAGCAATAGTATTCCATGAGAGCGGCCACAACGAAAACATGATATCGAGACCTGTGAAGAGAAAGGGACACAATATTTTAAAATTACCTTCTTAGTTCTTTCATTCAAAACATATCATTGTAGTATCTATATTGTAACCTTTTTTAGTTAAGTCAAATCGATTCCAGATGAAAAAATGAAACAGGAGAGTAAAACAATTAATTAAACCCAATTTGATATAAAGTTTTATGAGACAATTTCCATGTGGGGATGTTACTGGTTACGTTTGGTTGAGTGTATTTCTGATTTTAATTTCGATTCTATATTTCAAAAAACATTAAGTAAAAATCACCTAGGATCCTCCCTGGCTCTTTTGAAAACGGTTCTCGCTGACTTTATTCCTTCGGCCCTTCTCGTGAATTTCATATACTGAACGTATGCCTGTAAGAAAATGAAGATAAAACGTAGATAAATAATTGTCAACATCAATTTGCCAATTTTCCAACATAAAGTTTTCAGTAATAAAATAAAAATCTGCCTTCCAATCTTTTGAATCAAAATATTGAAAGTCTCACCAATGTTGGATCGATGTCTGTAATTTCGATGAATTTATTGTATATCTGATGTACTTTATCATATTTCAAGCGGCCCTCTTCGAAATCAGCATGAGCAAAATACAGCAACATGTTTTTGTGGAGGCCTCCGCCGGCACTCGTTGCTCTTTCTAACACGGCACCCGCTTCATCCGAGAACATCTTGGCTGCATTCACATCCTATAATGATCAGTATAAGAAATTCAGTTTATAATATATAATTATTATACTTTTTTATTATGTTTTGTTCTTTCGTGGATCTCCGTAATGTATAACAGATTTTAAAGCACCACAGGTCACAAGCCGGGTATTAATGTTTCATTATTGGCATGATGTTTCACAATTTGATTCTCTCTAAGCTTAATGTTTCTCAAAAAAGTGTTGATGGAAAAAGACAAGTGAATGAGTATGAACCAATACTTGTAACTTCTAAACAGGATTTCCTGGTTTGACCTTTTGAATATGTGGGATAGCCGATAACCCAAAAATATCAATTATTACCCCTGTTTGATTATTAAGGGTGTTTCAATGGGGCCATTATGGTACTTAAATATTATACTCTTAATAACTTCCCCATGATGCAAGAAATGACAATATTTGATGTCACATTAAAGGGTATCCTGTGATGCTTGAAGGGTGTGATGGTTCAAAAAAGGTTGGAAAATCCTAATCTAAACAAAATACATGTTCGCTTTAGGTATATGGCATAACTGACTCACAGCTTTCTCTTGCAGTAGTTTTGAAGAGTGATCCAAAAACTGTGCAGCCTGATACCAAACGTCGGCGTGGTGTCCAAGACAGAGAAGACACTGCTCAACAGCAAACATCACACGGCGTGCAACTAATGCTGTGTCTTCAGATCGAAGGGGATTGCTCCGTTCCCACTGAATATACTTCTTCCACATCTGAACCTGGAAAGTAAAAATTAAAATATAAAAATCCTTCGCTTTCGAAATCTTCCAACAGAGTTTAAGATATAGTTGGAGTAACAGCCCTTGCAACTGGCGTCTCATATGAACGAAGCAAAGAACAAGTTAAAGAAAAGGATATTTTAGTTATGGTTTCAGCCACCTAGATAAAAATCGGGAGCATATAAGTTTATAGCATTCAGAATTTTTGGATTCTTATCAGGGCTCGGGGCCACATAGAAAAATGCTTTAAATTTACAAACATTTTTCTAATGAGGGAAGAATAATCGAGACACAAGAGTAAAGATGTTTATTAAACTGTTAATTCTTATGTAAACATGCCTGTTTAATTTCTTCCGGATGTAAGGTGGGTGGTGTGGCGGGCATGTTTTTATTCAACCCTCTAGTGACGGTTTCCAGTTCCTTCGCAACTCTCCTTGCGTTCATGTAGTCTCGGGATCTCTCCATGGCCATTCTCTCCGCTATAATTGGATTAATGCTTTGCTCAAAGGCTATGTATTCTTTCCACAGTGTTTCTATTCCGATGATTGGGTTTATCACACCACGCTGGTATACCTAATAAACACAAATAAATGTAATTATAAGATTTATCATAGAATTAATATAACACTTTTTAACAAGTTTTCGGTGTTTCATTAGTCATTGGCGATGGAAACTGTTGAAGTCGATGATAAATGTGGATACACAGTGAATATCATAGTAGAGCAAAATAATTAAACCGCCTATGAAATAGATAAAGATTCTTCTTTTAATATATAACAGTATTTAAAATAATAGCCTATTAATAATGTGTTACATTGTTTAAAACGATCCGTTTGTGTATTAACAGGACAGCAATATCTTGCAGGTGTAAACAATCTGTCTCTCAAACTGTATTCGTATACTCAGGCCCATAAAGAAAGGAGGGGTGGCAGAAGAGGTAGTTGCCATGAGTTTCAGAAGTTTTAAATATTTTCGAATATTTAAAGCTTCTGAAACCAGAAAGTTCACGTTAACACAGATCTTGTTTTGAATAACTCAATGATAGTTGTGAAATTTTCACTGTATATTTCTAACCTTCCTAACAGCGCCAATTTTCTGATTCTCTGCGTATGATCCGACTGCCTCCACCGATTTCAGAAATGTGATGTAATCGTTCCATATTGGGAATGCGTGAATATCCATGCCGATTTTCTCCAGAGCAAAATCATAAGCTTGAGCCATTTTTTCTCTGGAAATGAAGGGACAATATTCGATGATTTCTCATGTAGTTTTATTTATTTAAATTGTTCAAGTATTTAAAAGCCCTTGTTTTATTGTTCATTACTCTGTTGTTATTGAAATAATTTAAGTGGACGACATGAAAAAAAACACCTACTATATTCGTAATTTTAATATTTATTATATTTCCAAATAAGCAATCCCCAGTCAATCTGCCTCTAGTCTAACATTCTAAATTTGAATACTGTTCAAAGTTAAATCAGTTTCTGTGGAATCAATTTTTAAGGCTAGAATGTTTCAAAAAACGAAAATATAAAAATGTGTGTTTTGTCTTACTAGTTTATAGCATACGAAGCGACAATACTTGCGAGTTCAATTCAAAATCTAAATAGTAATTTAAAAGAACTGCTTCATTACATATACATATTTGTAAGGGCTAGTATTCTTGATCAATGATTCAAAATCACCTGGCCTAAAATCTGTGACCGGGGTGAACAACCACATAACTAAAGATTTTTTAGTAGTGTGTTTTGTTTTAAAGAAAGCTTTGCTATCAAGATAAGTCATCCAGTGCTTAACATTGGTATAATTACAGAAGTGAGATGTTATAATTTTTATTTGTAATAGAAAATTTTATCAGCAGCATTTCAACTTTATGCTAATACAAAAATGTGTTGAATCAAGCCTAGTAAAAGAATAAGTAATACGAAAAACTGAATATCTTGACTTGTGTAGTTATTCACCCTAGTCACAGAAATATTTTAACATGGAAAAAATAATTAGATTTAATCAAATAATCATCATTAATTTCATATCCATCAATATATTAAAAAACAATAAAATTCCAGCTTTGTTACGACGGGTTAAAATACTTTGTGATGAAATTTGACAGTGGGGAGAGAGAGGGCTCAAAATCGTATAAGGATAATCTTTTGAACAAAATTATATTTAATGTATCTATAATAGAAATATTGATTCATCAGTTTTCTTGTTAGTAAGCCATCTGAAATATTTTGATATGACACAATACCCACTTGTATGTTCCAAGAGATGCTTTCGTTTCCTTAACATAGTTAAGGTACAGCCTCCACAGTTCAATGTTCAGAATCTTCATAAGGCATCGTTGAAAGAGCTGTACAAAGAATAAATAAGAACATTTAAAACTATACTGAAGCCATTTTTTTCAAATATGGATCATTTGGAAAGGAAATTAAGTCACGATGAATTATCTAACAAATAATTTTTTTTAACTTGATTTTTTCAATGGATTCGGCGGTAACCTTGTGGAAATTCATTTTTAATATAAAATTTAGTTGGTTTAAACATGCTTCTCAAAAAGTAACACAAGCAGTGGAATAATAAAGTTATCAATTTCCATTTTATATTAATAGTTTAAGTTATAATACTTGTGCTTCAAGAGAAGGATCTCGTATGCCAAACACTCCGATGAGTTGAATATTCAAGGAACCCAGAGACAAGACAACGAGATTGACTGATTAAATCTGTTAGACTGATTTGTTTTGTAGTTCATCTTCAACATAGAATTTTAAGCGATTACTTGGAATATTCCAAATACTGTGGTTACTCCAATCACTGTCTCTTGATTAAATATAATTACTATCATAATTTTTTTCTTCTTCTATTGGTATCCATTTTATTTCATGATTCATACTGAATCATTTTGAGGCTAATACTCAAATAAATGTATAAATACATATTCAATAAATTTTTCAACTTTGCACACATGCACATCACCACTATGTCATCAAAGCAACTTTTTAAAATTATCACATTCTGCATCTATCGACATACTTTCTTCCGCACAACAAAAGATGAGATTCAATATTGGGGAGGGGGTGTCAGTCTTACTCATATAATAGCATATAAATACCTAATTGAGCATATCAACAGAAGTTGTTTTAAAGAAAACTAGCAGTAAGTCACGTCGCCCAACCCAAAAGGTGAGGACAGAGGGATGTGGTTAGGAAAGGATAAATCTATGGCAGATTATTGATACTTTTATGAACATGGGTTATGGAAAAAGAGGTTATTATGGAGAAATTGACCAGGGATGTGTAAATTAAAGATTTTTGTAGAGAACATCTCAAATTGCATATATGAAAATAAAATTTACTGTTATATTTTCTATGGATTCGGCGGTAACTTTGTGGAAGTTCATTTTTAATATAAAATTTTATTTACTAATGAATTTTACTACGGTAGAAATAAATATGCAGTTTATATTAGTTATATATTTTCTCTCATACAGATCTCGAATTGTGACAAATATTAATTTCATAGCTTTTGAACGCGACAAAGGACAGTCGTGCAAGATCTTTTTCTCATAACTGAGATGTCTGACAGACTAGACACTTTGCTTCGCTTATAATTTATTATGGCTTTCTATGCGGACATGTTTGGACAGACAAAGAATAACAGATTTTAGACATATGAAAGATTAGAAATAATTATCTTCGTCAGTCTCTTGCAATTATTAGCTATGCAAATATATCCCGATATTGATAAATTAAAATATGCAAGTAAGATACTAAAAAGCCTTTGAATAATGGTATAAAAGTAAATACTTTTTGTCAATATTTTGTTATTTAAAAACTGCCTGCAGATCTCTTTGGAGTTAAAAAAATATTAGTTTACGTTCATCAAACATACTCACCTAGTTCGCCACCCTGCTACTTTTGGTGAGACTCATTTTGCGGTTTTAATAAGTACAATTATCTATATCTATATAAGAGCTATGAAAATAATGGGATTGCCATTATGTGGCTTAACTGAGGGACTAAATTAGTTGTGACGAATCTAACAAGACCTAAAACACAGGCTTTCAGCCGGTGGGTCAAGAAGGGTTTTCTAAGGCGCCGTAAATAACAGCAGTGCTCCGCAACTAAAGTGCCGCGATACGATCCTAGGTGTGCCGCAGTGCAGTGCGTCCGAAAATGAGAAACAATCGAATATTTTCGCAACAGAAAAAAAATTAAAGCCATTTGGTTGTAAGATCTCCGTTTAAACTATTCTCGATGAAACAAATATTGTATTAAATTTGGATTATTAAGATTTTGTACACTTCCATGTATTTTGCAACTAACGACCCGGGTTTCGCCTTTCGGCATCTTCAGGCATTCGAGCGCACAAATGGACTCGAACTGACAGACAGTAAACTGGGTCTAACGTTTATATAGAAGATACAAATACGACAAATATTATTTACGAGATAAAATATTATACGTCTAGGATCCACACTGATACCCGAGTTAAAATTTCGAGAATCGCCTTAATCCTTATTTTGTAAACAACGCATTAACAGAGTGGCGAATTGCCGCTTTCCTGCTACTATTAGAACTACCAGTGATTTTACAATTATAATAGCATTGTGGGTTTTGACGAAAGGATAAATATATACAATCGGGTCGTTAGTGACAAAATCTCAATAATCCAAATTTGATATTGAAATTCCATCAAGCACCCTCATTCGATGTCTTAAATTATAAAATATTGTATTGTTTTGATATCAATGAAATAATTGTATTAATGTTTGCATGGATGGCGAATAAAATGTGGTTTGTATCGTGTAAAACAAAAAAATCTTACCATAGAAATTATACATTGCTGCATATATTGTGAAGCGATGGCAAACAATTTCCCATTGGAATTATTAATTAAAGAATGTATCAAAATAATACACATTATCAAATCAAAGGTCTACAATGCGCAATGTTTTGAAAAAAGTATCAATCACTACTATACTACTTCGAATTCACCAAATAAAAATAAATTGTAAATTTGGTTTTTGAAATTTACATTTTTTGACTTGTGGTGCCGCGAAATATTAATGAATGCTTGCTTAGGTGTGTCATGGGTGAGAAAAGGTTGCAGAGCATTGAATTACAGAATGGAACCATGAAGAAAACAATCTATATTATGCCTCTGTTACCTTGACTAATAAAGAAGCCAAAATTTACTGGTGAAATGTTGTTCACATGAAACTATGAAACATTAAAAAAATAAAATGGATTTTGAGTTCTTGAGAAGGCATGAAACTGATGTCAGGAACTTGATCAGACTGGAAATTTTTAGAAGCAGAGCACATTACTAGTGCAAACATTAAGAATTCACATTGTAAATTACCAAATCATTAACCTCACAAAATGGGGATGTTTTATATCATTCTAATGGCACTTCTGATATGTCTGGATTTTCAACAGTGTATTTCATTGTTTTTTTTTTCAAATTTTGAAAACTCGGTCATACTTAAATAACCGGTTTTTAGAGAAGTATGAAGGTAAACTGAATTAATATCTGAAATATGGGATTATATGGCACCCTAAAGCCCTTGAAAGATATTTTACAGTACACAGCTTACAGAAGAAAACTTGCATCCATACGAAATCCATTCTCTGCTTTCTTGAATGTGTCCAATATGAAAAACCAGATGAATCACTGGATCTGCACAATTCCTGGGCACATAATTTGTTTACGAAAAAATATGACTCGGTTCTGGTGAGCTATGTATGACTCACATCCATTTCCTATTATACATCCCTGCAAGAGTGCATTTTCAAAATTTAATTTAATAGGAATAACGGTAAGCAACATACCGAATGCTGAAAACGATAAGCGGTTAGCTTGAGCCTGAATCCAAGATTTTGATTTGTATTTAATTTATTCTTTCTGTATGAATTTGCCAGGGTTTGTGGGAATTACACTTGGAAATAATACAATGGTAGTCGTGACTCAAAAAGATCCGAGGTTTTGACATTGTGCTAAAAAATCTGGAAAACTATCCAAGGAGTTGCATTACATTTATTTTGTAAGCAATAGACAAGTAAATTTGGATTATAGAGATTTTGTACACTTCCATGTATTTTGTCACTAACGACCCGGGTTTCGCCTTTCGGCATCTTCAGGCATTCGAGCACACGAATGGACTCGAACTGAGAGACAGTAAACAGTGTCTAACGTTTATATAGAAGATACAAATACGACAAATATTATTTACGAGGGGAGATATTATACGTCTGAGAGCCACACTGATACCTGAGTTAAAATTTCGAGAATCATCCTAATCCTTATTTTGTAAACACCATATTAACAGAGTGGCGAATTGTTTTTTATTATTTTTTTTATTTGATACAGTTGTTTTTTAAACTGTTTTTAAATTTTGTTTTTGCAGACATTTGCAATGGAAACGACGATATGTGTAATTTGACTGGCTAATCACTGGTATTTCTAAAAGAAGTTGAAAAGCGGCAATTCGCCACTCTGTTAATATGGTGTTTACAAAATAAGGATTAGGGAAATTCCCGAAATTTTAACTCAGGTATCAGTGTGGCTCTCAGACGTATAATATCTTACCTCGTAAATAATATTTGTCGCATTTGTATCTTCTATATAAACGTTAGACACTGTTTACTGTCTCTCAGTTCGAGTCCATTCGTGTGCTCGAATGCCTGAAGATGCCGAAAGGCGAAACCCGGGTCGTTAGTGACAAAATACATGGAAGTGTACAAAATCTCAATAATCCAAATTTGATATTGAAATTCCATCAAGCACCCTCAGTCGATGTCTTAAATTAGACAAGTAAATGTTTATTTGAGTTACAGATTAAACCTGATTCAATAACTGACAATATTTATTGATTTCCTTTTTTTCTGTCAATTCTTAATTGTCGATTACTTCATTATTATTCGGCTCAGATAATTCCGTGTCGACAATTGTTAAATACGTGTCCATTTACTTTTACGTATTTTCATTCATCATATCACAAGCACAAATAATCAGGATACGTAGCACAATATCACAAAATCATTAATTCATTCCCATTGACGCAGAAGTTTCCATACACCCCACATGCAATTAAAATAACGATTTTTTCTACACAAAAACAAAAACTTATCTGTCACACATGGTCATTGATATCAAATGCCAAGCAATCGCGTGAATTCCGCAAACTGCCGCATTATTATTTACTTCATCTATGTCTTAATTCAATTCCTTAAGTAAAAGTCTTTCATTCCGTAACTTTTGTCCTTTACACATCCAATATACAAGTTTAAATAGGGTATGAGTAACTCCGAAAGTAAAATTTTGTCTTGGCTCATATATAAAAATAAATTAATCGTATGAAATAAAATGTCCACCGAGTGAACAAAATAGCATATTTATTAGTTAAGACAAAATATGGCCTCACAAATGTTCACTTCCAAAGTTCAATAGACACATTTTGAGAAATTTCTTACGAAAAATAAACAAATCATACTCGTTTCGCCATTTTTATTTTGGTAATAAGACAACAGAGAACAAATAGTACTGCTCATCCTCGCAAATAAATCGGTTCAGGTATTTTGTTTCATGCAACATTTTATGTAGAAGGCATTTATTTACATATAATCAGAAACATGTCCAGGGTAGAACGATAAATATGTCAAGAAATTAATTAATAATAAAATAAAAAAACCAAAATTCTTTTAATAGTAA
The DNA here is from genome assembly GCA_022494535.1 of Himalopsyche phryganea. Lineage (NCBI taxonomy): Eukaryota > Metazoa > Arthropoda > Insecta > Trichoptera > Rhyacophilidae > Himalopsyche > Himalopsyche phryganea. The sequence goes on along the minus strand of JAGVSL010000125.1, from coordinate 503,437 downwards.
ACAATTCATAAAATTATTGACTGCAATATTGAAAAGAATTAAAGAAAAATATTACGACTGGAAAACACAACAAAGCGCGCCCAATATTTTTTTTGATTTATTATAATATCAAATATACATGCTGTAATATCCAATTATCTGACTGATTGAAGCAAAATTGTATCGTATTTCGTAATCATTAACTTTAGGGTTAATTAATTTTGTAAATCAACAATGGCAAGATTTTTTCACAAACTTGGAATGTATAAATGTTTGGCTCAGGAATATTTGATTGTACTAACCTTTTCCACTCGTTCGAAGTTACGTGCCTTTATCTGAAAAATATAAAATGAGATGTTTTAGGGATAGAAATATAACAAATAGACAATATTTGATACACAATTATGATGATTTTAATAACAATAGCAACCCATAGAGGTATTTTGTTTATATATCATCACATTGAGTCATCGAGATCTATTCAAATTATGATAACCCAAGACAGTATAAAATTTAAGCAATACAAGAAAAGAAATTTTAAAAAATATTGAGTTATTGGTAATCATTTCATATGGTTAACGCTCGGATACAATGCTGTAATGTAAGATATGCATGTGACGCTACAACTTTAGGCAGGTTTCTTGCGGGCCAACTGATGATTTGACCAACATCCAATACAATCATTCATCTTGAAACATACGGAAAATTCACCGCTCTTATGTATAAATGTTTTGTATCAGTGTATTCAAAATTGAGAGTTTAGTGGTCCGTAAGGGCTGAAAGGTTGGTGACTGCAGATATAGAAGACAAAGTAGAAAGAAAATGACAAGTGAACTCCAAATTTTCTTAAAAACTCGGTTTTGCCACAATTTGTTTATGTTTTTTTGGTTGGTGAAAGTCGAAATTAAAAAAATGAAAAAGGCAATCAGCTTAAGGACCCAATCTGAAACCTTGGCTGCGTAATCAAGTAGGAAAAAAACCCTTGAGAGTTATTGGTTTCCTATAGCAACCGACAATTCCATAAGGAATAAATTATGAAATGCCAGTAGTTATTGAGCAAAACAACAGGTTTCATCCTCAAGGGTATGAAATGAAGCAATGAGAAAATGCTGGTGGTTTAAAGGATTACTGTAAAGTAAGGACAATAATTAAAACATATTTCCACAAATATTTTGAAATAAATTCAATATACTTAACACAAATAAGAATTCATATAATTTGTCCAAATAGTAAATTTGTAAATATAACAATAAAAACGTTCAAATGCAAGTGACACAATATGACAAGAATGCAGAAATATTTTCACCTCCTGCTCAATGTACATCTTCCAGTATCGTCCAGTTGTTGGAAATGCAGTAACCAGCCCCTCGTACAGACTCCTGACCTCCGATATAGTCCTTGACTGAGCCTCACGAACCAAAAGAGACCAAGAATCGACATCATATGGATTCGTTTCCACTTGTCTCTGTGCCCTCACCAGCCTGTCATTTCCCCAATCCTAAAAAAAGTGAAACATTAGAGTAAACCTTATAACATATATAGTTAGTTTTTAAAATTCATAAAATATCATAGCGATTCTAGGTCAGTGGTGTGCAAACTTTTCAGATAGCTTAGCTACCTACTGAGCTAAATTAAAGTCTCATGATTTCATTTTGCTTAAATTGTGATTGTGCTTTTTATAAAAAACAAATTACTAAAGATGCCATCACAGTTTATGTTTCAAGGCTGAGAATGTTGACCCGTTAGCTACGATTTTGTAGCCAGTAACTTAATTACCAAACACTTACAAAAGCTATTAAAACATGGTAAATATGCTATACAACATGCTACTTTTTTTCTGCCTGAAAAATTAATAGATGCTGTTAAAAAAATTCCGTTCTCTAGGAAATTGACAAAAGATCAAACATTAGAATCAAGGAAACCAATAAATTATGCGAAATACAAAATATTATTCGACAACAAATGTCAAATTTGACCTATGGTTTGTTCCAAGACCTGTTGTGGATCTCTTATGGTGACTTTTTCATACTGATATTTTGTTCGTATTTTGCGTAAATTATCGGTTTCCTTGCTTACAATGTATGATAATTTGACGTTTTCCTATTCGTAAATTTTCGGGAAGAAAAGAGGAGCATGTAAGTATATTTACCAAAAATATGATTAAATTACAATGCATACATTTATCATGGAATTTAATATGAAATAGAGACCCTTAATATCAATGCCAATATGGATACCCAGATAGGAATATGGTCAAGATTTATAAGTTGGTGGACCGAAGAAAACTAAATAGAACATTTAACAATAATTGAGAGCCGATTCTTACGATTCATTACAAAGATATGGGGATAGTAAGAACGCGTGCAAATATTTTATCGGATTATAATAAATTTATGAAAAAAATGCTTACGATTTCTCCAATTTCTTCTGCCATCGTTAGACTGCGCTATGCAGTGCTTACGAATTTAAATACTATGTTTAAAAAAGCTACTTAGTAAGCCTCTAAAGTAATTATGACATGTAAATCAATCTACGACAAGAATTTTCGCTGCGTCCTCACTAAACCGTTCATTGCTGCAGTGCTGCCAGATGAGAGAATGAAGGTATTTTTCGTCATTCTGTTTTAGATGAATATAATTATTATATACAAATAAAATTTCTCATGAAGTTTTCTTATCAAAAAACCAATGCATAAATTAAGCTACAGCTGTGTTTATTATATGCTAGCCAAATATTATTGGCTATGATAAAAGAAAAATATGAGATATTCATGTATCCCTAACAAATATTTTACGAAGCTGTGTGAGAGCGATTCTATATCGCAACAAAATACTTGATGCCACTTCTATAGATTCTGTCAGTCTGTCTATGGTGAGACAATACCCGTCATCCGTCAACTGTATCGGAACGGTCCGCTTTTGGTAAATTTTTTGTCCGATTGTGTTTTGATGTAGAATATTATTCCCATACGAATGAATCCTTCGTGGAATAAAATCGTGTTACGGAAATATTTCCCATTATTTTTTTACTCACACTTTTGTTCATCTTATCCGCTTGTGTTTATAAATGGTATATTTTTATGTGACTGTCCTTCCTGTTAAAGTGGTTTTGAAAAGTGATAAGGACAGGTAGTTATGTTTCTAATCCATAAGTCGCCCGGCTGTTCATAACGCAGTATTTCAAATAAATACTAACATTATATTAGTATTTAATATAAATGAGTGTTAATAATATTATTTTATGTGAGTAATTTACTTTGTTCTTGTTATTGATAAGTGACAACGTGATAGTATTTCTCCGGCCTGAGCACTGGCATTCGAATTGTAACGTAAGTGTTTTTTTTTAGTATTTTATGTCATTATGGGTTATTATGATGTGTAAATATCTAAGCATTCGATTGCGAGATGTTGTTTTCATGCAGAGAAAAATATTACACGCAGCCGCACTGGCTGTCAAGTGACATTTTTAAACATTAAAGTAATGGTCTGATTTGATTATAATTATTTACCCACTCAATTTGTTAAAATATAAGTCGTGGATTATAAAATGTAAATATTCCGAGCAAACAATTATTTTATATTAGGTAAAACGGCAGCTGTTAGACATGACTTTAGAACTATGAACGTCTACAAATCTTCTTATTTGAAAGATTTAATATATTAAACAATTTACTTATCCCAGACCTAGCAATATTTTTCGTGAAACACATTGTATGCTGGTTTTGCAATTTTATAAAACTTTACCCTATATTAAAAATACAATCAATTTCACGCTAGATAAACTGAAGAATGCACTGTATAATTTTTCTCTGCGGTTACCTGTCTCGGAAATGAAACATTTCGTACATGAAAATCTGCTGAAATGTTTTACATTTTTAGAGAGGTATAATTTTTATTACTGTGTGTTGTGAAAAACGAAAAAACGCTGATGCAATTGGTTTTTTTAGAATAGTGCATGCATATAAATGCACAACAGGCGCACATTCAAGTAGACCCCGTAGAGGGGTAGAAAACTTTAGTAGGTAATAATAATTATTATTGTTGCTGCCGAAAAAAATATGTTTTTAGTTACATATAGGTAGATGTTTATTTATTATATTTTCAAGCTCTATTGTCTTTCAAAACTAACACTTCTCAAATTATATGCCTGCGTGATTTTTATGAGCTTGATGAGCTTAAAAATTTTGGTATAAATAATTCAAAAAATAACGTGTTATCGAAATCTAGGTATCTAGAAATATTTTTTGAAAAATTGTTGTTTTTTAATTTTACTCATGTGAAATCAATATTATGGAATATAGTCCAAATATATTATATCTTTAAAAAAAATAGTTCTTATGAAGTGCAAAATAATCGAACATTAAAAAAAGACAAAAATAATCCCCTTTTGCTCAAAGGAAAAGTCGTGGGACGTTTTGTTGCCGGAACTGTGACGATATTTCAAACATTCAAATAAAGAGCTCAATACTTTAGATATGCATACGTACCAAGCTACCAAGTAAGTAAATTCGATAAAATTGGTAGGTTCTTGTTTTAGGTTGTAATTTTAATAATATAGCGCTGATGCGCATGCCATTGTAATCTTCGTTCAATTTACAGGTCAGTAGATAAACTTATCAAGAAGATAAAAAAATCTTATTCCGGTTTCATAATCGTGATAAAATGATGTGTGTATACTTACTACTTACTCAAAAATATGAAAAAAACGGTTATTCTTATTTGTATTTCATAAATATTTGATGTATATAGTTAGGTTCAAAAAACTACTATCTCGATTTTCTTCTCCGTAAGTTGATAGCACTTTGAGACTAAGTGAATCTAACATGTATATCGAGGTTTTACTGACAAAACGCATTAAATCAGTTTTTGATGATTTTCTGTTTTAACTGTCAAAATATTTGCAATTTAACGCTCTACGCACTGGTAGACGCATGAAGTCATAGGATATAATCGCTTAAAAATAAAAAGTATTTCGTCTTATTACTATTTTTTTTATTCTGACAAAGCATGATATGACTAACCCATCGATACCAAATCTTACGATTTGTATGCCAAACAGATTATTTTCTATAATGTACATACAGACAATCTTTTTAAAAACACATAATTGTACTTGAGAGGAAGAATATAATCTTTAATTTTAGAAATAAATTAATTTTATGTAATTATTTCGAAATGTTTTGTACCAAACTAAATTCTTAGTACTGTGTCGCTACTTTTCAAAAGCAGCCATATCCAAAATGGACGAATTCGAGAAAAAACACTTTTTTGTTTCTTCTTGTACACAGTGGAAGACTATGGAAATACTGATTAACTTGGTATTTACTAGCATTTGGGCCATTTTTTAAATACAGAAATATTAAAAGCAAGTAGGTCGATAGCAATTGACAAAAAAAAAGCGAAAATACTATGGCTGCTTTTGAAATGTTTTTTTTTTGTGAAGTCTGTAATATATTTATGATAGGGCTTGTAGCTCCCACCTTTTCAATGTATTTCTCTTTGGATTACACTTTTCCATTCGTCGGCGTCCGTGGCGCAGTTGGAAGCGTCGTTGGCTACCGTTACGGATGTCTCGAGTTCAATTCCCGTGCGGACGGTTTTCATAGATTGACCTTTCAATCGATTTCTGTTCGTATTCTGAGTCCTCCCTCCCACCCATCCTATTCTCACGGGGCATAGAGAGAGCGATTAGCTAACCACTAGTCCTGTCCTAGCCCAATCCTTCTATCCCTACTCTCTTTGAAAAAAGAGAAGTATAGCAACTGAGTAACAAGCAGTTCTCGTAGAAAAATTCTGTTAAGATACCTCCATTAGAAGACCATATGTTCCACATTGGGAGCGGACATGAAAAAAAATTAAATAAATAGGGCGAGTGTTCCTAAAGTCAGCCGTCGCCAGTGGTCGGCCTATAGAGCTTAAAACTTAAATAATAATGTATGACTTTTAAGGTGTTAACTGTCAATTCTTGGTGGAAAGACATCACTGATCATCAGTTGATAATGCTCGTGATGAGCGAAACCGGTCCTGATCATTATAAATATGTGGAAGTAGTACAAATGAATTGTGTTTTATTTTTTAAAATAATGGATGAATTTAAAAAAAAACAGATTTTTTAAAATTCGTGTAGGTAGTCTTGCTACTTGCCAATGTATATCTGCACTATTCTGACCTATATGATGCAATACGCAAACAAAAAGGCACATTTTTACTTCGCAAGTTTCGACAAATTCATGTTGTCAATTTATTTCGCATCTAAATAACTAAATAACATCTCCCGGTATCGCTATAATTTTAAAATTCTCTCGATACAGTAAAAATGTAAATAAGGATCGTCACTTGACTTGAGTAAGGTAAAGCAACTTTTTTATGTAGCGCAGTGATCTCCAAACTCAAGTATCGAAGATACTTATGAAATCTTAAGTAGGTACTGGATGAGCTCTATACCCAGTGCCTTAAATTCCAACCAATAATGTGAAGATTATGATTTTATTATTTTGCATAAGAATGTGTATTGAATTTACTTAACAGGTATATTTGTCTTTTCCACGCCTGAGCATTTGTAATAATTTTTAAAATGAAATATATTTTATAATCGAAAACTAATAAAACGACGATAAACATTTTGTCACCTTCTTTGTCTCATACACAATTAATAAAAACGACAATAGTGGTCGTTAAAATATTTATTTTAATACGTTTTAGAATTCCGGAACCCTTGAAACGATTAACTATTACAAAACGATTCAGGTTTAATGGGTTAAATTAAACTGAGAATACATTGCGTAACGTTTTGTTTATAATAAGAAAAAATGAACGCCTCGATTCCCACATGAATAATTCAATTATTTTTATTTTAACCACATATCATTTACGAACGCACTTGCAATATATTATTTTAATTAATAATAATTGAATAATTAAATCACGATACTAAAAAATACAATCGTTTACACGTTTGTTTCATATTGTGTATCTACACAAATGGACCACGGAATAAATTTACTTTAACCTCTAATATTGATGTTTGGACATATGACAACATTTTTGATTGATCGAGTTTTTGGCATCATTCCAATCGTTTTTTGTTATTGAATATCTTGCAGCAAGAAAGAAAAACAAGCGCTTCCTAAAAATATATGTGTTGGTTTCTTTGATTATTTTGTCACACAACGACTTAGTCAAAACAAAGTATTTCTTGAAATTACATTATTGTGTGTGTCCTTAATCGATTGTTAAATTCAGATAATTTTCCGATTAAAGTGTTTAAGATGTTAAATCATATGTACGTATTATTTTTATTTTGTAATATTTTGCAATATAATTATACACATCGTGCGTGGCCGCCACGTGAGAAATTGATCAGATTCCTCTCTTTGCTGTCGATTCCGAAAGGTGGGAGGCACTATTGTCATCATCGTCAAAATTGTGCAAATGTACCTTTAAAAATTCAGTAGAAATACACATTCTCGACCTCGAGTGCAGAACTGTGAGTGAAACACGAAACTTTCTGATCAGTAAGCGGGTTGTGTTTGCTTTGATTACGATACAGTTTCGTAATTTATACAAATACAAAATTAAAACACAATGTTTATTTATTTACAAATATGTACTCTGACAAATCATTGTTTGTTCAAATGTTTAGCAGAATCTTTCTTCTTTGAATAATACACAGTGGTTATTTTTTTTTATTTTCAAGTGATTTTTACCGAAGTGTGAACCTAAATAACCAGTATAGTAGAACCCCGATCTATCGTTCTCGCATTCATCGTTTTCCCGCATGTATCGTTATTGCGTATAGTCTCAACAAAACACCCATAAGAATAATGTTCAACAATCCCGCATTCATAGTTCCCAGAACTATCATTTTCCTTGATTTATCGACGTCTTGTTGCTACGTTGCCAGCTAATAATGTTTCTACTGATGTTTCATCTTCTGTGCACCTATGTACAGACTGTTCAGTCGTCTCGCCTAGTCCTGCGAGAGCCGAGTGAATTGTTCTGGCTTACGAAGAACTAGTCCCTATGAAGACTTAAAAGGTTATCCCACATTCACCGTTTTACCGCATTTATCGTTTTTATCAGGGTCCCTTGATAGAACAAAGAATCGGGATTCCACTGAATACATTTATTGAATTAATTTAAGACATCGACTGAGGGTGCTTGATGGAATTTCAATATCAAATTAGGATTATTGAGATTTTGTACACTTCCATGTATTTTGTCACTAACGACCCGGGTTTCGCCTTTCGGCATCTTCAGGCATTCGAGCACACGAATGGACTCGAACGAAGATGCCGAAAGGCGAAACCCGGGTCGTTAGTGACAAAATACATGGAAGTGTAAAAATCTCAATAATCCAAATTTATTGAATTATTATTAACGTTCTACTTCTTTGAACTCCGTTAGCATTAAAACCATCACTAGCAAAAATATCACTGTATTTTGTTATACAAGGATAATAAAAAGTGGAAAATCAAGTCAGAGATTTTTAAAACATAAATTTGGCGTGTTCCGTTTTTACATCGCGCTGTTTACAACGTAAACCCACAAAAATGAATAATTGCGTAAGTACCTAATGAAAACATCGGAAAAATGTCGAAAAAATCGCTCACATTTTGAGCCGAGTCTGTGGGGGGAAATTTGTGGAATATATTTTTTCAAATTTTGAGAAAAATTCTGACCCAAAATCCGTCTTTGCAAATGTCAGGGTTTTTTTTCTGATACACTAGAATTTTTCCCGTTGATGTACCAAATATTTATTATTTTGTTTACAAAAATGTTTAATTAGTTTTAAATAAACTATTTTACATAAAATAACGTATATATTCGGAGTTTAATTTGTTCTTTTTTAAAGGTTAACATGTACAAGTTTTGGCCTCAGGAATCACAAACAACCCAATACCAAACGCGTATTTGTATAATTAAAATTCTATATTAAGTCTAGTTGGTATGTATATTATATTATTACCAACACTTCTAATTTTCAACCGCTTTAATTCTCCATAATTTATTCGTCTTACATAAAAATACCGCGAGTTGTGTCATATAAGTAATAATATAATAGGTGTTACTTTTGATTCTATTGGCATACAATATACCTACCTACCAAACGATTATCTGAAAAAATCTTTTCCACAACTGACAATACCTTTGCTACATTTCTTTGTTTGATAAACAAATTGAACGTTTATCCAAAAGGATATAATATCTAATATTCAAATAAAGAATCGTATTTGATTCGTTAATTGCTCGTGTTCCATTGTTTATTTTAATTTTTAACAGATGTGTTCGAAACTTTTAATTAACGGATCATGGTTTTATTTTAAAATATAAAATTTGCACTTATGATATGTAATAAAATAAGCATATTTCTGGCTGTAATGCGTGAAGATAAAATTACAAAAAACACACAAAAATCTTGCTGTCCCGATCGTTGACCTTACGTTACCTGACCCGGGTGTTACACTAATTATACTCGGGTAGCCATGGGCCTCTGTCTAATTATTACTTTGTCAAGGTGCTGTGCTTGTCATAATTTGATGCTCTGTCTAATGAAATAATATACCTTACTTAACACTGTACATATTTATTTATTTTGTATGCTGGCAGTGAAGACGGTTCAATTATAAGCAGTGCCGGAATTCGAATCGAACCGCCATAATATTTTGCGAACCCAAAAGACTTGATGTTACATCAATATTATTCGTTACCATACGAATCTTTATTCGCCACGTAGGATTACTTCGGTGCATAGAGATTTTTTTCCTTCGTTTCGTCAGTAAACAAAAAAAATTTTTGGTTTCGGAAAGAAATATATTTTTGGCCAACAAATAACTTACTCGGAATATTACTAGGGCCCGAAATTAAATTCACTTTTTTTCAAATATCGCAAAACTGTATACTTTGGTTATTGTATACTGAAAAAGTTACTATTTTTGAGAAGTGGTTTTTTATTTATTTTTACAAACACTAAGTGTACCCGATTATTTTTTTGCACGGTCTAATAAAACGGATTATTTTTTTCCACTGTTTTGTTAACTTTTACACGGTTAAAAAAACTTTTTATTAAATACAGTAGAATATGTTTATTATATATTATTTAAAAACACCTCGGACCTTTGTGAATTTTGGAATCGTCATTTTTGCCATTTAGCGAATTTTAAAATGCAGTTGTTCGTGACTCGTGCATGACTTGTTATTGTTTTGACACATTTATGTCGCTCTTCTGTGTTTCGATTTTATAACCTCGCTGTTTTTTTAATTTTTTAATGTCTGTTTACCTAATTTAATAAATAGTTTTTTCTCCAATATGATTTTTCTTGACATAATATGAATCTAGTGCAGTCTTCTCATACGAGAATATTTTTATAAATAAATAAAAAATAAATTCGAATTATTCGAGTTCGAGAATTTTATATTTTGTGGGTATTTTAAGTAATGGAACCTATCTCCCATTTTGATATGTGCACCTTATCTTTTTTTACACTCTGGTGCGTATCCCCCGTGCAAAAAGAGAATCAGATTCACATCGTTTCTGTTGAGCAGAGTGATGAAGCGTCACCTTTCTGGGTCGCCATTCAGCGTATATCTGTAGGAGAAATACTATACTTTATTATAGATGAACCATCTCATTAATAGAGGTTTATCACGCATGTTTATATGTTGGTCTTCTCCTAAAAATCCATTTGATTATAAAATACAGAAAGTTAGGTATGAGTAAGTGAAAATATGTTTCACCCATGTCAAGAACATAATGCAGGGATGTCATTACACCGGATATATAATGAAGTCCTCTAATCGCTCGTCCTGCGATTGCAACGTAGCGTAAACGATCAATATTCTCCAAAAGATCAATATTCGAATCCGGTTTGTCTTATTTTTTTCTTCTCGACAGGCGTCTGTGAATAAAACTGCAAGTTGGTTGATTGTATTAGTTTTTCATTACTAACGTTCTACCATTCAGTTCTCAAACGTTTAAGTCAGCGTCTCGACACTTATGGCAGCCCTATACTAAGAACTCTCAGTAAAAGTAAATTATGGTCTAACAGCCAACTTCTGGTCTAGCTTGCTTTGCAAAATTCACTGAATTCAAACTTCTCAGTAAGGAAGAATTGATGAACACAAAATAATTAGTAGAATACAGTGTGTTAAAGCAACGAGAAAACTTTATTTCATGTTTTTAATGTCAAACCCACTGCAGAATCCATATGCTTCATTTAGATAGTGGCCAGCGTTTAAAATAGTAAGCCTCTTTCTATCAAGGGTCTAACAATGATCATTAGCAATGCCCCTAAATGTATATGCGAACAAAGAGGGACGGTGTTTTAAATTTATTCCCCTGCGTCCCAAGTTCGTCACTGACCATTTTAATAGTCCCCACAAAGCGTTCGTCGACCGTCCTTGCAGAATGCAATCCCGTATAACTTATTGCACGTTTACCGCAATATCGTTTTGTTTGCTTTTTATTACATCTCGTTTTGTGTTGTTATGTACGCACTCTTTGCCGCGAACAATGGCGCCATTGTTTCTCCTCTTCTCGCGATATAAAATATTAGGCACAGCGAAAAGGAGAAGGGAGGAGCACAGTGTATCGCAATAACTGAAATTGCAGCTTCTCGAAATTTATCTTACGTCACGACTGTCTGTTTTGAGACGGAAGCGGATGCCATCGCATTATCATATTATTCTTCATTTGAAAATTATTAAATGGCGTAGTACTAATTTGGTAGAACACCGTACCGGGGAGAAGCTCTCTTGTCTGTTTCCCAATCCAGCAGCAACATGTATTTTACATAATTATGTCAAAGATATACATATATTTTATTTCATGTATTGTATTGAACTCTGTATTACATAATAACAGAATGCTTATCATAATTATCATTTGCCGCAAGAAATACTCAAATCTGTTCGAGACTATTTAGCCGGCATTGGCGACTAAGTTTAGGGTAATTGCTTCTGAACTATTTATAGCAAAAAATTCAAAGCGCATTTACGTTACATACGTACACCGTCTTCAGTATTGTTTCCCAATCACTGTGAATCCTTCCTATCTTGGTAGCGAAACTGCTGTCGCAGTGATTAATTGGATTTAAAACTTTGTTTATCTCCATGCACCGCTTGATGAAATCAAGATAAAACATAATTCATGTTGGCTTGTCTTTATTCTTTTTTTTTGGCAAATTCATCCTACTGCCATTAAAAATATAGGCCCTGTCTCAACTCCCTAAAGTTAACAATCAATTGAAGAGATAATATCGCACTGACAATTTGTCGTACAGGTAATTTATCGCTCGGAAAATTCAATTGAAGTAAATTCGTCGCGATTTTAATTGAGCACGACGGTAATTTACCTTGAGTTTATTTATTATGAACTAATATCACTTTAATTTAAGACATCGACTGAGGGTGCTTGATGGAATTTCAATATCAAATTTGGATTATTGAGATTTTGTACACTTCCATGTATTTTGTCACTAACGACCCGGGTTTCGCCTTTCGGCATCTTCAGGCATTCGAGCACACGAATGGACTCGAACTGACAGACAGTAAACAGTGTCTAACGTTTATATAGAAGATACAAATACGACAAATATTATTTACGAGGGGAGATATTATACGTCTGAGAGCCACACTGATACCTGAGTTAAAATTTCGAGAATCATCCTAATCCTTATTTTGTAAACACCATATTAACAGAGTGGCGAATTGTTTTTTATTATTTTTTTTATTTGATACAGTTGTTTTTTAAACTGTTTTTAAATTTTGTTTTTGCAGACATTTGCAATGGAAACGACGATATGTGTAATTTGACTGGCGTAGAAGTAGAAAAAATACAGATTTTTCGTGACTCTCCTTACAGCTGGTTGTTATAAAAAATATCGAAATTGAAATTTTATCCAATTTAACTTGCCTTCCCTCGACATTTCCCTCTACACTGTCGATTGCATAGTTCATTATTCGATTTCAGATTAATACGTGTGCAGTAAAAGTCACGCAATGATCGTACAATCTTTCGATTTCGTTACGATAATTAATCACATGTGCTCGGAATCGAGTAATCGTGTGAGATTGCAAGAATGCACATTTATTTACTTCTCAATTCCTTATGAAAGACCAACGCCTGGTTGCACAAGCGATGTGAGCCGCCACACACTCATCAATTCCTATAATTAACGCAACACAGTGTTCTTATTACTCTTTATTTAGTGTCTCATCTCATTGCATTACATTACATACTATTTCGTTGTACGTTTGTTACAATATGGCGAGAGTTTCCTTCCACATATGACGCGCTATTCCTGTACTAAGACAAGCTACTGCATTTTGTATGTTTTTCATCTTTTTTACCCCCTGCTTGAGCGACATCATAGTGCGTGCGGTCGCGGTGCAAAGACATCTGAAAGAATGTTTACTTTAATTTATTTTGCATAATATATTTGACATACACGTCTGAGAAATGTTTGGAGAATGTCATCTTAGACATACGAAAATCCCCGTTGCACACGGGATCTGCATATGAATTTTTTTTTTCAAGCGAAACCGAATAGAATTAAAAAAATATGTATTTACTATAGATGTATCATTTTAACTTGGCCGATAGTGAGAGTGCCACCGTTGCGTTCGGAATGTTGCCACACTCACCCAGAATTTCAATAAATTCCAAAACTGATATTTTATCGACGGTTATTAAAAGTCATTTTTTAATGGCAAGTTAATGGCTATTGGGGAAGTTTATTCTAGACTGACAATTCTAGTTCCAAATTCGTCAAGTAATGTTGGTAATACTGTAGTAATTTTTATTTTTATATCGTGTATTGGTGAGATTGTGAACTATTAAATATTTATTTTAAAAGTTTTTTTCAGTTTGAATTCATTCGTGTAGTCGAATGCCTAAAGATGCCGAAAGGTGAATCTCTGATCGTTTGTGACAAAATACATGGAAATGTACAAAATTTTAACAAGTCAATTTTGTTTACCATTTAATTTTATCAAATTTCAAATATACCCTCTAATTTGCTTAATTTATACATTTTTTTTCATTGAAAGGCACATATCGACACTCCTTACGTAAAATTCCATATCTGCAAACATAACATTTTACAGGAGAGCATTTCAAAGATTCATAACGCATTTGCAAAGTAACGACTGCAGGTATATTTTTCAAAATTGGGTCAGTGCGACTATTTTTAATTTAATTTTCCATGTTGTTTGATGCTTACCCATAGAGCTAAGTGCGTAGAAAAAAAAAGGACATACTAATCACATATTTTGCACTTACGTGATTATACACAGGGAGTTTAGATATATTGTAATATTATTTTTCTTATTACGACATGGATGTGGGATGTGATGTATCTAAAAAAACTAACCTACTTACCTTATCATGCACATAACCTTAACAATAGATTTATATTATCGCCTATTACTCATCAAATCATTGGGAATTTTCTTCATGAAATAGCGCACAAAACTGTGCCAAGGACTCTCACTCCGATTTCCTTTATTTTTTTTTTCAAAATCACGTACTTACCATAATTTACTTTTTGCGATGGCCACCAGCTGCGGCATGTATTCCGTTTATGGTGTTCTCATTGTCATCGAATATTTAGAATAATACTGCAAAATTGGAAATGTTTTTTTTTATTCAAGTCTGTTTTGAATAAAACAAATTTGCTCTGTCAATTTTTGCTAAAAGGCTACACAATCTTATAAAATATTTTGTTGGTTTAAGTCTACTGTAATTGATTTTTCTAATGAATTTAACCTTTCATCTCTTAATCATCTCTTGAAAATACGATAATATATTAATATTTAACATCTATCCATTTCACAATTCGTCGTTTCCACTGCAAAATTGTATATCTTCCAAATCATTTTTTTTGAGAGAACATAAAACAGTTTAAAAAACAAACCTATCGAATTAAAACAACGATAAAAAACACTTAATTAATATTAAATATGTATAGCCATATCGATAAGTTTTTTTTTATGTTATCCCGACAAATTTTGTTATGGCAGATATACAATTTTGCAATGGAAGCTACGATATTATTCTCTACAGTGTAATAACAAATGAGAATATCTATACACTATGATATTGTAAAGGAAGTTTGATGTCTTAGAAAACATCTTATCTTCGCTAAAGTCTCCACTTTGAAGATAATCAATATTTCCCAGATACGACGGATATAATTAAACAATGACACGTAATTTTCGCTTTTTGCCTGAAGCAGGAACCTGTTTCACGATTTTTACTTCGTGGAAATCACGTAACTTTTCGCCTTTGATGATGCCATTATTTATATTTTTAAACGTTTGATGAACCATGCTCTAGGACAGTGCTTCGCAACCTTTTCTCACCCACGGCACACCTAAGCACTCGTTAATATTTCGCGGCACACCATAAGCCGAAATATATAAATTCGATAAACAAAACTAGTTTTTTATTTGATGTTTTTAAAATAATATATTTTTTAATAAAAGCCAATCAAAACCTTTTATTATACAAAAGTGATGGAACAATTGAAAAGCAAAAAAAAAATACGAAGTATAAAAAAATTGCATATTTAAGCCTCTGGATTTGATAATTTATATTACATTTGTTCATAGTTTGTAATAATTTCACTGGGAAATTTCGCCATCTCGCCATCAATGCTTCCCAATAAATATAGGAATGTGTAACTTCTACTGTAGGATTTTTGTGTTTTACACACGAGACAAGTCCCATTTTATTTGCAGTTTCACTACAGGTGCGAACACTAATACAATTATTCCACTAAATATCGAAATAATACAATATTTTTTCGACGAGAGTAATTGAAGTGGAAATCTTAGCCACCGAAATGCTTTAACTTTTTTCTAATATAAAATACTCGAATGTTTTCTCATTTTGGACGCATTGTACCGCGGCACACTTGGGTTCGTCTCGCGGCGCAATGACACCGGTTGCGGAGCACTGCTCTAGGATTCGCAATCATTTTAATAAATGTATAATAATATATAGTCTTGGTGGATTACGGAAAAAAACTGTTTTGCTTATTGGAGATTTGTCGTGGTTATTTCATTAGATTTACATTTCTTAAACGAAATGTGCCCAGAAAAAAGTGGTTGCTGTTTTTTAACGTCATAATTCTGAACGCGTTTCATTTAAAATGATTTATACTTATAATCTGTGATTCACTCTTTACGATTTTAACTAACGTGTTTTTTAAAACATAAGAGCCAAGATACACTGATGATGTGCAGAACCTTGTATGTACATATATTATTATAGCAATGTTGATACAGTTTTCATTAAACCGTAACAGTCTCATTCAGTTAGATTCTATGTCCGTGGGAAATGGGCTTTCCGTTGAATACATGCGTCTAAATATAATATCTCTGTAGCTATAGTGTTTATAGCCGATTCTTTGTTATGTACAGATATCAATATCAGGAGTGTATAGAGTAATTGGGCTAAAAAGAGAGGAACAAGGGCGCATAAACTGGAAACCGCGATATTTCAATTTTGTTAAAGGTGTTTGACGTAAGTGGTTATGCTACGTTATATTGTTATAATTTACAAAGCTTAAGTAAGAATAACTACATA
This sequence comes from Himalopsyche phryganea, assembly GCA_022494535.1. Classification (NCBI taxonomy): domain Eukaryota; kingdom Metazoa; phylum Arthropoda; class Insecta; order Trichoptera; family Rhyacophilidae; genus Himalopsyche; species Himalopsyche phryganea. Next base: position 486,868 of record JAGVSL010000125.1, on the reverse strand, counting down.
GCTTTTCGTTAATAAAGGGATTTTATTTTCTGCCTAGCTATTTACTTTTTAATTAATTTAATTTAATACAAGCTTGGGGTGTTGCTTTTAAGACACTCCCGGCTATGTTTATTATGTAAAAAATACAGGATTAGAAAAACAGAGTTAAGTGGAGAAGGGCAAGTAAGTAATAATTGGATATAGTTTTTTTTAATTTCGCTATTTTGGATTTAGTCTCAAGTTTTCCATTTTAATTAATTTGATATTTTATTTTTAACATATCTTCAATTATAATAGGTAGGAGTACAGTAATAGCTGTAGTATGCATTTATGGCAAATAAAAATACTGAATGCGCCTCTGCTTATTGAAAGAGCGAAACACAATATATTATGTAACTGCGAAAACGCTTTACTTCTTTGGACCCGACTGTGAGAAATCGGTATAAGTTTTTCAAATTATAACATTTTATGAATGCTTAGTGGCATTCTTTATTGTGCTCTCTTTTATTTAATATAAATATGTCAAAGCATTCTCTATCAACGGTGCGCCTCTTTGTATAATATAACGTTTTTCTTCTGTACCGCCCTCCCCCACCATCGGTGTAGGGTTTGTGTGATCATAAGTGTTGAATTAATTTTCAACGCACATCACACACATACTCTCTGTCTCATTAAGCGAATGCTGACAGGTAGCACTAGATTGTAGTAGAGGTGAAATTAGGCTATTTTTCCCACATAGCGAAAATCTATAATCGTTTGCCGTCTCCTAAATCTCATGAATCGTCATAATTTTTTTCTTCTAATGTACTCCATAAATATTTGTTTACACATACTATTGCACTTATCGGGTTTGATGTTTAAAAAAAATAGCAGAAAAAGATTTGTTTTATATATTGGCTGAAACGAAATTGGCAATTTATTGAATTGTATAAAGCTTATTGAACTGTAACAAAAAGGTCGTTTTCTCCCACTTTTTCTGACAGATGCATTTTTGCATTTCTGTCTAGCTGCATTTTTTTTCTCCAAAGTTATGTATTAAAACTCCGTTTTTGAAGACGGCCCGGCACCATAATAATTTTAGCACTGGTTTTTGCCTCCGAGAGAATATGTACGGAGTGTCTGATCATGATCTTGGCATTTGCACAACTATGTGACATTCGCCTTGCGTTGCCCCGGCTATGTAATAAATAGTACTTGCTACTCGCACAGAGTAATGCGGTATTGTGCTTTCTGAGTGAGGTGGTTTTCTTTCTTAATCTCGAGAAAAGGTAAAATTATTTATCTCTCACTTTCTCTTGGGTTTGCCAATTTTATTACATCGGCTCCTTTTTTCCATGTCCGCTCCCAACGTGGCGCATATGGCCGCTTAATGGACGTATCTCAACAGAATTTTTCTGTGAGAACTGTTTGTTACTCAGTAGCTCAACCTCTCTTCATTGAAGAGAGTAGGAATATAAGGATAGGGCAGGACTATTGGTTAGCTAATCGCTCTCGCTACGCCCCGTGAGGATCGGATGTTTGGATGAGGGCACAAGACACACAGCACAAACAACACTTAGACAGCACAAACACTCAGACAACGGACAGAAATAATAACATAAATCGATTGAAATATCAATTTATGAAAACTGTCCACACCAGGAATTGAACCCGAGACATCCGTAGCCGTAGCCAACTGCGCCACGGACGCTGACATCGCCTCTAAACGAGCGTTATTATCCATGAGGCTATTATCACATTCACTTATTTATATAAAAAAATCGATTGAAGTGTTTTTCAACTAAGTAAGACGACAGCCCTAGAGATAAAGCGTTACCACTCGGCTACGGAGACCGATACTAATGATTGAAATACATCTTATTAATTTAATGTTATTTTTCATTAACTGTACATTCAATATTATTTGGGATTTGCTAAATTTTGTTAGTCTGGTGATTCTATGGCAAACGTTGGAGTTGGATTTGTGGTCATTTTTGCAGCCATGTCCCATTCTAATATTGTGGGATCCAAAATATGGACTCCCAATTGAGCATGTCAATAGGAGTTGTTTTTCAACTGCTGGTTTTAGTTCAGTCGCACAACCTCTCTTTTTCGAAAAGGGTAAAGATAGAAGGATGGTGCTAAGAAAGAACTTGTAGTCATGTAATCGCTTTCCCTACGTCACGTTTTATAGGATTAGATGGATTTAAAAAATCCTAAAAGTACCTAATCATCATCGAGTTAAAAAGAATATTTTTTCAACGCTAAAAAACATAAAATGCACATTTGTCATTTTGGTTGTTTCATGTAGTCGTTTTAGGAAATTAATGCTTGGAAACAATAAGATTAAACTACTTTCACTTCGACTTGAGTGTAGTTTTTGTTTTATTTTATTAAGAGGTTGTTTTTGTTAACGTTTTTTGTTTAGGTGTGTCTGGAAACGTATAATTGTGCGACTGAATGAAATATTTTTTTGTATCCATTATTTTTTTACATTAAAGATATCACAAAAAAAGAACCACCTGGGATATTGCTATCTTTAATAATTGGTCATCACGGTATTTATTTTCAAACCTTTCGAAGCTTATTAATTCAAATACCATTCAGCACCCCTTTCATCCACGGTAAACAATTTGATTACAGGTGAACCTCGATCTACCGTTCTCGCATAAGTCGTTTTCCCGCATTTTAATGATCCCGCATTAAGCGTTCCCCGATCTATCGTTTAAATATTATGGGCCCGTCACAAATATTATCCCGATTGACCGTTTTTGTTGAATATTTCTCATTTTGTTCATAAGCACGTTCTAGCACATCCAACCGATATGTAAAAAAAAACAGAGACTGCAAGCGTACAAGCTTCCTAGAATTGTTTATGACCATGGTCATAATGTTTCGTATTACGACTGCACCTGCGTTGAATCAACTCTGAACACGATTGTTTCGAATTGTCTCTAGGAAGAGTGACATTCGCCAAACAATCGAAAAGTGATAGTATCTCTGATCTATAAGTATGATAATAGTGCGGCAAGTCAGCGAATAAAAGAAAATTCGCTGAAGAGTCTACTTTTAGTGAGCTTGATGAGATTCTTCACACGTGGTACCAGCAGGTGTGAGCTGAAAAAAAATACGTATTGATGGATTCATAGTTAGAGAAAAAGTTTTGCAAATTTCTCAAGTTCAAAGATCGACGTGATCTTGTTCATAAAAAATTCTTCTTTTTTGTATTTGAAGCTTTCCTGCATTTATCGTTTTTTTATTAAAGACCCTTGACGTAGAATCGGGGTTTCACTGTATTATCTTACGATGTATCCACAATCTTTTAAATTCATATTTTTTTTAAATAAAGACTGTTTCGGCGCTAAATTGAAAACAGAGCTCTCCAAGATTATCTGAGTAGGAAGAAATTAAAGCCGCTATAATAGCGGACAGTAGTTTTTTGATGGGTTAACGAACCTCGCACAGTTGACACGCTAAGGTCACAAGCCTCTTTTTAATTGATTGTTTTTTGCAGATTTTTGTTGTCGGTGAATCGTGTGTCACATTATTTAATTATTTTATCTTTTTGGGCAACTTACATATTTAACTATATATTAAATAAAAGCCTGCATTTGTTGGGACAGTAAACTACGTATTTCAATTTTTGGTCACTGAGAAATAATGAATGGTCAGTATACATGTAGTCAGTTATAAAATAAACGGTCAATAATTTATATAGAATGGTCAGTTATTAAATTAAACGGTCAAATATTAATATAAAATGGTTAGTTTTTTAATTAAACTTAACGTAACCTTTATTTATTTGGCAATTATTTACTGACCAAACATAATTATGAACTGACCATTTATCGAATTATTTACTAACCAGAAAATTAGTCGCCTGTATTAAATATGACATTGTATAGTATAAAATATCGACTGAGGGTGTTTGATTGAATTTTAATAACAAATTTGAATTGCTCAAATTTTCTATATTTCCATGTATTTTGTCAATAACGACCCGGGTTTCGCCTTTACGCATTTTCTGGCACTCGAGTAATTTGGCATTGTATAAGTTTTGCATTTTTTATATGCATTAACCTCTAGTGGTAAGAGATTTACCCTGGCAATCAGATGGTTAATCAAACATAAAAATATTTTTTCCGATCGTAGTGATGACGCTGTGTTTCCACCCTACGGTCTGGGGTTCTATACTTTGTTGGATTTTTTATTATTACATGCCAACATATTTGCTGAATTTTTCCTTGCCAATGGAATGCGTACCTTTTAGTGATTCGAATGTCTCGGCTTTTTTTTATTTCTATTGTGCCCGATATTTTGTGAAAAAGGACTTAATAAAAATTGAAAAATCAGACAATAAATCCAGTTTAGTGATACTACGAGGTTGTTGTTTGAGAAAATATTTTGTTCCTTGATGTGTTTTCATTTGCTGCTGATTTTTTATGACCGCGGGGTTTGTTGCCACTTGAGTATTGTCGAGTAATACTGTACCACTCCAATTCTGAGACTAGAGCTATGAAAATTCGTTTTATAAATCTGAGCTATCAAAAATATTGTTTTGTCACGTGAGGAAATACTCTGTATTTATTGAAAAAAAAAAGAAAACCGAAGCCACTACCAACGTCATCATCCCGTGAAAATGATTTGACGATTGTAAAAGAAGATAATTAAATGATTAATAATATATAGTATCAATATAGATTTATAAACATTACAACAGTTAGCGGTCAAATTTAATATCGGTAGTTGAATGAACTGTATAACAACACTACTTTTTTGGGTCGTCTGGATTTCGGTGTAAAAATTGCAATATGTGTAATATATATTATGTTTTGATTTATTTGTATGTTTGTCGGTAACAAACAGAGCACACTCAAAAATGGTGTCTTTGTCTCTGCATCGCTCGCACAAGTGTATTGTGAATGTTGACAGCTAGCACTACCACGTAGTAATTCATACCTGCTAGTATAAATTTATAAAAAAATCTAATGATTAGTTAGTTAAGTCTAATTATTGACATTTTCTCCATGATCAATTTATATATCATGAAAGAAAGGATAATAAAACTCAAAGAAAAATATAATTTATACGATTCCAATATGAAGGTGTTTTTAAACGAATCGAGGTACGTGTCACTTCATATTATCAGATAAAGTTTTTATTTACAAATGAATTGAGGATTTACAAGCTTTATTTTTTTTTTGTTTTATTTGAAGTAACGTAATATTTATCAGACCTGTGGCCGAGTGTTCACCCTCGTTGGTTTCGGTCGCGGTGCTCACGGTCTGTGCTGTATAAATTCAGTTCCACGCATCCGATCCTAAAAACGAATGGTTATCCACTCTTCCTGTGTAAGCACCATCATTCCAAACTTGATCTCTCCGAAAAAGATAGGTTTAAGACAACTACTATTGAGATACGTTACATAAGGTCTTCATTGGATGCAGATATGGTTAAAAAGAAAAATCTCTTCTCGAATAATAAATCGCTCCAGCTTCGCGGTTGAGGCTATATTTTTTGCAGAAGTTGCAATGTTGGTGCAGTAAGGAGAGCTGGTGAACGGTGATTTATGTTTTATGGATCTCGGAGTATCGCAAATAATGGCTAGTTAATATGAAATATTTTCTAATACTGATCCACTCATTGCATTGCCTCATACCAAACTGGATGACTCAAGTATGGAAGCAATAAAATGGCTTCACAATTTATGAGTGTGCAGGAATACATTTGCGCTAAGATCAGGTGGGATACCAGTGGAGTTGCCGAGCGAAAACCCCTCATTCTGAACCGGTGACCAAATACTCGAAATGGCATCGGCGAATGGTCAATGCTCTTGTATTTTCGCCCTACTCGCTAAGCGCAGCCAAATGCTCGAATCCCCGAACTGTTATGCATTGATTGGTAATCGAGAATTTATGGATTTGTATCTAAAAGAATAGATTTATGATGCTTCATTTCTTTCCCAGAGTGTTAGCGACTGACTTACCCTATGTCGTTAAGCAATTTTTCAACGCTCAATTTGGAATACGGGCTTTGCACATAAAGAATGGAGATGTGTTTAAAAGTCTGTTTTCAACATTTATGTTGGTATAATTTAAGACATCGACTGAGGGTGCTTGATGGAATTTAATTTATTGAGATTTTGTATATTTCCATGTATTTTGTCACTAATCGAATTAACAATCAAAACTAAACATAAATTACCAATCAAAGTAATGAATATCTCATATTAATACATTGGTCCATGGCCACTCTAACTTGAAATTGAGTATTTCTTGGAATTGCATTTAAAACACACACAAATAGCGACATCTCGGAAAACCTTCTGATTTATTCGTGTACGCACCAGACAGGAAACAGAAAATATTGCGTGTCCAAAAGCACTTCAATAAACAGAATTAAAACACAACACTTTCTTTCTTTGAGTGGCATTGCAACGCATACCGGGGTACTCGCTAGTAATTAATACAATTGTGTAGGACTGAACAGTTTGCTAATTTTATCCTATTTATAAAAATAAATGATATTTTTATTGATTCCACAATTTTATCACTGGGTTTTTAGCAACCCCGCTCTATACACGTAAATGTTTCTCGGCGCCCCGCCCCACTTAGGTCTACTTTACTGTATTATGCCCATGCAAATATCTTCGACTATAGCAGTGACTCCTACGAAGAATCGCTTCAACCAGTCCGCCCCTTAGGACCACTGCATCCTGATACAGCCGCTAAGCATTGTTTACACTGACAGAATTATTTGATTTAGGTGAAGTTTATACGAGTTTAAGAAAGTTGAATTTTATGAATGGTAAAACTTCATGAATCTCGCAGTGTTTCCCAAATTAAAAAAAAAACAAAATATCTGCACTGATTTTATTTAGCACACTTCCAAAGTTGTAACGTATATATAGTATAAGTAAATTCAAACATTATATCGACGGTGTATTGAATCTTTGAAATGCAATCTTGTAAATTCTCATGTTTGCAGATACTATGTAGGGAGTGTCGATATAATAGTGGCTTACATCAAGTGGCAGGGTCAGGATTTTTAAACCTAAAACCAATGTAAACGGATTTTTCCCTTCTTAAAAGTGGTCAATTTATTTTTCTAATTTACATAATTTGGCCGAGAGCTGCTCTCTCGTCTTTAAAATGAGATCCAATCATCATTAACACATTTTCGTATTTTTGAGGGTTGCAATTTGCAATGATTGGCCAATAGACCATCGATATTATTCGAGTATATTCTAGTATTCGAATACTATCATATTTTAATTTTAGAAATTAGAATATTTGTTTTCAATGAATATTTGGAATCCCTAGATATAAGCCTCGTTGCTTTGTTGAAAGAAGTAGTGTATCTTAATTTACTACACGAATTCACTTCAACATTGAATTGAATCGTGGACAAATGTTTTGAGGTCTTATATTTTCGTTTTTTAGTTTCTTACTTGCATCGAGTAAACCACCGGAACATCCAGCGCATTTTTATGAGGCTGCAATACTTGCAACGTCTGAGAATATCAGTAGACGACACCGTTGCCAAAGCAATTATACCCAACAAAGCAGTAAAAACATTTTTATTGTCTATACTTTTTACTGGATAAATCAATCTGACATTGTCATTGACCGAACATTGTATTTTAAATTCGTGTGGGGCAGGCGCGGCGGATTAATGGCCCACGGAAAACCGCTGTTTTATCTACCACACAGAAAATGTTTAAACTCACTCATGGCTCGACTGGAACAATACGTTTGTTATTTGATAGAAATGATTAATAATTTTTTTACGACAACACGTGTCGGTAACAGACATACAGATTTATTAATGATTTCAAAAATATTTCCAGATCATTATTTACACATGCCTCACCGTTTTCAACCGTGTATCGAAAGTAAATTTCCACGAAGGAACTGACGAATCTTTCGAAAATATTAAAACCACTTCGCATTCAGCTGACAGAAAATTACACTAATACAGCAGTCAATGGTTTGGTTAGATAAAATAAGACGGGCAACAAAAAGCTCGCTGCGTAGACTCCGAACTTATTTCAAACATAGTGAAAAAGGCATCTATCATGAATTAATAATTATTGTAATGAAATAAATATATCAAAGTATTAAGTATTTAGAAATAAATTATTTGATATTTTTACAGTATAATAATGGAGTTCTACCATGTATATGCTAATTCGATATATAATAATAGTAGTTTATCGTTGTTCCACTTCTGTTTTCTCTAATCATGGCTGCTCCCAATGTGAAACATAACTGCCAATAGAGCATCTCTACAAAACTCAGTCGCTAACCTCTCCTTTTGCGGATAGATTTTGGATAAAAGGAAGGGGACTAGAAAATGACACGTAGTTAACTCTGGCTACGTTTCGTTTTTCAGGACTGTCTTCATCATCAATGTATGGAAGTGATCGAACCCACAAGACGTCGACCGCCAAAGAGCTTTCACCACTCGACTACTGACCCGGGTCATAATAGCACAGCCGGATATTAGTAATCCATATGTTGAAACTCTTTCAATTGAAATCACGAGTGCCACTCGTGCCCGTATTTGGCAACCACGAGCTTGTTATAATTTACTTTACTTATAATTTAATACTATAAAAATGTTTTAAAAAATAAAACACAATTCATTTGTACTACTTCCACATATTTATAATGATCAGGACCGGTTTCGGTAATCACGAGCATTATCAACTGATAAAAATACAAATATAACAGGCTTATTTATATAAAATTGAAAGTAAAAATGAAGGTATATAAAACTGATGGTTCATGAAATGAGACAAGAAAATACTGATTAGCAAACAAATTATACATAAATCAAATGCCCAATTCATATATAAATACATATAATATATAAAACTTACGGTCAATTGAAGTTGCAAAGAAATTGTCCACGATTAATAATTATCCGTGAGTCGAACAAAATGTCTTACACGCCAATAAAATTCTGCGGTATAAGGCCGCCAAATTTCTGTGTACTTTATTTATTAACGCAATATTTATTCACTTTTAAGGTGTTAACTGTCATTTCTTGGTGGAAAGACATTATATTTAAAAAAAATAAAACACAATTCATTTGTACTACTTCCACATATTTATAATGATCAGGACCGGTTTCGCTCATCACGAGCATTAACAATTGATAAAAATACAAACATAACAGGCTTATTTATATGAAATTGAGTACAAAAATGAAGGTATATAAAACTGATGGACTAAGACAAGAAAATACTGATTAGCAAAAAAATTATATATAAATCAAATAAAAGAGTCTACAATTAAAATGTTATAGACCTCTTGCAAATCATTAAATACTAATCTGAAATCACAAATATAGCTACATTAAAAGTCCATTTAGCTGAACAAAATTTTTAATGAACCATTTAAAAATAATCATATATACGGATAATTAATAATAATCTTAAGTGGAGAAAGCAGAGCAGCTATGAGCATCCATAATTTTAATATCTGAAAAACAAAAATTACAGAGACAGAATCAATTTGCTCATTCAATAAATTTGAATTGGGCATTTGATTTATGTATAATTTGTTTGCTAATCAGTATTTTCTTGTCTCATTTCATGAACCATCAGTTTTATATACCTTCATTTTTACTCTCAATTTTATATAAATAAGCCTGTTATGTTTGTATTTTTATCAGTTGATAATGCTCGTGATGAGAGAAACCGGTCCTGATCATTATAAATATGTGGAAGTAGTAAAAATGAATTGTGTTTTATTTTTTAAAATATAATTTTTTTCCACCAAGAATTGACAGTTAACACCTTAAAAGTGCCTATAAAAATGGTTTGTTACTGAAGAATTTATTCCCAGTAGATAGGATTAATGCGCATTGTATTAGCTCCTGACATATTCATCCGTCTTATATTGAAGACAATACTTATACTGCTCGTGTCCTAATGAGCGATGTGCCTAATACTTGATTCAATCCGATTTGATTCAGTGCGTTTTACCAATAATAAAAAAACAATATCTGAGCTTTGTTTCAAATTTAATCCATTACGACGAATCGTTCCTCAATCCGGCTTTAATGATCCATAAGTGTCCTAGGCATTACACTGTAATCTGGATCACCGATTTCCAAAAGGTGCGGTGGCGTTGCTTCATTATTTATTCCTTGCACTAGACACTAGATCAGCGTTCTTCTACCTGGGTTACGCTAAAGTTTTCAAGGGTTCCTCTGCGTTTATGGAACAGACTACTGAGAGGAAATCCAATTTTTTTTTAATGAAACAAATAACTGCCGATAACACAACTCATCGTAACAGCTGCTGCAGTCGCCATTGCAGCAGTTGTTTGGGTTCCTTGAAGAATATTATAAACTAGAAGGGTTCCGAAGGCAGTGAAAGGTTGAAGCCCCCAGCACAAGATTATCATTGTCGTTCTGCAAATTAATTAAAAAAACGTTTAGTAGTAAATAAGAGTTTGAATATTTGCGTTTTCAAATAGGTAACCGGACTAAACAGAACAGGAAAAAAACAGAACAAATTGAAGATAATGTTTTTGTGGTATCTATTATTTATTGAACATATATGATTATATACATGAGTGACTTCTCATCGAGTTTATCTCGTATGATTTTCCGATTTTCAAAATTGTTGACGAATCAGATATTTTTTTTCCAAACAAATTTTAAAATATCAAAAAAAAGTGTCTTGTATTATATGAAATAAACGGTATTGTCATTTGCAAATATTTGTGTTTAATATCTGCAATAAACACATTCTAATTACGTATTAAAGGTTATTACACTTCTTTGTTTTTATAAATTACTAAATATTATATAAATTAATTAATGTATTATTCAATAAATAATAGATACGAAAAAAATATTATTTTCAAATTGTTCTTTTCTGTTTAGTCATGGAACCGTTCAAATAACTCTGTTTGATATAAAAAATTAAATTGATAACTTTGTTATTCCACTTTCTCTGTGGCACGTGTTTCACCTTTTTGAGAAGCATCTTGAGACTTGCTCTATCGTGAGATATTTCCAAAAAAAAAAAACGCAATTTGTTTTGTACTACTTGCACATTTTTATTGTGACCAAGACCGGTTTTGCGGATCGCGAGAATTATCAACTGACGAATCTATCTATCGTAAGATTTTTTACACCACCAAGTTACCGCCGGATCCATCGAATCTTCTTCAGTGCCATGGTTTGCTACCGTGAAGCGGCAAGGTCGAATGCAAGCGTTGAATAAATGGCATTCGGTTTTAATCGTATACAGCTGCGTGTCTCAGACGGTCTGCATTGAGGTAAATGTGTTCTACCAAATATTATATTCCGTATTGTGTTACCGGAAATTATTCAATAACTACGAAACAAACATCAATCGATCGTAATCTTAAAACATTATGGAGTCGTTCTTATTTATTAGATGTTTACCAGAATCTTGAGTCGCCGATTATTCGCTACATTCATTGTTTCTAGTCATGTCGTTTGCGAACGTTACTTATTGTGGACACTCAATTAAGTAATCCAAATGGCAGACGTCAAATTAATTTTACAGACATATAATATTATTATATGAATTATATGATGATTTCTCCTTTGTCTTGAACAAGAGATTCAGCAAAGCAGTTTGTTTTGATCGTTACTGCACAGTCATTTCTGTATGACTTTTCGAAACCAATTCTGCGTTTCACACCTACGCTGCTTCTTATCGATAATTTAAAATTTTACGAGACGCGATTGTTTTGCTTTCAGCTTGTTTATCTTTTGTTTTGCACCTTACGGCCTTTTGTTTGATATTCTATTACTCGCCAGTTTGTATCGTTGCTGTTATTTATTTTGAGTAACATTTATCTTATCGATTTTAAGTGTTCGGTTGATTCCATCACGGGCATTGATTCCACAATGAACGAATCGTTAATCGGATCGCTTCACGCTATTTATATGATTGTGATCCACATAAATATTTGTCGTCGACTCTTTGAATATTATTTAACTTCTAATAATGAGGAATGTTTTCACCGCCAGGGGATAATTTAACCCGTTTAACGTCAGAGTGCCAATCCATCGGCTTACCTAGAGTGAGCTGAAAAGCCTCACAGAACCGATTTATCGGCGGAAACTTTGTTATATCATATGAAAAACAACAATTTTTGTTTTTATTATTTAATTTGCTTTTTGATTATTTGATAATGCTCACTATGAGCGAAAACGGTCTTGAACACATTGTGTTTGATATAATGCCTTTTCTTTCAAGAATTGACAGTTGTCAATTTAAAATGGATAATATGATACGTAAATTGTTGTGTCGATAAATCGGTTTTGTGAGGCAATTCACCACTTGTGCCGATATATTGGCCCTCTGGGGCTTATGGGGTTAAAGACAATGCGTTTTTGCCCAAACAATGAACGTTATCTTTACGTGTCCTGAAATTGATATCTTTTAAGTATTGTCATAAAATATACTATTGAAATCTCTTATAGTACATTCTTTAACGAGAGTGTCATTAATGACCAGAATACTTCACTTCTGACATAGTAGAAATTGGTTTTTACTATTAAAAATAACATTGCTATTTCTCTGTGTGTTTTGACTATTTGGGAAACAACTCCAAACTTACTTAACTGTAAGATTTTTAGATGTAGCGTAGATGAAGACTTTTATAATAATTTAACATGTGAGAAATAATGAGTGGTATTTTTGCAAATCATATTTATTACGTGTTTTAATCAAGGATTCAGTATTGATATTGTGTTTTAAACAAAGTGTGCCTTATGTACAAATTTTTCTTTGTCGTTAAATTTAAACGTCATCACACTCACCGCAATTTTAACATACGACAAGTTATTTTATTCATTTAACCCTTTTCTACAGTATATCACCTTTTATAGCAGACCGTCATCGTCAGTTTAAACAGCATGTCGAAGCAATAGTGTGGCCATCCGTGGTATTGATGTTACCTATACAGAATATATAACTATGACCACAGATAGGGAGTCCAAATATTCGCTGCAAACAAATTTTCGAATATCGAATACTAAAACTTTATAATATTCAAATATATTCGAATTACATAATGTGTGAATTTCATCTAATAGATATTATAACTATTGTTTTTTTATATTTTTTGGACAGATTTATTAATTAGCAGTACATTCTGGTTGCCAGCGCGTGTCTTGAGTGAGTATTATGAAAGGCATCTAGGCAATTTGGTCAGTATCTAATTCAATTAACGCTCAGTAAATATTATAGAAACGGTCAGTAACGAATGCATTAAACGGTCAGTAGAAAAATAAAAATAGTAAGTGAATATTAAAGATACGATCAGTAAATATTAAAAGATGGTTAGGTTAGGTTATAACTAAGTAAAGAAGATAAAATAATAAATCTGATTTAGGTTGTATTTTTGATTAATTACTGACCCGATAAATACATGCCTGAATAAATACTAAGTCACTCTTTATGTGTTAAATCTGTTAATTCAAAGGAATTATATTTTAAAAATTAAAAATCGTTTATTTTGTACTACTTATACGTGCTTATAATGATCAAGACCAGTTTCGCTCATCGCGAGAATTATCAACTGATAACATACAAATCATAACAAGGCTATTTATATTATTTCATCATAAACATTCCGAAGTAGTGTAGTATTTTTAAAATAATTCATATTTTTATATAATTTAAGACATCGACTGAGGGTGCTTGATCGAATTTCAATATAAAATTTGAATTATTGAGATTTTGTACACTTCCATGTATTTTGTCACTAACGACCCGGGTTTCGCCTTTCGACATCTTCAGGCATTCGAGCGCACGAATGGTAGTTCGAGACCATTCGTGCGCTCGAATGCCTGAAGATGCCGAAAGGCGAAACCCTGGTCGTTAGTGACAAAATACATGGAAAGGTACAAAATATCAATAATTCAAATTTAAAATATAATATTTTTAATTTAAGTATAATTTAAATACATGAAAGTGTACAAAATCTCAATAATTAAAATTACATAATATTTTTATTTCGATATAATGCGACGCAAAATGACATTCTGTTACTAACCCCGTGGTTTAATATACATTAATATTATGAACGAATAACTTTCCAAGTATTCAAATATTCGATTGGAAACCCTAACCACATTGCTATAATGTCATACTACTTAATTCTATGTGCTAATGCTTTTAGCAACAAATTGAGGCAATTATTAGATTCATGCTTTTTTTCTCTGACCGACAGCATGATTGGTCTTGTTAAAAATAAAATAACTTGCTACTTCATCTGACATAATAATGCATATAATAATGTGTCGTAATATGACCTGAATTTTTCAATAATCGTGTGGAATTGCTTGTGCGATATGAGAGTCATTATTAGGACTTCTTCGCTAAAGTTTGACAAAGGACATATTAAATCATCCGCGACTGAATGCCTGTCGCAATTTACAAGAGCTTTTAACCCATATCGCAAATTACGTATAATTGACATTTCTGTTCGCAAAAACGTTATCAAATTCATTTACAAGGTGACCTAGTCTATTTCAACTAGAGACTGGAAGAATGTTTTTGCTTGGAATTGTGTATGCATAATAGAAGTCTGCACGGGTACGAGTTCGGACCGAAATACATTTAAGATTCGGACCCGAGTCGGGCTTGGGTTATAAATTAATGTTTTTGAAAAATATTTCGGTCTATGAGATGCGGCTATACTATTAAAAAAAAAAAAAAATAACATAAATAATTTATTTTGTATTTGTTATGTTGGAAAAATGGAAAAAATAACATCTTGTATTTGAAAAGTATTGCGTTATCATAAATATGAATATAGCTTGAGCTGTGAAACCCAAGAACAACACAGCGTAACAATGCTTTCTTTATTTACGAGTAACCAATAGCTATATTATTCGTTGGTACATAAGTAGTGTGTGAATTATATTCAATATCTGCTTTCCCTTGCTTTGAAATTCAGTTGAAATGCAGTTCATTGTGCCAGAAAATACACCACTAATAAATAAAATTGATTCGTCAAAACATAGTTAAAAAATCGTGCTCTCTTTCGGACTGAGAAAAAAAGGCTTCCGGTCAGGTTTGGGTAATATGTGAGATGTTAAGACTCGGAGAAAAGGTCGGGTTGGGATCGGGTAACTTTATACTTTTAAATTTCGGCCTGCGCAGACCTCGAATGTATAATATTACGAAATGCCTTTCTCTGCTATTGGTGTATTAGTTTCGTGGTTAACGAACCGTGGAATATTGTATCTTTGTCGTGTCGTGAAATTGCCCTAACTTCTTGGGCCTTTCTTCGTTTGAGGCCATTAGTTCATTACTTCGTCCAACGTAATTTTGGCCGCAGTAGTTTAATAGCAAAAACAAAGCTTCGTGGTTGGATGTTCCAGAATGGCCCCTTATGTAAAACGTATCTAAAAACGATGTATCCATTGAGAAAATATTTTTTGAAACTCTGCATAAGTACTGGGATTCGAACCTGTGAACACCGCAACCGAAATCAACAACGATGACAGTTTCATTATTTAATTATACATAAATTATTTCGACTATAATATTTTTCGATGGATTCGGCGATAACTTAGAAATAAATATTTTTGCGATATGGTTAATCTGAAGATGCTTCTTAAACAAGCGAAATACGTGTTATATTTAGTTACACAGCGAGAATAACTAAATTATCAATTTTAAGTTTATATTTTCTCGAGTAATTTTAATTTTTGGAGATGTTTGTTTGGCGATAATTGTATGAATCAAGACGAATTTAGAATAATACATGATTTTCTAGACAGTAGAGTAATAGTAACTGAACGGAAACAAATGCCTTTCATTCAATCCATACAAACGTACGTTGTTTCATGTACAATCAAATTTGGTCGCTTAGTTCTTCTACTGGCTGTGTTAAGTTAGCTGGCTAAACTATTTCATCGATTTTAATTCTATATTAAAAATGAATTTCCACAAAGTTACCGCCGAATTCATCTAAAGTAGTACGTTGTTTCTTTATGGCTCAGAGTCGTCATGGCACAAAGTACGAAATCACAGGGTAACTGTATAATGAATGATCTTCAAAACTCATGCCAGCGGTGAACATTAATTACTATGGTCACAGTATTTCGATTTCGTCCGGAATTTATATAAAGATCCTTTGTATTTTCCTTAAATAAAAAACGGAAAAAGCGACAAAGGAGAGTCAGCGTAGCGCGGTTTTTCGACAACCTAGATTCGTTCGTCCTGGTAGGCCTCTGATGACCACAGATATATTATGGCAAGAATAAGGGATGCCGGTATGTCTATGGCGGGAGCAAAATGCTGTTTGTTGAAAGTTTGCACTGCGTAGTTGGTCATACGAGCCTCAGATAATAGTTGACCTGGTCAAAAATATTAAGCGTGTTAAAAAGTGGAGCATGAAAACAGTTTTTTAATACTTATAAAGATAGATGTGTTTTCATTACTAAATCCACGAAACGATTATATCAACACTGATGTTTCCAAAACATATTTACTAACTTTTGACTTTTAGTCTGAATAAACATGTAAAAAGGATTTTTGGGATTCGGTTACGGGTCCAACTCTCGAAGCGGGTTTTCGGTTCCGGTTTCCTGCCCCTACATTTCGACTGAATTCATAAATTTATGGTTGGCGAAGTATTTACGTACCCTCCCATCAAATGAATAATAATTCGTTTCAACATTTGAATATTCAATTATTTTATTTTGAAATTAATTTATTCATATTGTGCAACTTCATATTTTGTAGCCGTATTCGGTACCTATGTCTTTGTTGTTCGAAATATAAAATGGTTTTTGAATAAATATGATCTACGATACTCGACTTGATAGAAAAAAATACTACAATGCCAGTGAGACGGAAAAAGAAATAGTAGAGAGGCACATTCATGTTTTCTACGATAAATTATACTGTGTTTTGCCCTGTAAATTTTCCTTGGGTCAATCTATGTGAGTAAGGCATAATATTTTCTTTTGTATACGTGTGGCGGGTAAAGTAATGAAACTTTTAATGACCGTTCTCTAATTATGCCCTCCATTCATGTCGTAGTCTGCATTATCGACTAGCAAGAATTTTCGATTTATATGCGACACAAATTTTACTTTTAGTGAAACCCTCAATCGATCAAAATTTATTATAATAATAATATTTTTTCAGAGTCTGCCAATCATTTAATCGGAAATTACTACATACTCGATCGAGTCAATAAAAAGTAATTCCAAATGAATCGATTAGTGTTCTTAAAATTCAATAAGAAACTTAACAGAAATCAATTATTAATTAGTAAATAACATTTTAAATAGTACAGGAGGCTCGCCACTATTAAATTTATATCTCATTTTCCCCTCCAACACAAGTAATTAATTTTGTAATTAGCAGTTTTATTGTAATTTGTACTATTATTGTTTGCGTCTAAGGCCTTTGTTATAAATAAAAAAAAAAAAAAATAAAATATAGTTAGTCTGAAGATATAAAATTAAAATTGATAATTTTATATTAAAAATGAACTTCCACAAAGTTACCGCCGAATCCATAGAAAATATAGTCTGAAAATATTTCTCAAAGAGACGAAACGCACGTCGCATTTGGTAATACAACCAGCGGCATCATCAATTTGAATTTTTGTTAAGTAAATAGGAGTTTTCACAATGTTACCGCTGAATCCATGGAGAGTTTTTTTGTATACGTCACATGTCTGATTTGAAGTAGTAACACATATTTTCATCAATATAATAAATTATGTAGTATATATTCGAAAGTACTGAAGTTGCTTATTTATTAATCCGTTTTGTAGTAATATAGTCGGTTTATTTTGTAGAGTAATAATTATTTACTATCATATTAACCTTGTTTGTACTAAGGTCGAATAAAACCATTATTCCAATTACGTGTCTCTTTCGTGGCTTTTAATTTGTAAGACCTATTATTATTTTTAATTGAAGGAAATCTACGAATTTATTGAAGCGTAAAATTTGTGAACCAATTATGGTGTTACACATATTTTGTACGAATGCATTGTATGATTTTTGGCAGATTAAATTTAGATAGCTGCAAAATGTTATATGATCATTGCTATGGACAAAGAGAGGTCTCTTTAGTTTATGGTTTAATTAAAACTAGAATGTATTTTTTATAAAAATAATTTAAAAAAATATATATTGGTATTACAACCAACAGCCAAGGCGTCAGATATTTTGAAATTTTGAAGTCACATCAATTCAAATGAGGATTTAAAAGAAGAGACATCACAAACACTCATGTCCGAGATCTGAACTTTAAATTGTAAAATTAGATATTGACTTTGCCGGGACTCCACCTGATTGAACGCTATGGTAAATGTCAAATGACAAATATACTACAACTAAAAATATAGTTTGCATCGAAATCAAATACCTTCTTGTTTCTGAGAATGTCCACGTCGTAATTCTGGAAAAAAAACACTAAATCGAAAAAATTACATATTGAGTTATTTGCAGCAAAATGTTCCTTATTTAAAACATTACCGTATGAAAGAACACACTTTTATAAATTATAATTCTACTTAAAAATAGTTTTGTACTAACGAAATAAATGTAAAAGGAAAAGCATTTCAAACATTTCCAAAGCTTTAAAGTCCAATTACTCGAAACTAGTATTTTTTAGTTAGTGTTTTCTTCCAGAACAACGACGATTAATCAAAGTCGGGCAAATCCAGCACAGTTCAGCACTCGCAGCGTAAACTAATAACATCATTTCGTTAAAAACCGACATCGTTTCTCTAATAACTACGTGTTCAAGTCCCGGCAAAGATAAATCAACATCTCAATATACGAGTCTTGGGCGTGAGCTTTCGTGATGGATTTTCACACCGAAGGTTGATTTCGAGTGATTGACACAAAAATATTTGACGAATTGGCAATTATTTGCCGTAATGCCAAATATTTTGTTTTCAGTAAAATTTAAAACGTATGATCATGTCTGCAATGGTATAAAGCTCTGTTAAATTTTCATCTGAGCTTTCATTCGAAGGATACATCCAAGTTTGAACGGCATAAAATCAAATCAAGTATTGAAATATCAGTGGAAGTGGTTCCCTTTTAAAACTTTCTCGTTTACCCGGTCATATAAAAGTGCAGTTACGTTCAAGATGGATTGACATCCGAAGTAAGATTATTTTATTTTCATTCGGAATCCAATCGTAATTTGGAATCCGCAGGCGTATTCAACAATTTTTGGAATTAAAAGTTTCTGATGAGTTCGAATTCGATATATTTATTATAAACTAGTGAGTACTCGACAATGCGCTGCAATGTCATTCAAAGAAAGAAAGGGTTTGTGTTGTCTGCACCGGCCGAAATTTCATAAAATTACCAGGTCCGAGCACGTCATCATCAGGCCCGGCCCGACCCCTAGCTTCAATATCACGCTTGTTACCCGAACCCGAACCCGGAGCCTAGACTTGTTTTTCTCAAACCGAAAAAAGCCCGGATTATTTTTTAATATAGTAATTCATTTATACTTTTCAAACAATACATGTTATTATAATTTAAGACATCGACTGAGGGTGCTTGATGGAATTTCAATATTAAATTTGGATTATTGAGATTTTGTACACTTCCATGTATTTTGTCACTAACGACCCGGGTTTCGCCTTTCGGCATCTTCAGGCATTCGAGCACACGAATGGACTCGAACTGAGAGACAGTAAACAGTGTCTAACGCTTATATAGAAGATACAAATGCGACAAATATCATTTACGAGGCAATACATTATACGTCTGAGAGCCACACCGATACCTGAGTTAAAATTTCGGAAATCGTCCTAATCCTTATTTTGTAAACACCATATTACCAGAGTGGCGAATTGCCGCTTTTCAACTTCTTTTAGAAATACCAGTGATTTTACAATTATAATAGTATTGTGGTTTTGACGGGATGTAATTCGACGAATGGGTAAATATATACAATCATTCCACATTTAGTGAAATCTGTTAGGTGTTTCAACGTATCGGATATAATAGCGGAGAATTAGGAAGGTTCAGCTGCTCATTCAAGATTGGTAAGTATAACTGGCCTCTATTAATTTCTAAAATTTCCTGATAAAATAATTTATGATCCCCATGTTTTTATGCAACAGTTTAACCCCATCATCCGCATTTAACGTATGGTTCTCCATTAGCAAGTGATTTGCGAATGTCGAAGTTTCTTTTTAATCTAAAGGCCGCTAAATGTTCTGATACCCTTATATCTAATGTACGTGTGGTTTTACCCACATAGAAATGTTGGCAATCATTGCATTGTAATTTATAAATACCAGATTTGTTCTTAAAGTTTACTCTATCTTTATTGTTAATAAGTAATTTGCCTAGAGAGTTTTTGCAATAGAACGCCGGTCTAACACTATCAGCGAGTTGTTTTTTAATTTTAAAGCTTGTGCAACCTAAATAACTTATTCTATGCCAGATTCTAGGGCGGTCTATGTCTTTAGACAAGTTCCCGAAATATAGCATCTTTTCTGCTAATTTACGTTGTTTTTTTGATACAAGACTATCTATATAAGAGACGCCTCATAGCCATTATTAATGGCAATTTGTTTAATAATGTTTAGTTCGTTTTCAAAATTAAATTTATTTAGAGGTATAGTGACTAATCTGTGAACCTGAGAATGGAAAGCAGCCAATTTATATGAGAAAGGATGGTCTGACTTAAAATGGATCGTGGCTTCTGAAAACGTCTGTTTTCGGTAAATTTTAAATTCATGAATGGAGTTTTTAATATCAATATTAAGGTCAAGGAAATTTATATTCTTGCCCCTACTTCTAAAGTGAATTGAATTTTATCATCTAGTGAGTTAAGAAAATTATGAAGGTTAGAAACTTGTCTCTCAGTTCCATTGAATAGACAAAGGATGTCATCTACGTAACGGAACCAATAAACTACGTTTCTAACTTCTGTTTTATTGCTAAAAATAAGGTTTTCTAAATGGTTCATGTAAAATTCTGCTAATAGTGGTGACAAACAACTTCCCATTGCAAGGCCTTCGGTTTGTTCATAGAATCTATTATCAAATTGAAAATAGTTCTGGTCAACGCAAACGTCTAATATATTAAGTAATTCCGTAGTAATGACAGGATTAACTCTACGCGTATTAAGGGTATCTTTGATGATTTGTTTACATTTGTTTACAGGTACATTAGTGAATAAGCTAACAACGTCAAAAGAAATTAATTTGGCGTTTAACGGAATGTTATAATTTTTAATTTTATCTACTAACTCTAATGAATTTTTAATACTATACAATGGCTTGAATTTACTGTGATTGCGGATGAGAGAGTTAGCTCTTTTGGAAAGTTTATACGCTGGAGCATTCATATATGAAACTACCGGTCGAATTGGTATTGAATCCTTGTGAATTTTCGGTAGCCCATAAAATTTGGGGGCTTGTGGATTTCTAGTAGATAAAAAGACAAATCCTTAGGGTTGATTGTAATGCTACAACTATTTATAACCTCTTTAATATTTTTATTAAATTTTAATGTAGGATCTTTTTTCAATTCGACTATATCGTTATTATCGAGAAAGTTATTAAACTTATCAACATAGTCTTTTCGCGTTAACAGGACCGTGGTATTTCCTTTGTCCGCCTTTGTGACAATGATATCATTATCTTTAATTTTAGTTTTAATATTTTTAAGAGTAGCCAACTCCTCATTAAACTTATTGTAATTTTTGTTGCTGTTTAAGTAATCTTTCTTAAGGATGCGAGAACAAATATGTTTGCTGGTTAAATCTTTATGTAATGCAATTTCTAAATCTATAGCAAGGTTTTCATAATCCGATTTTCTATTTGGCAAAGGCGGACAATATTTAAGACCTTTTGATAAAAGGCTCTGCTCGTCTTTTTTTAAATTGACGTTAGACAAATTTACAACTCTATCAAAAAATTTTATAGGTGTTTCCTCATTTATAACTAGATTAGATTTATCAGCTAGACTTTTATTTTTATTTTTCGCAATTCGCCACTCTGGTAATATGGTGTTTACAAAATAAGGATTAGGACGATTTCCGAAATTTTAACTCAGGTATCGGTGTGGCTCTCAGACGTATAATGTATTGCCTCGTAAATGATATTTGTCGCATTTGTATCTTCTATATAAGCGTTAGACACTGTTTACTGTCTCTCAGTTCGAGTCCATTCGTGTGCTCGAATGCCTGAAGATGCCGAAAGGCGAAACCCGGGTCGTTAGTGACAAAATACATGGAAGTGTACAAAATCTCAATAATCCAAATTTAATATTGAAATTCCATCAAGCACCCTCAGTCGATGTCTTAAATTATATCAATATTGCCAGTACAGCAAGATTGACTGAACTCTACAGTAAATTAGTGTTAAAATATCGTGTTGTTTGTCAAAATTTATGGTTTAATATCAGTTGTTTTAAAAATAAAGTGACTCCCAAGTTCATATCGAGAAATGTTAAAATTATCAATGGTTCGAGGCCAGCAGTGAAAGCTTTGCAAAAAGCTAAAGCAGCTTGGTTGAAGACGGAGACAGGTCAGTGGTACGCAGCTCGCGACAATATTAGCCAATACCTTAAAATAATTCATTGTTCTCTTGCACAGAAACTTCATCCTGTAGAATTTGATATATTAGACCGTGATATTAGATATAATGTTTCCGAAATCATACAACGCAAATATGAAAAACAAACTTATAAACTCAAAGAAATTGATCGAAGAGAAAAATAAAAATAAAAGTCTAGCTGATAAATCTAATCTAGTTATAAATGAGGAAACACCTATAAAATTTTTTGATAGAGTTGTAAATTTGTCTAACGTCAATTTAAAAAAAGACGAGCAGAGCCTTTATCAAAAGGTCTTAAATATTGTCCGCCTTTGCCAAATAGAAAATCGGATTATGAAAACCTTGCTATAGATTTAGAAATTGCATTACATAAAGATTTAACCAGCAAACATATTTGTTCTCGCATCCTTAAGAAAGATTACTTAAACAGCAACAAAAATTACAATAAGTTTAATGAGGAGTTGGCTACTCTTAAAAATATTAAAACTAAAATTAAAGATAATGATATCATTGTCACAAAGGCGGACAAAGGAAATACCACGGTCCTGTTAACGCGAAAAGACTATGTTGATAAGTTTAATAACTTTCTCGATAATAACGATATAGTCGAATTGAAAAAGATCCTACATTAAAATTTAATAAAAATATTAAAGAGGTTATAAATAGTTGTAGCATTACAATCAACCCTAAGGATTTGTCTTTTTTATCTACTAGAAATCCACAAGCCCCCAAATTTTATGGGCTACCGAAAATTCACAAGGATTCAATACCAATTCGACCGGTAGTTTCATATATGAATGCTCCAGCGTATAAACTTTCCAAAAGAGCTAACTCTCTCATCCGCAATCACAGTAAATTCAAGCCATTGTATAGTATTAAAATTCATTAGAGTTAGTAGATAAAATTAAAAATTATAACATTCCGTTAAACGCCAAATTAATTTCTTTTGACGTTGTTAGCTTATTCACTAATGTACCTGTAAACAAATGTAAACAAATCATCAAAGATACCCTTAATACGCGTAGAGTTAATCCTGTCATTACTACGGAATTACTTAATATATTAGACGTTTGCGTTGACCAGAACTATTTTCAATTTGATAATAGATTCTATGAACAAACCGAAGGCCTTGCAATGGGAAGTTGTTTGTCACCACTATTAGCAGAATTTTACATGAACCATTTAGAAAACCTTATTTTTAGCAATAAAACAGAAGTTAGAAACGTAGTTTATTGGTTCCGTTACGTAGATGACATCCTTTGTCTATTCAATGGAACTGAGAGACAAGTTTCTAACCTTCATAATTTTCTTAACTCACTAGATGATAAAATTCAATTCACTTTAGAAGTAGGGGGCAAGAATATAAATTTCCTTGACCTTAATATTGATATTAAAAACTCCATTCATGAATTTAAAATTTACCGAAAACAGACGTTTTCAGAAGCCACGATCCATTTTAAGTCAGACCATCCTTTCTCATATAAATTGGCTGCTTTCCATTCTCAGGTTCACAGATTAGTCACTATACCTCTAAATAAATTTAATTTTGAAAACGAACTAAACATTATTAAACAAATTGCCATTAATAATGGCTATGAGGCGTCTCTTATAGATAGTCTTGTATCAAAAAACAACGTAAATTAGCAGAAAAGATGCTATATTTCGGGAACTTGTCTAAAGACATAGACCGCCCTAGAATCTGGCATAGAATAAGTTATTTAGGTTGCACAAGCTTTAAAATTAAAAAACAACTCGCTGATAGTGTTAGACCGGCGTTCTATTGCAAAAACTCTCTAGGCAAATTACTTATTAACAATAAAGATAGAGTAAACTTTAAGAACAAATCTGGTATTTATAAATTACAATGCAATGATTGCCAACATTTCTATGTGGGTAAAACCACACGTACATTAGATATAAGGGTATCAGAACATTTAGCGGCCTTTAGATTAAAAAAAGAAACTTCGACATTCGCAAATCACTTGCTAATGGAGAACCATACGTTAAATGCGGATGATGGGGTTAAACTGTTGCATAAAAACATGGGGGATCATAAATTATTTTATCAGGAAATTTTAGAAATTAATAGAGGCCAGTTATACTCCTTACCAATCTTGAATGAGCAGCTGAACCTTCCTAATTCTCCGCTATTATATCCGATACGTTGAAACACCTAACAGATTTCACTAAATGTGGAATGATTGTATATATTTACCCATTCGTCGAATTACATCCCGTCAAAACCCACAATACTATTATAATTGTAAAATCACTGGTATTTCTAAAAGAAGTTGAAAAGCGGCAATTCGCCACTCTGGTAATATGGTGTTTACAAAATAAGGATTAGGACGATTTCCGAAATTTTAACTCAGGTATCGGTGTGGCTCTCAGACGTATAATGTATTGCCTCGTAAATGATATTTGTCGCATTTGTATCTTCTATATAAGCGTTAGACACTGTTTACTGTCTCTCAGTTCGAGTCCATTCGTGTGCTCGAATGCCTGAAGATGCCGAAAGGCGAAACCCGGGTCGTTAGTGACAAAATACATGGAAGTGTACAAAATCTCAATAATCCAAATTTAATACATGTTATTGTTTCCATATTTCCAACGTTATTCATAGCACATGTGAAATACATTATTTAAGTTATGAAGACTATTGCCTTATGGCTGACTCATGACCCGAACATAGCACGAAATATTTTTCTTAAATTTGAATTCCTTACGCGCCCGGCGCGAGTCCGAATCTAAATTGTCTTTACTCGCCCGAGCCTGGGTCGGGTAAAAAAAAGTCCACTGACCAAGCCCGAGTTAATGCAGACTAATATTTTGGGTATAGGTACAATATTTTTTGTTTTTCCGACTGGTTCAAAGATGTCGCTAGCTGTACGTATTTGATTCGTTTTTTAGATCGTAAATTTAATTTTTTTTCTTCAGAAACCTTTACGGGTGTGCGCACAACAATTCACCAAAGTTTGCTCTAAATCGGATGGATGTTAAAGGAATGCATAGAGGACAAAAAAACAAACAAATCTTCATTTATATATGTATATATAGATATAGCAATCCATTTTTTTATCACGTCCGCTTCCAATGTAGAGCACATGGACTACTAATAGAGCTTATCCCAGCAGGCATTTTTTACGATAAATTCTTGTTTCACAGTTGCTCAAACCTATCCTTTTCGCAGAGAAAATGGATAAAAGGATAGACTAGGAGAAGTTTAGTTATCAGGTAATCGCTCCCGTTTTTAGGATTGGATGTCTAGGAGGGAATTTCAAACATCAAATACATTCATGATTTCCGAACAGAAATCGATTAAAAAATCAATTTATGAACTGTCCGTACTGGAATTCGAACCCGTGAGTACCGCAATCGAAGTTAATGAGTTTGAACACGGATCCGGCACTCTTTAATGCAGCCAAATATAAGTATGTACATAAACATATTTCTTGGCTAGAGATGTTAAGAATATTTGAGGTGTATAACCCCGGATACAAAAATATTCGGCTTTTTTCTTGCACTTGCCAAAATTTTAGATAATATAACTCTACTTGACACGCCAGTAAAGTTAGGTCACCGATAATAATGTTCATCAATAGTATAACTATATCATCATAAATGGCCTAATAAATTCTCCCATTTCCGTGACTTGCGGTGTCACGTATCTCCTTATTATTGTAGTATTTTTTACAATCTTCAATGTTGCACATATTTATGCAAAAAGTAAAATCAATCATTCATTGTCGGAACATTACAAGAAGATCACGTTTGTTTCCTTGTTGTAAAAATAATAAATAATAATGACCAACGGTCAAATATGGCAAACCGGACATAAGTTTATTTTTTAAAGGTCTTTATAAATAAACCAAATACGTCCAACATAGACAACTGAATGCAAGCCATAAAGGCGTGTAAGAAATAACCCGCAATGCGACGAAGTATTTTTTAATAATTATTAATCTAATTAAATATTTATGTTTTTCAATTGTATATAAAAAAGAACTTTCTCAAAGATTTGGAGAAAGGCTGCTTGCTGTTTGTTTTCTTTCTGGCCGGAATTTGAATTGACGTGAGATAAATTTATGAAGATCTCTAACGTGAATATTATAAATCAACATTTCGCTGACTCGGTACTCTATTTGATAAAATGTCAGTTTTGACCTATGAATTACAAAAGATGAAGTTGAAGTTCCTGGGCAAGGCTGCACGATTTTTTCGGAATTTATTTTACTGTAATACTTCGGATAAATTGTATTTCACTACCATGAATATCAAAGGAGTATTTTTTTTAGTGCAATCACTTTATTACATATATCGATTTAATTTAACTATGACAGGGAATTAAAAATGATACTTTATAATTTTAAATAACATGTTCGTTTTTTTAGGATATATCGATGGCCCAGTTCCATAGGTCGATAAGTCAAGAATTTGATGTTTTGAGTTCAGTTAGCCATTATATTCGAACACCGCTCTTCTACAATTCCATAAAAGTAAGCTTGTAAAATCTACAGTTTTTCTCTCATATGGCAGATATTTGCATAGGGAAATCAGCAGAATTAAATAATTTCTCAGTCTCATATACATACATATCGAAATATCGTATTGTGGAAATATATTTTTGTGAATCGTGGCTTTCCATAAAAACACAATCTTTAATCCTAAAACTATAAACTATTGACCGCCTATTTGAATTAAAAAGTAATACAAAGAATAAGCCATCACTTTTTACGAAACAGTTTAGATGAGTCAAAGCTTTGATCGGCCATATATCAAAACAATTAATTTCTAGTTGTATTACTAATGGAACTTTTTAAAAATATGTGATTACTCTCTTATTGGTATTCAAAAACTTTGGCAGCCATTTTATCTAAACAAGTTTTTGTCAAATAGTGTACACTTGTACTGAAGCAGTGATTTGATATTAATCTTACCAGGACTTCAAACCGTGACACTATGAACTCTACGTGGATTTGTTACTACACAAATAATTTCGCTAGTAAGATATATTTGTAATTAAAATATCGATGCTATATTCAATTCTATACATAACATTTTAAAAAGAATTAAACCATAATTAAGTTTTATAAGATACGCGAGTAATATATATTTTTACAGGTAACCTTTTTTATTTACTTTAATATTGTTCATCATGAAAAACACAAAGTAACTATGTAATATGTGAGATAGTGTAAATAGATGATTTCATATGTAGTTTGACAATGGTGTGGGTTTGAGAATGTGGACTACATAACATACGTCCATGACCCATATATTATAATACTACCCTTAATAGGAAAATAACCCCACCTATTCTACTTCATCCGATTCGTCTTTCCAGTACAGAAACCTCAAAAATATTTCCCACATTTAGTGTATCGTCATTTTTAGAAAACTGATTTTAAGTGAATGTTTATTAAATAGTCAGGTTTTTCAAAAAATAGGAAATTATTGTTTTTGAATAGTATCGAAAACGTTGTTTTTGAATAGTAAAATACGACATAAATCACAAATAAGTATATAGGGACTAATTTTCTTCACTTGAAATAAAAATGAACAAAAAAAATAAACCATTTATTAAATTTGGATTATTGAGATTTTGTATTAAATTTGTCAAAAAAACAAAAATTATTAAACATTGTTTGTAACGAAAAATAGTAAAAACTGTTGCAGTTAGTGTTTTGTCTAGTCGTGAATTAATTATTTTTGTAATAATTGCGGCGCCTTTAGTCGAGTGGTCCGGTTTGTTGGGTTGGGTTTCTGCGCCCGCGGGTTCGAATTCCAGTACGAACAGTTTCATTAATTAATTTTCCAATCGATTTATGGATTAGGCGTGGATGTCTGTGATTTCTAAAATTCCCTTCCACCCTTCCGATCCTAAAAAGGAGCGTCGCGGGAGCGAATAGCGAACCACCTGATTTTAATCCTGAGTAAGAATCGAGTTGTCGTAGAAAAATTTACGTTGACATTAACTCCATTAGGATTCATGATTCATGCTCCACGTTGAGAACGAACATGGTTACAAAAACATTTTTTATTTCCATTTTACTGTAATCGCAAGGCTATTCTACGTTTTAGCCACCACCACCTTTTAAGGCTTCACATCCTTAAGCGTATCCAACACCTTTTACTGTGTATTCTTTTACTATGTCTTTCTGTAATGTCCGAGAAGAATTTAAAAAAACGGCTCCTCCGAGTTTAGATCTACTCGATTTCCATCTTCTCAACTTCTGTGCAATTTTTGATGTACACTACAACAGACACCGCCTCGTTGTGGTATCATTGTTTTATTCCTGGCGCTTAACCGGTTAACGATAATAATACTGTATGAGAAAGAACTGGTTCAGAATAAACCCGTTGGCCTCTAAACGAGAACGGGTTCCCGCCAAACGTTTTTCATTAACAATATTCGACTCTCGTAAATAAGTAGGTAACTAATGTTGGACACTCGTTCCTGCCTATAATATTTAAGTGAGTTGTTTTCGCACAGTCCTGCATTGATACGACGAGTGCCAAGGTCGAAGACTGCAACTTCAAATTTGGTCCGTATGTTTTTATTATGAACGGGGCCATACAAATAATTGATAATCGTTATCTTGAGATTTAAATAATAGAAAATATGCAGCCGACTTAATTAGGCGTAGAGCTAATGCATGTAAAATGCTTGCTTAACAGTTGATGACTGAATTTATACAACGGAACATGTACAAAATTATTTTTTCTATAAATCGCGTTTAATTGTCGGCTCTGTGGTGCAATGGTCAACGTTGTTGGCTTCGATCACGGATTTCTCGGGTTCAAATCCCGGCACGGACAGTTTCATGAATTGATTTTTCTATCGATTTCTGTTAGGCATGGATGTTTGTGATGTCTAGAATTCCCATCCGATCCTAAAAACGGCGAGAATGATTAGCTAACCACTAGTCTTGCCCTATCCCTACTCTCTTGAAAATGAGAGGTTAAGCAACTGAGTAACTTGAAACTGTCTCGTAAGATAAAGTTCTGTTGAGATATCTCCATTAAGAAGTCCATATGCTGCACATTGGGAGTGGAGATGGTTAAAAAAACAGTATGTCAGGAAATAGGAACACACGTATAAATGTTATAAAAACTTTTCAGTGTGTAATATCTTTACCTCGTCGGCTCCATGGCGCAGTTGGCAACGTCGTTGGCTACGGTTACGGATGTCTCGGGTTCAATCCCCGGTGAGGACAGTTTCATAAATTGATGTTTCAATCGGTTTATGGATTTCTGTTCGTAGTCTGAGTGTATGTGATGTCTAAAACTCCCTCCCACCCATTCGATCCTCAAAAGCGGGTCGTAGCGAGAGTGATTAGCTAACCACTAGTCCTGTCCTAGCCCTATCCTTCTATCCCTAACTCTCTTCTAAAAAAGAGAGGTTGAGCAACTGAGTAACAAGAAGTTCTCATAGAAAATTCCTGTGAGACACCGCCATTAGAAGACCAAATGCTCCAAGTTAGGAGCGGACATGGAAAAAAAACTTTGTCAAATTAAAATTGTTTACTTTTTATTTCACTGGTTGTTACTACTTGTGATACCTGTTTCGACTAGTTAATACATTTAGTGCTAACAACACGCGACGAGCGTCGTCAGTAATCAGTAACTACGTGGTAATCGATAGGGGACGTATATCTAGGTGAGTGTATGGGTTAATGAACAACGTCATCAATTTTATATAAAAAATGAATTTACACGCAAGTTACCGCCGAATTCTGATTTTTTGAGATATTAATATCCTTATTTGTCTTGGTAAATATTCAAGTAGATATTTTTTAGCTGAGTGTTATTTTATTATTTTCATTTCTTCGTAATCAAGGTATTTTATGAAAACCTGATTTGTCACATTTTCATTAATTTTAAAATTATACGCAATGCGTCTATCGTGTTTAGACTCTGTTAAATATAGTATCTATGAAAGCGGTTCTCAATTGCTGGATTATTTTTAAAATTAGTTTTTTGATTCACCATATCCCATTCCTATTTTTAAGTTAAGTATTTTCTCGAGAACTTTTTGTCAATCAATCGTTTAATCTCCCTTATGAGATAAGATAGGGAGGTAGGACGTAAACTGTAAGTTTTTAACGGACTCGATAAAAGGAATAGTTAAAGCAGTGATGCACAACCTATTTAGCAGTACGACCAATTTATCTGTTTCCAATTCTTCGAGGGCCGCAGTGGCTTAAAGTTTTGTGGATTTGATATGATCTCTTCCGAGTCTGGACGTGTATGGTATAATTTTTAATTTAATAACTACTCACCAGATACTTCAACTTTTATCTACTCTGCACAACGCACATATATTTTAATATTTAAGCAAATAGAATCTAATTGCTTTCAAACAGGCTTGCACATTTTTTTATACTAAAAAGCGTGTTATTAAAACAGTAACCTAAGAATAGAATAAAGTGTTTTCAATTTTTATTTTTGACACTTAACCCGGAGTTGAGAATTAATTAAATATTAATTAACTTCTTACTGGTCAATGTTGAAAATTAGTCTTGGTAAACTTAGTACCTAAGTATTCATTTTGTCATTTGGGCCGCGGGTTGTGCATCACTGACCTAAAGCTACTATTTCTACAGGATTTCATGTCCAATTCCGATCTTCTTGCTTTGTAACAGGCCAAATAGACATTGTTTTGTTCCGTCAGAGATATTAAACGGATATTAATATAAATCCGGGTTTCCACTAGTTGAAGAGCAAACATACTGGCTTATAATTTACTCATGGCAAACGATACAAATGTCCCAACCGGGATTACCGTCCTAGCAAAACTTTGGACGTTACAGGAAGCGGCTTGTTCCTTCGCATTGCATTTCAGTCCTCCGCGAATAGTATCTATCAATACACTTTATTGAAACAGTATAAACATTATTATGCTCGCCGGTTAGAGCAGCCCTAGGCAAACTACGGCCCTATACGTACTTATGTGTGACCCACTGTGAGGTAATTAAATTGTTTGTTATTAGAAAATCAATAATGTTTTATATTGAAATTCCTTTTTCACGGTAATAAACAATGTTTATTAAAAAATAGTATTTTACATGCGGCCCGTAGATCATTTTGAATTTTTAATGTGGTCCTTCAGACAAAAAGTTTTCCCGCGTCAGCGTTAAAGGTTCAGAGTCTCTATGTGAAAGTTACTTCGATTAACTACCATGAAACAGTAACGACGCTAAATACAAACATTTCTGATATGCCAATTTCTTTATAATGGACATGTATCATAAATAATAATTCATATCGAGTTGTATTTAGCTCTAAGGTATTGATCTTTAAGCCGAACAAAGAAATCTGTTGACTCCTTTTTCCCTGAAAGTGTCCACAACAATAGTCTTTTGATCAAATTGTGTTTAAAAAACAATCACGTGTTACGCCGAATTCGAATTTTACGCAACTTTAGTTTCCTTACTAACTAAGATAAGATAGCACAAAACTATTTTAAATGATATGGTATGAAGCTAATGGTTACGTAGTAATATAAACGATGACACTTCTGCGAACATTAAATTATTTAAACATTCAATGAGCTTACCAGATTGATATCACATCAAAAAATATATCGTCAAAATGAATTCTGCGTAATATTTATGATTCATTTCAGTGATCAATTGATCAGTATCTTTATATATTTAACTAGTGAGTACCCGGCATGCGTTGCAGTGCCACTCAAAGAAAGAAATGGTTTGTGTTTTAATTCTGTTTGTTGAAATGCTTTTGGATAAGAGGTCTGCACGGGCCGAAATTTCATAAAATTACCCGGTCCCAGCCCGTCATCTTCAGGCCCGGTCCGGCCCGAGCCCGAGTCTCAACCGAAGCCAAGATTTATTTTTCTCAGCCCGAAAAAAAAGCCGGTTTATTTTTTGAGTTAGTAATTCATTTATACTTTTCAACCAATTTATGTTATTGTTTCTATATTTCCAACGATATTCATAGCACATGTGAAATAAAATTTTTAAGTTATAAAAACTATTGCCTTATGGCTGACTCATGACCCGAACATAGTACGAAATATTTTTCTTAAATTCGAATTCCTTACCCGGACCCGGCCCGAGCCCAAATCTGAATTGTCTTTACCCGCCCAAGCCCGACCCCCGGGCCAGTTCAGACCTCAGTTTTGGATACACAATATTTTTTGTTTTTACCGTCTGGTTCAGAGATATCGCTAGTTTTACATATTTGATTCTTTTTTTAGATTTTAAATTTTTTTCCTTCAGAAACCTTCACGGGTGTGCGCACAGCAGCCCACCAAAGTTTGATCGAAATCGGATGAATGGTAAAGGAATGCACAGAGGACAAAGAAACAAACAAATCTTCATTTATATGTATATAATATATATATAAAGAAATAGACTAGTATTTATTACCCGGAATAAAGGGCAACATTTAGATGTTGGCGATAATGTTAATAGTTGAAAATATCAGTGTGGACCGTACCTCGTGTGAAATAGACATAATATAGTCGATTAATTAATACTAATGTTAAAAGTTGAATGTTGAAAATATCACGATGGACCGTACCTCATGTAGCACTTGAAAAATATAGTAAAAAGGTAATAGTGTTTTAAAACTTGAAAGAAATGGTAACCAGAATAAATGCAAATTTAACGTTGCTTCTCCATTTGGGAGGAGTTCTTGTGACAGACAGACAGATTGATATATGTATTTTCGGCTACACAGAAGAGGTAATTGTTTTATTTGCAGCAGCCGTGTTCGCTTCTTTATTTAAAAATATAGTGATGGATGATCTAAATTAAAATGATGTCCGAGCGATGAGTAATCTTAATTCATAGTTCTCATCTCCCCTGATACTACTTTGGCCTATCATTCGCTTTTCATATATTCATGAATATGACCTTGACCTTTAATATTTCGTTAACAGGATTTTGGTTTCAGTACGTTGATTTATGTTTTACGTATGTAAATATAATTTTCGTCAACTGTTTATTACTCCAATATATTACTACAACTTTAACCAATGTATGCTAAGAGTAATCCAATTTAACTTTCCGAGCAAACGGAAATACATACGTACAGGGAAGACGTTGATTATTTACTTAGTTATCCTTTTTGTAGTATTATCGTTTCCTCCCGGATTTAGTGATCTAGAAATTAATAACGCGATCCAGAGTTAATTACGTATCGATTTCATACTGACACAAATATTACTGATATTTATTAATGATATAGCAGGCACGGTTCATATTTGAAAACAACTAAAACACTATTATCGTGATTCGTGACTATTCATAAAGCTTCTGCCACGTAAACCCGACCTAGCAATTATTTTATTGCAAGGTACTTTTAACCACTTTTAATGTACTCCGAAATACTAAGCAACACTGTAAATTTTCCAATATCAAGCTGTAACACGAAAGTTTAAATTCATTTAATTCATCTTTCAAGGAAGTTGTATAAAATCCTCAGGCTTGCAATTTCTTCTCACGATTTTCGAACGATAAATTCATAAAATATTATTATCGAGCTGTGCTTATTATGAGATCGTAGAACCAAATCCCAGATCTAACTGGTGGGCAATTAAGCATTTATTTTTGGACAAAATTGTATCCATTGTCACTTTACCCTCCACGGGAGGTATTCTGCGAAGACTTCAAATTTTAATTCGATATCCTCCGGTGAGACGGCTGATGTAATAGTAATTAAGTCAGTGTTACTCAAACTTTTTCCTATGGTTGCTTTACAGCTTTTTCTATTTTCTTAGAAATGTTAATTACAATCTTTTGAGAAGACCCCGGATCGAAGAGAGGCGAGCGGCTGGTTATCCGGAGTCCTGGAAGGGCTGATCTCAGACAAACACCATTTCAGATCCGGTTCAAAACTTATTTATTTTCCATTCAAGATGCAGTGGTTTAATATTTCACAAATATTTAAATCTTAACACATAAAATTGATTCTACATTTACATTTACTTAGCAACTGAATTTACTTTAAGTTATAATACAAATAACACAACGAATTTAAATTAAATCCAACGCAAATCAAAACACAAAAAACAAACAGTTCACATGTCACCTCCGCTGCCACGAGACCGCAGCTCGTCCCTCTCGGCGGATCGTAATCGACTGTCTACAAAAATTCAAAAAAACTCCGTGCAAAGTTGGAGCTACCCTTTTCCGTAAAAATGGACTCGTCCAGCGGCCGAAGCCGGGGGCTCTTTTAAAGCCTGACAACAAGAAGGAGCGTATTCTGCGAAATATTGCTGTTTGCCGCAGGCCGATTTCAGTTCAGGACACTAATGACACTTATACTTATGAAAAACCAGGGTGTGTCACTTTGTATCCAATTTCGAGCTTGTTAGTTTTTTTACTGTCTTTAATTTACGAGGTTGTTTGTTGATCAGCCTCAATTTCGCATTATAGATAATGTAAAACAGATATATGAGTTCAGCATAATTATTTACAAGGGAATCTTTATTCTTTGAATTTTTGGAGTGTCGGTTAAATGGGAGAGTTTTACACATATGCTTTCATACGATTGCACTATCAATTATCAAATCAATTTATACATCTTACAATTAATGCGAATAAGAGGTCCCTCTCTGGACCCACTTCCTATAAAAATGTTGCGCCATGGTACGGTGAATATATTATATTTATTTCGAACAAATAATATTGTCGAAATAATTTATTTCACATTCGCATATCGGTGTCGATTTATAATTTATACCATTAACATATTGCTAAGCACGTATTCCATTGTTGTAATACTATTTTTTAAATACTTTTCATAAAAAGTACTTTTGGTATGTTGACATTGGGAAACACGACATAACATGGCATAGTGTAATCGATTTAAAACTCTGATTATCAGCCAAATAATATTCAGTTTTTTCTTTTGATTGAACAGAATTCTGATTAATTAAACAGTCTTTGGTTGAACGGTATTTGCTAGGATATTTTAATATACGTTATTGTAAATAAAACTATCAATTATCGAGGTTCGTTCAGGTTCGAGGGTTGCAAATTCGACTCCATACAGAGGTCGTACGCGTACTGCTTTCCAACTTTTGAAAATGATTGCCGTACCATCTTGCCTGCCTTATGTTCGCATCCTCTTCTTTTGGAACCTCTGACTCGTGTACTATTCGTGTATCGTTTAAATGAAACGACCAACCGTAAGTAAATTGAGCAACGAATCCATTTCCAATTATTGCGTATTATGTAGATCTGTTTCTTGCATTGTCTTCCGAATTAAATGGCCCGACACGGCCAGACAGACGTCAATTAGGCCTTCGTTTGCCTTGACTCGCAACCACTTCTGCAGCATTTGATTCATTACTACGATTCGTCTCTGTCGCTTCTAACTCATAGCCCATATCGAAAGATCATTTTTAATTACTGTTGGACAATTATTGTGATGCCTGATTGTGGAATAATTAGCGTTTGATTTTGGCTGAAAGATGGAATACATAATGCCGTGTTTTGAAACTTAATTATTTGGTGGCAGTAATCTTTGTATTGGATTATTTTGATCTTCTGTTCTATGAAAGACGTTATGTATTATCCGTTCGCCTTGGACCTCAGTATTTTTGTAAACCTTCACAACAGTTTTTCGCTCATTTTTAATATCACTATATATAATGCTCATAATTTGGTATTCAAACAAGAACCGTAGAAAATCATCGTCCGATGTAAACCTACTAACTCTACAAACTACAAATTTACAGAAGAGTGCAAAACGTAATTAATTCTTCACATCTTCACCGTCGTTGTCGAAAAATATTTATGAAAATGGTTCAATTATTAACGTTTTACTTACGTTGTAAAATCATTTTCTTTCAGATTTAAAAATGTTTAAAGATAGATTGTAAAATATCAATATATTTTTTTATAATTTAAGACATCGACTGAGGGTGCTTGATGTTGAGATTTTCCACTTCCATGTATTTTGTCACTAACGACCGGGTTTCGCCTTTCGGCATCTTCAGGCATTCGAGCTCACGAATGGACTCGAACTGACGATCACTCGAACTGACGTCAGTTCGAGTCCATTCGTGAGCTCGCCTGAAGATGCCGAAAGGCGAAACCTGGAAGTTTTTCAATAATTTTAATATTTTTTTTATTTTTTTGCACAATGTATGAAAAACAAAGCTTTTTTGTGGCATTGATGTAACTTTTTCGTTTTTTTTATTATAGTAGCGAGCTCTAAACCTCTAACATACGATATAAACTCACAATCAGCTATTTACATAATAAAATTACAAATGCTCCTACCTGAAGCTATCTATAATCTACCTTAAATATACATACATTTACGATACAATTAGCTGGAGGATGATTCTCAAAGAAGCAAAACAAACTCCCAAAAGTGGAATAACAAATCTCCTAGTTGTGTAATATAATGTTATACTTAATTACCATTTGTTAATAAGCTAGTCGGAAAATACTTCTCAAAGAGACGAAACACGTGTCACACCTAGTAACATATACAGTGGAATACCAAAATTATCAATTTTAATTTTATGTTTAATGAATCGTTGTACTTGTTGAGAACTCATTCGACATATATGTTAAAAATGTAATTTATGTCCTTTAATTTATCAAAAAAGACTTTTATTATTTTAATATACGTTGTACGATGTATAAGTTTTATGGAATGATAATTGCCGATGCGAAATTCTTTTAAATACAATTTCAATTGATGATCTGATTAGTGACTCGAAAATATTGTCATTTTTTTTTAAAATGCCGTTTTCGGTAAATTAATTTATTCGACATCGTTAAGTCCGGTTATATTCAGGATTCTTTGTGAAAACCTGATTGGTTTATCCAAACGCTTGTTCTGGTGCTGGTTGTATATTTTTTTAGTATCATCAAATTTTAAGGCATCCCATTTAAAACTCGTGTCAACCGGTCAAACTCTACAATATTTATTGCATTTAAAAAGTCAATTAATTTTTGCGATACGATTGATTCTAGTTTTTTTTTCATAAATAAAATAGCAGTTATACGTTTCTTTATGTTTCTTTAACACTTAATGCTAACTTTGCAACATGTTTTTTTATACATTTCCAATATCTATCGTATTTTCAGACACGTAGAATTTTACCAGCAGATGATACCAGTACTATTATATTCCCTGTATCCATGAAATCATTTAATCAATTATTTATCCACGAGACTTGAGCATCAATAAATAATTAGATTTTTCACTTCTAATGTGTTTACTGTCAATTCTTTTTGTGAAGGCATTGTATTTTAAAAATAAAACACAACATATTTTGCACTACTTCAAAAAAATTCCATTTGAGACACCTCCATTAGGCCACATTCAGAACGGACGTAATAAAATAGGGACTGTCATATTTATAATAAATATATCGTATTCAAACACATCAAAACTCTTTATTCCAAAAATTGTTAGAAGCTATAACTTATATATTCAATGAAACAGTACGTCTGCGAGTTGGCTTCCGAGTGAAAACAAAATAATCCTATTTTGTATCTCAATTTCTTAAAATTAACTGCAGTTTTGCATGATTGGATAAATGAAAGATTTTAAAAATTGCACCACTTTCACTGGTATTTCAATACTTTTGATTTGATGCCGATCAAACGTGGATACATCTTTCGAATGAAAATTGAACAGACCTTAAATACGTTGCGAACAAAAAAATGTCGTAATAAGTCGATTGACCATTCTAACTAACTCGTACATATACTTTATTTACAACTTGAAGATATCACCGCTTTTCATCATCCAGGGAGTAAATAGCTTACCGTAAAGCCTCACTTTCTACGGTCCAAGGATTCAATTACCATTTGTGGATCCTGTGTTATGATATTCTTCACATTGACTATCCGCATTACCGATTAAACCAGCAATCTAAAAAGCCATAAAAACGTGAATCAGCTAAATGTCTTGACTTATTATAGAGAAACATATCTGCCCAGTGCGATAAAACAAATTCACTTCAGTTTTATCTTTTTCCACTTAACATGGTACCTTATAATTAATTTCATGCTTAGATTATATAAAATATCAAGTGCAAGAATGGCAAATAGGATTTGATCGACGTGCGTGGGAATTTTAGACATCACAAACATTCATGTGTATGAATAGAAATCCATAAATCGATTGAAAAATCAATTTATGAAACTGTCCTTGGCCGATGGACCACGGAGTCGACTCTCGGTTGATACTTCTCCAAAATCGAGTGTGGCACACTGGTAGCTTGACGTAATATCAAGATGATTTCGCATTGGTTTTATATTTCTCACCGCTATAAACGTTATCTAATTAAAAAAATACCACTTGCCACGTACTTGCTGGCTGTCTTACTTCCACCACATAATATATAAGAGTTAAGTAAAAGAGATTTTATTTTAGATAAAATAATTTCTCTATGTGATGATGTTTCGACTAAATTCTGCGAAATTTTTAAACATGAAACATATCCTAGTGGCGCAGTTGCATGGGTGAAGAATAGTCATCCATCGTTAGATCTACATCACGCTTTGATTGAAACCTGAAAAACAAGACCGGGTACGGATTACTACCACTGCCAGCCTGTCAGCCGAACCGACTCCATATAACTAGTCCGTAAACTACGTGACCGATGTCACTCTGTCCCCTGGTCATACTTAACGACATTTGCGACATCTCGCTCCATAATGTCGCTAACCTGTATTTATAAAGTTGCGCGCCAAGTTCAATATCCGATATATTCGCAAGGGATTTGACGAGTCTTTATCATTGAATTATGAAGTCGTCTTCTGTGGTCTGCTATTATGAACTCCCGGAAAACTTGATGATATATAAGGTAAACATAACAGAGTTTTAAATGCCACAAAACTTTTGTTATTTGGTTGATAGGTATTTCGGCTTGAAACCATCGTAAGAAATATGTTTAAACTTATTTTAATTCAACTGGTTCAAAAGAGAGAGAGCCAATATAACATAATTATCACTTATTCCAACATCATAACTTTTATTTCAAATAACGTATTTAATGTTTTAATTGCGCTTTGAGTTTTTTAGGAAAAAGAACATTAAGGATATTATTCATTATTACTCCTAATGGAGGTATCTCCATTAGGAGTCCATCTGCATCAAAATCTCCCAACAGAAGTTGAGATACATCCTTTTTACGAAAACTCCTTGTTGCTCAGATGCTCAACATCTTTTTTTCGAAGAGAGTAGGGATAAAAGATACGGCTAGAACAGGACTAGTGGTTGGTTAATCGCTTTCGCCACGCCCTGTTTTTAGGATCGGATGGGTGGGAGACTAATATTTGTCGCATTGGCAATTAGCTGCCCTTGCAAAAAATATTTTATTCAATTTAATTAAAAAATAAATATTCCTATATCTTCATTCTATTAGGTTTCCGTCTATATTCTTACGCTTTTACTAAAAAGCACAATATGTAATATGATAAATTGTGAATTTCCGGGTAGGTTAGGTCTAATATTAGCATGTTAAAGTGCTTTCAAGCCTCAAAATCTTTCACCAGGTTCGCTAGTACGAAATACACCACATTTCCAATTTTAAAAACTATTTTTTTGTCACAATGATTTAAGTCAATAAGTTATTTGATCTAATATCGATTATCACTAGTTATGTCAGTACACATGTAGAACAATTAAATTAATTGATTTATATTTATTCGATTGTGAGATAGATGCTTTATCTGCACATCGAACTTGAATTTGATACTTCACGGCTTCATCTGAGCAATTGATCTCATTATTAAGCGTACATAATCAATCATTGATATCATTTAAAATTGTTAAAAAAACAGCTTCTGTGCAGGTGTATCTATTAAACCTGAATTACCTAGCTGCAGGTTCTTAAGAAACGTCCAAATAGACGGAATATGACGGATGCGAGATTTTGACATCCTGATATTTAATGACAATTTTAACGGTGAGTGGTGACCATCACTTAGGGATTCCAATTAAATATACGATTGTATAGTATTAGCAGCGAAATCTTAGTACATTATATTAAATGTTGAATGAGAGTAAGTATTTCTTCACCGAAAAAGCTTTCTCGCTGTGTTTACAGGTCATGATCATGTTAAAATAAAATAGTGGAAAAACATCTACAAGTTTTGTTTTATTTTTATCAATATATCTGTAATCTAGTGGTAAAATGTGGTTTATCCTAACCCTATCTAACAATCAGGTGGCTCTAGGCTCAAATCCCGGCATCGTCAATATCATATGTATGTATTTTTCAATTTTAATTAAGGATTTTGGATATGGGTTTTTGTGATGTCTCTACCAAACGAGTTGATCTCATGTTATTTTTAAAAAATCGAAATATCTGGCGCCTTGGCTGTTATCTGTAATTGCCAGATATTTTTTTCTACATCGTAAAAAAAACATCTTGTATTGAAATATAATTTAAGAGTATAAGTATTATATCGACTGTGCTGCATTCGCCAATTGATGTAACCCTAACGATTCAAATTGTTTAAGAAAGAGTAAAAACTGTTTTTATCGAAAACATTATATATGGTGAGTTGCGTTATTGATTTTTGAAATGCACTCCTGTAAATTCTCAATTTTGCAGATACGGGATTATACGTAGGGAGTGTCTATATAGTAGTGGCTTACATCAGTCAGAGTTTTTAAACCTAAAGCCAATGTAAAATGATGTGTTCGTCCAAAAAATTGTCAATTTATTTTTCTTATTTACAT
The DNA here is from genome assembly GCA_022494535.1 of Himalopsyche phryganea. Classification (NCBI taxonomy): domain Eukaryota; kingdom Metazoa; phylum Arthropoda; class Insecta; order Trichoptera; family Rhyacophilidae; genus Himalopsyche; species Himalopsyche phryganea. The sequence goes on along the minus strand of JAGVSL010000125.1, from coordinate 445,646 downwards.
CATTTGGCCGAGACCTGCTTTATCGTCTTTAAAATGAGATTCAATGATTAAATCATTTTCGTATTTTTTGAGGGCTACATCAATTTGCCAAAACCCCATTCATATTAAAGAATCTCTAACTAAACAATTCACGACGAAATTTTCGCACTACGTAATGTAATATGTCTGCAATTTTCGTTTCTTATTTGAAATTTGGGCCAAATAAAGTCGACATACTCTACTAATTTTGAAAACAGACATAGTTTATTTATGACGACCGATTCGAGTTTGCAATTTTTTCAGGTGATCACTCGAAATATTTTGTCAGTCTGTGCGGTTCGTCATTTTATCTAGTCTGGCTATAATAGTTGATTGGAGACGTGTCGAATGAGATCGGTCTTCAGAAGTAAGCTGTTGGTCATCGTTAGATTGTCAGTCGTCAGTTGCCGAATCCCGTTACGCGAAACGTCACATTCTGTTTCTTACTTTATTATTTTATTACGCCACTGAGATACTTTTGATCGAATTACGTGCGACATCTTTAGATCACTACGATATCCGTTCAAACGGCTCAATCTCACCCAGCTGCAAGGTATGGCACGGAGTTGTCATACATAAATACAATGGAAAAACAATCAGGAGAGATTTTTTCAACTAGCTCGCTGCTAATAATTAAACATTTCTACATAATCATGTGATTAAACTAGATATTTTTATTATTCGATCAACTAATATGATCATATTGAAGATTGTAATATATCTGCTCAATTATACATGTATGGTAAATATTCATAATAAACAGCAACAATAAAGATTATTAGTAAAACTAGTGAGTAAATAATTAAAGTCATCACACAACATTAAACTTAAATAAACTCAATGGCGGTACAAAAACTAAATAATTCAATGACGAATTAAATCGCTAAGGGAAAGAGAGGTAAATATTTAACGTGAACTAGTTATAGTTAAATCTCTCAACGTGTCTTATTCATAGAGGGTGCGGATAAAAATGATACTTAGTTATACGACAGGCGTATAGCATATAGAAAGCGTATCAGTGTAGTAAAATCTGCATAGTTTTACGGTATATCTGATCTGATAGATAATTGGGAAGAAATGTAACCAAAACACATAACATTTCTTTAAAACCATTTCGTAAGCACGTGCGCTCCTAATTGAATATCTTAATATGAGTTTTTACAAAATATGGTAGTTATTCAGTTTCTCAACCGTTTTTTGGAGTCAATTAAGCTTAAGATAAACGAGCTAGGAAATGAATAGTAGTCTGCTCGCGCTACGTCACGTTTTAAGGATTAGATAGGCGGGAGGGAGGGTATGTAAACATAACAGACATCCATGCCTTTTTAAAAAATACATAACTCTACTGAAAAATCGATAAATGGAGCTCTCTTTATTTAGAACAATATGGCAATTTCAATTCCTAAAATATCTTTACTATTAGATATTATTATGAAGGACTTTTTGGACAAAAAAAATAAACATTTTAAGTTGCCTCAATTGTAAAAAGAAACATGTCTGTCTTGTGCTGTGCTCTTATGGTATACGCATTATGCTTTTATTCATAAATTCAATACGGAACATTCGCACTGAAGTCGGGAAAATTTCCAGAAACGTAATTCTCGCGAAAAATGTTTTACATTTCAGGTCGCACAACCAAATGAATATGTATGTACCATAATACCGCAGAATTGTAGCCGCAAAAACTTCATTATTATGCGAAAGCTCTGAAATACTGCAAACAAAATATAATCAGCCAGAAGTTAAGAAAAAGCAGTTGGAAAGTTCGAATCATTAATAACGGTTTCCCGCCAAAGCTAAAGCTACACTGGTAAATTTAATATTCACGCAAAATTATTACATGTCTTTCAAATTTATTAATCGTTACGGCGAATGAAATAATAGTTAAAATTAACATAAGTGGTGTAATGTAGCACATTACAAATTATATATATATTTATGGAATTGTTTGGATTATGTATTCCAAGTAAAATTTAATAATTGGAAGTCCACGCAATGGCAATTTTGTGTTAATTGCGGCGGCGCGATTTAACCAATCAAGTCGTGCCGTGGTGGACAAGAAAGAACCAATAAGGTCATTTCAAATCGAAGAATAATTAAGCCAGAATAGAAGCGACGAAATTATAAGATACTTCAGGTCTGGCGTTCAACCGCAGAGGTGGTCCTCAAAGGGCTACCCAAACGAGCAGCGCATTGATGGAAGTCATCCGATCCTGATGGAGCAACAACATCTCTATCAGTATCATATTTATATTTCTTTTGTTATTTTTATTGTATTAACTTAAGCTATGGTCATTCCATATGTTGTGCATATTGCAACATTTAAATGTAAAATCTTATTTTTTGTTAAACACGAGGTAACTCTAACTTTTTGTATTAATTTGTGATAATTCATTGTTGTATATTAAAATTTAATTTATCACAATTCTTAGCATTTTATTTATTAAAAATTAATTTTCGTCTGAAAATCTGTTTTCAGACTGGCGCCCATGCATTTATATTTATTTATAGTTTTCTAAATACCCGTGTTTCTTTAACCTTTTTACTTAGGGCACTTTTTGTCATATCACTTTTATAATATCTCTGTTAATTGCAGAAGGGTTCTTACATCCCACGCCACGAGATTATTGTTGTAAAATCTTGCCTTCCGACGAGCTAGTTTCTTTTAAATTAACGATGATAGCATATAGTGCGAAGTGGAGGTAAACCATTTTGCTTCCACTGTACTGTTTTGCTGCACCTTAATTCTAAATTTAACGTAAAATCGTTTCGATCTAAATGCGCGCGTTTTCACATCCCTTTTTTTATTTAAGGGCATTTAATATCTCCGTCTATTTCTAATATGACAGTGGGTGTGGTATTTAGTAGGGCATCCAATCCCGCGATTTCTGGATTCACAGTTTTTTCATCACGGGATTGTTCGTAAAGCGTAATTTCATAAATTGTGTATTTAAAGTTAAATCTGTGTCTATCAATGCTTCAATTGGAATAAATATATATGATTTTGTATTTGTTTGGCCATGGTAATGAATTTTTTATTTACCGAAAAGTTTTCATTTATACATGAAATTGATTTTTTTACTAAAATGAAATATCAATAATATATATTGTTGTCACAATTGTCTGTTCTTGTCTACGGAAATTACGAAATATGAAAAGGAGGGAGTCCACAATATATATTTGTGTATTAGTTTTGTAAAAAAGTGTGTACATAAACCAACCGAGGTTAATCAGGAAGTTAATCAGGAAGTATTTAATTCCAAATATGAAGATTTTTTTAAAGCGAATATCGGGATTGTCTCAATATCAACCCGGGATTTACTAATTGGCTCTAATCCCGGGATTGGAAGCCCTAGTATTTGGAAACACAACCGCGATATAGTGAGCTTGGTTGGAATTGTTCAAAATAGTCATTTTTTTATACAAAACTTGCCACTGTGTATATATAGAAATTTTAAATTCTTGTCATTCTTGTTAACCTCAGAAGATTCTCTGGTGGAATAAAGTATTCACTTTTAAGGTGTTAATTTAAAAAAAAATGGAATAAAATATCTCAGTTTTTATACTTCGACGTGCGTTAATATTTTTGTTTTCTTCTGTACACCGAAATGTGTACTGTTTTAAATATAAAAAACAAATTTAGTGTAATACACAGCAAAATGTCAAATGCGAAACATATTATGAATCCAACGAGAAAAACAAAGTCACTCGAGATCAACGCAAGAAAAAATACATCCTAAACTCACATATCTTAGAATCTAAAACCTAGATCTTAAATGTTAATTGAAGAAACGGAAACACAATATGATATTTTCGATCGATTTAACTGTAACTTTGTGGAAATGAATGTTTTAAAAAATAATAAACAATTCGTTTGTACTACATGCGTTTGTGCACATGTTTATAATGATCAGGACCGGTTTCGCTCATCACCAGCATTATCAACTGATAGTGCTCAGTACAGTATAAGGGCAGTGTGTTTCTATATCGACTGTGGAAAGGAAAAAGGACACACAAAATATTGCATATAGTCCACAAAAAACGTGTCTTAAATTATATAAATTGTAATTATCGAAAAAAAAATATTTTGAAAAGACGGAGGGATACGTAAATTGCCATTATATAGTCGATATATATTACACATGTATTAAATATATTGTATTAACACTTTTTGTGTGAGTTATACACAATATTTTTTGTGTGGGTTACGTCCTCTTCCCTTTCCACAGTCGATATGTTTATGCGTGCGGTTCTTATGTGTGGAGTTATCAGTAGTTAGTCCAGGGCTTGAATCAAAATAAATAATAACGACATGAAGCTACGAGTCATGTTGTTAGCTGTTGTTTGTCATGAAAGTATGAAAAAACTGGATTCAATTTTCTTTCGCTTTAGGTTATTAAAATCCATTAAAATTTCCCATACCACCTTTTTCTTCTCTTTTATGATTGATGACGACGCTTAGAAAAGTGTCGACACGACATTACTCAGACCAAAACAACCCCCCTTGAATGCTGCCCACGCGACTCGCCGTTTATGAAAAGGACGTCTCACTCACTTCATTGTAAACAATTCTCAAAAGTGTTATTTAGCACCAAAGTCTTGGAAATCATAATTACTGCCTTACTATAGAATATATATTATTCAGCTGTAAAACTTATAGAATAGCTCCAGAGCTAAAAAATAAACATTGCATTTTAGTTTTTTTTTTTAATCGGTCACGCTCATTATCATTAAAAAAATCAAATTATTCGATGAACTGTTACGTACACATATTTTATAATTACCATCCATAGATTTACTCGGCGTAGCTACGGGCTACTGGGAAGAAGCGATAAGACTGGCGGGGAATAGAAAATCTTGGAGGCAACATGTGGTGGCCATTTGCTCCAAGTAGGGAGTGGATATGATTTTAAAAAAATCGTATAGGTATTTCATGTTCTCTCACATATTTTTTAATCATTTCCCGCTCATTTTCCATCAGTTGATTAGTCATGCTGTAATATATAACTTGGGCCTAATGCCAGAAGTGCTTATATCAGATTTTGACCGTTTTGACACAAGTATCAGAAATTACTCATTATTTTAATGATAGAAATCCCTATGTCAGCAGATTTAAAATGAACGAAATAAGTGAAAATCTGTAGTGTATGTCAAAATAATGTATCGGCATATTTTATACCAAAAAGTGCCTACGTTGACATTAGCAATTCAGATGTTGAGATTTACTAGTACACAAAGTGTATATCTTCTTAGTGATGAGAAAGATAATGATATATAATATATTGTTATTGAGAAATACACAATCGCCTCCACTGAACAATAAATTGATAAATATGACACTAGTGGAATTAGGCCCCAGATAATATCTGAACGTCTATTTTTATAAAAGCTTGAACCCGAAGAAGTTTTACATACAAATATTTACTGTCAAATCACCCGACATTATAATAGAGTTCGCTCGCTTGAATATTTTTCACCCGATTAAATAAATCCGCCGGCCCCTGCTTAATCCCAATATTGGATTCTTACCTGTCGTTCAATTTAAGCCGTAAGCCTATATCACCGGCGAATGCATATTTTTAGAATATCTTGTTAACGCTAAGTGGTTTCGCCTTGCCACTTCGGTATTTAAAATAAAAGTGTTTTCTTGGCCGGCGAAATTTTCCGCTACATTGGTTACACCTTCGCAAATTTATTCATTATTTCATTCCTTTCTTTCGCCTAATTGGTAAGGGATATTGATTCAGCACGATAAAGAGTTAATCAAGGTATTTTGATATTAATATACCCAGGTATATTAATGCCGTACAAGTGTCCACTGCATTGATGAGATAATAAAGCTTATAAAAATTTTACTTCGTAAACCTTCCACCATGTATTTGCGAACACTAGGGAAGAACGAGTAAAGATGTTTTTAAATAAATATAATGTCTTCCCACTATTGATGTTATTTTAGTCAAATAAATCTCCCTCTTTATTAAACATCTGATAAAATCACTCAAATTGATCGTTTAATGAATCAAAAAGTTTCTTTATCAATTTTGCCTGACGATGCTTTGTAAGTGGGCGGAACACGTGCCACTATTAATATCACCGATATTCTCGAAAATAGTCTCACTTCGGTTAGAGATTATGAGTATTATAAGTAATGACTAAGAAAAAATATTATTTCACTCATAAAAATGGCGCATTATTTCCATAATATGAAAGTGCTTCAACATCGTATTGCAATCCATGTTTTGTTTTGGAAACGGTTAAAAAATACAAAGAAAGTTTGGTATAGTAGATAGAAAAAATCCGGCAATCGAGAGTCTTTCCTCAATGGCAATGCGCCCAGTTGAATTTGGTAGAAAAGGGTGAAAGTTCCAGCGTCTTGCGTAATTCAGTGAAGAGATATTTGTGGTGATTATTTTATTAAGGCGTCGGCGTCCGTGGTAGTGGTAGCGTGGTTGGCTATGGTTACAGAGTGTTTTGTGATGTCTAAAACTCCTCCCTCCTACCCATCCGATCCTCCCGGGGCGTAGCGAGAGCGATTAGCTTACCCCTATCCTTCTATCCCAACTCTCTTCGAAAAAAAGAGAGGTTGAAAAACTGAGTAACAAGCAGTTCTCATAGAAAATTTTTGTTTAGATACCTCCATTAGGAGACCATATGCTCCACATTGGGAGCGGACATGGAAAATAAAAATTATAAAGATAGAGCAAAGGAACTTAGTCTTCGCCTGTATTGTAAAAAGTAGTTTGTGGTATTGATTTCACTGCATCAATATACTGCCAACAGCAAGATTGTAATTAATGCTGTCGATATTAATTAAAATATGTGCATGAATTCATTTTTGTTTTGTCTATCACTTTCGAGTGTCTTTATCTGCGTGATGAAAACGACTAATTTGTTTTTTCTCTCTTTTGTTTCAGGTCTGTTGTGCTCATTGCTGGCGAAAATAAAACATTTAAATCGAATTATCTCTCTCTCTCTTCATAAGAATCAATCAAAGATCATCGCTTCGAAATTTAAAAATAGCCTCGAACTGAATAGTTTAATTGTTTTTAATCCGTTAATAATAAATGAACTGTAACGCAAGAAAAACGTTAATTTTATGATGCCCGCTTTAATCGATCGGCTCGAATTTTTTTAAAATAAAAGAAAACATTCTATTTTTAAATTTCTTTGGGCGTATGATAATGAATGCATGTTGACTATGACTGTCAAAATTTTTAATTGCTAGAGATACTTTGAAATATTATGATATCTGATATTTTTTACATGTCATGTTAAACTATACAATTTATTTATCTTCTAAATCCTTAAGAATTTTTGCTCGTAAATCAACATGTAAGCTTATTATAATTATCTAACAATAATTTAAGTTATCGTTTGATGCTGCGGGATGCAAATTGAATATCAATTTTGAATCTGTGTATTCGAATGTCTGAAGATGTCGCAAGGCGAAACACGGGTCGTTAGTGACAAATCGTATGGAAATGTTCAAAATTTGAACGATTTAAATTTATTCATTCTTACTGCAGTCTTTAAAAATATAAATAAACATAAAGGGAGATTTTACCAGTCATTCAGATATTCTGTTTTTAGTATGTTTTATATTGTTTACTGTTAATCCTTGATGGAAATATAGTTTAAAGATTCGTATTCGCGGAAAAATGTCCAGCAACATGACCCGAACCATAGAATATATTATTGAAAATAATAAATCTAACCTTGAGATATTTGCGACAGCTGACGTGAGCCTTGGTGTGTACAAGCAAAGTGTTTCGTGGAATTGTTCCCGCAACATCGACTTAGATGCCCCGCGTTATGTCCCTCGGCATGTCGCTCATTTTCGCTAGTGCACTGTTTCTAAATCTTTTTACATCCGCGGACCATCAACATTCGAATAAAATAATCAATATTTATATAATTGATTTTTCATTCTAAACAATTAATTTTGCATCAACGTATGCTGATATAACAATATTTAAGTATATTAAAATAGATAGTGACAAATTTTTCTGGCCCACTCAAAAATCCTCGCGGACCACCAGTTAAGAAACTATTCCCTAGTGCAGTGGTACCGAACCTTTTTGAGCCAATTTTTTTTTTAATATAATAATATGTCGCGTGCCACATGCCATGGAAATAAAAAATGCATCGGATGTTTGTGAAACTTCAGATTTTTAATGTAAACAAAGCATAAATATATCGAAAAAATTAATTAAGCACTTATTAATAGCAAAATAAAAGAAATAAATAGAATAAGAGACTAAAATTTAAAAAAAATGTAGAAGCCGCAAAATTTCATTATTAGTGAGTTGTTGGGTGCTAGATGCCAAATGTTTTATATTGGTATCATAGCTGGTAGCTTTTAATAGAATACAACAAGTACTAATTTCGTCTGTTAGTCTACATCTTATGTCTGATTTATTCATTGAAGAAAATAATGATTCGCAGGAATAAGTCGATGAAATAATTGTTAAAATGACCATTGCTGTTTTTTTAAGACAAGAAAAATTTTCCGCGATGGATTGCCAAGTTGTTAGTACTTAATTTTTGGCATTCCTCTGGACTGGTCCAACGAATCGATCTCGCTCAATTTCTTCCAAATTAATTCTTAAATTTTTGTGTCCATATCGAACTCGACTGAAAAAATACCTATTCCATTTCAAAATCATCTAATTCCATGAATTTATACATTGTCAAGTATAACTGTTGATACGTATATGTGTCTGTATGGGTAATAAATTGTGTAATTTCTTCAAGTTGTCAAAACTAAATAAACCTCATCGAAAATAAACGAATGAAGAAAATGCACATGGCTATGTTGTCATTGTTTTTGAATATTGTATTTATCTATTTATAAAACTTTTTTAAATCACTTTTATTTTTTTCTCTTCACAATAAAACATTCGCGTGCTTGCAAAATCCTCTGCCACATGTGGCACTCGTGCCATAGGTTCACCATCTCTGCTCTAGTGTATCAGTGCCTTAAAGGTGTTGTGAAAAGATCATGTAACAAATCGGTGAATGAATGTCATTTTTTGCAAAATCTACTGCAAAAAGACGATTTTTTTGTCGACTTAATTTTGATTGATCAAAATAATCATACATACATAATGTTAAAATATTGTATCACTGTGTGTTTCCAGCTTTCTCAGGATCATAAAGCAGTTGATAACGCCACTATGTTCACACAACGGAGAAGATAAATTATACAAGAGGCCAAAAATAAATTGATGTTGATACTCTTGCTTATCTTACTACTTATTATCAGAATAAAGAAATTAAAAATATTTATGTATAGTTAAAAGCATTTGAAATCATTTGATAAAATTATAATGACATCATTTTGTCAGATAAAAATAGACTGCGGATAAAAAAACTTCACGCATTACATTTTGCGGTTTTATTATTATTATTTATATTATCAAAACACTTATCCGCATAATTATTATAGTAAGGACGCTAAAGTGTATTGGTTGTCGCGGAATGCATTGTTTTTTCTAATGCAAACAACTGTTTATAAATATTGTAGAAGAATGATTATTTTGCTTTTTCCAACTCTGCCGAAAAAGATTTGTTTTGTAGGCAGTTTAAAAATCGAACGTTGATTTATTGTCGATTTAGTAAATAATGTTAACTATCTTCAGAATCTTCCAAATTCAAATTGATAACTTAAAAAATAAGATCTGTAACATTTTTTTAATCATGCCCGCTCCCAATGTGAAAAATATTCCCTTCTAATGACATAATCTCTACAGAAGTTTTTTTACGAGAACTCATTTTAACTCGGTTGCTCAACCTCTGTTTTGAAAAGATTGGGGATAGAACAATAGGGCTAGAACATGACTAGTGATAGCTAGTCGCTCTCACTACGCCCCGTTTTTAGGATTGGATGGGTGGGAGGAAATTTTAGATATCACGAACATTCACGCCTACATTCAGAAATCCATAAATCAATTTATGAAACTGTCCGTTCTGGGATTCGAACCCGTGGTCCAGTAGTCAATGTCGTTGGTTTTGGTTTACGGATTTCACGGGTTCGTGGCAATCATTATATACTGTATAATTATAGAAATGAAAACTTTTTAATTTAAATAGTATGGCACTAAAATAAATTGTGATCGATTGAATTGTGTAGGTTATGAATTATATCGAAGGAGTTTTGGCCAATTGATGTAACTCTCAAAATTGAAACGGTCCAGGAGGGAGTAAAACCATTTTTATCGAAAACATTATATGGTGAGTTACGTTATGAATCTTTTAAATTGCACTCGTTTCTTACATTCACAAATTCTCATGTTTGCAGATACTGGGTTATACGTAGGGATTATTGATATAATAGCGGCATACATCAAGTGGCCGGGTCAGAATTTTTAAACCTAAAACCAATGTAAAATGATGTTTCCCTTCCAAAAAGTGTTAAATTTATTTTTATTCTTCTATTTTATAACATTTGGCCGAGACCTGCTCTGTCGTCTTTAAAATAAAATCCAATAATTAACTCATTTTCTGTGAGTCTCCTTGTATAAGAGTAAAAATATGATAATAAATGTTTAATTTATCATACAAAAAATATATTTAAGAGGGTAGCTAGCTACTACTTTTGAAATGAAAAGGTTGATCGAAAAACTAAACAAGCTTACCACTCCTGGACTTCAGTATGTGTACCAATATAATAATTAATATGGATAAAAATAATCGTTAAAAAACGTATACATAAATAGTAGATAGGTGTCTAAGTATGTTCCCGTAAAAGATGGCATCTGATATTTAGCTGCAAAAAGTCAACAGAGGAAAACGTTCACAGGATTGTCAAATAAAATTTTGGCATCGTATTTCGCCCTCATATTATTTGTGTATGTAATTTTTTTTCGTAATGTTTCACACTCTATTTCGTTTCAATTGGTGCCCGAAATTGTCAAACATCGCATTGCCGTTGCCATTTTTCAATCTAAATAAAATTTAAATAAAGGTTGATAAGATAATGACTTATATCAAAGAAATAAGGCCGTCTGGTTCGTCGTGCACTGGTCAACGTGGTTGGATTCGGTTTCGGATCTCACGGGTTCGAGTCGCATTTCGGACTGTTACATAAATTGTTTTTTCAATTGATTTCTATTCGAAGGCATCGATGTTTGTGATGCCTAAACTTCCCTCCCACCCATCGAATCCTAAAAACGGAGCGAAAGCGAAAGCGAGAGCGATTAGCTAGCGCCTATTCCTATATATTATATACTTCTATCACTACTCTCTTCGAAAAATAGAGAGTTTGCGCAACTGAGTAACAAGCAAAATATGACCTCCAGTAGGAGGTCATATTTTACACATTGGGAGCGGACATCAACAAAAAACGGAGCATTTCATTTCATCCAACCTCGGCTTTTGTGATCTAGTCAAATCGGTCTGGATCCAAGTCTGTGGGTGTTTGTGGTTTATTTTCTTCTCGAGTTGATCTCGAGTGAAATTCTCATCCAGTTTATCACATATGATTTTAAAAATCTCTGGCGCTTTGGCTTTTATTAGCTGTAAAGTAAATACTACAATAATAGTAAAAAACGCAGCGTAGCGAGAGCTATTAGCTAAACACTATTCCTGTGCTAGGCCTATTATCCTTCTATCCCTAACCTCTTTGAAAAAAATAGGTTGACCAACTGAGCAACAAGCAGTTCTCGTAGAAAAACTCCTTTTGAAATACCTCCATTAGTAAGCCATATGCTCCACTTTGGGAGCGGACATGATAAAAAGTCGATAGAGTTTTTTCAAATCCACAATTAATAAAAAAAAAAACCTGGATTCTAGATAATAATCTGTATCTACTGTTGCCAGGCAGTTTTAAGAGTAGAGGGTGGATGGACTCCACATGCGATTCAATATATTTTCATTTTTTGGTATCTGCATCGCAACTAATTAATTTTGGGGAACGCAATGATAATAATTATAAAGTAAATTGAATCGGATGCAATTACGCCTCTGCGGAATCATCTTGATATTATTTTACTTCCATTTATACAGAGATCTTAAATTATTATCATCTTTAAAACGGAACGAAATATTCTCAAGTCATGCCACAATGATTTTCCTCTTGCTGTACGCATTGGCGTGCTCTACAGAGGGATATTAAATTATCAAATTCTAGGCCAAACGGAAGCTTAACCTTTATCCGCCCAACCGTTTTTTGCGAAATTATTGCATGAACCTAAGCTGTCATTAAAATAACTGTATCTTTAAAACTTGTCAACTTATTTGGGTAAAGTATAAAGCATTACTAAAAAAATGATTGTTTAAATTTTATAAAAGCTTTATTCACTATTTTTCGCAATTTATATAATTTAAATTAAAGTTAATGAATTAAAACTATAAAAATTACACCAAAATTAAATTAAAAAAATGTAAAATTACTAAAAAAATAGCGAATCAAACTATAAAATTACAATTACCACTGGGCGGATAAAGGTTATAACTCGAATACCGCAAAATGTAATGGTAAAACGAAAAATGAATGAATGATAAGAACAATCACTATTTTGATTTGTTTAATGACCAAGTACAAGGAATTTCTACATATTGTAAGAATGCCCGATAAAAATTGCATGCATGAACTAATTTCACAGAAAATCAACAGATTAAACTGAATAGTCTTAATGATGGAAAGTCACTGTGTTTATAAAAATTAAACTCTATTTGTATTAGTTATTACACACTCGCTGAACGAAACCGATCCAGACTGTTTTATGGAATTGTGAATATTTTTTTTAAATATTCACTCCGTCAAGAATTGACTGTTTAATCCGTGTATGTAAGCTACCGTTGCGAAATAAATTATAAATGGAATTTTAAATCGTTCATACAATATTTATAGTATCATCGAAATGTTTTTATACAGTGGGTATAAAGGTCATGTCTGAGTCATTATTTTTCAGAAAGCGTTAACGCGAAAATCGATTGCTTGTTCTTCATTAGTCGTAACTTGAGCATAATCATAAATATATTATATAAACATTTTTCATACAAATGTTTTCTATTGATCTTGTTTAATTCTCTGAAAGGAAATTGTTGCACGTCTATGCTAGGTTGGCAGGTAAACGGCCTTTGGAATCGAAATTGCCTCAAAATTCAAGTCCGGTGAAGCGGGCCATTAAAGAATTTCATAGTCCTAACTGTTTTTTTGATTGAATTCAACGATTTTTAGAGTTTATCTAGTCTACATTGTGCTATCTCGCCGAATGAGATATCTAGAATCACGAGCCATCTCTTACAGAAAACATTGCGACCATTTTCAAAAATGGAATCCATACTGAAATAAATGATCTTTGGTGTAAAACATTTAAAATGAAATTTCATTTCTCTATTAAACATTAAATCAAAGACGTAGGTAAATAATCAAAAATTACATTTAAAACGCGTTTAAATGCTTCTAAAATGCGCTGTGTAAAAAATAAATATTTTAATTTATAATATCAATGCAATATAAGAATTATCACTTCTGATTTTTACTTAAACGATATCAAATTTGGATTATTGAGATTTTGTACACTTCCATGTATTTTGTCACTAACGGCCCGGGTTTCGCCTTTCGGCATCTTCAGACATTCGAGCACACGAATGGACTCGAACTGACAGTAAACAGTGTCTAACGTTTATATTGAAGATACAAATACGACAAATATTATTTACGAGGTAAGATATTATACGTCTGAGAGCCACACTGATACCTGAGATAACATTTCGAGAATTTCCTTAATCCTTATTTTCTAAACAACCCATTAGCAGAGTGGCGATTTGCCGCTTTCCAACTTCTTTTAGAAATACCAGTGATTTTACAATTATAATAGCATTGTGGGTTTCGACGGGATGCAATTCGACGAAAGGGTAAATATATACAATCATTCCACGTTTAGTGACATCTGTTAGGTGTTTCAACGTATAGGATATAATAACGGAGAATTAGGAAGGTTCAGCTGCTCATTCAGGCATTGGCAAGGAATTTGACTGGGCTCTATTGATTTCCAAAATTTCTTGATAGGAAATCAATAGAGCCCAGTTAAATTCTTTGCCAATTCTGAATGAGCAGCTGAACCTTACTAATTCTCCGTTACCTATACGTTGAAACACCTAACAGATTTCACTAACCGTGGAATGATTGTATATATTTACCCTTTCGTCGAATTGCATCCCGTCGAAACCCACAATGCTATTATAATTGTAAAATCACAGGTAATTCCATAGGAAGTTGGAAAGCGGCAATTCGCCACTCTGTAAATGTGGTGTTTTCAAAATAAGGATTAAGGCAATTCTCGAAATTTTAACTCAGGTATCAGTGTGGCTCTCAGACGTATAATATCTTACCTCGTAAGTAATATTTGTCGTATTTGTATCTTCTATATAAACATTAGACACTGTTTACTGTCTGTCAGTTCGAGTCCATTCGTGTGCTCGAATGCCTGAAGATGCCGAAAGGCGACACCCGGGTCGTTAGTGACAAAATACATGGAAGTGTACAAAATCTCAATACTCCAAATTTGATATTGAAGTTCCATCAAGCACCCTCAGTCGGTGTCTTAAATTAAACGAAATCATTAATTTCTAATTTTCGCTCCGTGGTTTACACAACGTGAAATTAAAATATACTTACTAACATATTATTTGTTCCGTAGGAGTTAGATAGATACTGATATGTTCCTATCAAAGAACTTTGGTTTAATTTTTTCCAATGGGGTGATCTTAGGAATTGATTAAGAAAAAAATATATTGCTAATAATATAACAGCTACCTCTTAATGTGAAAGGATTTGAAATAAGTGAATATTTACTATTAGTGGTGCGTACTATTTAAAAATATATAGTGTTAAAAATGTGATTGTGTTGTGTCAAAGAATTCAGTGGGTGCTTCGCGATCGCACAATTGATTTATTCAGTTCCGTATCGAGCTGTCAAACGAAATCGAGAGTAACCTCCATATTGAACATCTGTTCTGCCAATTTCAAAATAAAAACAAATCGTTGCTTCATTGTTTCGATGTGCCCACCGACATCTATTATCGATGGCTTCAAACAGAGGAGCAGACGTCGCCGATCGCTCTGTCGCGTGTGATTCTCTATAGCGGTGTCTCGCTCTAATCGGGCGCGTGGCCTACCATGGAAGTCGGTTTCATACCGGCCAGTAGTAATAATAATTCGTCATCAAATATAGCACCGCAACATACCCTATCGGCGCCACCTGGAAGTAAAATTATCCGTCCGCCTGGTTTGAAACGAGGAAAAGTTGAGGAGGCCATCTCTGATCGGGTGAGTGAAACTTTCTATAAAATTTCTTTATTGTTAAATTATTGTTGCAAAAAGAATATTTTATCAACTGCTGCGCAATACATAATATATTATTATGTTGTTATGTGTTTTGTATAATCTTTTCTTGTGTTTCATAAGTATACAAATAGTCAATATTTTATAAATTATTCATATAATTATAATAACGTCACGGATGGAAAGATAAGGTCGAGTTCAAAGGCATTATATTTATATTATTTTCAATAGTTTTAAGGTTCCTAATCGAATTTTCTATCGATCTAATTTGTCTATAACCAAAAATGTAGCAAAAGATCTGTTCGTATCTATGGTACATACAAAATGGAATGTTTTGACGATAAACGATGACAAACGTATAGAACTATTCATGGTTAAAAATTAATTACCCGGCTATTTATTACTAAAAAGTTTTTTTGTCCAATATTTAAATCGGTAAACTTTTGTGAGTACAGGTCATGAAATTTTGATGTGTTTTTTGCAGTGCATATATTTTTTGCAAACCGTTCAATTTGTGTAGGCTTACAAGTAATAATTGTTCACATATTATGTCATCAAAATATAAGACAAAGTTGACAAGCGTTCATAAAAGCACTCCTTTTTAAACATGGTCTTGACAGAGTACAAGTTTTTTTCGTTCTCCTTATGGTTATGTAAATATTGTGAAAAGGTCTATTCATAAAATCGATGAAATGATTGATACTCTTTTTTCGAGATCATTGTGATAAGTCAAATTTGCAAACACAGTGGCCTTGATAATGAAACCGCGATGTTAATTGAATGTTGGCTGACTAATTAATATTTGAATTATTTAAATTTAGAACATTTCTATTTGACATAAATATTAATTATTCAAATTTTAAATCTAACTTACAACGACGATAAAATATTTCACAAAATTGTACACATTTTATTATAATATGACTTATAAAATAATATTAGAAGAATTCGATATTATAATCTAATATACATACAACGTGATAAAGGGTAGACAACATAAATTGATTCGGTAGACGTCAATTACAATAAGTTAACAATAACTCATGGAGGTATATTTGATAGCTATTTCGGGTTTACGCCATGGTCTGTAGAATCGAATCCTTGGAAGTTCTGACGATAGCGTTAAGCCGAAGTTGCTATCAAATATACGCTATAATTGTTGTGCAACTAAAAACTTAGCTATTTTAATCATATTATATTAAAACAGTCATGTTGGTATTTTCATCGTTTGACTTTTAGTAACAAAAATCCATATTTCAAGTAATATTTTAATAAAAAACAGAATTTTAATGAAAAAAACTTTATCGCAAAATACCAGTTTCGTGTAGCAAGCATTTTGAACTGGTGAATCAGTAATTCCATTCATGAACAAAAGGAACCAGTCATTATATTTTCATCTTGAAATATTTTACAATCGAATGGTATCCACATTGAAAAGTTTCATACCTCTGCCGCCAGAAAATTAATAGCGCTAGCATTAAATACTGCGGAATATTTTTCACAATTCCCTCCTTTGTAATTAGTTGCCGGTGTCTCTATTTGGCGATCGCCATTCCGTATTTGCCATGCTCGCTTTGATGTCTCTCAAACCCACGTGTTTTAAAACACTACGCACACCAGTGGGGTAATCAACACCCCTTCAAATTGTTTTTATAATATTCCGTTTACTCTCAAACTCATCTCCATCTAAAAATTGTGTGTTTCTGCAAAATATCAAAATTGAGAAATTCAAAATATAGTAAAAATGGGTCCGTGGTGTAGCGATTACCGTCGTTGGGTTCAATTACCGATCTCATGGCATCGAACCTCAGTATGGAATCTGTTATAGATTGATTTTTCAATTGATTGATGGATTTCTGTCCGAAGACATGAATGTTTGTGATGACTAAAATTCCCTCTCACCCATCCAATCCTGAAAACGGCGTAGCGAGAGCGTTTTTTGTCCTAGTTTTATCATTCTATCCCTAATCATTCGAAAAAGAGATGTTGTCCAACCGATCACAAAGCAGTTCTCAAACTTCAAACTTGTGCTGGGATACCTCCATTAGGAGACCATATAGTCCTCATTGGGAACAGACCTGGTAAAAGAAATTGTAAAAAATACCGACTATACAAATAAGCGATTACCAGTAATTAATTAGCAGTGTTTGGTAATTAGTACTATTATCGTCTGTCTATTATCCTCTCTCCGCGTCCAGTTGAAGGAAATATACCCACTCCACCCTTCATTTTTAATTTGAGAATTAAAATCATTGTTCACCATGGAATGACCTAATAACAAAATTTTTGTTAACATTAATTTTATATTACAAATGTTGCTGTATTTTCATCTCTTTCTAACAAGAATTGACTTTTCACATCTTAAAGTTGATAATTAATGTATTCAATTTGTTGTGCATGGTGTTGGCATCTCAAACGAGAGTTTTTCGTAATTTTATAATAAAAATATTCTCAGTTTTCAAATCAAGGTAACTTGCTGGGAACTTTTGTGTTGAGAGTATTGACAAATTCTTCTCCGAGTCGTACGATCTTATAAGTCGAGTATTATTAAGCATTTATTTATTTATTATTACCTATGCACGGTTAGTGTCGCCTTTTATAAATAAATTGAGAGCAATTTGGCGTGTGCTACCTTTGTCGAGAAGCGGTGCATAATTATTTTTTAATCCTGATTGTATAGCGTCGGCGCGTATTTAATATGTATCTGCAAACTTATTCGAAACTAGAAACCCGAAAAAAAATAAGCAAGTATGTCAATAATATATAAGCTGGAGAAGAGTTTAATAAAAGACTGGTGCCAATGTCCCGGCTAGGAAAAAACTTGAGAAACGAAGACAAGGAATGCGCTTCTTACCAGCTGAAGTTTACATAATATATATTTAAATAATATGTGACTTTTATGTTGTTAATGTTGAAGCTATTAAAAATACCTGAATCGTGTAAAATGCATGTGTTTGATAACGCATACTAGATTTGACAATCCACACTTTTAAACAAAGCTTGCATGATGAACTTGTAATCGTGCAAAATTTGTACGTTTTGATAGGCCCAATCCGGTTCATACTAAATGGCAAAATACAACAAGGTTTTAAATTACTTGAATGAATTTCAAGCGTAAGTATTCAAATACTCACCCTTGATAACAATTAATTATTCTATGAAAAGTAAGAAAACGTACGAAACTCTTCATGTGTTTTAATTGATAATCTCGACTGGTTGTGATATATATTTTTTTACTTATCGACTGATGGTGTTCGATGGAATTTCAGTATCAAATTTGACTTGTTCGAATTTTGTACATTTCCATACTTTCGTCGGTTCTTCCGTTGGAGATGGCGAAAGCCGAAACCCGGGTCATTGGTGACAAAACGTATTGAGATTTACAAAATTTGAGCAATTAAAATTTTTTCTGATATTCACAATAATGTTTCTATTGAATTGCGATGTATTTTGTTTTCTATAATCTAGAATTTAGTTTTTCATCTTAGAAATAAATATGAATAAAATTTTAAATAATAATGATTTTAATTAGGCAAAAATACCACAGTCTATTGCAAATTTATGAAAATCTTTAATCCGCTAATTGTAAACATAAATTTCCAATAATTAGTTGTGGACACCTATTTCGACGTTGTAACATTTTAATATGCAAATAATCAATTAATTATTGTGCATACGGTGGTCCTGGCAACACTAAACTTCTTCTGGCCGAAGCTTTATTATTGTTGTTATTTATTATTTACGTTTTTGGATTTAAGTACATTCAGAATAAGAGACACGCAGCTTCCTGTTTTACCAACTTGGTGATACGGCTTCCAAGTCGACATTTTTCTTATGCGCCAAATAACATACCTTCCTTCCAAGTACATAAGAATGAAAACTAGTTTATCGATATGGAATGGGTCGTCTGACCGCATGAATAGTAGAATATCGTTTTTACGGTATCGGAACTAAGCGAACGCATAATTTCAAGAAGCATAAATATTTATTATTCCTTCATGTGTGATAATTCGTATAATAGATATATCGGTGAGAGATTAACATATTATTTTTTATATGATTTTTCCTACTTCGGAATTTACGTCTGTGTTTCTTAATGGGATTGTAATTTAAAAAAAAATGAGTGACATTTTGAGGGCGCTGCTGAAGTTTGTTCCAACTGTGCTGATTTACGGTAGAAAATGATGGCACCCGATGGAAGACTCAGAAAAACCGTATACCGAGTTTCTTGAATAGATTTTTGCGTCGGATATTAAGGGTGAGGTGGTTTAATTTCGTGAGGAACATAAGAAGCAGCATCCTGTTACGTAGTGAATTCTGCTTGCCACTTCTTCCGACCGGTGGGATACCGGCGTCCTGGACGGCCGTCGGGTACTATCCATAGGATGTCATGGGAGGAAGCGAAGCAATTGGCGGGTGACATGGAATCATGGAAGCGCCTCGTGGTTGTTATATGCTCCACATAGGGGACGAATACGGTCAAAAGAAGAATCTGAAATAACAGTGAGTAACTGCAGGTAAGAATTAGAATCATTGTTTACCTTAGAGATAACTAACCTTGTGATATAGTTAGTCTGAAGTTGCTTGTTAAAGAGGCAAAACACGTGACACATTTAGTAACACAGCCACTTGGATAACGAAGTTATCAATTATTATTTTATATTAAATGCGAAAAACTCGAGCCGAGTGGAACATACTGTCTTATTATTTATAATATGCAAGTTTTTATT
The DNA here is from genome assembly GCA_022494535.1 of Himalopsyche phryganea. Taxonomy (NCBI): domain Eukaryota; kingdom Metazoa; phylum Arthropoda; class Insecta; order Trichoptera; family Rhyacophilidae; genus Himalopsyche; species Himalopsyche phryganea. Next base: position 425,606 of record JAGVSL010000125.1, on the reverse strand, counting down.
ATAAAAAAATATATCGGCTAAGTTTGATGGTATATGGGTGGCTTAATATACAATTCAACTGGAGTCCCTGTATTTTATACTTAGGAAAATTAGTTCTACGACGGCGTAGCGCCCTGAAAAATGCGTAGACTAATAAATTGTGCGTAGCGGTTACGCACTCTATTATTATTAACACCCTTCTCTATTTAACCCATAAATATAGTTAGCGTACTGTCTTCAAAGATTTAAGAGTTTATTCCTTTCTGTTGTAAATGTAGTATTCAGAAAATTTAAAATAAATTAATTATCTCATCACTAGACAGATTAAAGATGGCGAATGCGATGTTTTGTTTCCTATTTTTAATTAATATTTTTATATGACACCGATTGCTCAACGCTAGTTTTTAAACACGGATACTTTTTAGTTAAACTTACATATATCACTGCCTCAGTACCCGAATATATCTGTCAAACTTGTGGTTTTTGAGTTATCAGTTGCAAAATACGCATAACTAGAATGAGCTTTTTACATAGTCATTCTAGTGCAGAAGAATAAGATAATTTGGTTTTTTTAGTCCTCTTTTAGTACACTTACAATTAAGGTAAAAATATAAGATTAAATTATTTATTAAAAATATAAAATATTATTTATAATTTAAGACATCGACTGAGGGTGCTTGATGGAATTTCAATATCAAATTTGGATTATTGAGATTTTGTACACTTCCATGTATTTTGTCACTAACGACCCGGGTTTCGCCTTTCGGCATCTTCAGGCATTCGAGCACACGGATGGACTCGAACTGAGAGACAGTAAACAGTGTCTAACGTTTATATAGAAGATACAAATCCTTAATAATATAATATAATCCTTATTTTGTAAACACCATATTAACAATTCAGGTTCCTGCTGTCAGGTTCAGATGGGCGGCGCTACAGACATCAGATAATCGGTTTAAAAATCAACGTATTAATGCGAACCCGTGAAGACTGCAACCGAAGCGAACGACGTTGTTCACTCGGCAACAGGACTCTACGGCTACTCTACTCTTGTGATGTGCTGTAATACTGCATACGTAATTCAAATCGAATTCGATTCGACTGACCGTGACCTTCTCAGCAAAACGGTCCACTTGCATTTTTTTAATGAAGTCCACTTCACTTTCTTCGAGGTCTTAATTATATATGGCTTCGCACCGATGTTACTTACATTAATTTCATTCTGATATATCAGCACGCGACAATATTGTGTTCAGTGGTATGGATCGATACGGCTTTATGAAAATATATTATACATGTGAAGAGTAATTTAAAAAGATCCTAAAATTGAATCGCAAATCAATAAATTTGAAAATAAGCTTTAACCGAGCCGTAAGGCGAGTGGTGAAAGTCGCTTGACAGGTTACGGCGCTCTTGGGTTGGAATTCCAATACATTTTTAGATTTAATGTTTATTTTGAAAAGTATTATCTGAGAATTGAAGGTTGAGTGACAAAAACAACATAAATATATTAGTTTTCTGAACATTTCATACATCTCAACAATTACAATTTTGGAACAAAAAATTCGTTATTTAAAAAATATTTTGATGACTATTTCTCATTGATAATTAAGCCCATATTTATTTTATCGGAAAATATAATTCACATGTAGGATATTATATTACGTTTGCCTGCTCGCCTGTAAAATTTTCAGTTTTTACATTTGTCATTATTGTAATCCAACCTTCAATTGCGTCCCAGACTGGATTTTAGCCCACCGTCGTCAAGATAACGCGGTAAATATTTTTTTTAAGCCAACCGATTCTGACGAAAATTATGTTTTCAAATGTCAATTTATTTAAACCGAGAGGCACATAAAAAGTTTTTTTTTCACTATTTAACCAAGTGTAATGTTACGTACATTTTTCTATTGCAGCACGGAATTCTTATTATGGAGGTCATTTACCATCTGGTTACGGGTCCCGTGATTTATTTGACGAGAAGCGCATTGGTGATGATGATGACATACCGGCGTGACAGTCGCATGCCGGACTTGCCTGAATGAGAACCCTTTGATGTTTACCTTAACTATTTGTAATTATAACTTCAACTGATAAATATAACGTACCCTATTCTCGAAATTCAAAATTGTATAAATAATCTGTTCTCATATGAGTTTTGTATAAGCAAAAACGCCACTGTCTAAAAAATGTCGAAAATGACATATTGATGCACAGATATTCTCCATATTCTTGTGTATACATACAACTTAACAGATCAAATGCAATATCCCTAGAAAACCGTGAAAAATGAATTTATAAATTGTTTTTATACGTACACTTACCACTGTCCAATACAATATCATTCAATTAAGTCACTTGGATTATGTAAATAATATGTATTGTGTTTAAATAATCGCACTCTGTGTTAGATAGTATTCACTTGGTACACTTGCACTTTTATTTCGATAGTTTGCACTTTGGATTAGATAGTATTAACTTAGTACACTCAAACTTTGATTTTAATAGTTTCTACTTAGTGACGGATTTTTTTAACGCAGTGAGTTAAGTTGGAGTAGGTTATGTTAGGGTTGGTCTGGTTTGGTTTGTGTAATGTATTCGAATGCGTGGAGCAAAGATAATATAGGCGGCCTACTATTGGATAGAAGAATAAGTGACACTTCATTACAGCTTCGTGCAACTATCGATATCAAAGTGTGAGTATCTATATTGAGTGAAAACTATTTTATCTATGTGAAAATATTTTTTCGTAAGTGTAATATATTTATATAATTTAAGATATCGACTGAGGGTGCTTGATGGAATTTCAATATCAAATTTGGATTATTGAGATGTTGTACACTTCCATGTATTTTGTCACTAACGACCCGGGTTTCGCCTTTCGGCATCTTCAGGCATTCGTGTGCTCGAATGCCTGAAGATGCCGAAAGGCGAAACCCGGGTCGTTAGTGACAAAATACATGGAAGTGTACAAAATCTCAATAATCCAAATTTGTAATATATTTCTTCAATGTTAAAATATATTTTACTATATTGGATCACTTTATTTTTAGTGAAAGAATTTGTTTTTTGTTGAATGTATTTTTTATAAGTGAAAACTATTTTTATGAAAGTGAATAAATATGATCTAAACAAAATTGCATTTAATTGTAAGCCATATGTATTCTATGACAGTTCATTTAAAAGTCACATGTTCGTATGAAGTGTAACAATTACCGCAGTATCGGTTTATTTAATTTTTTTACAGTATGACTTGCGTTTTTGCTTTTATAAACTCAAATATTAACAAAAATAATTCTGAATATTCAAAATATTCACTTCTTTAAACTGATTATTCAATAAGTGCTGTAAAATTTCACTATCACAGCAAAGATTAACGGCTTACAATTTGTATAGATAAAGTTTCATTGAACAGAGAGGCTTATCGAAAACAATATCTTCGATTTTATATCTTGTTAATATCTCTAAGACGCGTGAGTGTTTTTTTAAATTAACTTTTACTCTTGGCTGCTCCAAATACACTGCTACTTACTTCTCCTCCATAATTATTATTATTTGATTGATGAAGTGATTAATAATTACCTGCTGTATTTAATTTAATCGGTTACGCAACTTCTGAACGTATTTATTTATACGCTGCAGATATATTTATTTATAAATTATGATTATTTCTCGCTGTTTGTATAATTGAATGAATATACAAACTGAATAATAAAGTTACCAATTTGAGTTGTGGTTTATCACTTATTTACAAGTGCCTTTATTTTTATAATTGTATTTTTACAATAACCGCTCTCAATGTGTAGATAAAGCTTCGTATTAAAGTTTATGTCAACAGAAGATTTTTCTACGAGAACTGCTCTTTACTCAGTTTCTCAATCTTTCGTTTTCTAAAACAGTATTGATAGCAGGAAAGAGCTAGAACAGGACTAGTTTTAGGTTATTTTTTTGAAATTTTAAACCACAAGAGATAAACTCGTCATGATTTTAATGATGTCACTCGAGGTTATAAATAGTATAACTTAGGCTAAAATCGAACTCAAATCTCTCAAGATTTTCAATATAATTTTGTGCTATGAATGTAGAATTACTTTTTTTAATCTGCATGGTGATATCACCCGGTTAAAAAACACGTGTTTTTAGAATTGCATAAAAAACCTGTCAGAATTTTTCAGTGCTTAAATTCAACTAATGGTCTCTCCACAACTTGTTCAAATTAAAATCATATGTCAGATCTCATTGTCTACCAATCCAGAACCCACATATTTTTTTTTGAAATCTCGCTTTCTTTATTTGTGAATTTGTCTGACACCATATTTAATGTTATCTAAAGCAGTGTTCTCCAACTAATTGTCCGCGGCCCAGTGCCGGGCCGCAGAGACTTTCGGTAGGGCCGCGAGCGGTATGCCAAATTTCAAGAAATTCGCCATGTAGAAATATTAAGTAAAGGATTATTTTCGCCTGCACGTTTATTTGTATTTCTATTTATCCTACCAATAATAATTGGTAGGATGATGCGCACGATGGTCACTGGTTTTCTCAAAATCGACAGTCATAAATCTTTTCATGTACACTCAGGGAGAACGGAAATATTTTTTCTTTGTTGAACCCAGATGCAAAACCCTACCTAAATATGTTTCCAAGAATTTCGTATGTATATTTGTTAATCATAGTTATGTCCATCTGTCACAATATAAGATTAAAAAATATTCATTTTTATTTCGGTATAAGTGGTCCGCGAAAATTTTTTCCTTTTTTACCGGTCCGCAGGTGTAAAAAGGTTGGGGAACACTGATCTAAAGAATACTCGATTGCTTTTTTTACGGGCTCGCATCCCAGTGCGGACAGTTTCGTGAATTGATTTTTCAATCGATTTATCGATTTGTGATCGAGGAGATGGATTCTGTGATTAATCAATTCCTTCCCACATTCATACGATACTGTAGCATCCATATGAGAAAGCGATTAGCTTTCCACTAATCCTGTCGTAACCACACTCGTATGATTTACTCTCGCCTAAAAAGAGTGGTTGATCGATTAAGTTCTCGTACAACAACTTCTGTTGAGATAAACTTCATTAGGAGTACATATACTACACATTGAGAGGGGACATTATTACAAAAAAAGAATCACTCGATCTACAATCGTTTCCCAATATAAGCCCGCCCATCACTCAACTGGGCCAATGCGAGGTACGACTGCCAGGATCAAAATTAACCATTTTGAGTGTATACAAATTATATTCGAGATTATCTGAAAGCAAGAGAATTGGTACATACTAAAAAGAGTTAATTTTTCGATAAGTGCTTTTTTCACATTCAGTTTTAATATAAATTTTGAATTGAATGGAACACACAAAACTATGTACCGATGAGTATTCAGTTAAGTTATTGAATCGATGAAGCGCTCAACTATCACGAGCAGGTATGTTTTATATGTACTGATATATTCCTATCGATATATCGTTTTTTTTTTACTATTTATTCTCAGGTGAGCGATGTATTATTCCATAGGCCTGCACTTTGCTTTGTCCGCTATGCCGTGACGTCACAGAATGCTGCTTAACTCATTGACGGATATACGTCCGATAGTTTGAATTTGTTTTTATGTATTATATGGTATAATTAAATCTGATATTGTTTTCTTGTATGAAATTATTTAGAAAAACTGATTGGCATACCCGTGGTAATCTATAGATTCATAAACAACATTGGACTGTTTTGACAAATTAATAAATTACTGTCTGTCGAGTCTACTATATCCTGTAACATTTTTTGCTGTCTGTTATTAAAATGTACACTTATGGTTGGTACTCTTAATTTTTTAACTTAATTTAAGTATAAACCGTAGGCGTGCAAAACATTCTAAAAATACATTTGTATAAGTATTCTTATTCGTTCTCTATTTTGAAAAATATTACTGATTTAATGTTTTTGTTTACTTATTTCTTTGTGTCAAATTTTTATTGTGTGCCATTCTACTTCCCTTCTATCCCTACTCTCTTCGAAAAAGAGAGGTAAAGCAACTGAGTAACAAGCAGTTCTCGTAGAAAACGTCTGATAATTTTTTTTCTCGTTAGTAGTCCACATGCTTCCCATAGGGAGCGAACATGGTAAAAAAAATAATTATGAAATTTTAAGTAAACGCTTCACTTAACCTCTTAATTTAATTCAATGCCCAAACTTTGTATATGTGGGGAACGAATCAATACAGATGGCAAGGCAGAAGCCGTACTACCTCTTACACGGATGGACGAGAATACTACATGACTGGCTGTCGATGGCACGGATCCACCCGAGCTTCTGGTCAAGTCGACCTCCGACCTATTCTTAAAATTAAATCTCTACGTATAGAAGATAGGAACGCGATTCCTAAATAGAAATAGATTTCTTTAAATGACCCATTATTAATTAATGTTACATAAAGAGCCTTAGTTTAAATTGTGTCAGGTCAAAGCAATCTTTAGCTATTTTAACTATGGAGGCTTCATTCCAGTTTGTTGAAATATGGATTGCGTAATACTTTCAACTTCACTTAAGTTTTGATATAGCAGTCGTATATTTTACCCGTTTATCATAAAAGTTAACCTTCTCTTATAATATTTTAAAAAACTTAAAGTTTTATTGTAGTCGTCGTATAATATTAATGCTCTTATGTTGTTTTTATTATTCGACACTTCATACGACTTCCCCGTTCTTTAATGTTGCCATATTTCATGTGCGCCTGAATAATATGGTTTATATAAAGTATGAAAGCTTGATTTTCAATTTTTTGAATCAAAGCCAGCTGGCACCATAGCGTTTGCGGATAAGTTGGCAATGCAAGCGTTTAATTGTATGCATCCACACCACAAGAAGTGTGAAATATTCTCATTCAGTCAGCGATCTCAGATTACAGCTTGAGTTAAACGGTTCATTGATTTCCCTGTGTAATGCCAGAACAAATACTGAATAAAAATGTATGAAACTACTTAAACTACATGACTGAGCAAGTAACATTTTCTTTTTACTCTTTCTATCTTTTTTTCTCAATCACAATGGTGCGTGGTTAAAAGACCGGTCCCATGCAGCACTTCATCGGGCCCAGAACATGACTAAATTTGTTTATTTTCTTGGTCGTTATTACGTTACGGAAGGCGACCGTGAAACAGCTGCTGCATACACATAACGGGCGGAGGTGGGTCACCCAACTTGTATTGACGATATCGATCTTCCATAAATGGAATGCAATCAATTTCGTATACACCTCTACACCGATTAGATTCAGAATCAGAAAAGGTGTTGACTGTGATGTATGTGAAATAAAGAATATTATTGCAAACTCGTCTTTCATATTTTTAATAACCATTGTAAGACAAACATACAAAAATACATTACGCTGTGCCAGTCCTCCTCATTTGAATAAACCCGAAGGTGTCAAGCGCGAAAAGGCCAGGTGTATAATAATTGTATTCATCCCATACGTTCATCTCTCTCACACTTGCGCAATCCGCTCTAATCTCTTTCTCCGTCCTCTCACTCTATCAGTTGCCGCCTAACTCTAGGCAGTGTCGAACGTGTGTATCGAAATCTTACGGTGGTTTTTTCTTTCCGCATCGGAGTAAATAATAATAAAATTATTCGTTTCACATAGGATGTTTATAGTTTTTGAAGAGTAGAAGTTTAGGATACCGTAAAAAGCAGTGGGTTTTATGGGTGAGACGAAGTTGAATGGAAAATAAAACTATTATTTTGTTATGTTGATTCAATCGCCATAGAAGCTGAAATTAAATGAAACCGTCTATTAATCTTATCTCGCATACAATAAAATTAAATAAAAAGTGTATGGACGTTTGTTTTATGGAATAGCAAAATACGAAAAAAAATAGTGCGTGTGTGTATTTGTGGTACTAAAATATATTATTAAAATTGCGATCAATTAAAACCGAAAATAGCGAAATACTGTGATCATATTATGTGCTAAATGAATTTGTATGTATGTATATACCATATCAGATAATATGGCGATCGTATTGTGTACGTGTAGTTTTATGCTGGTATTTACTCCATGTAATAAAGTTATCTAAGTATTAGCGAGATATGTATTTTGACGTTACGCCATCGTCTGAATTGTTAGTATCAAAGAAACTTAATTGATAAACGAGAGACGTTTTTTTATAATTCTCAGTGTAGATTTAAAAATGTTGAAATTTAAAAAATCACGATTGAATTATATCCAACTATGCTAGTTGAGTCGTGGGCAAACGACAAACTCAACAAACTACGTGTTGGTAATTTTTGTTTATCCTTATTTTCATCATCATTTATTTTTTATGCGTTATTATTATGTCAGATGAATAATATCATAATAAAAATAACTTATTTTGACTGCCCGTTCTTTTTTTGTTCATTCACGATGAGACGGTTTTAATATTTAAACAGTTTATTGTTACATATAGATTATTTTGTTCGATGTGAAGCTGATGATAAATCTAATAATGTATTACGTACATCAAAAGTTCGTCAATAGAGTGTCGTCGCCAGCGTTACATGTAGAAAACTTAAAAGCAATATTTCAAAACCGCTTGTGGTACATAGTTATTGTTTAAATGATTTTAATTTGGGACAGCTTTCGTGTGTCAGCATTTGAATCAATGTTCACAAAGGAATGCACTTAAGTATATAATGTCAATTATATTCAACTCCATTGTCTTTAAAGTTGTACGTTAAAAGATTTGCAATTGTAATACGAATGTGCCGTTTAAAACACCATATAAATTGATACCGGATTTCGCTATTTTCGTATTCAAATATTAATCGCAATTTGTTTTCTTGTGTTGAGGCAGCGTTTATTCGCCGAAAACTGTCGAATTAAATATTAATAATGTAATACCGTTTTGTATATTTGGTAAGTACCTATTTAGTTTAGTGTGTGGGTGACTAATTTGTTTTTTATGTCGTTGTTAATATTAATTAATTACTCTTTTGCGTCCTAATTGGAATGCTATAATTATTATTAATATTAAAATGACGCAGTGTTATTTTGACGTCTTCTAGGCCGAGTTTATTCATTTTCAATATACAATTTTAATAATTGACGACTATGTTCGTACATTTCTTGTGTTTCGCTGCTTTGATGAGTGATGATTCTGATAGTCTAAATGGTATATATGTAGATATTTTTATGGTCTGCATTTATTAGGTCAGTAACAATTAGAATTTTTGGTCAGTAAATTTAATAAATGGTCAGTAATTATTTAAAATGGTCAGATGTTTTTACAAAACTTTCAGATTTTTAATTAAACCTAACCGTTTGTAAATTATTTACTGATCATGTATGGGGCTAGTTACTGACCAAATAATTAATTGCCTATTTTTATATCATAGGCTTTCCTTCTATTTTTTTAATAATACTATATACATACCGCTATTACAATAATAAATAATATTTAGGGCTTTGAATCTATACCTGCAATGAAAGTAAAAAAATTACAGTTACACATCATTTTTTTGCGATTAAGTTTTCTATTTTAATCGTCAAAAAGAATTGAAAACACATATTAATCAATTCCTAATTTGAAAATGATTTTTTAAATGCTTTTATATTTGAAAAAATGTATAAAAATACTTTTATAGAATACATACATTAGAATGACGTATAAGATTAAAAATTATCGATTGAATCTTCTAATCTAAATACCTCGTCTTAAAAGATATGAAATCATTGAAATTGTAGATTTTAAAAAATATGTCGGTAAATAGTTAAATACAGTTAATTGAGCAACGAAATCAAGAATCGATTATCAATATAATATTATTGTGTTCGCTAAATCGATATCCAATGAATTTTAGTCGAAAATCGATTTATTGTTTCTGTGTTAGTAAGATTTTAAGGATTGAAATTTCTTGTTTTTGAAAATTTCGTTAAATATGTACCGATTTGATCATCACGGTTGAAAATAGATGGATAGTCATTGGTCATTGTAAATCTTATCTCATTTTATGAGCGATGATACGAATTTTTGGTATTCTCAGAATTAAAAATAACTTTGCTAGAGTATTACTTACAAATACAGTAAAATTCTTGCGGTTTCTTGCGTGTATAAATATTATATAGAATCAATAAATATTTCAGACGGAAAAAAAACTAGTGAATTCGTTATGTAGGCATACGCGAAGGTCGAGTCCTGGCTGTATTGTAGCAAATTAATCGACGGCGTGGGATTTTAACGGCGGTAATTAAAAAAATAATATAAAAAAAACCGAAATTGTAGCGCTATGTGTCAGTCTATTGATAAATTCCCGCAGGCCGTTTCCTAATTTGGACCATTTGAAGGAGATTTTTACAATTTGTATAAAAGGACAACTCGGCAATTATAAATATTTGTTTACTTCCGCGGCAACTTTGAAATAATGAATTGATAATCAAATTCAAAATCATGTATCTACGGAGAATGACCATTTTGAGTAAAGAATGCCGTATTTCCGTTATATGGTTGTGTATTTTGAACAACTACGTTTGTAATCTATTCCTTGAACGTACTGCACAGTAGAAAACGAGTTTGACAGTAAACCGGTCCGTCATTCAAAATCACATCGCTCCTCACTATTCAAAATCACAATAACACATCTCCACTTCTTACATCACTCATTTCAAGCTTATTATGTTTTGTTACACGTTATTAATTCTTGGTGGAATAAAATATAATAAAAAAATTCACATTATATGGACCCAAATCTACAAGCTTTCCTATATTTTTATCACTCGACTGTTTTCGTCCTCTTACTAAAGATAGCCGTTGATGGTATTCAGGAAACAATGGACAGGCTGCAGAGCAACTCGTATCGCATTGGTCTCAAAGTCAATGCGAGTAAAACCAATGTGCTCTGCAACAGTTTCTGTCCAGACCCAGACTACCCTCTGACGAGCGCGGGGCGAGACATCGAGAGAGTCGACGGCTTCAGATGCTCGGGGGTACACATCACGGGAGATGGCAATCCGCGTAAAGAGCGCGCAATACGATTAGGGATAGCTGGAGCAACTTTTACTGACGGTGTTGCTTTACGGTTGCGAGTCATGGCACCTCACCAAGGCACAGGGTAACCGTATACTGTGCTTTGAAAACAGATGTTTGCGGCGAATACTAGGGGTACGGTGGTTTGATTTTGTCAGGAACTCGGAGGTAAAAGAGCGGACGGACCAGCCTCTTATTACGTCCAAAATAAAAAAGCGACGACGGACCTGGCTTGGACACGTGCTGTGGATGCCCCAGAGGAGCCTGAATCCTGCCTGTCTCTTCTACCAACCAGGTGGATTCCGTCGCCCTGGAAGGCCGCTGATGACCATCCATAGGATGTATTCGGCGGAGCTACGGGACGCTGAGATGACCTGGGAGGAAGCGAGTAGACTGGCGGGGGACAGAGAAGCTTCAAGGAATCGCGTGATGGTCATTTACTCCTAATAGGGAGCGGATATGGTTAAAAAAACTTAGATAGTTATTTATTTAAATAGTTCTGTTAAGAAAACGAAACTTCTCAAGGAAATGTCAGTAACTTTTGACGATTTCTTTTCCCTAGTTGAAAAGTACCATCTAAATAAATCATGTCTTGATAATTGTGTATTTGATTATATCAGATCTGTCCTACCCTCTACTCTCTCTTGCGATAAAATGTCAGCAAAATGCTATTTCTCAGTAATTGTTGTAGTATAAAGATTTATTTGTAAATTTTAAACTGAATCTTACGTAAAAATAGATCGTATAATCATAGTTTTGAATATTTCTGCTAAACGAAGATAATTATTATTAATAATATAATGAATATTTGCTAAATTGTGCCACTTTTCAACCCAGGCGCCATAAAATGTACTTCAATAGTTTAAGTATAGTTATCTATGTAATAAAAAATCGCTCAACACGAAGTTGGCAAGTGATAGCATTATCAAATAATACTTGGTCGCACGATTAATCTAAACGTTGCATATATTTTTTTTAATTATCACGATAAACGTAAACGCCTCTTTTTATTTGAATATCCGAAACACATGATGTTTTATAGCCATAATAAGTGTTTTGTGTACATAAAGCATGTCAACTAAAATAAATGAGTTTTCTATGGATTCAGCGGTTACTTTGTGGAATTTCATTTAATACACAATTAAAATAAAAGAGTTTTTAGAGAGTATAATATGTTTCACGTAGAATAGTAATGGTGTAACTCCAGTTCTGAAGTTTTGAGAAAATCAAGGAATTGTAAAATGTTCTTAGGATCAAATAACAACCATTAATAACTGTTTGTCAATCAACTGAATAACTTAAACGTTAGTGTAGTAGTGAAATCTTTCCGGATACTTTACTCCTAATCTGATATTGGAGATTCTTTACTGTTATTCTGAAAAATATCGTTAAATATGGGAATATAAAAAGAAAAAACAGTTTTTCAAAGAAATTAGGAGTATATATGGAGGTATACCATTATTAAACTAATAGATTAACATCTTTTGAACGTGTTTGAAGTATAAACTCATTTTTCGTTATTTTGGAGTTATACCATTACTATTCTAAGTGACACATATGTTAAGAGCTTGTGATTATTTATCGTTTTACTATACAAGAAATATTCATAGATCATCTTCAGTGTTATTTGCGTAATAGATTGGTTTTTATTTTTAAAACATCGTACATAATAGATTGGGTTGATAATCGCATTTTTGTAGTACAGATGTGAGAAAGAAACGGAAGCATCTTGCTCTCATCCGTAGTCATATTTTAACTTGACGTAATCATCATTTGATTATTTCTCTAAAAGAGATTTGAATCCAGTGTCGAAATCACACTCAACTTGTAGATTCTGTCCACCGCCAGTCTTCTTGCTTCCTCCCAGGCCACCCCAGCGTCATATAGCTCCGCCGAGTACACCCTATGGATAGTTATCAAGGACGACGGAATACATTCGGTTAGTAGAATAGACAGGCAGGATTCAAGCTCCCCTGTTCAACTCAGGTCCATCGTCGCCTTTTTATTTTGGATGTAGTAGTAAGGGGCTGGTCCGTCGGCTCTCTTACCTCTGACTTCTTGAAGAAGTCAAACCACAGTGCCACTAGTATTACTCCATTTATGACCCCTTAATGTATTGATTGTCGATGATAGTTAGTTATCAGAGTATTCAAATAATGTTAATAAAGATTCTTATAGTTAAATAACGTCTGAATGGAACCGGACAAGAGTTGTTTTTTCCCGTATAATCAAAAGATAGCACATTAAGTCATTAGTATTCATGCACCTTGGATGCTTTCGCAATTGATGCACTGTTTACTTAGTAATATTACCTCAATACTATTGAATGTCTAAGCATGTTAATATGTGTTATTATCAGTACATTTGGGTCACCCGAGTTCATGTAGGATGTGTTAGAATAGATTTTTAAACCTATTAAATGAGAGGCCGTGCGAATATTTTTTTACGTTGATAATTATTTTCGTGTTTGCTCTGGGTGACTGAATTTTTAAGATGAGATAAAGCCTGCGATAATGTGTTTGTTTTGACATATACTTGCGTCATTATTATTGTATTTTCATTACACACAGTTAGAACTTATGTTCATAAGCAACGGCTTGCTCTATGGTTTTGGAAAAAGGTTCTTTCTTAATCTATCAAAAACTGACGTAAAGTATTTTTTAATTAAACGTATTCTGAAAAATACAATTAAAATGAATATAAAACTGATTGTTGTTTATCATTGACAGTTTTACGTACATTCCACGTATTTAATTGAAATTTTAGTAAAATTTATAAAACCATTCAAAAATAGCAACTATTTTTACCTTGTCCGCTTGCAATTTAGCGCACGTAAATTCCTGAATTATAAATCCAAACAAAACTTATTTTAGTAAGGTGATGGTTGACATTTTTATGCTCACCATCTCATTTTAAATATGGTGAGCATATAAACATATAGCGATGATGTCTATGCCCCGTTTTCGGAGTAAGTATGGGCAATAAATAGTAAGAAGAGTTGAAAGATGGTGTTATTAATTATTAGACTTCAGGCACTCTCAGTTGATAGTGAGTATATTAACATATCGACTGTATTTTGACCAATTGATGTAACCCTCAGAATTGATATTGTTCAGGAAAAAGTAAAAATGGTTTTAATCGAAAACGTTATATGGTGAGTTGCGATATGAATTTTTGAAATGCAGTACTATAAATTCTCATAATTGCAGATACGGAAGTATACGTAGGGATTGTCGATATTATAGGGGCTTACATCAAGTGGCCGCCAGGTCAGAGTTTTTAAACCTAAAACCAATCTAAGAGATTGTCTCTGTCGTCTTTAAAATAGATTCAATGATTAACTCATTTTCGTATTTTTTGAGACTTACGACAATTGGCCAAAACACCATCGATATAAAAGAATCTCTAACTAAACAACGCAAGACGAAATTTTCGCACTACGAAAGGAAATATTGCGACGTACAAGCAGTGAATAATTAAGAATAATTGTCATCAGAAAATTAATAAAAGATGAAACTCAATCAATGATCCTGCTATTATATCACATATATGTTATTTTCTATCTGTCTGTACCTTCGATCTAAATAATAAAAGTTGAGTATTGTAGGGTGACTGCTATAATAATTGAACACATCAAAAAGTACTTTCCTCTAACAGTGTATAAGTCAAAAAATAAGTATATAGGAAACATGTAAGATATGTAGAGATGAGGAATTTAATGAGCTTTAAGAAAATGAACACAACTGTAATAAAAACAAAAGGTTTTTTTTAGATATTTGCATTAGACTAAAAAATATGGAAAAACATAGTAATTGGACACATTTACTTTTTAGATTAGTTGTTGTACCACTATTTAAATCTCAATGAATATTGACAGCATGTAGTCTCTCACGCTGTCTGAGAGGTTTCGTTACGAAATTTACGAAACTTTTATAAAGTAAATGTCACTAAAATATCACTGTTTCTTAAAGGGTCTGCTAACACAAACACGTTTTTTCACGATTTTGACCTGACATCACATACGAATGAAGTTTTCTCAGTATTGTCATCTTGTAGTGGATAATTAAAGCTGCAGTTATATAGAGATAGAAATACTAGATATATTTGTCTCCTTCACATCAACAAGAGTTTTTAGCTACTCTTATTTTGGACGTTTAACGTTGAAGTGTCCAATTACTATAGCAGTCACCCTAATTGGATGCGTGCATTCACCGGCTTTCCCTATAAAGTAATAGCACTTTTTGAAATATTATGTTTTTGAGTAGGTGCGTCCCCCTTATTCGGGCGTATATCCGCTTCGCGTGTTTCCGGCGTGTGTGCTTTTTATATTCAATTTAATATATTCGGGATTCGTCGCGATGTTTTGAATTATACCTTTTTTCACATCCGCAGTGGTCACTTTGGCTCTGTTCAAGTGCAAAACTGTAATGTTAAATTTAACACTCAATTCACCAAAACGCTTTCTAAATCTTAATTTGAATAATCCCATATATTATATTTAATTTTACCGTATACATTTGATGTTGAATTAAATAAAAAAAATTGTCGGCTGTCACAGTTGGTCGTTGATAGATCACTGCACTCTCTGACCGCACGCTGCACTTGTCAACGATCAATGCATCCAAAAGCAGATTAAATTTGACGGTACTGGCTTGATTATTACTAAAATTGTCATGTAGGGTGCAAACTTGAGAAAAGAACCGGGACATTCGACTCAAAAAAAGTTGCGATTTATCGGATGCTTCTGATTTAAGTCTTTACCTCCTCTGTGCGAAGATTTTCTTTTTGGATATGAAAACGAACAGCGAATGCAGTCATGACTTACATTCCGTCTCGTTTGTCCAGTGGTAGTGCTAGTGTGTTGTAATATTCGCCAGTGGGAGGTAATATTAGTTAGTGGGACTCTCTGCAATATCGGAATATTTTAATATTACTTAATCGGGTTTCTGAACATGGTGACACCGTTACTATTGATAAGCATTCTCACTCGCAAAGATAACAAGATTATACGCTTCATAACTTTGCACTATTTATTACACTGACACCCTTTGTGTTTAATACACAGAGCGTGTCTATGTATAAGTATGTATGGATTTCGTGATACTAGAGCCGTGTATGGATCCTGGGATCCTAGATTCTAGAGCCGGAGTGCAAAGTTGTAAAGTGGCAACTCGACACACCGTGTACATAATCGTAAATTGTGAAATCAGCATACTATACCAAGATTGCGTTTAGTTTTACAATCACTTTTATCACCAACATAATCGGCCATATCACGATTGAATAGAAATGGCTTCCCATTGAAGAGCGGCAGTTTCTATCTACACGCTTATCGGGCGTTTTTGTTGTTCGTAAAATAATAGCAATAGTCGCTTTTATCGATTAAATACAAATTATCGTTGGAGAGATTTCTCTCCGGGCTTTCACGAAGCCGTTAAACAAAAATCAATTATCTCTAATTGCTATCACAATCAATTGCAATAGAAACGGTGGTCGCATTGCACCTTATGTGATTTCCCTTATCCATACTTCCATAATTCATTTAACTGTTGATCGTTTGAATTTTTATATGTTACAATTAAACGCGGTGTCACTTTTAGGTTTTGTAAAATATCAACTGTGTTTCGGTCCATTGATGTAACCCTCAAAAAATACGAAAATGTGTTGAAGATTGGATCTCATTTCAAAGACGATAGAGCAGGTCTCGGCCAAATAATTTAAATTAAAAAAATAAATTTACCACGTTTTGGAAGGCAAACATCATTTTACATTGGTCTTAGATTAAAAAAATCTCTGACCCAGCCACTCGATGTAAGCCACTATTATATCGACATTCCCTACGTATAATCCCGTATTTGCAAACATGCATGAATTTACAGCAGTGCATTTCAAAGATTTATAACACAACTCACCATATAATGTTTTCAATAATAACAGTTTTTACTCTCTCTCGAACAATTTCAATTTTGAGGGTTACATCAATTGGCCAAAACACTGTCGATATTATTTAAACGTTAATCATTCAGATTTGCCGGTGTATGTCATTTATATATATCAAATTTGAATTATTGAGATTTTGTACACTTCCTTGTATTTTCGATGACTCAATTTGTCAATTCGAGTCCATTCGTGCGCTCGAGTGCCTGAAGATTCCGAAAGGCGAAACCCGGGTCGTTAGTGACAAAATACATGGAAGTATACAAAATCTCAATAATTCAAATTTGATATTGAAATTCCATCAAGCACCCTCAGTCGATGTCTTAAATTTATATATATATATTTTTATACAAACATTTAACAGGCTACAATTGTTAGTTACATTTGTATGCCCAATCTTTAATAGTTGGTAAGTGTCGAGATGATTTTAAGTAACAAAAAAAATTATATTAAAAATGAACTTTCACAAAGTTACCGCCGACCGTGGTTACATTAATGTAAATATGAATTTCCTAAGTTAAGATGGCTTCATGTCAAACAACGCCATCTACAAAAGTGTAACTTTACAGGAACGCTAACAGCTTATACAATCTTTTGATATTAAACAAGTCCAACTTTATGTACTTAACGTTAAACTTTACTGAGGATTCAAGAAGAAAAGAAGGACATAACGTCGTTTAACTATCATGTACCTGAGAAAGTAAAATAACGTTATTAAACTTTTTTGTAGATAAAGTTGTTGATTTGAAGCCCACGGACTGTTCACATTTTTTCCATACATAAGTTCTTTTGTTACCGAATAGATGTATATCGCTCACAACCTCCGTCGGGACTATAACACAGCACCACCAGGCTTGCATGAAAATCGCGGTTAAATTACTATTTAATTTATAAGTTTTTTTATATAACTACAGAAATGAATGTGGGTGACTCATCATAGATTGGTGCTTTTACTACAAAGTGTTTACTACAAAAGTTATTTTATTATTCAAATCAACCCATAGTAGATAATTTTTAAGAAGGAACGAAAAATGTTTTAGCCACTACAGTGAAATTTACGACGAAATCAAATACTTTTTAGTGATGATGAATTACCACAAAATTAACCGTAGGATCCGTCTAAAATAAAGCGTATTCAATGTACGAGTCTTGGTGTCAGTTAACATGACAAAAACTTGGAGAAGCCACCATGTTTACTTGTTGCCATCGTTTCGATACTAATCCCACAAATGCCGGCCGCTGGCTCTGTGGTCGATATTCAGTTACGGTATAGTTTTGCGGTTTGGCCTCATCTCCTCCAGTGTACACATATACTTTTGTGTTTTGTATTGGGATTTGCCTACTGTTCAT
Organism: Himalopsyche phryganea; assembly: GCA_022494535.1. Classification (NCBI taxonomy): domain Eukaryota; kingdom Metazoa; phylum Arthropoda; class Insecta; order Trichoptera; family Rhyacophilidae; genus Himalopsyche; species Himalopsyche phryganea. The sequence goes on along the minus strand of JAGVSL010000125.1, from coordinate 407,347 downwards.
GTCAACATAGAAAATTATTTCTGAAAGAAAGGAATGATATATTTAGATTGATTGATTACTAAAGAAATCTTAAAATCTCATTTTCCCGATCTCTCTCTGCTGTGCGTTTTAATTTGTAGTAAATGATAAAACATGAGATGAGTAATATAAAAGTAAAAAATATAATGTTGGAATACGTGAGATGACATGATATTGTCTATCTATTTTAAACAGTATATATAACTAACCTAAAATAAGTTGAAGTATAGTTCTGACGATGACGTTAAGCCGAAATAGCTACTAATCAACTACTAATGAAATTTTATACAACTAAATACTTTGATATTTTACCCTATTATTAATAAGCGTTATAATTATAGATTTTCGGTAAATATGTCTGAGTCTCCGCGAAATCACTTTTTTGTATATTTTGTACATTTCTATACAAACCAAAGACCAGGATTTTACCTTGTGGCATCTTTAAGCATTTAAGTACACGAGTGAACTCGAATTGACCTAAAATTTAGTCTAGTGACAGTTCGCGTTCGTCCCTGTTCTCGAATTCTTGAAGATGCCAAAAGGCGAAGCCCTGGTTGTTTGTAACATTTGTAATATTGAAATTCCATCAAGCACCATCAGTCAATATCCATTTTGCACCTGCTCGCCAGACCGTAACGCTTTCAAAATTATATTAAATTCACACGTGGGTCGCTCTATATATTATTGCAACATTCATGTGGAGTAGTGCTCGAGTGTTGATAATATTTTAATACCTCGACAGAGTGACTTTACATTTTTCCGGTATGAGTATCAAAAGATATATCTGTCGTAGTATTATCTACCTTTACATTGTGTGGACGTTGGTGTTGCATTAGTATTTTCTGTAACTTACGCCCTCGCTAAACTATTTATAAAATCTAACACACGGATCAGATAAATACTCTGTAAACAAAGAGAAACGTAAATTATAAATAATGCTTTAGTTATTATAAAAAAACGTTTATATGCAGCATAATAATATATAGACTTCAATAAGTTTAATTTAGTTTTCATTTAATTGGCGCGGAACAACCATTCATTAACAAATATATCAATAATCTAATAATTTTACAATTAACGTATTGATACGTATGAAATCTTCATTTCGCAGTTTACAAACTTCGCTGTCCATGGGTATGTGTTATAACTTCCGCCAGATACAATCATTATATTGATTGGATTGGAATTTACTTGGTAGGACTCCATTATAATAGGATGAAATATCGAAGTATTAAGTTATACAACATTTTATTACTATATTATTCTACAATCATTTTTTTAATCCAAGAATCCTATCTTCTACGGTCAAATCGTCTCTTTTTTACAAATAGTTTCACAACTGTCATGTATGATTACGATTAATAGACAATTGTTTGAAGATTGAATCCATTCAAAGTCAATTAAAAAAAAAATTCGTCCTTATAGCGGCAGAAGGCGTTAAGTAAAAACACCCTGTTTTAAGATTGTTGACTTTAAAGAAAATCATGAAATTTAAATCTTTCTATTTACATACCATTATTTATTAAACTAATCACTATCATTTAAGACATCGACTGAGGGTGCTTGATGGAATTTCAATATTAAATTTGGATTATTGAGATTTTGTACACTTCCATGTATTTTGTCACTAACGACCCGGGTTTCCAAAAAAAATCCAAATTTAATCACTATCAGATTCGTTAATCATTTACGAATTCGATTTAATCATTAAAAAATCTTTTTTCTATTGATATAACTAATAGTTTTTTGCCACTAATAACCGTGAATGAAATATACTTAATCCATATTGGTTTCTTCAAATTACGTAAAACATACATGGAATATGACTGGGCTTGTTTTTTCGGATAGAACGTCTTAAAATCTATCGTTCTGCATTCATTCACACATTCACATACTTAAAACAGGCGATTTTCGACATATCGACCCTGCCGCTATCCCGGCGATATATATAATGATTAATTTCTGTAGAGACTTGTGTTTTCATTTAGCAGCGTAGAAAACTGTTAAAATTAGTAATTAATATTCATTTTTGTATATCGTTCATAAAGGTTCCTTAACATTACGTTCATAATTGACACTGTGAATAGTATTTACGTGTCATATGCAGGCGTTAAAAATGGATTTTAAAATATAATCTAAAACTTATGGAAAGTGAATTTTGTACATAATACGAGAGATAGAAAACGGCACAGGTCAATATTAAATTATGTAAAATCATTACCCGAAGTATTCGCCTTAGAAGAATGTATATTGAAATTTGGTGAGATGTTAATGAAAAACTCATCCCGTTGATGACACTATAGCAATATTCTAGAATCATATTTGAATATTTGCCGACAGTATTACGTCTCTATTAGATAATAAATTTACGATGAAGAAGCAAATAATGTGTTTAATTATAGATGCACTTTGCAACTAATAACCATAAACAATATGCAGTCTGTTGCATATGGACACGGTACGATCATGCACACTGAAGGTCGTAGAATTCTATTACATTTGCATAATATTATTGTTATGTTTTTTTGTTATTATAAATATATAAAAAAGTGTCGGCAGAGGGCGTGTAGAGAAGGTGAAATTTGCGACTTGCGAAATATATGCACGACAAATATTCACAAAATCTTGCCAAATACTACTAAATATGTGATAATATTATTTCTTTAGGAAAGATATTAGCACATCTTCGCAGTTATGCTTATTTTGTGTTATGTGATCGTGTCAATTAGAATTAAATTGACATTGATTGCAAATCAAACGTTACATAATCGAACCGGATTGTGATAGAAGTAATTGAAGGTGTTTGGTGTAGAATAAATTCAACATTTATTTAATTCAGTATGGTTTTCTTTTTATACATTTTGACTGTGAATATTTAAATGAAAATCGTTTTTTTACTCTCAAAGGAATCATTGCATTGGAAGCGTGTGCTGGTTTTTTGTCGTAGAAAATTTACCGCGGACAAATTGAATTTGTAGACTTACCTAATAACAATGAATAAACTAATTGTGACGTATGTGGACTGTGGGCGTGAGATTTTTAATAATAAAATTATTTAAAAAAAAAATGCATTTTTAATATATCGTCGCTAACACTAAATCGAAAAAATGACATTGAGTTAGTTATACCTTATTTCGAACTTTATCGTATGGAATAGCAAACTTATTTTTATAAATTATGCTTTTACTTAAAAACAGTTTTATACAAACGGAAAAAGTGAGAAAGATATGGGATTTCAAATATTTGCCAAACTTCAGAGTCCAATTACTCAAAACTAGTACTTTTCAGTTAGTGTCTTTTTCCAGAACAATGACGATATTTTATTTGTTTTTCGACATTTTTTTAAACCAATTCTGTTTGCAATGGAAAATATATGAACTCCTAATATAGTCTATCATAACAGATTTTTTCTGCGAAGACTGCTTGTTATTTAGTTGCTCAACCTTTCTTTTTGTGAATAGAGCAAGGACAAAATGATAGTGTTAGAGCAAGACTAGTAGATAGCGAATCGCACTGTTACACTCTATTTTTTAGGATCGGATGGGTGGGAGGTAGTTTTAGACACCACACACATCCATAACTTCGAACAAAAATCCACAAAATCAATTAAAAATCAATGGATGAAACTACCGTACCAAAACTGATTCCTACAACTTTGATCCCTCGGCTAAAGGTGCAGCGATTATTATTAATTAATAAATATAAAAATCATGCGGTCATTCGTATCTTTCGGTTAACACATTTATAGCAGCCACTGTTAACAATTTAAACTTAGTAATAAAACTATTTTTGCATTTGGTACCTAGCCTACATTGCGTTTTAAATAAATGTGATGTCACTGGACGTCTAGCATATAAAATGAAGCGATTCTTATTCAAACAATAATGAAATGGCCTTGCATCAATTTGTCACTCCATCATTGAATTCAATTCGCACAACGAAACAAATTTGTCTAATTTTCCATGTGTCCTGTGAATCACAAAGAAATGCAGTTTAGTTTCTAGATATGAAAAGCACTAAATCTGCTATGTATTATTTACCGACCTCATTTGCAATCAAAACAAATGCACGACACAAAAAACACAACGTTTCTTTTTTAAATTAAACATTCAAATTTCTTTTCAAAAACAATCAAAGATATACTGAATTTCCACAAAGTAATCGTCGAATCCATTGACAATATTACAATTTTTATTTACTATCATTGCAATTTTCCAAAGTTGACACAGATGTTTCAGAAATATGCACTTACTGATAACAATCCATGTTTATAATATATAAATACACATTGAAATGAAAAAATCGGCTTCGATAAGCTAGTAAAAGTATTTCTTACATAAATTGTAAAACATGCACGGTTTAAAGCCGTGCTTTTATTGATAAAAGTTTGTTACATTCAAACGTTAAATTACAATAACTTGGGATGACACATAAGTATTTTTGGTTTACTTATCTTTTGTTGATTAAGCTATCAAACCTCACCTGGAAGTCCTTGGTTTATGTCATAAATTTATATACATGACACAATCCAGTTTTATAAAAATCCTTCTCCAGATAACGCGGCTGCATCTTTCGTGTCACGGCTTGTGAATCCTGGCTTTTGTTTTGTTTCAAAACCCGTCGTAAACGATGTTCTTTTGTTTCCGTTCGAGCTGTCAGCGTAATGGTGTATTTAAATAATACACCAACAAGGCCGAACCGACGTTGAGTTCATTTCTAAGCCGTGTTTTCTGAGATGAAAACATTACATATTATTGCTAATGAATTCTGAAGTACGTAAGTAATGTTATGTAATGTTTTTTTACTTAGTATTCATACGACGTCTGGTTTTGAGTCGGGCTTGGCTATCGAATACGCTTCGAAAACTGCGATGGATATCATTTAAGATAGCCGAAAGGCGAAGCCCGGGTCGCTGGTGACAAATCGTATAGAAATGTACCACATTTGAACAATTTCAACTTAACTACAGTCGATACAGTGTGATATTTTAACATTGGATACCTGGTGATTGCATAATCGCGAAAGACCAACGTTCAAATGGATTACTCTCTTTTGTGTTTCAATAATCATTTTTCACTTGATATTTAAAGGTCAAAAAAAATAAAACGCATTTTTCCCCACATATTTCATATTTGATCAGAACTGGTTTCGTTCATTACGAGCATTGTAAACTCACGACGAGCGAAACCGGCCTTGATTATAATAATGTGAAATTAGTACAAAAAAATGTGTTTTATATTTTTTAAATATAACTAATGACGTTCTACCAAAAATTGACAAGTAACACCTTAAAAATGATTAAAATATCACATCAAATTCAAGGATTCGCTGTTTGTATTTATGATTTTCGATCCTTAAAAATTCCATGAATAATTTTAAATATATATATTCATCGCAGATCACAAAAGCTATGCTAATGATGATTCAATGCTAATCCTTAGTGGAGCGATATTACTAAAACGTCAATAAATAAATTTATTGATATAATATTATACACATGTATTTTTGTAAAAATTGTAGACCATTACCGATTTTTTAAACTAGCAAATATTTTAATCTGCATTATTTACTACAACAAACGTCCGCAACTCTGTTATATACAATGGCCGTATCGCAGCTTAAGGTCATAATGACTGACAATTAATGCATCATGACAGGTAAAGTTGAAGGTGTTCGAGTAACATACTTGTATTAATATCATATTACGTTTTCATCACGCTATCCCGAGCAAGGTAAATATGACATTACATAATACGCACGTATAATTTTCAACCAGCTTATATTACGTAGATTTGTTTTTGTGACGGAATATATTCTTAAATCATATCCGCTTCCAGTGTGGAGTGTGTTACTCGGTTGCTCAACGCCTCTTTTTTGAGGAGAGTATGGCTAGAAGGATAGGTCCAAGACAGGACTAGTGATTACCTACTCGCTCTGGCTCGTGTGAAGGAATTTCAGATATCACAGACATCCCCATGCCTTGGAGTAGGAATCCATTAATCGATTGAAAAATCATTTTATGAAACTGTCCGTATTGGATTCGGACCCGTGAGCACGGCTACTGAAGCAAAAACTACGTTGAACACTCGACCACATACCTGTAATTATTGTATTGTTAGATACTATTATTTAAGTTTAGGGAGACTTTTATTTCGATGCTGTTTTCGCCAATTGACGTAACCCTCAAAATATACGAAAATGAGTTAATGATTGGATCTCATTTTTAAAGCGAGAGAGCAAGTCTCGGCCAAATGATGTAAATTAGAAAAATAAATTGACTACTTTTTGGAAGGGAAACATCATTTTACATTGGTTTTAGGTTTAAAAACTCTAACCCGGCTACTTGATGTAAGTCACCATTATATCAACAATCCCTACGTATAATCCCGTATCAGCAAACATGAAAATTCACATGAATGCATTTCAAAAATTCTCACCATATAATGTTTTCGATAAAAACATTTTTTACTCTTTCCTAAACAATTTCAATTTTGAGGGTTACATCAATTTGACCAAAACACCGTCCATATGGTTTTGAATATGTAAATGCTTACGATAATAATAAAGGTGCCACATCTAACGGTATGCAATTATATAATATAATAGATATATCTGAATATCACCGTCAAAACTTTCTTACGGCAATCTTGTTTGCAACCGTCAATAGCTATGATATCATTTCACTAGATATTTATAAACTGACTAAGTTATTAACTATTTAAAAATGAATGATATAACTGGGTGTTGTAATCGTCCTAGATACGTATTTTTTCGAATAGTTTATTGGGTAGACTCCTACGCCATATTACTGCATTTCATACACCTCTACGACGGAGATATTAACGCGCGCACAACGACGAAACCTCCATATACAATATTTAACACGCAGTATTAAATTTAGTATATAATATAATGCATACATCTGAGGGATTGGATTTTAATATGACTTACATTCATTTGCTCATTCATTCATTTGCCGTGAAGGGAGGCTTATGTGTAGGAATTGAATTTTTTTCAAACAAATATATCAGCAAATTTGAATTATTGAGATTTTGTACACTTCCATGCATTTTGTCACTAACGACCCGGGTTTCGTCTTTCGGCATCTTCAGGCGCATTCGAGCGCACGAATGGACTCGAATTGACATTCGCTTAGTGACCAAATACCATCAAACACCCTCAATCGATGTCTAAAATTATATAAATATATCATCACTGTTCTGTAAGAAAACAAAATGTCATATTGAGTTAGTTATACCAAAATGTTTCTTATTTCAAACTCTACCTTATGGAAGAACATGCTTATTGTTTATAAATTATACTTTTACTTAAAAAAGTTTTTGCAAACATACTAAATTAAAAATGTTTAGCATTTCAAACATTTGAAAAACTTCAAAGTCTAATATTTTTCAGTTAGTGTCTTCTTCCAGAAAAAAACGACGATATATTCATGCATGTGAAGTATGAATTTACTAATTTATTCAGTAAAAATAACATTTTGTCCTTACTTATTTGTAAGAATTGAATACACGCAGTATTTTTATGTTATTTAAATCAGCACTCGCCAACCTAAACATAATTCAAGGATCACTAAATTCACTATCTTGAATCCGCGGACCACTAACATGTTGTTTTTTCAAAAAGGTGTGAACATATTACCTATTTAAAATAATAATCATCAAACTAACATTTTTTTTTATTTATAAAATGGTATTTACACTTGTTTATTTATAAAAAGTGTGATATTTGTTGCGGCGTGTTCGAAATAAGTTTGTGCATTCTTGGTGCCAATGACGTTACCGTAACAACAAAATTTTGTCGCGTGCCACCAGTTGGCGACAGCTGATTTAAATAAAATAACCTTAAATCTTTAAAAATATACCAATTTGTACTCTCCCATAGATAGTATCGTTAGCTGATATTTAATTTCTTGCTATGTTTAAACTGTTTGAAGTGGTCATTATTCAGTGTTTATTTCAATGTAATTAATGATTTTAACTAACCGTGCCAGCTATGTTTTAAGGTGTACCTAATTAATTGTAAGTTATGCAAAAGGTACACTTATCTAAATGCGTTTTAACTTAGCCACGCATAAAACGGGCACCGTTTCAGTCGTACATGGAATATCAAGTTTTTCACTGAATATCAAGTATTGGATTAAAAACCATATCATTACAGCGAATTAACAATGCGCCAGATATTTTTTAATTTCTTGACAAACACCCCGAATCTCTACTCGATGGAAGCAGGCGACTGAAACACCATGTTCTAGATATCATTTTTTAAATATTGATATTTAAAGGATCGTATTCAATGTCGAGTCAGTAGTGCAGAGTTCAATGTCGTTGGCGTCGGTTACAGGTCTCTCGCGCTCAAATCCCAGCACGGACAGTTTCATAAATTGATTTTTCAATCGATTTGTGTATTTACGTTCGCAGGCATGGATGTTTGTGATGTCTAGAATTCCCTCCCACTCACCCGATCCCAAAAAACCCCCCTAGTCCTGTCCTTACCCTATCCTTCTATTCCTACTCTATTCGAAAAAGAGAGGTTGAACACGAGTAAAGAGCAGTTTGTCGTAGAAATACTTTTGTTATAATACCTACATTATGAGTCCATGGACGCGAACGTGGTAAAAAAAAAAATCAAATATTTTATTCAAACATTTTGTTTTACTCTATTGATCGTTATTGCAATTCGCCACAATGGAAAGGAGATGTTCTGTACATAAAAAAATCACACTTGCGTAGGAATATCTATTTTAATTGTATCTATTGTAATTTGGGATTGATGGTGCAGATTAGAGATGAGCTTGCGTGCTGATCACGTTAAATAGAGACCAAAAAGTCGTTCTTACGGCGTTGTTAAATATTTATTTAAAAGTATTGCACAGTGACTCTAAAACGCAAACCGAATAAGAAAACTTTATTAGCTGAAACACGAGCCAACAGTCGTAGAAATATCTATGCAATGCTTAAAACCAATTTACGTCTGTGGCCGACTTCGTAATGTTTACAGAGAATAGCCAACCGGTATTGCAAGATAAGTGAAGATAAAACACTACGGCAATGAGATAAGGAATCGGTTTCTCAACTCTTTGGAGGCTGTTTAAAATTAAATTACGATATTTATATCAGATCCACGTTTATTCGATGGTTAATCTTAGGTGTTTTATTTTTTTGGTTAACTTAATATCTCATTCATAAAATATTAATTTAATTTCGTAATTCAGTTCGGTAAGTAAATAAGTCCTGCGTTATTCAAATTTTTGCTTTTTTTTTTTCCATGTCCGCTCCCAATGGTATGGTCTCAATGGATATCTTGACAGAATTTTTTCTACGAGAACTGCTTGTCACTCAGTTGCTCAACCTCTCTTTTTCTTTTTCGAAGTAGGGATAGAAGGATAGGGCTATGATAGGACTAGTGGTTAGCTAATCGCTCTCGTTACGAGATGGGATTGGTGGAAGGAGGACTCAGATTTAAAATTGAACCTTGACACATCCGTAACCGTAGCCAGCGACGAAACCAACTGCGCCACGGACGCCGACACTTTTGCTATTAGGGTACTCAATTATAATTTAATATACTCTAAGCTGTGAGTGTAAAAATGCTTAACTTGCACGCCTATCGATTTAAAAATGATTGACACTGTAAACTCAAAATAATCTTTTTTAAACATGCTGAAGTCTTCTTAAGTCTGAAATATTATGCCCTATGTGTTGTTGTAGTTTAAGATACGTTTTCCGGTTTACGATGATGTCATGAATTACATATAACCGATTTTTATCCACATTGATATATAAGGCCTGCATTTATTGGGTCAGTAACTATTATTTATTTTTTCAGTAAGAAATAATAAATGGTCAGTACACGAGTGGTCGGTTGATAAAATAAACGATTAGTAACTTATATAAAATGGTCAGTTGTTGAATTAAATGGTCAGTTTTTTAATTCAACCCTACCTATTCTAACCTTTATTTATTTGGCAACTATTTACTGACCAAAAATAATCATTAACTGACCAAACATAATCATTAACTGACCAAATAATTAGTTGCCGATACATAATATGCTTGCAACCCTCATTCACTTGTCATATCTGCATATTTCTATTTACACATTTTCACTCATGTCAATTGTAACCCTCTGATATTTGTTTGCTAACAATGTATCCGCAAATATTTATTTTTATAATCAATTATGACCAAATCTTACATCAATTTACCTCCTTATTATGAACCATAATGAACACAATTCTAGTCATTCATTTAATATTTCCAAAAAATTAAATTTATTGTTAAAACTTGTAATAAATGAAGACGAGTTTAAATTTAACATATCTGTTGTTTGAGCGTAAAACATTCATAACAAATAAAGCAGTGTTGAAACTCTCGTAATATTTCTCACACTTATGCAACCATGATGATTTTAGAATTATTTACGTCCACGTTATATATGCACGTACTGATGTCATAGCAATTTTATGTTGACACGCCTTTTGGCTTTATTAACTGGTTTATGTAAGGAGGTTATTCTTAGAATAATATGTCTGAGGTGTATTTTAAAAAAATGGCTTCCAAAATACTAAAGTTTTTGCCAACCGTGTCTTGTAATTCGTTAAAATACTCGGGCATATTCAAAAAATAAGTAACAACATTAGGCTTGGTTTTTAAAAATAGAATCTTTCCTGTTCGACAATTGTGAACCCCGATACCAAGGGCATATAGTTTTTTTCTTCTTAAGTTAGAGTTACTAAGCTTATTTTTAGATGCTGTCAATCATTTTACACAAAATATTGTGACTGTTTTAATGCAAATAAAAATGGCTGTATAAGCGTACTTGAATTCTCAGGCATAAATAGCAGTATGAATATGGTACATATTTTATCAATATTGATGTATTTAGTTTTACAAGAATTATCAAATATTGTTACAGCTTTTTCGGCATCTTATCATCCTCTAAACGCTATCTAATTAATTAGACTTTTATTGTAATCGATCGAGAATCGGTCAAAACGATGACATGATTAAATGCTAACTCAATCAACCCAAATATGATTAATCTACTATACAGTAAAACCCTCATAATACAAGTTATAGATCTTTTACACTTAGTTGTTTTATGTCTAGTTAAATTGCCTACATTGACTAGGCAATTGAATGTGAGTTTATTTTGACTCATTTTGATTAGTAATATGTTTTTGTTAAAAGAAGAAGAAGAGTGTGATATTTTTACCAATATTTGCATGACGGATGACAGCTATATTTATGCATTCGTGTTTATGATCGATTCATTTGATTTATTGTTCTCAGTTTGTAGGTACATACATTGTATTATGGAAAGTCAAAATTGGACGTCAAGATCAAGTTCAAAAATCGTGCGGAGAAAGTGGTTTTCGATTAAAAAGTGAAGGCGGCAATTGCTCGAAGTGGATAAACAGGCAAATATTTTTAATACGCCGGCACTCGCGGCGAATTAATATCGTACACAACGCCGCTGCTTAGTTCATAAAGCAATCAAATATTATATTATCGTATGTGTAATGTATTAACACGTGCACGTTAGTATAGGGAATTTTGTAATATATTGTTTCATTTGATTTTTATAATCAAAATATCTTAAAAACGATGAAAAAATATCTTAGGTGTGGCATATTGGGTCAACCTTTTTTCGCATCCAACTTCATGTGGATCAATTACTTCAATCACTTTTAAGGTGTAAACTGTCAATTATTGATGGAAACACATCATATTTAAAACACAATTTGTTTGTACTACTTCCACATGTTGACAATGATCAGGACAGGTTTCGTTCATCACAGAGTATTATCAACTGATAAAAAAAATACTTCAATCGTTGGTTTTTCGAGCATTCTTGAAGGAAATCAGTCTCTCAAAATCGCCTTCACTTAGTTACTAGCTGTTAGCTTTTCGCTTGTATGAAATCATCACTTACAATGTCCAAGTCGAGAAGAGCTATTTCTTTGGAATACAAAGAATTAGCAGACCAAACCAAGAAATGCGTGGCATTATTTTATCCTTTATGCAAACAAAAATTCGTCTTATTTGAGAATTTGTTTTACAAAATTAGTGTTGAAGTGTTACTTTTCATAATTAGTATTATCATTTATTCATTCTATACTAAAGGTACGTAAAAAACAAATGCTTATTGAAAAAATAACTAAAAAGCTTATTTTATTTTTAATATTTTGTATTGAAGTGAGCACAGACCCGAGATGAGTGCGTTGTGCATCTACAACTGCTGCGAGGCCGCACACATGTGCAACTTAGACAATACATTAATCACAGCTATCGCCTCAGGTCTTTTTATTTTTTGAAGATTTAATCCATCTGAATGTCTATTTAACCACGGCGGTCCTAAGAACTCATAGTTATGCATTATAAATTTATTTAATTTAAGACATCGACTGAGGGTGCTTGATGGAATTTCAATATCAAATTTAGATATATATATATATTTGGATATCAATAATAAATTTATTTATTTTTTCGTTCTCATTTGTCATGAAGAAAAGATTATTTGTGAATTTAACTGCTCCAATTGCATGACGGCTGATGAAAGATCAGCCATATGGTAGTTTGTACAATGACTATTAATTTCAAATTCCTTAAATGCTTTGTAACCATATTTTAATCGTACCATCGTACGAGTATCAAAGAAGGTTGCAAAAGATTTCTTTTGTATACGGTTGAAAGTAATTACTCGTAAAGAGAAATGCTGTCCTTGTATTATTCAATGAAATAATTATTTACCACACAAAACTACGTATTTTTAATTTCATCTGGTGAATTAACTACATTGATCCATATTTCATGAAAATAATGAATGACGAAGGCGCATATAGTTGATATTAAAGTGAATAAGTATATGTACTTAATGCGGAAGGAAAAGGAAGTCGAGTTGAAGGTACTCTGATCGAAACCTGTTATCGAAGAGATGAACGAAATGCCGGCAGACACCTGCAGCATGCACTTTTACTTGCATTCTTGCATACTATTTGCCAGTGCAACGCCCGTGTAAAATCATTAAATTGATAGCGAGTTTAATACGTCTTTCACTTCCAGCGAGTATTATTTTATTATATCTTAGCAATACATTCAATATGGCAATTTAATACCAGGAAACTACTTATCGGATGTACTCGATTTTGAATCCGTTGTAAGCTTTATTGTCAAATAGTTGTGCCAAACAAAACATAGTATCATTGTTTCAAAAAATTGGCCGTTGATTATAGGCACAAGAAATTTTAAGTACGTTTAATATACGATATGATAAAACGAGCACAGCTTTATCAAATAACCAATGATTCACTTTAAAGAGAAGATATAGATTAGTACCCTAAAATATCCATAAACAGGTAACCAGCCTCTTCTTTCCGAAACAGCTCCTCTACAATTTTTCCCTCCCTTTATGTTGTATTTAACGCTTCGATCTGATCCATTGTTTGATATTTACGCGAAGATTCCGTCTCTCATACATCTGATCTGTTTGAATCTTAAAGTCATTGTTAAACTACCTTTTTCATAGTATGGTTGGGCTAAGAATATATTTATTATTTTGACGCACGTAAAATTCAAAGATTTATCATTAATTAATCCCACACGATATGTATCCAAAACTATGGCAAATGTGTTCTCTGTTGTCACAACATAACGCGGTCTATCATTTCCTATCAGATTATATAACATTTTAGATTAATCTACTTTACGTAAAACCAGGGCATTATCAGACTTCGTAATCTATTAACAGCTGACATTTTTGTAAATCTCGATAACATCCATACGCCCCTGCGCGCCAGGTAATTTGTAAAGAAGAAATTCCTTGAAAGGTCGACCAGTTTCTCGTCCGGCCCAGTCCACTCTTTAACTCACTCGATTGTTTTTGTGCCGGACTAATAAAATAAATACCCACTCCCGTATGTTCTTCGACGTTCTTTTCGGATCCTCTGTTTGCCCCTTTCGACCAGAGTGTAAAAACCAGTTTAAGTATTGAATTTATAGTATCGAGAAAACATTTTCGTTTATTATAATATGTGCCCATTATTTATTCCGTTAATTCAGATAATTTTTCCGCGTCGTGCTGCATTTTTGAATTTCATAACGGCAATTTTTAAATGATATAATCAAATATAAAAGTTTTGACATTTTATGAATACGGACATGGAGCTATTTTTCAATTGTTACTCTTATCTTTGTTGATTAATTGATTATAATAGTACACATTTTGTCAAAAGCTAACAAAGTATACTAAAAATATTATTACTCTTCTGCATGTCACGGAAATCACATGCAGAAACAGATATGTTCAATGCCGATAGTATATGTCTAATTTTACTTCACTTATATTTTTATTGAAGTGAGTGGCTTACTTGTTCATAAAAATAAGGATGGTGTTATCAATTGAAAACTACAATACGATAGAAAAATAATCAATTGAAGCGAGAAACACATGAGCGTTGTTTATTACTAACATTGCAAAGTGTACATACCTATGGGCTTTTTCTTTAAGACGAATTAGTTGAAGGTTTTGGCAGAACAAATTATAAGTCTATGAACTTTCTGGAAAGATCACTATAACTAAATTCGTATTGAATAATAACTATCAGCTAGTAAGTCAGCTAGAAAATGGATATTGAAAGTATTTATACAACACAATATTACTAATATCTTATAACAAAAAGCCTCGTAGGATTGATGCCTGGCTTAAATGTCGTATTATCGCTTTTCATACGGGCGTGCCGGACTTTTTTTTTAAATATGAAGAAACATTCCATAATTGGCTTATTCGTCGCTTGACGCCACTAAACGTCTACGTTTACCGGCTCTATCGGACCGGATTTTAATTCACGTTTTGACTTTTGAGATGTGGTGTGTACCCAATACCTTGCACCCCTATTTACTGATCCGTACATTTTGTTATACTTTCTTTTGACCTTTTTCTTTGGGTGATAATAATACACACTCGGTTCCTTCAGTTCTTACCCGTACTCTGTCGCGTTGTCTGAAGACCGCTGCGATAAGCAAACAAAACAATAAACAAGGTAATCTACGCTCTTTCGGTGGGATCGCCCGCTGGCTCTTCGGCAATTTTTTGTTTTGTTTACCAGATAAACCTGTTTTTACCGACACCACGCCTTTTTTACCGATTGCGGATCGAAACGGACAAACACACTGCTTTACTATTTATCTACATGTTTTCGATAATACTGAAACTTATTATACTTTGTAATCGTAGATTCGAATTTCAAGTTGACTTGATTTGACATGATAACTTTGATAACTCGATACGTTTTTTTAAATATATTTTACGGAATAAATACAGAAAAAAGAAAGTTTTATCCGTATTTATTGCATGGCGACACTGAAACTAACGCACAACATTACGCATAAAACACCGGTTATAATTCAACCCAAAGTATACCGCTGGATCAGCTCGGTGCTAATCGATAGGAAGGAGTGTATATTTGTTCCGTCTTTTAACACTATCAGCTCCGGCCAAAATCAGGTAAAACAGCCCCTGTGCCTGGCCCATTTTTGAAGAAATAACATTTTTCTTAAGCGTTTACGAAAAGTGTTATAACTATGGAAATAGTGGATGAAATCAAATGAAACTTTGTGGAATTGCTTAAAACATTTTAAAATTTAATTTTTGTATGGTAAAATTGCCAAAATTTCCCTCTGTGAAGAGCCACACGGCAATGTTTACACTTATACCGAGTCTCACTCCTTTTCTTGTGCTTTGCAACTCACCTTGCGTTGTTCTACAGGGCTTATTTTTTCTGTATCATTTGCACTCAGACTAGAGGACTGCACGGGCCCGGGCTCGACCCGTGGGCCGGGTTCGGGCGTGTAGAGACAATTGATATTCGGGCTCGGGCCGGGCCCAGGCAAGGGATTTAGTCTTCAGAAAAATATTTCGGACTATGTTCGGATCATAAGTACACTGGATAACTAAATACTGTTTTGACTGTTGATAACAAAAAGGCAATAAATAAAATACTTTTTTAATACGTTTCGAATAGCATTGGACACAATAGGGTCTTTTATTTGATAAGTATGGAGACTTCATTTTACATTTTGGTAACCTGAAACCGAGCTCATAAAATTGATATTGATCGGTGAAACAATGCTTTGTTCGTTTAATTACCACCGATAGTAAGTTTAAATAGTTCGTAAACGAATACAGTGTGATATTATTCAGTATCTGCATTCTATTCGTTTTAGATAGTCGACAGTTCCGTGTGCCGAAAAAATAATTATTAAAAAAATACAAAAGATTCGTTAAAAATGAGTTTCAACGATATAAAGAAAATGTTGAAAAGTGGTGACTGTGGTGATGTGTGGAAATCATTCCGTGAAATAATAGATTTTTCTACATGTGAAAAATTTGGGTAGGTACGTTAATCAATTTTATGCTACTGTATTTTTTTTTAAATCGAGTTCTTTTCGGGCTGAGATATATAAATTTAGGCTTCGCGCCGGGTCGGGCCTGAGGTGAACGGGCTCGGGCCGGGTAATTTCATCAAATTTCGGCCCTTGCAGATCTCTAACTCAGACATTTCCCCCGATAACCTGTCTTGTAGATCTTGCAAAACTCTAGCTCGGAGTGGATTCGGTGTCATCGTAATATCGTCTCCAGAAGGGAGAATATAAAAGAACTAAAATTCGATTGAGATTTTAAGTAGATAAAATCAAAACCTATTTTGGCGATAGCACAAATTAGATGACTGTTTTGGAAAGGCTTAAGTCTTGACTATAATTAAAATCAGGATTCCGTTGTAATACGTATCACTTAATGACTCAAATATGACTATTTTTGATAGGCTGGTCTATCACGCGAAAACACGGCTCCGGGACTCAATGAGACAGTGCGACGGCGAGTTTTATGATTTCACGACACGTTTATAATAATATCATGCAGAAATATTAAAATATCAATTCTTGATTGGCAAATGTGGGTGTGGGAGGGGGATGATGTTTCAACACGAGTTTTACTAATTCAGCAGTATTGATTCGACTGGTCCCTTTTCTCTTATATGCATATATGCATTGTCGTTATTTTGACAAATTCAACTCAAATTTTTCGATTTTTTCCACAGCTCTTTTCTCACACGAAATTAAGACAAATATACCTTATTATGCTAAAACTAAGGTTTATGTGATATTCATTATAATTTCCATGGTAATATTACTTTCTATTTGATTATTAAATGCCTAGATAACTATACTTTCATTCGGTGATACTTGGTATAATACTATTAAAAAGAATCTCTAATATACCCTTTACTTATCCACAACGACATCCATTAAAACCCTACTTAACAATAATAAATTAATGATAACAGTAGTTGGCTCAGGGCTGTAAAATATGCCTCCTTGTAAATTACAGACCTCCTTTGAAACGGGTTCAGTAAAAAGAAAAAAAACTGCCCCAGGGAATCTACTAATGTAAATTTAATATGCTTTTAAATATTCTGTAGAGTCCTACATGCCTATGTAATAGATGTGTTTTATGATAACCGCTAATTAACAACATAATTTAGTGATTTTAGCATCCGATTTAGTCTCGCCCGCCCTTAAAAATCTTCAAGTTTTCTTGGCCAAATTACTTTTTGAGTTCAGTTTCATGAAATAAAGATAACGACTAGCAGTGTAGAAGTCTCGATAGTAAGCGATCATTGAACGTAAAGCCAGTATTCATTTTCTAATGTTTATTTAATTTTGTATTTTAATTCACTTAAAATGTCACATAGTGGAATATGTTGTATTACTTTCATTATCTTAAAGAGTGACTCTATTAAATAATTCACTGAACTTGTCAAAAACTGTTTAATATTTATTTAAAATTTAATGAGACATGACTCACTGCTTGTCAAATATTATTTTAGATTACTTTGCTATTTTACCTTACTCAAAATTATTCTTAACATTCCACCAAACTTATTTATTACAGAACGAATAACCTGATAGTTTTCCTTAGCCACTATGAATAAACCACCTTTTATTGTAATTACAGTTGTAATATTTTTGCTATAAAAAATGACACAGTTGTAAATAATAATTGCATTTTCTGACTGCTCTCAATCGCAAAATATTTTTTTTTGTCACGTTGCCGAATCGAATGCTCAACCGTGCAAGATGAATTTTATTTCTAATGTCATAAATCTAAACACGACCAAACAATCGGCTCGTTTTATTCTATCAATTTTGGAGCATGTCTAAAAATATCGCACAGTTCAAATTGTGGTTAACATCACAATAGAAATCCCTGTAACTGTTTCGTTCAATCGTGGTTGTTTTGTGTTAAGAGTTTTAGACGTAATCAAGTGGAGTTATTCTATTCGAAAATAGTTTCACTATGTACTTAATTTATATATACTTAAATTCCTTACTATGTTTGCAGAACTTCTTAACCGCCGACAATTACATTATACGAAATAAGCATACCACTACAATTCAATAGAAAATTCTCTAGTATAAATATATTTTTTTCCATGTTCGCTCCCAACGTGGAGCATATGGTCTCCTCACGGAGGTATTTCAACAGATTTTTTCTCTGAGAACTGTTTCTCAGTTGCTCAACCTCTTTTTTTTTTTTTTTTTTTTTGAAGAGTAAGGATAGAAGGGTAGGGCTAAGGCAAGACTTTTTTTTTATTCCATGTCCGCTCCCAATGTAGAGCATATGGCCTCCTAATGGAGGTATCTTAACAGAATTTTTCTACGAGAACTGCGTGTTACTCAGTTGCTCAACCTCTCGAAGAGAGTAGGGATAGAAGGATAGGACTAGGACATGACTTAGTGATAGTGGTTAGCTAATCGCTCTCGCTACGCCCCGTAAGGATGGGATGGGTGGGAGAGAGGACTTAGACTACGAACAGAAATCCATAAATCGATCGAAAGATCAATCTATGAAAACCGTCCGCACCGGGAATTGAACCCGAGACATCCGTAACCGTAGCCAGCGACGCTACCAACTGCGCCACGGACGCCGACAGATCAAGACTAGTGGTTAGCTAATCGCTCTCGCTACGCCCCGTGAGGATAGGATGGGTGGGTGAAGAGGGAGTTTTAGACATCACAAACAATCAGACTACGAAGAGAAATCGATAAATCGATTGAAAGATCAATTTACGAAAACTGTTTGCACCAGGAATTGAACCCGAGACATCCGTAGCCGTAGCCAACGACGCTACCATCTGCGCCACGGACGCCGATATTATAAATATACCATAGACAAACTTAAATATTATTTAACAAGTTAGCAGTAAATAGAATATCTTTAACCTCTTAAGTGCTATGAGAGAGTTAACACGCCAGAGCATGTATGTAGCGTCTGGCCATCGACGTGTTAACTCACGACTTCTTATCATCTTCACAGCAAGTCATCAAATATTTATTTTGACCTTTGTGGTGTAAAATTGTATAATGCCGTCTATTGATAAGTAGCGATTTTCTTCCTCATGTCGAATATCGATATTATAGACGTAATCTGCAATCTTGGTACGTGTTGCAGTTTGACGTGTCTAGATGACACAGGAATACCACAAATTCGTTTGCAAATAAGCTATACAATCAAACAATTTAATGTGTGGATGGTTGCACAAATTCACAATTCGTTAGAAAACTATAGTGAGTAAAACGTGATGTTGGTTAGTTTGGTAAAGTGACTTAAGTTCTGTGCTTATGACAACTCCGTTTATATATATTTTTGAAACCGTATTTATCATTTTATTGTGAAAATATTTACCATTATCTCGAGAGATGTTGATTCGGTAAATGTTCACGAATGTGCACAATTTTATACCCATTTCATATTTTTGAGCGATTTATTTTATTTCAAAAATAGCTGGCCTATAAGTGGCCACCTAGTAAAATTTTCCTCCCACTAAAAAGATTAAAAATGACAGTTTTAAAACATTTTATGAGTGCACATTTCTCAACGAGCAAACGCAAGCTCTTTGAAATTGCCAACACAGTCAAAATCAACTAGTGCTCATAATTTTATAGCCAAATGCTCCGATAATTACATTATGGCGCCCGGAGAACATCTACGCGGAAAACTATGGAATGCAGTTCAAAACGATTCATATCATCAATCCCTTCTTTCTGCCGCTGACAATATCACATAGCATATTTTACTTTTAGTAAGATAGGTTGTTCTGATATAGCACATTTGCAGTACATTTGATTTAAAAAATATATTTTTTTGTCTCGTCGTCAAATGATTTTTTACTATCGCCAACTTTTTTATTTGTAAGCGATTGGTTCGTGTGGAATTTTTGTCTTGAAGTCTTTGTACAATTCACTGAGTCACTTGCACTTCATGGTCAATGCCTTCGATGAACAAGTTCAAGGCTTAAAGGTGTCGAGTTTTTTTTTTTTTTTTAATAACAAGAAGCATATTTTTTATATAACACAAATGCAAAAAAATAATCAATAATTATTACGTACCGATTGATGCAATTGCAATATTATGTTGAATCGTTAAAAATTTGTACGCTTCCATATCGTGTACTTAACTCAAAATGCGTATAGAAATACATGGAAAATTAAAATCGTTGAAGTTGTCTATACTTCACGAAGCTCGTTGTCTTAGATTCAGTAATTATTAATTCGAGTTAATTTTTTACTGTTGTATTATCGATTGGTCTAGTCCAGTGATCGCCAAACGGTCGCTCGCGAGCTACTGGTAGCTCGCGTAGGATATTTAATCATGTATCGTCGAAAATTTTCGAGAAGAGAAGAAATAGTAGTCAAAAATAGAGTGTTGCCTCAATTGAGAATCTGTATGGCATTTCGTCCCAACAGAAAAGTATCCAATTTTTGCTTGAATTGAGCTCAAAATAAAATTTTGTTCGACCTGCTTATGTGAATCAACATTTTCCTCTATGTAGGTGGTTAAAAGTAAATATAGAAACAGACTCACAGATGTAGATCTTGATAATTGCATTCAGATGGGAGTGACAAGGTACTCACCGAGAATTGAAAAAAATATAGAGGAAAGTGAATGCCATTCTTTTCACTAATTATTTCTACTTTTACTCACACTTATTTCAAGATATTTTTCAATTATTATTTTGTTTATAAATAAATAAAGTACGCATTTTGTGTTCTATTGGAAGTTCGATGTTCTAATTTATTTTATTTAATATAATAATATTATATGTGGTACGATAAAGGACGATGGTAAACAATTATAAAGAAGTAATATGTATAAACAGCTCACCAGACAATTTCAATATCTGAACGTAGCTCACATCCTTATAGAGTTTGGAGACCACTGGTCTAGTCCATTACGCAGACATCTCCAAATAACTCATATTCAGATAATGTGAAAAGCAATATTCAAATACTCACCATAAATCAAGTATTGATTTGTACCCGTGTTTAATACATTTTATAAACATATGTTCAACAATTACGAGTGTAGTCAGCAGAAGGATATTTGGAAATATCATCATTTTATTTAATTCTTTAAAAAAGTTATCTGCTACAGCATTTTTGTTGGAATTATCTGAATACTAAATCAGAAGAGCGTAAAATTTTACATATAACTCCACATTCAACTCCACTCAATTTTTTTGGAGTTTCTGACCAATGTACTGGATGATCGTTGAGTAGAATTAGTTTCCTCAACTTTCATTTCATTCCCAAAAATTTTGTCATATTTTTCGAATGATAGAAGCGTGAATTGTTTTGACATGAATTTTAAGTTTATAGTGATAACGCATTAAACGAAACGCATTTTGTTTTTAAGAGGTTAACTCTTGTTTTTATTTTAATGATGAATGATTCAATACAGTGTCGAATGCAACTTGTATGTAGCTCAATAACAAATTACTTCCCATTATACTACAAGTTATTTGTTTATCGATTATAGCTGCTTTATTTTTTTTTAGCGAAAATCCATTATCGAGTTATCTGCTCTCGATTAAATTAATACAACCGGAGTTATGTCTGGTGAAACCGGCAACGCCCCTTCCAAATTAATGCCTGTATCTAAATAAAAATGACAATGCACCTTCACCGTACACGCACGCTGACAAAACACATTAAAGTTACGCTCTAAACACACTTGGAGAGATTGCCTACATTGTGTATTGGATACTTTGTAGGTTTCGTTCTGGCCCCGGGCAGCGAAAATGTATACACGGAATGGCACACATTGTTGACTTTCCTATTTTTTATCGATACGTATAGTATTTTTTTTCTTCAGAAAATATTGTGCCCAACGCTAATGTTACCATGTGAAAAAGATCTGACAATACTGTATTGTGAGAAATAAATAAAGGCAACGCTTCGTTTTAACACTCGTGTAACTGTATGGATTGACTAAACATTCAAATGTCAGTAATGAATTACCCTTTCCACTTACAATGTAAACTTTACTTTGTAAACTATATTATATAATCTGATCCAAAAATAAATCCCAATCAGACGGTCAATTTTTCCAGAAGTTTACTATGAAATTTATAGAGTCAAATTGACATCCAATTTTGTCCCCGCTTTCAAAAGTGAATGGGGTGGAAAGCCTTTACAAATACTGACATATCGAAATATTAATTACTGATACTTGGCACGGGGGTATTAGGTATCAATTTCTATATCTAAGAAAATAATTCTTCGGCGTCCGTGGCGCAGTTGGTAGCGTCGTTTCCTACGGTTACGGACGTCTCGGGTTCAAATCCTGGTGCGGACAGTTTTCATAAATTGATCTTTCAATCGATTTATTAATTTCTGTTCGTAGTCTGTAGTGTTTGTGATGTCTAAAAACTCCCTCATCACACACCCATGCGATCCTCAAAGGGTGTAACGAGCGCGATTTGCTAACCACTAGTCCTGCCCTAGCCCTATCCTTCCATCATTACTCTCTTTGACAAAAGAGATGGAAAAAATGGCAAAACAATAAGGTATCAATTTCTGTATCGAAGAAAACAATTTTATGAAAGTCACCACTGTATTATTTTGTCTGTTTTGTTTTCTATGTTAGTTAGAATATGGCACCAAAATACGTGTAGTCCGGAAGGTGACGTGATACTGTAACAGCTATCCATTATAGTTGATAATTTTTGTGGAACAAAATATATTATTCGATAGATGATTATATTTAGAACAAAATCATTCCATGTCGAGTTTCAATTATAGAGTTTATAGACTCCTGGCGTATCCATAATTTTATGCGGACACAGAAGGGCATTGTAATAAACTTTTAAATGCGAAAATGTTATCGAAGGATAAGTTGTGACAGTAGCTCAATAAAAAAAGCGTTACAAAAGAAAAGGGATACCAAAGTCCAATAAAAAAAGCTAAAACTTCCATCGATAACCAGATAAACGACGTAACGTAAAAAAAACCCTCGTTAGCTTTTTATACTCATGTGGAATCTCTATATATTTTTTCTTTGTCGAATAATTTATTCACAAATAGGCGACTGCTTAATCTTTCGGATACGTTATTTATGTCGTTGAAAAGAAAGCATGAAGTACTAAGAATATATGTATACCAAATAACATATAAAACTTAATATTTAACATACCTACATAATATGTATGTTTTGGCAAATTGATGTAACCCTCAAAAAATACGAAAATGACTTAACGATTGGATCTCATTTTAAAAACGACAGAGCAGGTCTCGGCCAAATGATGTAAATTAGAAAATTAAATTAAAAATAAATTGACCGCTTTTTGGAAGGGAAACATCATTTTAAATTTGTTTTAGGTTTAAAAATTCTGACCCGGCCACTTGATGTAAGGCACTATTATATCGACCCTCCCTAAGTGTAATCTCGTATCCGCAAACATGAGAATTTACAGGAGTGCGTTTCAAAGATTCATAGCGCAACTCAAAATATAATGTTTTCTATATCGTCGGCGTCCGTGGCGCAGTTGGTTGCGTCGCTGGCTACGGTTACGGATGTCTCGGGTTCAATTCCCGGTGCGGACGGTTTTCATAGATTAATCTTCCAATCGATCTATGGATTTCTGTTCGCAGTCTGAGGCCTCCCTCCCGCCCATCCCACCCTCACGGGACATAGCGAGAGCGATTAACCAACCACTAGTCCTGTCCTAGCAGAAAAGAGAGGTTGAGCAACTAAGTAACAAGCAGTTCTCGGAGAACAATTCTGTTAAGATACCTACCTAGGAGACCACATGCTCCACATTGCGAGCGGACATGGAAAAAATAAAAATAAATAAATACAGTTTTTACTCTCTCCTGAACAATTTCAATTTTGAGGGTTACATCAATGGGCCAAAACACCGTCGATATCTGGTACCTACTTAACAATTCTGATTGTTATTTCATATTCCTTATTCTCGGCATTTTGCAAAGACATGAAATTTTATATGAACCAGCGGTTAAATATTAGACATAATACTTACTTTATTTATAGTAGTTCTTCATGCTTTATTTACAAAAACCAAGTGGTATTATTTAACCTGGCAGGGCTTACAAATGGAATTCGACGAAAGTGAAATTTCAGCTAAAGGGATCCGAAAAAGTAGTATTTTCTTTGATTGTTTTCGCTCTTATATTTATTATTATCTAACAGCCATTTATTCGAATGTATTCTGTCATCAATTTAAACGCGATTTAAAAAGTCAAGTAGAGAAATATCATTAGTGGAATCGTTGCTACATGCTAATTTTAGTATGGTTCTTTCTTCTGGTAAGAATAGCGGTTCAATAAAAGTGAAACCGGTCACTTGCGTTTCATTAATGGTTTAATAATATTAATCGTGAATAAAATTATAAATGATAGTTACTTTATTAATATTTCCCGTAATGGCGATCATTCAACCAACATTTATGTAAAGAGATCATTACTTTACTGATGATCCAGTGGTTCTTAAATTGATATATTACTTGCACTTTTGTGTACGAAAATATGTGTACATATTTAGTTTTACAGGATTAAAGGAAATAGTTGATAGCGAATTCTGCTTAACGCCATCGTCAGAACTATGTATTTAATTAGATTGATGGAAAATGATTTATCGCTATACTAGAACGATCCCGATGCTACGCTGTATAGGTATGAAGATATGCGAAATGCCTTTCAATGTAGAACATACTTTTCTTAGATCAGAGATAATCGTAAATATCTTGTTTCATAATTTATATTAATATCATAATTTCATATTAATTAAGTTTTTAAATGTTTCAAATTCATAAGGATGTGCTATGAATTCGTACATTTTATATTTTACAAAACTACATTGATTACGTCACATATATTCCTCAATATTTTAATTGACGGACTGATTGATAAATTTAATTTTTAATCTATCTATGAACTTCTATTCGAAGGCATGGATGTTTAAAATTCCCTCCCACCTATCCAAGCCTTAAAAACGGTGCGCAGTGAGGGCGATTAGCTAACTAGGACAAGTCTTCTCCTAGACCTATCCTTCTAGCCCCACTCTCTTCGAAATAGAGAGATTGGGCAACTTAGTAACGAGCAGTTTTTGTACGTTTTTCTATTGAGATACTTCTATTAGGAGACCATGTGCCCCACATTGGTAGAGGACATGGTAAAAAAACCTAAAATTTAAAAACTTTTTCTGTTATGTGTTGAAATAAATGTTTGATCCATAGTTTTTTTTTTGGCATAAATCTTCCGCTTAAAAGTATTTAGTTTCTTGGGTCTTATTCGCTGATATAATATTTTCTCATCGTGAATATTACACTTTGAGTATCTCTGTGTACTGCTATATTAAATACGGCCTTAGGGCAAGTGAAAGTAGAGTGTGTCTGTAGTCGGTGCGTCTGCTCGCTTCGGTTTCATCTCCTCTCCTCGCTCCGGTGACTTGCCCGCTTTTGCCCGCCCGGTTTGGCGCTAGTTCTCGTGACCTTTCTCGTTCTTCCCGCGGTACGCGATTGGCCCCATGCCCACGACGAGCGTTTTTCAACGCACAGTTCATTAAACCGCGTAAACGTAACGGTGTTTTCGACGCCAGCTGATGACTGAGCGCTGATCCGCCAGTTAACGAAAGCCTCTCTAATCGTTTCCTACAATACTAACATTACGTTGATAATCATTGGTAATTTTCTCATTCGCATTTGGAGATAATGCTTTATGTTAATTATTTTTTCTTACTTAGCTTTCGATTTTTTGCTGCATATAAAAATTAACACAGCCTACAAAATAAAAAGCATATTTTACATTTTTTTAAATTATTTAACTTTCTGCATGCAACAATTAGCTTTTTACTTGGAATGCTAATTACATACTGTAAGACTGCTCCGGTATGAATGCCGAATTGACAGATTTGTTTGCTGTGGTCCATACTCGTTCAGGCCCAATAGTTCACGCTGACTTGATATCGACTAAGACCAACTTTGTTGCATTCGATAACTTTACAAAATCATATGAGATTCAATTATTCCAGAGATATCTTTAGACTCTACCGTCACGGATACCCAGGATACTTAATATTACTTAAAATAAGTGTCACATTTTCTTTTTTTCCTCTCTATTTTTTATTTTTTCAAGCTCAATAGTGCATAATTAAAAAGTCGATCCCGTGCAGCTCCGTATCGGGCCAAGGACATTAGTAATTTCGTTTTTTTGCAATGTCGTTATCGTGTTACACATAACGGATGTACGTGACGTAACGAACATGTAATATCAATAATATAAACCGTAAATCGTGTATATTATACTATATCGCCAGCAATAAGTAAGAGCATTAATAAATTTATTTATATGCTGTTATCGAAAATTGTATCTTGAAATTTTACCCTCAAAAGTAATGCAAAAAGTATCATTATGCCGTTAAATATAACAGCACCCCTGTGAAAATACAATTTCCCGACTCTTCCGCTTCAATAAATATTCGCTTCCCTCGAGATTTTCCGAGACGAATTTTTTCCCGAGAAAAAAACAATACATCTCCGTTAATTACCTATCTGTTTTGGATGTCTCTATCCATTCGAACTGAGAGATTTATTATTCCCTCGATGCCTGGATAGGAGAGCGAAATTTGAATGTATGTGAATACGTCACTTGTAATGAATTTCTTACGAAGAAGTAACTTTAGTTTTATCAATACCCACAAACCGCCAAACTACTGTACAGTGGCATTTTCTGACAATAAATAAACGTATTTTTTTTCAGTCTGACTGATTCATTCATTTGTAATTCATTTTCTATTTTCATGTAGTTATGCAATAGATAAATATTTGAGGATCCGTGGCCAAGTAGTCAACGTCGTCGATCGCATCGACCATGGTGATCACGGTTTCGAACTACTGTACGTAAACTATCATAAATTCATTCTTCAATCAATTTAAGACATTATGTACGTAGGCATGGATATATGTGATGTATACATTGAAGGATGTCTTACAAAAACAACATAATGTCAGTTTTTTTTTTCATATTCGAGGTACTGAGGTTAAAGGACTGAACAACAAGAAGTTCTCGTAGAAAAAAGCTCCATTAACCCGTTACCTGCTGAGCCGTGTAAAGGATTTTCTAATACCGAATATTTCAAAAATTCATTCACTAAATAGTGTTATCGTTAACCAAACTTATGGAGATTATCAGACAAATCAGGCTATATCAATACAATACTTTTAACTCTCTTATATTTTTGTTTATTAACTATCGACACACTTGAATCTGCCGTCTCAACAGTTGAGACGTCAGTAGTCAGTTATGGTAACAAAAAACATGCTGGTACTAAATAGTATATTGTTAATGCCAACACATTTGCTTAGTTAATCCAAATGTATATTTAAATTGATAAACAATAAAGATTTTGTCAAGTCACGTTAAGTGAAATGAATTTTAATCGATATAGTGTTTTCTTTTCTTTCATACATTACCGTTTTCACTATAAACAATGACTACTTAAAATATGATATAATTGTAAAGCGCAAGTGTTTACTATTGATTATACAATTAAACATCTTTTAGAAAACTTCGTAATCCACAATTATCCAAGTTTAATCTTTTCAGCATTCTTAACGACTAGCATTATCACAGCCACTTTCTTGGTTTTTTTTCTGCGTAATTAATGTAATACTGGCTAGGTTATTAAGTATTTTAAACAGCTTTTAAAATTTTCATTGGTGCATTCAGTAATACTTTGTGTTCCTATCAACACTCATTCTTCTGACAATTCTCAGTAATCTCCCCATTGTATGCAAATCCGATTGTATCATTAGTGAGTTTTGTACCGTTCAATCTCGTGCGAATATCGTCTTATTTAAGTCTACTATATTTCCGGCAGACTGAGGCGACATCCGGTAAAGATTTTTTTATTGTTGCACGTATCACTTTCTCTGCGGAGGAAATGTGGAAAATAGGCATTATGTAGGAGCTCCCATTCAACCATTCGAATAGATAGCAGGTGCGTCTTTACGACCTACCTGAGAATATTATAGAACTCCACTTCGATTTTGTATCAGTTTGATTAGAGAGAACGTATATCGAACGTGCTTTTAATAATAACGTTGAAAAGATTTTCAATATAACATATGAGCTAATAAATAAGGAGTGAAGTGAGCCAACTAATATTTTCGAAATAAATAAGTTTGGTGTGTTTTGGTATTCTACGTGTCACTTTTAAGGTGTCAACTGTCAATTCTTGGTGGAAAGACATTATATTTAAAAAAAATAAAATATAATTCATTTGTGCTACTTCCACATATTTATAATGATCGGGACCGGTTTCGCTCATCACGAGCATTATCAACTGACATTCAGTTGATAATGCTCGTGATGAGCGAAACCGGTCCTGATCACTATAAATATGTAGAAGTAGTACAAATGAATTGTGTTTTATTTTTTAAAATATTCTACACGTCATTAAGTATCATCAAAGTGAAATGAGAAGAATAAATTCAGGGTGCTGCAAAATTGTTTTATTCTGTACGAAGTTAAATTCAATAAAGAGTAAATCAATTGAAGAAGTTCATTAAACAAAAACTTTCAATAAACGTGTTTCACCGTTTTATCACTTGGTCCATTTCACCTCTCGAAGGTTCATACATGCATATTTAGAAAGCACCTTTTGAGTTAGATTATCCTGAGAAGGGGGAATTATATTCTGAATATTGGTGAAAGGTGGTAAGGTTGCGAAATCCTGGTCTACGTTTCAATTTGCCTGTATTACTTTCAAGCAAGGAACAGCGCATTTATTTTTTCCAATACTATATCCTGAAAACACTGATAAGTATCGAATTCCAAATTACAAGTTATGCAGAAACATGGTTATAATTTTTTAGATTTCTTTCGTAATAAAATCATTTAATTTCCCACCTACAAATAAAGTTGTGGAAAGTTTTTCCCTTCATACGAGTTATGAAAAATTATGTAAAACGTACGAAACGTGTTCCTGGGGATTCAACTGTTGTGAGTTGTGTCACTATAATCCACAGCCAAGTTATTAATGCGAAAAAAAAACTTTCCTTATACAATAAATATCGTCACTTTTTACTGCGATGCTCTACGGCGTAGACTTTGAGTCTACACGGCTACGATGTACAAAATCGCTACGGAACAATATCATTGTTTGAATAATTAAACGACTTCCTAGGAAGAGTTTTTAAGTCGTAGAACTTACGACGAACTTTTAAAGTGTCAACGTAAACTTTTTTTGTATATAAAATGCTTGATAGCTTGTAGTTAAAAATTAAAATGGTTTCTATGTAAATAACACTTTCCGATTAGCGATTTCTTCGTTATACCGTCGATAGTAATAAAATGATTATATTTAAAATAAAAATTCATAACGTTGTTATTCTTCTTGTTGTTAAAAAGTGTGACACGTGTTTCACTTCTTTGAAGGGCATCTCCAGACTATATGTATCGTAAAAATATATTTTTTGTTAGTTATAATCCTAACCTAAACTTTTTATTTTTAACCATTTAAAACATATATATAACCGCCAATGTATATATTTTTAAGAACTAATAAATATACCATACCGACGGTGTTTTGGCCAATTGGATCTCATTTTATAGACGATAGAGCAGGTCTCGGCCAAATGATGTGAATTAGAAAAATAAATTGTCCAATTTTTGGAAGAGTAACATCATTTTTACATTCGTTTTAGGCTTAAAAATTCTGACCCGGCCTCTTTATGTAAGCCACTATTATATCGACACGCTCTACCTAAATGTAATCCCGTATCTGCAAACATGAGAATTTACAGGAGTGCATTTCAAAGATTCATAACGCAATTCACTAACATTAATTTGTTTATTGATTATTATAATTGTTTTCAATCGTTCATTTTTGACGGGTATAACATACTTGTTTCAAATTGATATTATACAAAACTTTGAAAGATAGAACTTTAGGACATCGTCTACCCATATACCCACAGCTTTTTTGCATCTGTCATAGGTTGTTTTACTAAATCTTTTTACAATTTTTTTGTGATAGGATTAATCTATTTATGGAAAAGTGTCAAATTAATCTCGTATAGTGTGTTTAAGACTAAAAAAAAAATATCGCTGGATCACCAAAGGTCACAAACTCATATTGTCTCCACGTGCGGAATTACACGGCCAATTGTGACTTATTCCAGTAATCAGTGTTGAGATAATCACTCCTGTATTGTCCGTTATTAAATCAATATTGGAAGTTTATTGTTTTATCTATAAGTTTTGTGAAAGCAAGGGCCCAAGTCCAGTGAGAATTGTGTCGGTGAAGGGTCCCGTGGAATGCTGTGCGAGGGTCTTACAGACCGCACGTGGACGGAGAAGTTCGCAGACACGTGGACTAATGAACTGCACCAGTCACCGACGGCATCATGCTGATAGCGCCGAAGAATAGCGTGCCTGTCATCAAGGACAGTCTCAACACTCCTGCATATGAGGTAATACAGCGATTCTATTTATATTGACACATACGTAGATGTTAACAGGAACTGTCAGAAATGTTTACCTATTAATTATCACTCGTAAATAATTTAGTATTGTATCTACGATTTCTCATACCTACACAGCTGGAGACATAATATATTATGATATGAACAAAACATAATAATATGATACATTATCAACAGAACCTTTTTCACTCTGCGTACCGTGTTGTGATCTTCGATTAAAATATCTTAAAGAGATTTAATTGTTACGATTATTCTCCACATTATATTGCATTTGAATTCCATGATCATTAAGTTGATGGATTATTTTTGATTGTAAGCACAGTTATTCAAAACATTTTTTTTTTCTGAGATAACTGCTCGCTTAATGAAAATGCTTGATTAAAGAAATGCACATAAATATTCAAAAAAAAACACTTGAAAGAAAAATTATCCAAAGAATCGACTTTAAAAATTAAATAAGTGATATAGGTCCAGGCTTCAGCAGATTCACTTTCAAACCGAGTTTCAATTTACTGACACTATCTGTTTGTAAAACTCCTGATTTTTTTATTACCAAATATATTTTATAATTTAATATATCGACTGAGGGTGCTTGATGGAATTTAAATATAAAATGTGAAATGGCACGGATTCATTTTTGTACTTAAATGCCTGAAGACGAATTTTTGATGTACAATTCTAGTTTACAATATATCTTACATCTTTGTTGTTGTTGGCAAATAATTAATTTACATTCATATAAAAATAAACTGCTACAGTAGAATATTTTTTCTTCTCATGTTATTTTTATGTTTTACTTCTTCATAAGTAGACATGGCATATATATATAGTTTTCTTAATGCAGTATTTATTATAAATCAATACTAATATAATAATTTGCAG
Organism: Himalopsyche phryganea; assembly: GCA_022494535.1. Taxonomy (NCBI): domain Eukaryota; kingdom Metazoa; phylum Arthropoda; class Insecta; order Trichoptera; family Rhyacophilidae; genus Himalopsyche; species Himalopsyche phryganea. The sequence continues at coordinate 375,579 of JAGVSL010000125.1, read as the reverse complement.
TGCTTACCACGAAACACCGAATATTATAAAACCTGTACCTATAAACAAACTCTCGGATATTTTACCAATAATCACAATCTTGCTAAGCAACTCTTACTTGTTGTCTACTGTTAAATTATTGATAATAAATGTTCACTCTCTAAATTTATATGAATTTTTTCATAATTCAATATATTATCAATCTTACATCACCTGATTTATGTATCGTTGTCGATTTGTTTATATTAATTTAGCCAAAACTTCCTGAAATATTTGGCACGTCATGTTATTTTCTACCTATGATTCTGCCATCCGCTAATGGATAGTTTACACGTTTCTAGTCATATTTTTATTTATTCTGCCGATCTTATTTATGTAAAACGCGTGTTATTTTAATCAATACCGAAATTGGAAACCTTGACAGCTGCTATGGAATATAAACTAAGTAATTATTTACTCAGTTGATAAATATTTGATTATAGCACCTTCACTAAGGAAGTTAGTTGAAAGTTGGGATAAATCTTTCAACACATCAACCACCAACCCATTTCACCCTTTGAACGTCAAAATAATTATCTCATAATACTGTTTCGACTTAATTACTATAATATATTCATGTTGTATGTGATTTTGTGCCACCAACTTCAATTCGAAATTAGAACTTTGAATTTGGTCAACGGTTTCATGGCATTGTAAACTTTCATAGATATTGAATAAATGTGTCTTCTTCTTCAACCATATTCGCTTTCTATGTGGACCATATGACTACCACATTCCATGATTCCGTGTCACACACCAATCGCTTTGCTTCCTCCTATGACATGGCATAGTCCCTCAGATCCGCTGAGTACATCCTGTGGATAGTACCCGACGGTCGGAAGTAGAAGAAAGCAGGATTAAGGCTCTCCAGACGCATCCGCAGCATATGACCCGGGAAATTCCGTCTCTCCATGATCACTGACGTAACAGGGTAGTAGATCTAAATTCAACGAACACACCGCGATCAAAAAACGTCAAGCTAATACTGCAAAAAGAAGATTAAGTTAGTTAGAAGTTAATCTATTGAAATTCCATCAAGCACCCTCAGTCGATGTCTTAAAGAAGATTAAAATTTATGTTAAATGCGAGAAGCTCCATCAAATTGTATTCCCAAAAAAAAAGACGTAACAAGGCGTTCCTAAAGTCGACCGTCGCCAGTGGTCGGCCTTTTGAACTTAAAACTTAAATAATACTGGATACATTTAAACAGATTTTTTTATTCGTGTGGGTAGTCTTGCCACTTGCCAATGTATATCTGCACTGTACTGACCTATATGATGCAATACGCAATTAAAAAAAGCACATTTTTACTTCGCAAGTTCCGACAGTTCATCTTGTATGGGGATAACTAACAAAATAAACTTTATATTGTCATGCTTTGCATCATTATGTTTTTTATTGTTCTGTCTACTATCAGTAAATTATTTCGCGATATTCATGAAGTTTCATAGTGATGGTCGAACACTGGGCAACGAAAGGCCGACCATTGGATTTTGGGAGCCGACCACTGGGAGAATTGGCATTTTTTTGTAAACTTCTATTATTTGATGCTTGGTACAATATTAACTTTTTTAGTTGGTTACATTACTTAATCCCTGTTTAATGGAATAACAGTGAAAAAATATGTATTAATCATTCATTGACTCAAAATCCCTTTTGAAAGTACACCTGTCGCTTAACTGGCCGACCACTGGCGAAATGACCCTATTTTAAAAATTAAGCACAATTTGTTTTGTGTTACTTCCACATTTTGAATAATCAGAACCGGCTTCGCACGCTTCGGGTCATAGTTCTTGAACCAATTTTTTGAAAATACACCTTGTAATTGTTAACACTCAATTTTATATAAAAAAACTATTTTATGATTTACATTTTACCAATTGATAATGCCCGATTCCGATTCCTCAATGTTGTCATTTTTAATTTGGTAACTTACATATTTATGTAAAGTGCTTAAAATATGTACAGGGCATTATGAATATAATGTGGTTGGTCAACCACCCACCCACGAGGACAATGCTTATAATTTTTTGAAAAATTATCAAAGTGAAGTGTAAATGTACGCTTAAAATTTAATTCTATTTACGGTTAACGTTAACACATCCGAAGTTTTCCGCCATTATAATGCACCACACCCAAAGTCATTCCGAGAAATCTCATAATTTTAACATAACACTACTAATGTGTATGCAATGTGGGATCATTACGCAATTTCCACTTAACCGGTTTTCGTAAATGAATTATTAAAACAATATTTTCACTCTTGTGCTGTGTTGCACGCCTGACACGAGAATGTTTCCGCTGGTTTGGTAGAATTGTATTTTTATTATTATTTCCATCTGTGACACTCTTCTCATCGCTTCTTACAAGCAGTGCCCGTGTGGAGTTGTATTCTTGTAAACATTCGACATTGCGTGTTCTGTTTAAATAATTACGCTTTGCTAATACATACCTCTTAAAACCGGATGATAAATGGTGTTGTTTGTCCCGTATGTAATTTTATGATAAATTCAGTAAATTTTGAATCTAATTACAGCACGTTTTATGCATTCATCACACGGGTACATTATTTTGCTACGACGATTTACTCCTCCAATATAATTTTTAATCAAGATATTAAGTGCGTTCGTAGTCTGAAAGATGAAAAACAATTTTGAAAACAGACTGCGACATGAATCCTTTAACAATCCTAACAGATAACAGTGTCACTTGTCACATTCTTAGATGTGGCTTATTTCTGCAGCAGAAATTATGTTGAATAAAATCACATTTAGACGTTTTTAATCAATATTTAATTTTGATTTAAAATATGTAATTTTGAAAATATCTTGTTTATAATATTTGATTTTATTGACTTGCAATTTGATAGTCTGACTTTAAAACCGTATAAGTAAGGTTACTAAAAATTAATATAGTATATCAGTAAATTTTTTTTCATATTTCACGGTTTTATACGAACAATATAAAAGCGCTAAAGATATATGTATAAATAAAGCAAGACAGATATAATTATTATAGTAATTGTAATTAAATGTGTGTATATGATTCTCGTATTTATTAAGTAATCTTGTAAGATACTTGCAAGCTATGCAATTTATGAAATCTTTGTTAAAAATGTTCACTTTTTGTATAATTAGTATTCTTCTTGTAATTGATAGTTAATAGCCATCTTCAAAGCAATGCAAGTTATGGAAATCGTACAACGTCATAGTGCTCAGCCAGAGTGATTGCATGAGAGCGGGCAGCGGGCGCATGCAAATCAAACGCATATATGCCTTTGAAATGTTCACAGTGAATTCCGCACATTCACTACGGACGCACCTCGCACATCGCTCAGCGGTCGCGCAATGACTCTGGCCTAGCACTATATGAACATCGTTGTCAAGTCACTTCACAGTACTTGATTATTTCAGTAATTCCCTGTCCTTTATAAGACGCTATAAGCATGCACTGCTTCTTGATGGGTTATTCAATGAATTCATTGAGCGAATGTGTGACCCAATTGATTCGTTCGTCTTCTCGCAAACTGCCGCCACCGACAACTACCTGAATAAATATTTTCGAAATTATATTTCACTCTATCGCTTCAGTAGCGTGCATCTTACGTCTTACCTATTTACATTGGATAATTAAATTTGCATCTTCAAACGCATAATCGAACTCGTCCTTGCGCATGCATGATTTGCGTTGAGCAATTATTATTCATAAATAACCTAAAAAAATTTCAAAGACTCGTTGTAAGGTCGTATTGTCAATTTGCTATATAAAGGTCGTTATTTATGTGACTTTTCGTTTATATGTAAATGCTCCCCTAGAAATCAGCATTAATATACTTACTGATAAAATAAATTGCTGTCTTTTTTTCCAAACTGGTATAATTATTGCACATTCTAAGTTGTTCCAGACAAAGGTATCTAATTGTGCACTTACCTTTGGTGATAAATTGAACTTACTGTCAATTGAAGGTGCAATGAAATTGTCCACGATTAATAATTATCCGTGAGTCGAACAAAATGTCTTACACGCTAATAAAATTCTGCGTTATAAGGCCTTCAAATTTCTGTGTACTTTATTTATTAACGCAATATTTATTTCAATAATTAGCTCAATTTAAGTGATAGATTATTTTTATACTCGGTTACATTATTCAATCCATAATGGTGTATTTATTTTGGGACATGACATATGACAGATGTCTCGCAATATCTAACACAATTATGTGATTCTTCATAAGTCATAATGACAGATGGACTGTTTTATAACTCTCATTAAACAAGCAATACGTACGTACTACGCCTACATACGTTGCTATAAAATCATTGTTGAATTAATACAATCAGATATGAGTGTGACTTTGTGCCGGAAAAGTTTAATTTAATAAATGGACCCATTTATTTTCGTCTTATAATTTTTTTCAGTCGATATTAAATGTTATATTTTTTCAATAAACCAATTGAGGTAATGGGCATTTCGTAGAATTGATACTAAGCTTTGGTGCAATTTAACTGGTCCATCCGCCGGCTGCGAAAAAAGAGAATCGGGCGTATATACATTTTTGACTTGCGGCTTTTTCCGAAACCTTGTGTATTATTATTTATAATTTAAGATAAGTCAGATCGATTCCATTCGTGTGCTCGAATGCCTGAAGATGCCGAAAGGCGAAACCCGGGTCGTTAGTGACAAAATACATGGAAGTGTACAAAATCTCAATAATCCAAACTTGTGTAATATTATTAATTGCAATATTTGGTATTTTACAGCTTTGGAGCTATTTTGTCGGCGTCCGTGCCGCAGTTGGTAGCGTCGTTGGCTACGGTTACGGACGTCTCGAGTTCAATTGCCGGTGCGGACGGTTTTCATAAATTGGTCTGTCAATCGATAAATGGATTTCTGTTCGTAGTCTGAGTGCTTGTGATGTCTAAAACTCCCTCCCACCCATCCGTTCCTCACGGGACGTAGCGAGAGCGACTAGCTTACCACTAGTCCTGTCCTAGCCCTATCCTTCTATCCTTACTCTCTTCGAAAAAACTGAGGTTGATCAACTGAGTAACAAGCAGTTCTCATAGAAAAATTCTGTTAACATACCTCCATTAGGACACCATATGCTCCACATTGGGACCGGACATGGAAATAAATAATTATAGCTTTGGATCATACAATCTCACTGTTTTAATTGTTTAAGGATAGAAGAGGAATGGAACAAAATACGTCTTGTGTTATTCTATATAGTGGATTTTTTTATGGTGAAATATATGCATATTAAAAAATACTTATTGCATCTTCTGCAGTAAGGGGTTCAGCCGATTTATCTTAATAAATCTTATTGCATTCACATGCATGATATATGAGGTTCATGCATCTAGTTACAGAAATTTAAAATTGCATGCAATACACATAATGATTTCTCACGTCAAAGTTATCCGCTGACCTTCGTTTTAATTAAAATTTGTAACTGATAGATCGGAAATAATCAGTCATTATTTGATTGTACTGCACCATCATTCACCGTCGAAGATATCTGATACTTCTCCGAAAAAACTTCATGTAATAACACTCGGCGCCTTCTTTTGACATCTAATCGATTACGATATATTTTGACCGGATCGTGCTGTCATCTGTCGCGGAGGCTTAGCCTTTTTGATCAATCGCCGGTGATTGTATAATGTATGGCGGAAACTCGACAAGACAGATTCACATTTGAATGCTATACGATACCGTGTGACAAAACCATTTTATAACGCAAAAAGCCATGTACAGAATACTTTCGTGGCGTCAATTATGAAGTCTTTAGATATATAATTCGTCTGCATAGTGGCAGAAGGCGATAAGTTGAAAATCGACTGTTTTGGCTTATAAATGCAGTACCATAGATTTTAGGAAAGTCTGTTGTGCGAAAAAACAATCTCAGCCATATTGCATGTATTTTTTCACGTAATTAGAAAACATCCATATTCAATTTCGTTCACAGTTATTTGTACAAAAAAAAAACATAATTAACATTACTATAAAAAAGAATTACTAATCTTTTATATTATATAACAGCCCGAACCCTTCTGTAGACGTTTTATTATTATCACATGTAGGTTTGAAATTTTCTCATGACCTAAGCGTTTGCGGTTTAAACAATGCACACACATTTCCGACGTACTAACTTCTTTAAATATTCAGTATTGCAATTTCATTACCGTTTAGTTCCACTATACCGACTGTTAAATAATATTGACGTAATTTACTTGTTCACTAAAAATTACCGAATGTGGAATAGAAATATGCAATAGGTAAATATAAAAAACGTATACATATATACGCGCTGATATACAATATATATTGCACGAGTCCACAATTTAAATAAAAGTTAAATAACTTACGACCCTTTCCGCATCCGCATGAAGAATCAATTTTAATATGGCTCAAGAAATACATCAAAAGAGATTTAAAGAATATTATTCTACTCCTATAATTGTATCGTTGTACCTGGTGGTCTAAATACGGGTTGTATCTTCTGTGCCTGTAAAGCGACCCACGAAATTCATATATACATCGATATAACGGACTAATTCGGACGAGGGGCTATCCGTTATAGCCGTAAGTCCGTTAAATATTGAAGTAGAGTTACTTTATCCGATTTTTCATTCATTGAGAAAATAAACGACACAATACATTTATAGACAAAGTCACATCTCGCCAATGATCGGTCGACACGCGTTACAACCTTTCAAGACGCGTGATCGCATATTTATCATACGCATATTATTGCTTATGGGGTGTGGTTTGGAATATGCTAACCAATAACATGTGATTTAAAAAATTTCTGAGGTCCGTTATATCGTGGTTTCACTGTACACCCGATTCTCTTTTTGCACGGGGGATACGTTACAGGGACTACCGTGTAAAAAAGATAAGGTGCTCACATAAAAATAGAACATAGCTTCCGTTACTTAAATTATCCCTAAAATAAAAAATTCTCGCCGTCAAATAATTCCAATTTATCTTTTATTTATAATATATAAAAACAGTTTTATAAGATACGTACATAATAAGTTATAAAATTGACATGATTTTTATTTAAATTACACATTAAAAAATAAAAACCCGAGAGGCAATAAAATCGAAACATAGAAGAGACAGACAAATGTGTCTAAACAATAACAAGTCATGCATGAGTCTTGAGTATTTAAAAATACTTTTCGTTTTTTGTAACCGTTAAAAAGCAAAATAAATTAGTGTAAAAAAAATTCGTCCGCTTTCTTAGACCGTGCAAAAAAACCGTGTAAAAAATATCCGTGCAAAAAGTGAATAGTGTGTTCATAGAATAATTTCGTACTTGACTGTAGACAGCGTATTCCGTTGTATCTTTTATTAATTGTTGCCGTTTTGACTTCCTGCTTAGACTTTCTACCAAGATAAAAATATTCACATTCGTAAAAAAAATCGTGATATTGCAATCTATTGAATTCGGTATTGATACTGTTCTTATATGTTTGTAACACATAATATATTATATTCAGACTCAATTGGCAATACACAGCTATTTCAGATCATATATTGTATAGGTGATGTAAAAATATATTTTAAATTTAAGTGGGTATCGTTCATTATTATTTATAAAGTCAATATAGATACTGATGAAGACTAACAAAGGATTTACCAAACAAATTAACTCCATACAACGCGATTTATGTCGAATGATATGGCAGTGTGGCAATAAATTATAATTCGCCTAGTGAATATTTATGATTACTCTATAATTACAATTCGCCGTGCAATAAATTTAAGCTGCTTCGATTTATCATTTGTTAAGTCGTATCAATTTGGCGGTCGACTTATTTAGGGGTGTCGAGCTTTTCATAACAGTTCTGGTAATGGTTTATCACAAATTATCTCTGATTTAAGACAAATAAGACTGAGATGCTGGAAATGCAAAAGATTTTACATTTTATTTGTAAAAATGATTTAATAAAATCGTTTCCGAGCGGACAATGTCTTGTCGATTTTATGAAGATCTCTTGCAAACGGTCCAGTGGGACCGTTCCCACAGTTTATAAAAGGCTTTTGGGCGCATTAAGTTCCACCAGTGGTTTTGATTTAAACATCTCAGCAATCTTACAAATGTTCTCGTGCGTGAGAAAGCAATAGAAACTCCCCTGTAATCCTAGAGATCCCCTTCTTCCTGCGATATGGAACCTTGCCGTGTTTAACCACGCTTACAATTTAATATTGCGTCCCACCGACCGTCACATTTCATGGATAAGGCTACATTTTAATTCGATCTGGCGGGACTTGTAAGTGTATGTTTCGGTTTTTTTTTGATATCATATGATTGCTTTTTTAATTCGTCAGTTCTTGTGAATCGTTTATTTAACTTTGGCCGATGGGTGCCGTTTTTGGTCTACCAACGTGGGCCGTTCGCTCCGTCGATGTTCGCATGCGTCACGTTCAAAGAAAACAAAATGATTATTTTTTATTCTTTCTTTAGAGGATCAAATATTATTTTTGTTAGCGTTACTATTTTTTCTTACTCCACCAATGGCGGACGTGGAAAAATACCATGATATCATCGTAGTCGGGAATTCTATATAACTCATGAATAATTTCTGAGCAAACGGGAGGAAGATGCAATGCAGGAAAATCATTACTGGTGGAGCATTCATACACTTTCACCTTGTTTTTTATAGTAATTTTGATTTTAGGCAAACCTCTTGCAGACTTTTTTATTTGTTCACATTAAAATGATACAAATGAAATTTAATTGAAAAAGAAAAAAAAGATAACTTTGTTGCCGTATTTGTTATGTGACTAATTGTCATATGTGTTTCTCTTCATAAAAACGCATTCTTTGACTAAAGTAAACGCATCGCTTTTATTTTACCTACTGATTATTTTGTTTTATTATTTTACGAATTGCTATTGTCGGCGTCCGTGGCGCAGTTGGTAGCGTCGCTGGCTACGGTTACGGATGTCTCGGGTTCAATTGCCGGAGTGCGGACGGTTTTCACCAATTAATCTTTCAATCGATTTGTGGATTTCTATTCGTAGTCTGAGTGCTCCCTTCCACCCATCCAATCCTCACGTGGCGTAGTAAGACGAAAGAGAGGTTGAGCAACTGAGTAACAAGCAGTTCTCATAGAAAATTCTGTTTAGATACCTCCGTTAGGAGACCATATGCTCCACATTGGGAGCGGACATGGAAAAAAATTGTAATAAAAACAAAGTATTCAGTTCTCCAAGAATCAAGCCATCGTCAGAAATATGTTAAAACTTAATTAAGCTTAGCTCTATATACTATTTCAGAAGAGATAGACAATATTATATCATCTCATTTGTCCCAACATCATAACTGTTCTTTAAAATTAAAATATTTAATGTACTAATAAAATTGTGTTTATGAGTTGTTCTAAGAAAAGGAAAATACATGGTATCGAGTGTGGAGTTCCCGATAATCTTTGTTATGAAACGAAAATCCTTTCTCCGGGGTTTTTAACACTCACAGTTATCATGTTGATCATTTAATTTGAGCAGATATATCATCTAAACGTTGATTGGTCCATGTTGTATTCAGATCATTTTTCTAAAATAAAATTGTTATAAATGAAATGTCCTTATTTTAATCGTTCTGCTTCACATGCCGTCTTCTTGATCATGAGATCTCCGAGTGAATCTTTGACTGGGCAGTATTTTTTTATCGCCTTATACCTCAGTAAATTGAAGAAGTCGGTGTGACATAAAAACAAAGCATCATCAGTCTTTTATGAATTGAAAACAAAGCTACATCGCAGGCGTGATTGTTTGTCGTTGCCTAACAACCCTTGCCGCCTTTATTCAATTAGTGAACTTGATTGCGCGGTGACGTAGTCATACACAAGATTCCCCTCTCTTGCAATACGATTGTGTCAAGAAATGAATAATAAATTGATCATTATGCGAAACTCGGTCCTTATGATTTTCTTTGTCGGAATTATTTCAGCTCTCGGCGATGAGTAATTGATATTTATTCGGTTAGTTAAATTTTTAATTGTAAACCCGTATTTAAATTAATCCCACTGAATTTGTTGACTATATTTATTCGAAGATTACATAAAAAATGTATCAAATATCTTCCATAAATTATTGTTGTTTAATGGAAGAATTACAACGGCCTCTTATCAACACAGTAAATTTAAGTATTTCTCAACATTAACCATATACATAACTTGATTGGTTATAATAAAATATGCCAAATTTTGACGCCGTTGTTTAAGTAATATTCTCGCGAAAATGCCTTTTTCGAGGAAAAAATGTCGTGGAAACTGTACTAGTTTCCTGATACGCAAACAACAGGTTAAAGCAGCTAGTGAAGCTATATTTTACTCTCGATAAATAGTTAAGTCGGGTTCGTGGTGCAGTAGTCAACGTCGTTGGCTTCGGTTACGGATCTCTCGGTTTCAAATCTTAGTACGTACGGAGAGTTTCATAAATTGATTTTTAAATTGATTTATGGATTTCTGTTCGAGGGTATTGATGTATGTGATGTCTGAAATTTTCTTCCACCCATCCGATCCTAAAAACGGGGCTAATCACTAGTCCTGCTCTATTCTTTTATACATACACTCTTCGAAAAGGAGAGCTACTGAGTAACAAATCAGTTCTTGTAGAAAAACTTACGTTGGGATATGTCCATTAGAAGTCCAAATGCTGCACAGTGGGAGCGGACTTGGCTAAAAAAAAAGCTTAACTACTAAATCTTCATTTGTGTCTTTGGTGGGTTATCGCAATCAATTTACCTCATTGATTATATTTACAATTTAAATTAACGTGTACATTAATGTTGGAATAAAATCCCACTCATCATAAGAATACAACAATTTTTCAGCAGGATCAAATCTAATAGTTTAAAAAACCCCACACGGTCGTGACAACAATAAATCGATATTGACAATATTAAATAGTATTTTTTTGTGAGCACGACGTTTTTATTTGTACGCAATAAATTATTTAATATTTAGTAGTTCTTCTAATATATTCTATTCGTATTGGATTACTTCAATCGCCCCCATTTCAAATAATAGCTTAAATTACACAACCATCTATCAATATTTATTTTAGCTGTCACTATTTAGAGACGTCCCACTACAGATGAGTGAATTGAATTTTCGTGCTGTTTCAAATTTAGTGAATACTCGAATGACATAAGATAATGAAATGCAATTGTTAAAATTTCGGCTTCGTTTAATAAATGAACATGAATTATTTTACACAATTGGCCATAAAGAATTTCGTAGTTCGATAACTGTTTGGTATTACGCCATCTTAAAGATTTCTTCCTTACGGATTTGTTCGAGCTTTTATACTTTTTTATTATTCGACACAAATAATGGCATAATTATATTTTGTTGAAATCTGAAGTTGGATTACACATGCAGGGTCCGTGGTCGTGTGTGCGACGTGGTCAGTTTCAGTTACGGTCCTCGCGGGTTCGAACCCCAGTACCGACTTCATAAATTGATTTAATAAATTGATTAATCTATAAAGTGCACCTGTACAATATAACTGAAATTTATTTTGTTCTTATTGTTTGACCTTAACCCTCCTTGGAAATGAAATCTGAAATTGGTTACCACCACCCTAACACATGCCGAATTCGATATTCTTGTCAGTCACCCTCGATGTTTTAAATGATGTCTATACTGTCGAAAATTCCTCCCATAAATTGATTTTTCAAACGTGTTATGGATGTCTATACTGTCAGCACTTCCCTGTCCAAGCCCGATCCTATATCACTACGCTCTTTGAAAAATAGGGGTTGACCAACTGAGTAACAAGCAGTTCTCGTACAGTGATAATTCTGTTGAGATAAACTTCTGTTGGATTCCATATGCTGCACATAAAAATCACATTACAGTGTCTTCCCATAAAAACAAATTCTTCAAAATTGGACTCTCTACACCTTCACGCGTCATGGGCAAATTTAAGCATTTTCTTTTGTGGGTAGGTCATAGATTTTTTAATCTCATATTCGAGTTTGTAGTACAGCGCTCATATCTCTTGAATCGTTCAAAATATTATTCAAATTTCGTAGCCATTACTTGTCAACTTTGTCAAATTATATATTTTTTTCTTACGTCGTTGATTTTGATTTTATTTGACTATAAATTCATCTCGATTTGGCGAGAAGCAATGGTTATTTATCTGATTGGAATCACAGTTTTTTTTTTGTTAAATTAATCTATTGGTTTTTTATAAAGCGTTAAGTATCTCTTTCAAAACCAGGTATTGCTAAGCTTTTTGATGCCCTTGTGTTAGTATTGTACTACAGATCGAATAGGTATTCAAAAATTCTCTCAAATGCATTATTATATGATCAATTTTCTTTCATTTACATCCTTACCATTTTATCAAACATAGATCCGCGCACGTTTGATGTCAGGTTGACGATATAATTGTTTTAGCAATTATTAAATGGATGATATTTTGTTAAGTGTTTGTATACATTTTTCCAAATGGTTTGCTTCTTGGCAACGTAATTCATTGAACACTCAAGCGCGTTTTGTGATAACTGATCTAGACTACCAATCAAAATAAAGTGGATTTTATAATCTCAAACGCTTAAACTGAACGAATGCTATTTGTGTCATCTCGTCTTATCACTATCCTTGGCAGATCACATATAATCGTCCGCAGTATCTCGGCAAGTGTAGGCGCACGCGCCAATAAACTTAACTAGGGTCAATCAAAAGCTTTGTAAAAGATGACCGAGTGTTTTGGATGAGATTTAATAATGATGTTTTCACTGTGCGTCCGTTTATGGCGTCCGATGCTTCGACCTTGTCGGCCGTCATCGCCCGTTCGGTACGTACGACGCGGTCGCACAGTGTGCCTCCCGCATTGGAATAATGAACACGGGCAATTTTCATCGACCCACGCGAAAATATTAACATATTATTTATCAACACCACTCTTTATGGAATCGGGTCGGGCGGCGGTTTATCAATATGTTATTTTATTCCAACTGCGATCAAAGAGTTTTTCCCCCGGCCTCTTTTTATCTAAGTTTTCTCTTCTACCATAATAATATGACAAAGTTTTATAGAAGACATCGTTAACTGTACACACAAATGCTAAAATGGTTCTTATGGGTCATGATTCTCTCACCTTTTCCAAGTCTGAAATGATTGTCGTAAAGTTCTTTGTCTTACGCCTCTAGTAATACACACATTTGAGTGACTGTTTCGCAGCAAGTGTATGCTTTAAAACGACATATCATATAATACACCGCGAATAAATATGATTCACAGAAATATGAGAGGACGTACTATGTTTGTTTAACTGTCTTCTGAATCTTAATATTTATGTATTGTGAAAATTTCGTCTAGGAATTATGAATGTTTTTAATTGCCGTTTCACGAGAATATAGGTATATGAAATTTCGAGATTTTTGCTCTCGAAGAAATGTGGGTAATACGTTTGTGATTACAAATATGCTATTTTTAATTTGTCTCAATTTGTATGGGCAGAATGAAGAAGTTTCACTCGGAACATTCCGAAGAAGTAATCTATTTCGATTCTCGGAATTCGCTTTATATTGTATCAGTCTTAATGTTAACCGCAACACCCTTTGAGAATCTCTGATTTACGCAATGCGCATTATTGGTTATTGGCTGCGTCTTTGTGTTCTTTGTTTTGCAAATTGCGGAAAAGTGTTGGAAAACAACATAATCGGATTATTTTATGTTCTCTCATGCTTTGGTCACATTACGCGATCGAGCAATGAAGATTATTAATGTATAGATGCCACGAATAACACTTATTTGTGAAAGTTTTATGGTGTAAATCATTGCCATTAAATAATATCTTTCGTCACATCTACAGATGTTATACTGATAGAACGCATTAAGTCGGTGTTTGATAATTTTCTATTTGAAATGTCAAAACGTATGCAATTTAACGCTCTGCGTACGGTACAACGCATGAAGTCATAGTATATAATGGCTTTTTAAAAAACAATATAGCTATTTTTTTATTCTGGCAAAAATCATGATATAACTATAACTCATCGATACCAAATCTTATAATTTGTATGCCAAAAACATTATTCTCTATAATGTACTAAAAATCTTTTTTAAAAACAAGCAATAATTTCACTTGGGAGAGAGAGTATGCTGAAATAAAAAAAATGCTTTAATTTCGATTATCTCAGAACATGTTATTATTTTATTTATTTATTTATTGTAAATTTAAAAAATTGAAATGCATAGCATTACAGCTGACGCCAATGCGCCATGCATTCCACAAACATAATAACAGTAACAACAATAATAATAATTATTAAAAACAGTACTACTAATAAAAACAATAATGAAAATAAAAACATTTTTTTTTAAATTACTAAATAATAAAAAAAAAGACATTATTAATTTAAAAGGAAAAATTATTTAGTGAACAATACCCATAGTTTAGTGTTGAAAATATCCAGCTCTCTAGGCAGCTTCATTATGACTTCATGCCTTCTTTGTATACCCTCTATATTATATTATGAATCTCACTACATTTCGATTAACTCTGTTATTATAAAATCAAACCATTTTGAAAATTGAAGATTTGTTTTTAATATAATACTATCTATTTGAACAGATTGCGTGACTTAGATTTTTTTTTATTGTGAGTTTCCTAATTTTGGTAATATTAAAGAATATTCATTTTGATAACACTATTATAATTGATCATTGTTTTCATTATATTGAAAATTTTCATTCGTTTCTTTAAAATGAATCAATAACTTTATGTTTCTAATATTATAGGCAGCATCGACCATCGTTGCTGAGCGAGAAATGCTGTAACGCTTATGACAAATACCGTTTCACGAGCTAGTGTTCGAATCCACTAATGAGTTTTTGCACACTGGATTAAAACAGTGTATACAAAGGTATACCAAGGGTGCCCAACCTTTTTTGCCTCCTGAACTATTTTCAATTTCGATCGATTTCTAATATGATTCTTATATGAAATTGTATTTAAGGTTTTTTCCTTTCTTCAAACATAAAAATGTTTATTAAATTAGTATGTGCTTACAAAGTACTTAAAATTTAGTATTATCGTATATTTTTTAACATATTTTTATTTTTACTGTACATAATAAATATATACATATATATTTCATTTACATAAAATAATATATTTTTTTTAAATTCACGGAAGTTTTCGGGATCGACCAAATTTTGCTTTGGGATCGACCGGTAGACTCTAGTCGACCTAGAGGAGTGATGGCGAACCAATGACAAGCCAAGACATTTTGGATGACGCGCATCCTTCACGGATAATCTTCGCCCAAGAACAATTTTTATCTACGTCATTTTGTGAGACCTTCTTCTCGATGTTAAATAATATTGAAACCAATAAAGAGACTGACAGATAAATTTAGTAGCGCATGTTTGGGCTTGAAGTGGACTCTATACCAACCTTTAATTTAGAAAATAATGAAATTCAGTAACAAGTCACTAATTATTTGTTTTTGCTGTTTTAATAAATAAATATATCAACATTATAACTCGTTGTTTCACTAGGGCTGCAAATATCATAAAATAATGGATATTTCTAGATGTGACACGGCACCTGAGTTGAGCCAAATGTTTCAGAATTTTGACACACCGAGCTTAAAAGGTTCGCCGTCACTGCCTTATACCCAAGTTCCTACCATGTCATCAGCGTGTGTACATAGCGTATTTTATATCTATATTGAACTTTAATATTGAGATGTATGTACATATCTCGTACTAATTTCAAATTACACATTGTTATTTCTTGTTTATTGATATGATCAGGTGTACGTACGTTAGTAATAAAGAAGTTTATATAAATATATAGTCGCTCAGAAGTGAAAACTCTTCATTTTCATGGCGATGATTGATAGCTATGGGTTTTCTAATATGCATCTACCATTTCGATATCATAGATTAAAGTGAAATGGTGCGCCAGTAGTGATTGCATGGTTGAAATGCGCACTAATCCAATTCGAATAGCTTTATTACTACGTAGGTTCATGCGCTGTCAAATTGTAGAGCTACGAAAACCAAACCTGCCATTTCCTCGTCTACTGTTCCAAGTGTCGCAACCGGGCTATGGAGTTTATGCACCCATAATAATACAGCAGTTGAAGCAATTCTCCAAATTCCGTCGGAATGCGGCAAATCGGGCGTGGGTGGGCGGCTGGAGCAACAATCGTGTGGCATGGCTACACCTCAGACATGCATTAATTTGACTATATCAGGCAATGCACGAGGAAAGTGAACGTGGTTTCTCGAGTCGATTAGTTTGTAATGGCATTAACAATTAACTGCCTACTGCATTCGCTACACCTGGCCAACCATCAATGAGAGGCTATTAAGGCATAACTGTTACTGGAATTTCCTTCTATTGGTAATTTTACGAGCAAGAAACCCATTAGGCTCTGAGAATAAAACTCGCATAATGATTGCAATAAATCTTCCTTTTTCGTACACGAAGAAACCGCTCGTTTTAACAAATATGGATAAATAAAAGTACAACTTCTTTTCTTTCCTAGAAAATCTCAGCTTAAGTTTTTTTTAAGTTTATAGATGACCTAAATAGTTTAGAAATTTAGGAATTAATGTTGCTTCCAAGGTTGGTATGTTTCTTCCAATGTTGACGATGGATGATGATGGCGGATGAATTGGTGATTCCCGATCGGAGGTTGGCAAGAGACTAATAAACCTTTCTCTATATTTTTGTCTCGCTGTATCGCGTCTACCGATAATCGTATATGACGATTCTCACGGCCACATAAAGTATCCGATAACAATCACGTATTTATCACACAATTATATGTTCGCTGACTTCGGTCGGCGAGATATTTCTCACGTTTGGCGACTGTCATTGTGTGAAAATGATGACTCGCCGTATACGCTCTGCCAAACACTGTGAAGACAGAAATACAGAAATATTGTGTTTCTACTGCTTATCAATTCCCTTAAAAGCACTTGCCTTAGATGCCATCAAAATAAAAATCAAATGTATTTGGTGAAATTTATCTTAAGTAGCTAGTAGGGATTAAGAAGAATCAAAAAGTTTGATCCTTAAAACGCCGCTTTATTGTTTTTATAAGCTGCTTCACTATTGTTATTAAATCTCGTAAAACCGTTCGTGAAATCCAACTCATAATAATATTGTTTGATTGATGAATATTAAGAAATTAAGCGTGGAAGGCAACGCATATACAACAGTTGAAAATCATCAATTATGGCTGAAATAGAATGGGCAAATTACAAAACACTCGGAGCCCTTTGGGTGCATTAAACTTTCCAAAATGACCGCCGTTATTTTTGGGCACTTGATGCCGAGTTAACGCTCTGTAATAGAATTTTGTTTTTCGATTCGCCCACACTTGCCTCCGCGTCGAAATTGTTCGCATGAATAATAATGTAATGGACGGGAAAAGACCGCACGTGACACTTACTGTCTTTAAAATTGTTTTGTGTCACCATTGAACTGTATTTTTTAATGATTGGGCTTTGTCAAAGCAACCTTAAGCTACAAGCAGTGTTCGTTGTGTCATTTGTATTATAACTTAAAGTAAATTCAGTTGCTATGTAAATGTAGAATCAATTTTATGTGTTAAGATTTATATATTTGTGTAATGAAAACCACTGCATCTTTGATGGAAATAAATAAGTTTAGAACCGGATTTGAAATGGTGTTTGTCTGAGATCAGCCCTTCCAGGACTCCGGATAACCAGCCGCTCGCCTCTCTTCGATCCGGGGTCTTCTCAGTTGATAATGTTTCTGACGATTTTGCCGACAGCAGAGCAAGAAAAAATATTTATGTTTTATATTTTTTTGCGAATAGTTAATGTTGTGTTAGTAAAATCTGCTGAATATCTTGTCCTAAGTTAATTTATAATTTTAATGTACAATATATCAATGGATTGTACATCAATAATTTTGTATTTTTAATATAAATAATAAATACTAGACTTTGACATATTTCAAGAACAAGCCTGTGGGAAAATATTAATACTAAATATAACATTTGTAAATTACAAATGGTAAAAATATAGTTAATATTTTTCAAGAAATTTATTTATTCATAAAAATTTCGCAATATTCTATGCCGTGGTGGCCTAAGATTTAAAATAAATAGTAAGTAATTTTAAATATATTCTTAATCCAGAACGCAATTGTAAATATTAAATCGTTTTTGGAGGAAAAATTGTGGGGGCGGCAAAACCCCTAGCTACGCCACAACATCTTGTTATTATTCTGTTATTTATCGGTTTTTGTTATATGGGAGGCGTTGTAGCATAAACGTTGGAAACCGCTGAATTAACCAAACAAAATGTGGAAATCTTAAAAAAGATCATCTTACATAATAGTAGAGACATATTCACATTGTCGCATGTCGATTTCATGACTACTATGTAAATGTAATGGACCAATCGCCTACAAAAATACACACTGACGGGCCGAACAGCATGGCTTGTAACTTGTAACTATAGGAGGATTTTTCTTTGTGTATTCTCGTCAGCACATCTTGCGACACTTAGCTTAGCTTAGCAGATTAGCTGTTTCTTTATCGTTGCTAAGTCTTGTGCATATATACTGCTCAGACGACAATCTTCAGATACTAGCCCTACCCTTATATCCCTACTCTCTTCGAAAAAGAGAGATTGAGCAATTGAGTAACAATCAGTTCTCGTAGAAAAATTTCTGCTCAGATGCGTCCATATGCTCCACATCGGGATCGAACATGGTAAAAAATACTTATATGTATTTTATATATTTTAGAAATCAGTAAGCCTTGGAAAGAAGACAATATTAAGAGCATAAATAAATATTTATACATTGTTATGTCAACATAATTCTTATGCTAAGAACTCACCGCTTTTTTGTGAGAATCTTAAGCATTTTCTCTGTTGTGATTTATAAAAAAAATCCGCGTTCATAATTCACAGACAGTAGGCTATCTTCCGTGTAAAATTTACTGGGCTATAAATTAGGAGTTGGTGACATTTTATCGGTCGGCCCTCGTTCTATTAAGCAAACAATCTCGAATCGGTGTGTTAGCATAATAAACCCACGTTCACATTGTTGTCCAAACGGTGTTTGTGCTTAATACTCCTCTTTATTATTCCTAAGGACCTCTTACATCATATCGCTTTCTAAGATATTAAACGCCACTCTGCTAAAATGTTATATTGTTTGCCATTCATCCCGCATGAAAAGATATTCAAAGATAATATAATAAAATTTAAGCGACCCAGTTTCCTTAGAATAATTAATTAAAACTTTCAAAGTAAATAAATAACTAAAACTTTTTGGACTGATATAACTTTTTCCTCTTCGCGAGCAGTAGAAAGAAAAATATGCACCCTTCATTTTATATGTTTTATTTTATATGTGAGTTAGAATCAATGTCTACGTTGTAAATACACTTCTTACGGTAGAGTAAGATGCTCCTCAAAGAGAAGAAACTCGTGTAACACTTCCAGAAGGCACTTTTAAGGTGAACACAATTTGTCTTGTACTACTTCCATATTTTTATAATAATAACGACCGGTTTCACTGTCCTGATCATTATACTTCACTTACATTTACAATTAAAACATTTAACGTACTAATTGTGTTTCTGAGTTGTTCTCCGAAAAATAAACATGGTATTATTAATTAATATAAATGTTCTTGTTAAAGAGTATTATATTGCCCATCATCCCTTTTTCGCGAGGGTTAAACTAAGAGGACCAGTATTTCGATAGATCAGTGCAAAGATATTGTCTCCTTTTTAAAATACAACCAGTGAAATAACAAAGTTCTCAATTTAAAAAATGCATTTTCATAAAGTTTCCGCCGAATTCATCAAAAAGTTGAAACCTTGTGACACACCCTGGTTTTGTTTGTTAAGTTCAAGTTTTATTAAGGTCCATAACTGACAGTGCACATCTTTAATGGCAATGATTCTTGGTAGTCAAACCGAGTTATTGTCTTTAAAAGCAATCGGTTGCCTTAGGGCTATAGATAAAAATTCGAAACCGTTTAGCGAATGAGTCTATTATTGAGAAAAAAGGGGAGGAACCTACAGTGGTTGAAGTTTATTTTTTATTTTGGCGGACAGTCGGCTCTCGGAGGCCTTAGGCTCAAGGGAGCCGGCCGGCATCGCAAGTAATTATAAATTGTTTTTGTTTGTTTTGAAATTGGACTTAATTTAAATTTAAAATCGTTTGTGTCAATTGTATTATAACTTAAAGGTAAATTCATGTGTTAAGTAAATGTAGACTGAATTTTATGTGTTACTGATATTTTTGTGTAATAAACCATTGCATCTTCGTCAATTAAATAAGAGATGAACTGGATTTGAAATGGTGTTTGCTTGAGATCCCAGACCTCCGGACGTTGATAACCAAACATTCGCCTCTCACCGATTCGGTCTTCTTAGATTCTGTAAGCCACTCTATAAGAGTATTCGAACAGAGTTTGGGATTTTAGTAAATCGCTGTATCTTCATAAAATGATGATATTTGAAAGATTGATTTATTGTCAAATGCTCTATTTAAAACACCTAATTTTACGAAGTACGTAAGACAGAGGACAGCTGTTAATTAATCATAGCCACATATGTACTAAATGACTGCTAAACGAAGACCTCTAGTAGGTGCACGTATCTATATGCGCAAACATGACGATGTTGGAGGTGGACAGTATCTATAGTATTTTAATATGTTTTTATAAAAATATAACTCTGAATACATCTTGGGTAGATAAAGCATTCACACGTGCTTCGCTGTAAATTCTGACAGATCCATAAATAATATTTACGAGTAATTTAGTTTCACGATTCTCTTCAGGAGAGTGAAACACGTGTAAAGTAAGTACATGTCTTTAGGAATAATATAGTGACCGATACGTGATACTTACATTTTAGTGATTTGATGGATACACTGATGTTTGGAATCAACTTATCAAGTCTATTTGAATTCAATATGAATGACACATTAATTTAACAGTCAAAAAAATTATAATTTTGATTCCAACTGACATTATAGAAACTTCTCGCTTGTTGGTTGTTAAGTCAGCCCTAAAAATAATATTTGACCTTATTATTTTCACTGAACGTTTTTTCTTTCGTAATATTGCGATTACGGTTATGCCTTTAAATGCCTACTGAACCGTTATCTGCTTTTCTTGGCTCTTGGGTTTCCGTTACGCTGTATTATAACCAAAATAATTAACTTTGCCGATTCATTAACCTTCAGTTATTTGTATTAAACTCTCCTCGCAAATAAGCAGTCAAATTCAAAGACTTGAAATCTGTATTGAATACAACTATACTAATTAGTCAAATAAATATATTTGCCATATTATATATAATATAATTACCCATTGTATCTATAATTCTGCCATTATTGTTATTGGGGGAAATTTTCAAGGACGCTCAATTATAAAAAAAAATGTAGTTACATAAATCTACGGTTATAATCTGTCTTCTTTGCCATCCAAGCTCTGTATTATCTAATTTAAGACATCGACTGAGGGTATTGATGAAATTTCAATATCAAATTTGAATTAGTTAGTGACGAAATACATTGAAATGTACAAAATCTCAACAATTCAAATTCTGTATTATTATTTTTATCATATCCGTTCTGAATGTTGAGCATGTAAAGTCCTAATGAAGGTATCTCAAGAGATGAGTTTTTTTTCGCTCAACCTCTCATTTTCGAAGAAAGCAGGGACGGAAGAATAGGGCTAAGACAGGAGTAGGTGGAAGGGAATTGTAGACATCACAAACATTCATGCCTACGAAGAGAAATCCATAAATCGATTCAAAAATCAATTTTTGAAGCCGTGGTAACCGTGCCCGAAGCGAATGACGTTGACCACTACACCACGGACCCGACACGTATTATCATAATCAAAATTTTTCCATAAGATTTTACTTATCTTGTTTATGTTCTTCTTTCCGCTTCAGTCGTGCAAAATACACTCCAGCACGGTTAAAAGAATACATATATACGTTCCTGGCTCTCCTGTGCACCTAGCTTTGATCACAAATACTGTTTTTTTTCGTGTTTATAAAACTTGTGCACGTAAGTGTTTTAATCGATTTCATAAATTACTTGAATCTATTTTTTTCCATGTCCGCTCCCAATGTGGAGCATATGGTCTCCTAATGGAGGTATCTTAACAGAATTTTTCTACGAGAACTGCTTGTTATTCAGTTGCTCAACCTCCCTTTTTTTTCGAAGAGAGTAGAGTTAGAAGGATAGGGCTATGACAGGACTAGTGGTTAGCTAATCTCTCTCGCTACTTTCCGTGAGTATGGGATGAGGACTCAGACTACGAACAGAAATCCATAAATCGATTGACATATCAATATATGAAAACCATCCGCTCCAGGAATTGAACCCGAGACGCTAGCAACTGCGCCACGGACACCGACTTGAATCTATATTGACGTAATTTACTAACTGCATTCAGCATTATGATTGATTCTAAGTATCAATCTTCAAGTATCTTCAAGTTTCTTATCGAATTCACTTGTATTCTGATTCACTCTCACATTTCACACGAATTTTCACTACGATGTTATGTATAATATTGTTCGCCATATTATACAGCACTCGTTAAAATGTTTTGAATCTTGGCAGAACTGGATTCTTTGACTCATACAAACATAAAACGAGTCGCTTTGCCGCATTCCTAACGATTTTGCGAAGGGTGGATACTAACTCGAGAGTTATTCATGTAGTCAAGAGTTAGCAGAATATTTACTTTTACTGCCTTCCGCCATAACCTTTTCAGGGATAAAGATATTACGATTCCATATTATTTTAATATTCGTATTTTCACTCGCATTTTATCATTTTCTATAAGCGGTCGTTATTCACGGTATGGATTTACTTTATGATATACTTGGATATTGCTTTTTTAGTTGTAAATCGAAAAATAAAGTAATATTAAATTTGGATTATTGAGATTTTGTTCACTTCCATGTATTTTGTCACTAACGACCCGGGTTTCGCCTTTCGGCATCTTCAGGTATTCGAGCGCACGAATGGACTCCAACTGACAGACCGTAAACAGTGTCTCACGTTTATATAGAAGATACAAATACGACAAATATTATTTACGTGATAAAATATTATACGTCTAGAATCCACACTGATACCTGAGTTAAAATTTCGAGAATCGCCTTAATCCTTATTTTGTAAACAACGCATTAACAGAGTGGCGAATTGCCGCTTTCCAGCTACTATTAGAATTACCTGTGATTTTACAATTATAATAGCATTGTGAGTTTCGACGGGATGCAATTCGACGAAAGGATAAATATGTACAATCATTCCGACATTTAGTGACATTCAACGTATAGAATACAGCAACGGGGAGTTTGTTTCAGCTGTTCAGCTGAAACAAACTCCCCGTCAGCTGTTCGTTCAGAATTGGCAAGATGCCATGTTTATAATGATCAGTACCGGTTTCACTCGTCACGAGCTTTATCAACTGATGAAAAAAAAATATGTTGAATTATTAAAATATTTGATCATGCATTGATTAATTACTGTACATATAAAAACGATACTAATTAATTTTGACCGGGGTGGGGAATCGCATCGAAATTCAATCTAAAAAAGGGAGCCTCGCCTGTCTTGTATTGTTAATTACTGTATAATTTAATAGTACCCAAGATTTCCTAGACGATTGCTATTCATTACTTTATTCACAGCTGTAACTTTAAGAAACTAAAAAAAAACATTTAATTTTTAACAATATTAAAAAAATCTTCCAAATTAGGCATCCATAAATGGCTACAGGTCCAGTTTTATAGTTTGTGGATAAAACCTACGCGCTAATTTTAGCTTTACTTGTACAATGTGTCCGAAAGAATTTGGCTATTTACACGGAAAATATTTGTCTACTTCAAATTTGAATTATTGAGATTTTGCCATGTTTTTTGTCACTAACGACCCAATTCAATTCTAGTCCATTCGTGCGCTCGAATATGCCTGAAGATGCCGAAAGGCGAAACCCGGGTCGTTAGTGACAAAATACATGGAAGTTTACAAAATGTCAATAATCCAAATTTGATATTGAAATTCCATCAAGCATCCTCAGTCGATGTCTTAAACTATAAAGTAATATTATTTACCAAATTCAGTTAGATCTGTAAAGAAAATTCAATGAATTATTTATATTGTATTTCATTAGGTTATTTATAATTTAATATATCAGATTTGAATCTTGCTTAATGTTTACACTTCCATAAATTTAATGGAGGTGTCCAAAAGTGTCCAATATTTTAACGATCTAAATTTGATCATACCTTTTTTTGAACGTACCTTACTCGTCTCCTTCACATATGCAATATTTAATTTTTATTTTAAAATTGCTTACCATAATTTAAGTATTTCTATTTTTTTTTCCTTTGTTTCGTGTTTTTCTCCTCTTATAGAATTTAAATGCGCTGTCGTGATCATGCATTTAAGTAAGCATCCTAATAATCTATTGATTGAATTGGCATTTACTTAGTAGAACACCCATTATAATAGAATAAAATCACAAAAGTATTTAGTTGTACAAAATTTTATTAGGTAGTTGATAGCTATTTCGGCCATCGTTAGAACTATACTTACACATATTTTAGCTTAGCTATTTATATATACTGTTAAAAAATGTTCAATGCATTTATTTTAACGACTAATTAATAAAAAGACGTAAGCTCCTTTTCTTAAAACACAATCAATACCTTAAATAATTTAATTTTAATTCAATTTTCTGATGTTTGAATACGTGAGATGACATAATAGTGTCTATCTCTTCTAAACAGTATATATAACTAAGCTAAAATAAGTTTAAGTATAGTTCTGACGACGGCGTTAAGCCGAAGTAGCTATCAACTATCTGATAATTTTTTTTAGAATTAAATACTTTGTTATTTTATCATATTATCTTACTAATCCATTATTCCTTCATAAAATTAATTTGTGCGCAATTAAATCAATCACCAGTCATAATGATAATTGTTTAAACGTTCTTGACCCTTTAAAGCCCACGCCATCGATCAACCCAGAAAATTCCGCGCATGATCCTCGCGCTACAGACACATTTTAACTCGAATCTATGAGTTTGATTTGAGTAATATTGATTCCTCGGCTTCGGAAGTGTTTCACGGTATTATTTCAAGTCCCACGCGCACCGTAACGTGCGTGGAAACGACATGTGACACGCATTTACAAGCTTATTTTAGGTCTTCAATTCATCATTTTCATATTTAAAATGTTACGTTCGTGTATTGTAAAATGTCATTTAACCTCCAAATGTCTTGCTAGTAAAAAAATGCAATTAAACACACTGCAGAAGGCTGAGCAAAATGTCGCCTTGGTTTAAATACAAATTGCATCACTAAGCCATTCGAAATTGGGTAACTTAAACCATTGCAATTCTCTTGTTCTATTAGCCATGCTATCTCGATCGTTCATTTATTTAATATTATTGAAATTCAATCGCTTCTGTAATTCGGTGACAGTCTTTCTAAGAGACACAAGAAACGTGAGTTTGAAAACATTGTTAAATGTAGCCACCCAGTTTGGTTGTCATAAATTTTATGTTTTCTTTTAAAAATTTTGTCGAATGCAATTATGTTTCATTTCGTTAAGACAATTGTGTACTGTAAAAAGGTTCCCAAGTTTTGCTGGATACATGAAAGATAGGCGCGGGAGTGTCAGATATACTGTATTCGTGGTAACAGTAAATGACAATATTTAAAAATAAAATCCAGCAGAAATATTTTCTGATATAATGTAAGAATTTATGAACCAAAATATTCCAGCTTCTTTATTAATAATTTATAAAGTACGATATCATGTGGAATGGGGTTGCTGAATTCAAGTAAGAATGATACGTTAGTACGCATAACTTGTAAAGGGTCCCGTATATTTTAACATAAAATCCAATAGCCAAATGAACAAATGTGTGGCATCATTTACTTTAAAACACAAGATATAGGGAAAATCTTATATAACTCCATCGCTCTTCTACATTTTTAATACACTTATCTGTTCACAATCAGGTGCTTACTGTGACCTCTGTCAAAGTTGCTACACAAAAAAGAAATGCGACATTTTTTCGACATTAAATAATACGTGCATATAAAGTGCCAAAAATCCCAAGTGGCCCTTTAACATGTATATTTTTCTTAATCTTCGTTATTCATTATAAGTTCGAACGTTGACATATACATTATTATAAAAGCTTTTTTGCCGAGTGTCTCAGTGCTGAAAAGTTTTCCCTTAAATCAAGCTACCACCGTGTCAACTTTGCCCCGCGATGCTCAACCCCATCGATCGTCCCATGTAATATTGTGGTTTTCGTCATGTAAGTTTGTACAACTATAAATAAACATTATGTCACGATTATTCCGATTGCCGCACACGCGACTAGCCGGCATTGCGAGAGATTTCGGCCGCCCACGCACTCAAGCAGTTAATAAAACTTTAAGTGCGCGTGAATTAACAAAAAATTACTACTAGACGTAAATTGTTTTTTTCCTGCGGCCTTTCTTAGTGTAATAAGTATGTTTTTTTAAAGAATGCAATCCATTTTACCCACATAATTTGGTTAAAGCAATAAAATGTAATCCGTAGTGTCAGCTGGAAAACTCTTTTAAATAACCTAAGGCTTAAGAAATACTGCAGTAAATCATTCATACGAACTTGTAACTTTTAACAGTTAACCCATAATAACGTTTTCTGATTTGCGAGTTATTTAAGCGACTTGTCTTGTTTTATGTTTTGAATCTCTTCCATATGAAATGAGAAATTGAGTACTTTTTTATTCCACTGGTTGCGTATCTAGCCGTAAAAGGTGTTTCGCATCCGAGGAGCATTTTTAGACTTACGATAAATGCAAGATTTTTAACTATGACGTAGTCAATGGTTTCATTTCTTTACTATACTAATTGAATGAATTAGAAAAAAGTGATTTTTTATATTGTTTTTATTTTTATACCATGTCCACTCCCAATGTAGAGCATATGGCTTCCTAATAGAGGTATCCCATGAAAAGTTTTTCTACTAGAACTTCTTGTTACTCAGTAGCTCAAACTGAACTTTTGAAGAGAGAATGGATATAAGGATAGATTTTAGTATTTTAATTGTACTCTTTTATTTGATTTATGTATAATTTGTTTGCTAATCAGTATTTTCTTGTCTTAGTTCATGAACCATCAGTTTTATATACCTTCATTTTTACACTCAATTTTATATAAATAAGCCTGCTCTGTTTGTCTTTTTATCAGTTGATAATGCTCGTGATGAGCGAAACCGGTCCTGATCATTATAAATATGTGGAAGTAGTACAAATGAATTGGGTTTTATTTTTTAAAACACAATGTCTTTCCACCAAGAATTGACAGCTAATCGCTCTCGCTACACCCCGTTTTCAGGATCGGATTGGAGGGAGTGAATTTTAAAACATTACAAACATTTTTTACCATTTAATCATTGTCTAGCTTAGAAATAAATATCCTTGCGATATAGTTAGTCGGAAGATGCTTCTTAAAAAACGGGAAACACTTACGTTATCAATTGTATAGTAGTTACTTACCACTTTTATGGTGTCAACTGTCAATTCTTGGTATTTTAAAAATAAAATACAATTTCTTTTTACTACTTCCACATGTTTCAGTTACCTTTATAGTTAGTTTCCTTTTTAAATCTTTTCTGTATTATATTGCTCTTATATGAAGTACCTCAAGTGCCCAAGTTCTCATTACGCAAGTTGAGATACTTAGAATCACAATAATTCAAAATTCACTTTAATTTATTTCATGGAGATTGAATAAAGAAAGAGTGGGCACCGCAGGAATGTGAATTAATTGTGTGGGCAATCCGTTTGTAATGGTAGATTGATTCAGCCATCGGCGTTATTGCTATCTTTTCTCTGCTACTATAAATTGTACCTACTTACCCAGAAATAATCGTTGTTTGGATAAAAAACTGTCGATTTATCGTTACCGTAAAGTCCACGTTGTATACCAAAAAGAACTGGTAACGCATACAAATTTCGGACATTGTTTTAACTGTTTTAGTAGGTCGGATAAGAGGAAACGTTTTCACATACTAACCGCAAAAGGATTGATTCAGTATTGAATTCATAACGGTGAACTATTATTGGTAGATAGATGAAACAAATTAGCTTCGCAATGGTGTTACGTGCGATATGTTGTATGTATTATGGAAAAAGTCACACGTCCCGCAACGGACTAAACAATAAAATATTGTTTTTATTGAATTTCTTCGATTCAACAGATATATTGTAGAAATTCATTTTTACTATTACATTTAAATTGATAACTTTTTAAATCCACCTGTTAATACGTAATAACGTGGGCTGAGATTTAGATGGGTACTATTTAGTTTTAGGCGACTTAAACTTTTAACTAATAGCCGGTAACCCGAGGATCGTGAGCTCAGCAAAGCTCATCAAAAGTAAAATGTCAATTGTCACATTATTTTTAAGCGCTCCACGTTTAAATGCACACGTATTATGATTGCCATACACCTCTTTTTGCACAGTTTTGAAATTAATTATCTATGTGCAATGCATCTTTTTTACATGGCTGTTTTGCACATTATAACGTATCCTTAATGTAAAAAGAAGATTTTGTGTAGTATATTAATTTGAAATAAAATTAATGTATAGTGCTCTTTAGCGTAAACCTGCCATTCAGAGTGCCCGCCTTAGTGAAAAGGTTGTTACTTGTTACCGACTACTGTTGAAGACAATACTGCCAAAGCAAACGACTCAAACACAAAATGCGTAGTTACTTCCATGTAAAAATCTAGTACGATAAAGCAAAACATTGTAATGCGATAACTTCGATAAAAAGTTTAATCGAATTCAATTTCGCTCCACTGAAAGTTAAGATGCCTTGTAAAAACTTTGAAAGACTTGGCGATCAAATTCGACTTACCGCCTGATAAGATGTTTGTAAACTAATTTCGTCTAGAATAAAGAAGCGCTTGGTAAAGATAAAACAAACATATTCTACGCGAATAAGACTGCCTGTGACACGTTATGAAGATGTTGATATATATATCGTCGGCCTCTGTCGTCTAGTGGTAAGTGTTTGCTCTAGCGATCAGGTTGGTCCTGGTTCAATTCCCAGCATGGTCAATATCAAATTTAGATTTTTTCAATTTAAAACTTGTGATCTTGGATTGGACATGAAGGACTTCTAAAAATTCTCATCGAGTTTATCTCGTATGATTTTCTAATATTTTGGCGCATTGGCTGTAATGCCAGATATCTATATAAAAAAAATAATATAAATATATATACGAACATACATGAAACACAATTCATTTGTACTACTCCAACATATTTATAATGATCAGGACCGGTCTCGCTCATCACGAGCATTATCAACTGAATGCTGAATGTCAGTTGATAATGCTCGTGACGAGTACTAATACTAGTTTTGAGTAATTGGACTTGGACGATTTTCAAATGTTTGAAATGATATAGCTTTTTCATTTAGTTTGTTCATTTAACTAAAAGTATAATTTATAAAAATAAGTTTGTTCTTCCATACGGGAGAGTTCGAAATAAGTAACATTTTGGTAAAACTAACTATAAAAGTAAATTTTTAAATTTGGTGATTTCACATAGTTAGATAATTCGATCGATATATTGCTCATTAATTGAATATACACATATGCACACAGAAGAGAGATAAACTACAAAAAGAGTGTTTACTTTCATTTCATTCTATATGTTTTTAATTGATACCCATATTTGACTTTGACAGAGATTGCTGTAAGGGTGCGTAGGATCACATGGGTATCTTTACTTAATGGAGAATTTTTCACCACATGCATTTTTCCAACCATATCCAGTAATAAAGTGGAGTATATAGAATCCCAATGTAGACTATTTGTATATGGGTAGAAGGATGGAACGAGAAAATTAGTAGTAGTTCGCTCAATCGCTCTTCCCGTTGAATCCCGTTTTTTTATTATCTGACAGACGAGAGGAAATTATATGCACTTGTATTAAACAATAAAGTAAAGGTACGCAGGACGACTGACCATTCCTCGTACGGTTATTAAATCGTGCCACACAGTAATGACGCAATCAATTTACAGTTTTTACGATATTTTTTTGGACCCATTAAAAATATCTTAGATGAAGCGGTAATTATCGAATAAGTAAGTTCCTAATGCCACTTCATTTTTTTTGATATGACAATTTAGTTCTTGGTACATCCTCCACATATTAGTTCGAATAGCCATTTTTTTGTGGCAATAGCTTTATTAACAATTGTTTTGATGAACGCATTGTTCCTCTAATTCAATATCATTAAGTTGCATCATTTTTATTATCGTACATTTTTTTTTCATTGTATATTACCTGACATTATGCAACTTTATTGAAACAGTATTTTTGTCATGTAGTCATCTGTGATTTGTCGGCAATTCTAAAACTATGCATCGTGAAAGCATGATTCCGATTTCAGAATTGTATGTATCATATTTATTTTTTTAAATAAAATAATTTATTTCGTACTAATTTATTTATAATTTGATCAAGACTTGTTTCGTATAAATAAAATGCCTTTCCTCCAAGAATTGACAGTTAACCCCTTTAAAGTGATTATTATCATTAGTCTAAAAAAAATATGGTTCACTAAACCATTTTTTTCTTATTTGTTTGATAATCCAGACTTATCGTAGAAGTGGTACTAATAATATTGGTGTAAAATTTAAATTGTTGAGATTTTGTACATTTCCAAGTATTTTGTCACTAAAACTTTGTCGTTAGTGACAAAATACATGGAAATGTACAAAATCTCAATTCAAATTTAATATTGAAATTCCATCAAGCACCCTCAGTCGATGTCTTAAATATTGGTGTACTTAGGGTTAAAACATTTCTCTCAAATAACAGTCGTGTATGCTAAATTAATACTATATATTTATGTTATTTTACCCACCACTACTAACACCATTGTAAACAAAGATACATCATATACGCCTCACTTTAGTACATCTGCACAAAACATTATTTTCCAAAACCGGTGCATCGGGAGGGAAGTCATCTATTCGATAAAAGGCACCGTGATTTGAAATAATTTGAGAACTACCTGTAAAAATATTTCGTTGTGAAAATGAATGATTGATCACTGTGCTACCAAGGCTACCATTCAACGCCTTATTTATAAAAATATGATGACAGTATTTTGTTTTGTACTCAAAACCGATCGTGGTGATGGCTTAATTATTGTCAAGAGATGTATCGCAGTATAACACAATAATGTGGGTGTTGGTGAATGATAATTGTAAGATTTTGTTTTAATTTGATGTTTTTTTTTTATATTTGCAAAAAAACTGGCGCCTCCGTGACAGATTTTGAAGTTACGGACCACTTTGAACATTTTTCACAACTGCGAGGTGAACTTGATTTGACCCCTAGCCGAATCAGCATTCAAATGTCGTCTATTTTTCAATCTTAGCATTTTCCTCAAGCCAATCTTTATTGATTTTACCACATAGAAATTATTGGCAGTTAGTTGCTTATATGTGAACTTTTTATTTATTTTATTCCATAATAATAAATATGCAAGAGTGGCGGCTGCCAACCGATGGTCCGCATTATAATTGCGTAACGTAGTAAATTGAAATAGGATAAAAATAACAAAGCATTTATTTCTACTAGAGTCTTGTAAAACTACACACTTTTATTTTTACACTATTATACTATTCGAGTAAATGCCAATTCAATCATTAACGTAATTGGAGTCAAGAATTCATAAACTGATTCCAAACAGGCAGCAAAAAGAAACTCAAATTAATTTGTCGTAATTTAACAAGTGCAAATAGCATTTAATGAAAATGTAACTTGTATAAACATTATTTTTAAATATGTTTGTATTTTTTTGAGAAAAAATTATTTCTGCGAGATTCTAAATTGTGGGCTTAGTGGTCCGAAAGGTTTTGCGACCGCTGTGTGAGATGGCTTAAACATTAATCATTATACGACATTTTCAAATCTCTCTTCTCTTTTATTCCGTTCCCGATGAAAACACTCAAAGAATCGGTGTAACCAGTCCGTATTACATCTTCATTCATTAAACTTAGGTTTAGTGATTATGGCTGACAAACGACGAGAGAAAATCAATCGTTTACCCGTCATAATAGCCATAGTGATCAGTCTTGTTCAAAAAGGCAATCGTCCAGCAGTGACCGAAGGTAAAACGAGACAGCAAAAATTGGATTTTGATAAATCTTTGTTACACCCATGATTGACGTGAAATGATACCAAAATGAAAATGGGAAAGAATTGCAGTTTTGATAAGAAAATGCTAAGAATACCAGTTCTAAAATGTAACGAGTTCTGTGGCTATTTTAGAATTTGTTGTAAATAATTGCATTATGTGTTAGATAGTATTAACTTAGTACACTCAAACATTGATTTTAATAGTGCCCACTTAGTCGCGGATTCTTTTAACGCAGTGAGTTAAGTTGTAGTAGGTTATGTTAGGATTAGTCGGGTTTGGTTTGATTTGTATAATGTATTCTAATGCGTGGAGCAAAGACAATATAGGCGGCCTAATATAGGGTAGAAGAATAAGTGACATTTCATTACAGCTTTGTGCAAATCTCGATTTCAAAGTGTGAGCAATTTATATTGAGTGAAAACTATTTTAGCTGTGTGAAAATATTTTTTAGTAAGTGTAATATATTTCTTCAGTGTTAAAATATTATTTACTATGCGGTATTACTTTATTTTTAGTGAAAGAATTTGTTTTTTATGGAATGTATTTGTTATAAGTGAAAACTATTTTTATGAAAGTAAATTCGATCTAAACAAAAGTGTATTTAATTGTTAGCCTTTCAGAATGACAGTGGTCATTATTACTTTAGATTCAAACTATAACACAAACAAAATTTCAGTGAAAACTTTTATTATAAATATTAAAAAAATTATAAGCATTATTAATATACTTATTATATAATACTATAAATTCATTAAAATCTACAAAAAATACATGTACAGTAGATGATTAATCCTGCCCAAAATTTCGTTTCCTAATTATTATTGAACCATGCTTTTTGAGTTGTTTTACGTTGTAACTGAGGTATCGATATGACTAACAATCGTTAATATTTGATGGTATTTTTTTTCCATGTCCGCTCCATGTTACGATGGGTGGGAGAGAGTTTTAGACATCAAAACACTCAGACTACGAAAAGAAATCCATACATCGATTGAAAGATCAATTTATGAAAACCGTCCACACCGGGATTTAAACCCGAGACATCTGTAACCGTAACCAACGACGCTACCAACTGCGCCACGGAAGCCGACGTGGTATAATACAGTACTAAAATCAATTCTGTATTCAATATCTTTACTTTAGGCTGTAAATCTATCGACTGTCATAATAACTCATTATCTATAAATGGTTTACTTTCATGTATTAAATGGCTTATCGCACGCTAAATATTGTACTGCTGACCCTAATAAGGCTTTACCTTTACCGAGTGTTAGTTGGAACTACTCTTTTACTAGTAGAGTGCAGCAGCCTGAACTTTCTAAACTGTTACCTTATTAAATACCTTCTAAATCGTGCTAATGTTATTTTCTCGCGAATAGAAATGGAAATTATGTTTCTGTATAACTCGTCACGCCATTTTTAATTAGATGTTACGTGCCGATTATAATAATGTGTGTAGTGGGTTTGAACTCACGTTGCCTTCAAGGAATGTGATAATTGAAAAGAACTCAATTCAGAATTATGTCACTTGTTTTTGACAGAAGTTAAGTTTTTTTGTCAAAACATTTTAAAGCAACAGCTGCGCACAGATTAACGATATTTTTTTATCAAACTATTTAATGTTGTTTATTTCCCTCAATGAACCGACAGCCAGAATAAGTTAAACGTCAAATGTCATATTTTCAATGGATTCGGCGCTAACTTTGTGGAAATTTATTTTTAATACTAAATTAAAATTGATAACATAAATATGGCGGCTCATCATTCTTAAATTTATTTCCCTTAGGATTTTCACCTCCAAACACTAGTAATTTATTTGTAAGTAGTCTATCAGTGCTTATGGCATATATATATATTCATTAGAACTACAATATACAAAGTTTAAAAAAAGTTTTAGTTCTATATATTTACCATACTGTTATAATATAAGATATCCACCGAGTCTGCTTGATGGAATGTCTTTATAAAATTTTGTACATTTCCATGTATTTCGTCACTAACGACTCGTGTTTCGCTTTTCCGTACTTTCAGTCAGTTCGAGTTCGGGAAAGGTTATGGCCGGATCGTTAGTGACGAAATACATGTAAATATAATACACAAATCTTCAACTATTCAATTTTTAACTATATCGCACACACTTTGAAGTCAGATTGAAGATTTTGATAATAATTTCACGCTGTCCTTGACATCACAACACGGTTGCCGTCAAAATAAAGACTTAGTCCATTATTAATCATTTGTTCCCATTAGACCCAATTCTTCTTTAATTAATTTGTATAAATAACTCTCCTTTTGCACAATAAAATCAAGAAGCAAAATTCTGTGTGCGAAAATAAAAGGACGTTAAGTCTTGAAAATTGAAAAACTAGTTTAATATGCCAAAATAACTACAGTGAATATATGGATGGGTCGTGGGAGGGAAAAAGGACAATTCGAAACAGTATTGATAAATTAGTAATTTTCATGTTAAAACATCGTAGAATACAAACGCAAATCGTGTTTCGGCTCTCCTGAAAAGTACTGATTTTAAACTTAACGCCTTGTTCATTTCGCACACAGAATTGTTCTCTACTTATAAGAAAGACATAGAAAAATTTTGAGTTTATATTTTGCGCTAACTTCTATCAGATTCGTCAGAACGAATTATTCTAATTTCATATTCCATAAATTAGCTACGTCGTCGGAGCTCATGGCGTAGCATATCGTAGCGCTTCAAAATTATTCATACTAAGTCAAATAATAAACAGCGCTCGTCTGACGGATAATTTCCCTAAGCAAGTGGCTGTTAATTATAAAAGCGTATATATTATATCTCACGAAATATCAATATTTGTGTTTCATTAACAAAGTTATTTCCGTGCTTTAGTAAACGCGACTTAAAAGTTTGTGTCGGAAAAGCGTTTGAAAAGAGTACTCTTAAATTATTTCAACGATGCCTTTGCTGAGGCGACCTAGCCTGAAATAGTTCCCATCCCCTCGGAAAGTGGGTCAAAAGCTCTTCAGACCTGACAAGATTGTACGCGATTATGTACATTATCGCCGCTCGTTTCTCATTAAAACCGTGTACGGAAATAGCCTGCGCGACTCTGGTGATTTTAAGCTCGTTTTCAAGTTAACAGCTTGGCACAGATTAGCTTTGGGTTCGGCCACTTATAGAATGTAAACCGCTAGAAATGAATTGAAAGGATAGTTGAACATTTAACCCGTTTTCATGTACACACTATGAAAATGATGACCGTTGTGTTATGTTATACATAACTTAAGCCCCTGTGGAAACACCGTACGTTGGGGATATTTGAATACCAAATAGTGTTTTCTAACACATTTAACACTGGTGTGGGTCACTTTGACAATACATATTAGTGATATTGAATTCAAAAAATATAGAATCATGAGTACTTCAGTGTATTAATTAAAAAATATATCATTTTATAGTTAATAATGCAGTTTTATTCAGCATTTTTTGTATTTTTTTTTTAAATAAAACACAATTCGTTTGTACTAATGCCACATGTTTAACGAAACCGGTCCTGATCATTAGATCAGGACCGGTTTCGCTCATCACAAGCATTATCAACTGATAAAATTACAAACATAAAAGGCCTATTTATATAAAATTGAGTGTTAAAATTAAGGTATATAAAACAGAAAGTTCATGAACTAAGACAAGAAATTACTGATTATCAAACAAATTATACATAAATCAAAAAAAAATAGTCTACAATTAAAATGTTATGGACCTCTTACAAATCAATAAATACTAATCTGAAATCACAAATATAGCTACATTAAAAGTCCATTAGCTGAACAAAAATTTTAATGATATTTCTGATGCACTAAGCAAATAGCCGATTGGGGAAATTATAAGAAGAAAATTAGTTAGCAATGAAATATTCAATATGTAATTAATATTAACAATAAACCACCATCATAAGTGGAGAACGCAGAGCAGCCAGGAGAGCATCCACTAATTTTTTATATCTGAAAAACAAAAATTAAAGAAACAGAATCAATTCTTAAAAGTTAAAATATAAAAATAACATTATAGGTATAATACAAATTAATGAATCGTATATAACAAAGAAGAAGATGCAAAGACGGTTTGCT
Source organism: Himalopsyche phryganea (assembly GCA_022494535.1). Taxonomy (NCBI): domain Eukaryota; kingdom Metazoa; phylum Arthropoda; class Insecta; order Trichoptera; family Rhyacophilidae; genus Himalopsyche; species Himalopsyche phryganea. Next base: position 339,191 of record JAGVSL010000125.1, on the reverse strand, counting down.
CATTCAATAAATTTGAATTGGGCAAAATTTATATCTATTTATTTCTGATATCTCTTGTTTATCTAATTTTAAAGATTTGTTATTTTATTACAGGATTTAGAAATTTGAAATAACAGAAAATTGATCAGCCAAACGTCCCTTGCCTCAAATGACCGACGCGAAGAAAAAGTTTTAAGAATAAAAATTGTTTGGTTTACGGCCACGTATATAAAGATTATATACTCTAGAATAGAAAACAATCTATGGGCTTCAAGATAGTGAAATATGGTATGCTTACCCTTACCCTACGACACGACTACATATTTTTTTTTAAATTTTAGGCATTATTTCAAGTGGGTACCGTACTCCTAGAGTATGAACACCGATTAGAAATTTTAACCGTCATATTACACATTTTCCCGAATTTACGACTTTGCTTAATAATGAATAGCGATCGTTTACCGCAGTTTAGATTCTTACGATGCATTGTTCTGGCCCAAGTATAAAGATTATCCTATTATGAAAATACGTAAAATACGCGAAAATATTTTCCATGCATAAATTCTAGCGATGCCATAACAGATTTTCTGATAGAACGATTTACGCATGCGCGTTGTGGAAAACCGCTCTCACTTTTCACCAAATAGAGAATAATTTATCGAGTCGTAAAACGACAAGATAATTTGACAAAGCCGGCGTTTAAGTATCGCAAATCAGATTATAATCAGTGTCTCGGTATTCGTAAACAAAATTATTATGGATGTTAATTCTAATTTTATCTCGCATATCCATCGATAGCACTTAAGGTAACACATGTTACAATGGTTATTGTCAAGACAGACTGTTTCATAAATAATAATCTCCGTTTACGTTGTGTGTTTTAAATTGACTACGTCCGCCTTTTTGTCATGACGAAATATGGTGGTGAAAATTAAAAATTATTTGGAAACCCAACAGATGAATTTATTTTTGAAGTTTATATGTATTGTGTACGCTATTCTCGCTATAATTGCACTGTATTATAATCTCGGCTGGGATAAGACTTTGAATAGAATCTTTTTTCCATGGTTCCTTGTATACCGGTCGATTGTGACATTCGTTTCATCCTAAATTACAGATATTAGTGTCATTTAATACAATGAAAATATACAATTATTAAAAAGACGAAACTTTTAAGATTCTTTTCTCTTTCATCTCGATTTAAATAAAACATTTTAGATGTAGCTAAAAATAAATTATAAAATGTAGAGTGCATAAATCAGAACATTTACTGTTTGTAACTGTCCGGTATAAATACTTTTAAGGTGTTAACTGTCAATTCTTGGTGGAAAGTCATTATATTTTAAAAAATAAAACAGAATTTGTTAGTGCTACTTCCACTTCAGGATCGTTTTTTGATCAGGACCCGTTTCGCTCATCACGATCATTATCAACTGATAAAAATACAATCAAAACATGGCTATTTATATAGAATTGAATGTTCACAATTACAAGGTATATGAAACAGTTGGTTCATGTTGGTACTAATAATGTAAAAATCGCAAATTATGTAATTCTAGCGATGTCGTGTGCCAACAACTATGATTACACTGCATAATTCTTCAGTTATTTATTCTAATTTATACCTTATTATAATAGAGTTCTATCATGCAACATCCAATTCAATCAATACATTATATTAAACACTAATTTATATGGAAGAGAGAATAGACTAATTTGCACATCTCATCAACTATATTACGCATCCTAAATTTTGGATTCTGCGGCAATTAAATTTTAAAAAACTCATCACGTATTATGTATATTTTTATTTTAACTAAATTATTTAGTATGCTCAGCATCTCGTGTGTAATAATTTATTACTTATTTTAATAAATGTATCGTATCGATAAATGTATTCAACGAAAATATCCGTAAGTAGTTGACAATGGAATTATTATAAAATTTAAAGGAAAGTTGCCACCGTCAGTTAATTGCGACAGTTTAAATCCAGCGCTTTGCAAATCATATCTGTCTAGCAGCGAGCTTACCGACCGTCCTAACTCTGCTCTTTTAATCCAGTTCCCAAACTGACATTATTCAAGAAAATTAATATTTCCTCTATCCACATACATGTAGTTACACATTTTAAGCTTCACGCATGTATACAGAAACAAAATATGCGCTATCGAGATTATTGTACTTACATTAATACATTAGATTTTACCCAACAAGTAGACAAATATAATTTAAGACATCGACTGAGGATACTTGATGGAATTTCAATATCAAATTTGGATTATTGAGATTTTGTACATTTCCATGTATTTTGTCACTAACGACCCGGGTTTCGGCTTTCGGCTTTCGGCATCTTCAGGTATATTCGAGCGCACGAATGGACTTGAATTGAATTGGGTCGTTCGTGACAAAATACATGGCAAAATCTCAATAATTCAAATTTGAAGTAGACAAATATTTTCCGTGTAAATAGCCAAATTCTTTTGGACACATTGTACAAGTAAAGCTAAGATTAGCGCGTAGGTTTTATCCACAAACTATAAAACTGGACCAGTAGCCATTTATGGATGCCTAATATGGAAGATTTTTTTAACATTGTTAAAAATTAAATGTTTTTTTTTAGTTTCTTAAAGTTACAGCTGTGAATAAAGTAATGAATAGCAATCGTCTAGGAAATCTTGGGTACTATTAATTATATAGTAATTAACAATACAAGACAGGCGAGGCTCCCTTTTTTAGATTGAATTTCGATGTCATTCCCCACCCCGGTCAAAATTAATTAGTATCGTTTTTATATGTACAGTAATCAATCAATGCATGATCAAATATTTTAATAACTCAACATATTTTTTTTTCATCAGTTGATAAAGCTCGTGACGAGTGAAACCGGTACTGATCATTATAAACATGTGGAAATAATACAAACAATTTGTGTTTTATTTTTAAAATAAAATTTGTTTGGAGATGAAAACTAGTAACAACCGGTGATTTAACAATTTTAATTTTATATTGAAAATGTGTTTCCAACAAGCAAACGTCGAATTTCCTAAACGTCATTTTGTTAAAAATACACCTATTCCAAAAACTTTCGTCATAATGCATGCGATTTTTTTTCTTTATGTGTGCTTTTGTTAAATTGCAGTAAAACAACGCTTTTAATATTGTGAATAACTAAGACGCTTCGTTTTTATTTTTATTTCGTTGGTAATAATTGAGGTAGCAGTATTTTTTGAAAAGGTCATAGAGCGATACCAACCGCCAGCTAAAATTTCTCTATTGTCATTCCGTTAGGTTTGAAATTTGTCACCTGCAATCTCACAGAGAACCGTACGTACACCATTCATGCCGATAAAATCTTTATACAATTTTGTGAACGGTGTTGTATGTCTGCCGATACTATTTTTGAAAAACGAACATGGCCTGAACGGTAAAATATCTATTATCATCTTCTTCATCTCGCCCAATATGGCGGTACACTAAATCTTCTCGTTGTAAGTGGGATTTATTTATTTGCCAAGATAAGCATCAATCAATCGGAATAAAAGTTTTTCAACAACACAATACTGTTTTGTTGTTATTTATAACATTATTTTCAATGCTGAAAACCCTTTATGAAACATTCAAGCGACATTAATATTGTTCAATGAATGCCGTGCAATAAATAAAAAATTACCCATAATAGAATTCTGAACAATGTTTTGGTTTATTCTGCTTGAGATTAAAACTTTGTAAATGATGTGAGCTTACAGCAGAAATCAAAACATCCAGTTTTGAAATAATTAAGATTATCTACGCAATTTTTAATATTCTTAATATTGAGCATAATCATGATGTAGAATTTACGTTTTCTGGTCTGTGGTGAAGTGGTCAACGTCTTTAACTTCGGTAACTGTGCTCACGGGTTCTAATTCCAGTACGGATAGTTTCATAAATTGATTTATGGATATCTCCTCCACATTGGGAACGGACGTATTCTTTATTATTTTTAAGTATAGATATGAGTTTAATTGGTCTCGCTTTTGTCTATTGTAATAAAGTAAAAATATCAACTTTTATAGTTCTAAAAGATTTATGGGATACTATAAATGTACCAATTTAACTTGGCCGCTAGTAAGGGTGCCACCGTCACGTTAGAAATGTTACCAAACTTAACCAGAAATTTCAATAAATTCCAAAACTGATATTTTAGCGACGGTTATTAAAAGTAAACAAGATATTTATTTTTCATAAAATGACATTTGGAGAAAAATTTATTCTAGACTGACAATTCCGGTTCTAAATTCGGCGGCGGCCGAGTAATGTTGGTAATACAGTTTCGTAAATTGATTTTTCAATCGATTTATGGATTTCTCCTTCATTCGGAGTCCATATGCTCCACATTGGGAGCGGACGTATCTTATTTTTTTTAAGTATAGATATGAGTTTAATTGGTCTCGCTTTTGTCAATTGTAATAAAGTAAAAATATCATTTTATAAGTATAGTTCTATAAGATTTATAGGATACTAGTATATATTACACAGCTTCACCAGCGACAGACAGTGCTATTATTTATTTAGACGTTCGTTTTATTTAATGTTGTTATTTTGGCGCAAGTTAATAATAATTATTGAAAGTTGTAAGTTTAAAGTTGAAAATTTCGCCCTAGACCGTTCGCAGACTGAAAATATCACGTTGGATCATACTTAATTTAACACCTAAAAAATGTAGTCCATCATTTTAATAATAATGTAGAAAATGAGAATAAATAAACTATTTGGCTTTACGGCATTGTCAGAAATACAATATCATTATAATAGGATAAAATATCAAAGTATTCAGTTCTACAAAAGTTTACTTGTTAGTTGATAGCTATTTCGTCACGTAATCGTCAGAACTATGCTTAAACTTATTTTAGCTTAGCTATATAATAAAATGTTTTAGAACTGAATACTTTGATATTTTATCTTATTTTAATAGAGTATTACATAGTAAATGTCAATTCTATCAATAATATATCATTTTATATAATTCTAATTTTTGGTATTTTAGGATTTACGAGTTTTGTTATGAATTCACATTGCACATTTATATCTATGAACTTGCGCATTGCTTACTATGTACGACCTTGTCTCTTCCGCATCGCGTTCCCTCACTGTTTATACCTGCCGGAATGTGTGTCATGAAATAATGTCGCGTGCTCTCTCGGCATCTCGCGACACTCGCTCGCAGAGGTTACATACCTTGTCTTATCTCTACCGACAACAATGCCGGTGCAGTTTACTTGCTTCTCCCATCGTACATTACAATGTATATGTGATACTTACTATCTGATCGAGATATTATTGTTATGCTGGCAGATCGAGAACTCGGCCGTTCTTGATAAAATTGTTGGAGCTTGCGAACTATGCGGCTGGTGTTTTGCAGTGCTACCAGGTCGAACTACGCGTGATCTAATGACATGCATGTTGCTATTTGGAATTAGTTTTCATTAAAATAAACTGTAACGGAATGTGTTATAAATATACAACTGATTATATAGGTTCTTAATAAAAAAATCAATAAACTGTTATCGGTGACATGCTTCGATCGTTTAAGAAGCATCTTCAACTGTCGTTTAAAAAAATGTGTCTTTTATATACTTGTTTTTTGTGTGGGGGAGCTGTTGAAGTCGCGAGTAGGCGATCGCATATTGGAATGATGCTATCTCTGTCAATCCTTGTGACACGGGTGCGTTAATTTTTTGCGTCTGTGTATTCGAATTATTATTCTGCATTAAACTTAGTTTAATATGGATTTCCATATAATTCAAAAAATCACTGAATTAAATATATTTAAACAAAAGTTTTACGTGGCGGGGCGGGAGGTTGAATAGTTTGATTGTTTTAAACGAACCAATAGCTTCAATAATGTTAAGAAACCCTGGTATATTCTATAAAAGGCTTGCTTAAATAAATGCGAGTTTTCCAAAAAAAAAAACAGTGGAGTGGTTAATTTCAATAGAAACAAATATAAAACGGTAATATTTACGAAATGATTCCATCGAAGCTAATTATTATAGTACACGTAATAATATTGATGACTCTTAACTAAAAAACATTGGCCTTTTATTATATCGAGGTGTTTTGGCGAATTGATGTAATCCTCAAAAATATTTATGAAAATGAGTTAATGATTGGATCTCAATTTGAAGACGACAGAGCAGGTCTCGGCCAAATGATGTAAATAAGAACAATAAATTGACCACTTTTTGGAAGGGAAACATCATTTTACGTTGGTTTTTGGTTTAAAAATTCTGACCCGGCCACTTGATGTAAGCCACTATTATAGCGTCACTCCCTACGTATAATCCCGTATCTGCAAACATGTGTATTTACAGGAATGCATTTCAAAGATTCATAACGCAACTCTCCGTATAACGTTTTCGATAAAAACAGTTTTTATTCTCTCCCGAACAATCTCATTTTTGAAGGTTACATTAGTTGGCCAAAATCCAGTCGATATATTCACGATAAGCATCAGTAATAATTTTTTTGTCAATTAAACGAATCATTATAATAAATCCGATGATGCTAAAATTATTATTGGTGTGCTTATAATTTTAAACAACTTAATTACAGCCCGAGTTCAGTCAAAATAAAATCTTCATTCACCATCTTTCCTTGTACGATATGACATTCAGATTACCCAATGTAATCTCAGAATTATTTCACTGCTATTTTTCTAGTATTAGCATAGCGATAGTATCAGAAACGACATGATACTTGAATAATGTATTTTTTTAGATGTCTGGTAGCATACTAACAAGATAATAAAAAAAACCAACTTTATTATTGTAAGTATGTACTTACTAATTTACAATTGCATTTGTTTAAGCATTCACTGTTGCAGAATATATGTTTTATCTTTTCATGCGCCGTTGGGCGTACAGTATTTTTAAATATTTTATATTTCGAGGCACTGCCCTTTGCATAATATAATTATTCATTGTGCATTGACTGGATCCTAGACTACGAAATCACAAATCAGGATTGTGATCGCAAAAAAACTAAATACATACGGTAGACTCCCCGATATTTCGGTCGATAATAGGTGAGCTATCTGAAAACGGGCTATCCGGGGCTACCATACTCATGCAAAATCAGGGGATTCGCATGCGGCGCAAGAGTATTTTAACGTGTAATAAGCAGTCTCAAATTTTAATGAAAGCGAGTTGTCGGGGGGCTTACGTGCATCTTTTCTGCAATCAAGACACCGAAGTCTAGTCAAAGATTGCTACATGTACCGTACGGACTCGGAAGTCTGGATCTTTTCTCATCATTGTTCGTTTTTTTTTTAATTTTGTTTCAAATTGCTTAGTAAATTTCGAAGCTATCAATGGATTATTGCATCCTTCGTCTAAGGGTACTCGGTGGAACATCATTTGAACGGAGGGATTTTAGAGTTTTCATTACTCCATTACAATATGATAACATATCAAAGTATTCAGGTCTACTATATTTTTACAACTGAATACTTTAATATTTTATCCTATTAAATATATGCATACTTTTAAGGTGTTAACTGTCAATTCTTGGTGGAAAGACTTTATATTTTAAAAAATAAAACACAATTCATTTACACTACTTCATCTATTCATCACGAGCATTATCACAAAATAAATAGTACAAATGAATTGTTTTTAAATATATTCATATTTAGAAAGCACCTTTTGAGTTAAAGTTTGGTTATCTTGGAACGGGGGAATTACATTCTGAGTGGGAATTGACCAAAAAAGGTTGGAAAGCCCTGTCTTAATTTGTCAAATTTGAATGTACTGTAAACTTATGTAAAGTATATAGCGCGGCGTAAATGTTTTCGACGAAGAGTTATCGAAAATACTAATTTGTTTTGAGAAATTTCGGAAGAAATTTTTCATTCAGTCATGCCTGAATTATCATCTGCATCATTTTGACTGCTCGTATCAAATATGGTGACTTTCTTTTAGTCGCCAGGCTGTTACAATCCATTCCGTAAAACTGTAATTGATGTTTTTGTTCTGCTGATGTCACTGCATCATGTTGTTAGGTTGGGTTAGGTTAGTTTAGGTAGCTTTTTTGGTAGATGGCAGAGTGGACAAATCATTTTCAATTGTTTCACGAAGCGCACAAAAGATACAGTTTTTTTTAAATGCCCCCAGATAACAGGAAAGTACCGAGAATTTTTGTATTGGTTACAACCCGAGCAAGTATAGCACATTGCTTACAAGTGTTACTTACAATTTTCATCAAACAATCTACAAGCGATGGAATTATTACTGTCAGCTGGGCCAGATGTGAATTGACACCATATCGTCAATTTCATCCGATAAAATTTCTCGATGGCGAACATTTTTTTTTAATTTTCCCGTGGTCTGTATCCACAAGTATGCGTTGTGAAACATATTATTATGTTTCCGTAAGCGGTAATAATGTTGCATATCTATAGCTATTGCAGTTGTTGTTCTGTCGTAGTATGTGCGATGACCCTACAAGAACATTGTTCGTGTTATCGGCAATGAAATTGATTTGCCACGCAATAAAAGGATTCTCTTTGGTATTAGAAGAGGTGATTACAATTTAATTTATGTATTTACCCACAGATGCCAGGTGCACATTTTATCGCAACACCTCCAGGGCATTCTGTGAACAGTATGCAAGACCCGCGCCTACGCGAATCATCATCAACGCAAATACTATCATGCTTATAGCGTTGTTAACTGTCTTTTTGTAATTATTACCACCGCTACTACCTCACTTTTTTGCATATTTCTTGATTGAATTGACATTTACATGGTAGAATTACATTATAATAACGTACACATATCAAAGTATTTAATTTCCCATAAACTACGCCATCTTCAGAGCTGTAATATACGTATCATCGGGGTGCGGTGGATGTTTATCTATCTATGACACAGCCTGTTACTTATAAGCAAGAGGGATAAAAGAGCAAACGCCAACATGCTTTTATATCTCGCTTGTACCCTTCACTTTACATCTGATTGAGCGAGAACGAGAAAAATTCACTCTTCATGCCTGATACGTAAATATGTGTAATAGGTGCGACGATCACGTTAAACCGAAATAGGCAATCAACTAATTAATATATTTTTTATGAAACTTAGTACTTTAATTGATATCGTAAATATTACTGCTATTGGTTGTAAAAAAATGAGTGATTTTGAGTTAGTTCGAGTTCATTCGTATGCTCTAATACCTGAAGATTCCGAAAGGCGAAACTCGGTTTGTTATTGACGAAATAAACCAAAATGTACAAAATCTTAACAATTCAAAATTGATATTGAAATTCCATTAAGCACCCTCAGTCGATGTGTTAAATTATAGCTATTGTTTATTTCTTACACCCTTCCTGCACCCAATAGAAAGAACAAATTCTACCCTCCAATGTGGAGCATATAGTCTCTTAATGGAGGTATCTTAACAGATTTTTTCTATGAGAACTGCTTGTTACTCAGTTGCTCAACCTCTCTGTTCTCGAAGAGAGTAGGGATAGAAGGATAGGACTAGGACATGACTTAGTGATAGTGGTTAGCTACGCCCCGTGAGGATCGGATGGGTGGGAGGGGATTTTTTAGACATCACAAATTACGAACAGAAATCCATAAATCGATTGTAAGATCAATTTATGAAAACCGTCCTCACCGGGAATTGAACCCGAGACATTCGTAACCGTAGCCACGGACGCCGACATTATTTGTGTTCATTTTTTAATATCATTGACTTCATTGGAGATTACCAATTTTAGACATGGCGATCTCGAAAGGCGAAAACCGAGTTAGAGACAACTCCGACAACCCACAGTAATCGTAGAATGGTTGAACACATAAAATTTTACTTCGTTTTAAAAACAGATACTCTCGACATCTTATTTTTATCTGTTGTGTTTTTAATGATGGAAAACACATCGTAATTAAATATAAGCGTTGCCTTGAATCGCATTGTCTGCAAGAAGTTATCATTTGTGGATAAACATGTATTTTTCACATGGCATTTTTATCATATACTTTATTTTTTATTTTATTATCCCACTCAAACGTGTATATAATATTAATTGACACATGTTATATTTATATTCATATTATTCTCATTGATGTAATGTCGAATGCATTTATTAAGTCTGTTGATTTTATATACTTACATCTTTTTGTGTGTTTAATTAATGCAAATCTCAATTTGGTCATACTACGGTGGGCAGAATATTTTTCACCAACACACACACTCATACACTCGTAATGTGAATGAGTGAATACCAACACTCACACCGTTAATGCACACATTTATATCAATAATACTCTTGAGAGTATTGCGTAAATAATAAATTAATATCAGCTGTTATATTACATTTTTTTTTTAATGTCATAATTCCATTGATTGCATTGGCATTTACTTGGTAGAACTCCATTATAATAGGATAAAATATATTTTATCCTGTCATATTTCCATTTGCATAGTGTTCTAAGCTTTTATTAGTATCCTCCCATTCAAATGAGCTTTTAAAGACCATGAACATAAACCGATTCGGCCCATTATCACATATGTTTTATCTGAAAAACTTATTATTAATTTTATTAATTATTAATTAATGAGAAATTTATTATTAATTCATTAATTAATAATTTAAAAGCCGTTAATTTTATAATAAATGACATTTAATTACCATTACAATTTGATGCAACATCAAATTTGTATTTGAATTGTTGAGATTTTGTACATTTCCATATATTTCGTCAATAACGACCCGTTAAGCGATGTAAACAGTTAACATTGCTTAAATACAAGATAAAAAACGACAAATCTTATCACTAAGTCCAGGAACCAGATTGACACCTGGGTTGAACACAACATGAATTTTAAAAATTCTCTTCTAGCCAGTATTATATATTGTAATGAAAATAAAATATGTTGGTGAACTGAACTTAATTCGAAAACAGCTTTGTTTTTTTCTTTAAATATTAATGGAGGTAACGTGTAAATGCCATTATAATTAAATGAAATAATTAATTAGATATGAATGTTTTTGTTTCCTTTTCGGCATTAAATATTATACTCTGATGCGTATCTCTTTTGTTACCATCTCGCATCGCTTTGGTAGCAACCTTACAGAATAATTTTATATTATATCCATATAAGGCGGGCTTCGCTATGAAGAATATTTGGCATAAAATGCCGTCGTTTCGATCGATTTTGCCCACATATTTATTAAATTGTAAATATGTTATACTCTTCACGTTTGCCCGCATGATCTTTTAACGTCCTAAATGTCAACTAACCAAGACAGGTGTTTTCCAATAACGCCAATATAAGTTGGTATTGTGTTTCATAGTTAGAACCGATCAAACGTGGGAACGGATTTAGTTATTATACTTTAATCTACGACTGCAACTTGAATTTAAATTGACCTAAGTCATTGTTTTGGGCTTGACACGCACGTTATTTTGAAACACATTCTTTTAACACGTTGTAGACATTTCAATATTGATTATTCAAAGCTTCTTCAACAAAATGATTGATTTGAATTGTTCAAATTTTGTACATTGCCATACTCACATTGTCACCAACACGAAGTACACGAATGAACTCGAACTGACAATTAATAAATGGTTTATATCGTTAATGCATAAAACCTGCTTGCCTCTTCTTCCGACCTGTGGGATTCCGGCGTCCTGGACGACCATCGGGTGCTATCCATAGGGTGTACTCGGCGGAGCTGAGGGTCTCTGGCTTGTCATCGGAGGAAGCAAAGCGATTGGCGGGTGACAGGAATTCATGGAGACGCCGCGTGGTAGCCCCATACGATAAAATAAAGAAAACATATTATCATTGATATATGAATTAATTTAATTACTGATTTGAAAATAATTTCTTTTATCCTTAATTGGAAAAATAGCCGCATAAATCATTACAAACCCATACTTTCAGGCGACCAAGAACCAATTATCATTAAAATGCAGTATGGAAAAAATGTATCATAAAGATACCTATTGTATTACCATTAGACGTATTATTATGGGAGCTTCATTATTTTGATTGCTTGAGTAATTAATGGTTATTTTACGAACTCATATCACGTAAAGTATACATTAAAGGGGAGATTAAACTGTTCGTTCAAAATTGGTAAGCTCCTAAACGGTACCCTATTTCCAAAATTTTCTGATAAAACAATTTATGATTCGCCATGTACGAATTTTTATATTAAATTCCATCAAGTCGATATCTTAAATTATAAAATGGTTGATTTTTAAATATTTTTTTGTTTTTCATTGCCGTTATATTATATCAGCCTTGTAAAAATTGTAAACAGTAATCATTGTCCGAATTTTTTCAATTCAACAACTAAGAAACATTTAATATTTTAAAATTAATCATTTCAGAAGTACTTACGTACCAGCATTATCTTGTTTGTTGCTTAAATTAACGCATTAATTATTGTTTCTGACATTAAAATAGTTTTTGTAAGCGTGATAAATTACCTTGATTATATTATAGTTTAAAAAAATCCGTAGAATTTAGATGATGATAGAAAACAACTGGTCTTATAATTATTATACATTTCAGATTTTTTTTATAATATACATAACTTTATTCATAAAAAAATGTATCATTCATTGAGAATTCTCAGCAACACTTCAGTGAAATCAATATACAGTCATTATATTATCTTCACTGGAATGATATTATAGGTATCCACATCTTTATGAAAATACATGGCATCAATTAAAAATGATTACGCAAATCAGTCAGTGATTCCACTTACTTAATTCAGTGACTAAAATACATAAACATAACATTTTTAAATTAGTCAAATTAAAAAAATAATATTTATTCATATATTGTACTTAACGTCTCGTTAACTATTGCATTGTATTTTTTTTTTAAATTCAATTTTTTTTGTATTTTTCAATTGCATTATGTTCAGAATTAAAAATCTCATCGTACTTTTGAATAATGATAACTTACTTGTCGTCTAAATTTGTATACACGAAACCTTACTTCGCCTTTTAAAAATAAATTGCGGAATTAGTACTATAAAACTTGGTTTTCGTTTCATTTCTATAGAAATACTATTATTTATTACCCAGCTTCTCTCGGGAAAAAAGGCGCTTACGTTTAGACGTTAGCGATATTTTGGTGCAGGCTAATGTTGAAAGTAGAAAATATCTATCTGGATCGTACCTCATTTAACACCCACACAACATATTCCATCAATTATTAATCATATAATTTAAGACATAGATTGAGGGTGCTTGATGGAACTTCAATATCAAATTTGAGTTATTGAGGTTTTTTAGACTTCCATGTATTTTGTCACTAACGATACGGGTTTCGCCTTTCGGCATCTTCAGGCATTCGAACGCACGAATGCCTGAAGATGCCGAAAGGCGAAACCCGGGTCATTAGTGACAAAATACATGGAAGTGTACAAAATCTCAATAACTCAAATTATTAATCAATTCAAATGTTGAATGTCGAAAATATCACCGTGGAACATGATATTGTATATAATATCGTCATTGTTCTGGAAATAAACACTAAATCGAAAAATTGACATATTGAGTTAGCTATAACGAAATGTTCCTTATTTCAAACGCTACCGTATGACAGAAAACACGTATTTTTATAAATTACACTTATACTTAAAAACTGTTTTGTACAAACAAACAAAATGAAAAACGTATGAAATTTCAAGCATTTGGCATTACAATTATTTAAAACTAGTATTTTTCAGTAAGTGTCTTCTTCCAGAACAATGATGATATGTATCCACAAAATATGGGCCATGGTGTTAAAAGTTGAAAACAGACAGAATGATATGTGCAAATTTTACGTCGCTACTGTTCACCGTTTGGGAGGAGTTCTTTGACAGACAGATTTATACATATGTTTTCTGTTATATACTTCAGATAGAACATCGGAAGTCTTACATAACTTGTCAATTAATATCTAAGTCTCAACTAGGATATTGTAGACGCTGGAGTACTTCGTGTTAAAGGTGATTTACCAATAGACCGCGTGGGTTTTTGTATGTCACCTCATTAGCATTGTTTAACAGTAAGGTCGTTCGTTTCTTCTGCATTCTACAACACAAGTCACAAGACATGCATCAAAGTGAGGAAATAGAAGAAAAAAACGCTTGCAAGCCTTGTGCGGCGAAAACAATCATTGTGTTCCCAACTGCGCAATAGTTCTTCGCTATATCTGGAAATATATAAAACGAAACAAGTCGTGTTCATGGTAGTCTTATGAATCCTTAATTACAGGTAGCAGTGATTTAGACATAAGTTTGAAACGGGTGACTGTAAATCATTAATCAATATTTTTTTGCTAGAGACTTAAATCTTAATACTTATTTGCCTTTCTCCACCCACCACTGCTTTCCAATTCGTTAGTTTTACGATACAGATCCAATGGCGTAGCAAACGCAATGTTTATCTACAGTATTTTCCTTAACCGAGAGTATCTCAGGAGCATCTGTCCAATTATTGCTGGCGTGTACTTAAGTGTGCAAGAAATAATCCTTTAGATAAAACGCAAAGCTTCGATGAGTTAAGCTCTAAATATTTTAAAGACTTGATAGTTTGCATTATTAGCAACCAATTCGTGACCGATCGGTTTTATGGACAGTTGCGTTGACTTATGCTGTTATTTCTTTATCTCATGCATTAAACGACACCCCTACATGATATGTTCATCATCCTGTTTTAAAGTACCAGTGGAACCACGGAATCCAGGAATGAATTGACTGTTAATATAAGTGAATACTGTTAAAAAACATCTAATGCTTAATTACTGTTTTTTAAAATGACCTGTACGCCGAATCCAATTAATGTTAAGCGTTTAATAAATGAAAACAAGTTTTTCTTAACATCCCTGAAGTTTTTTTAAACCAGTGGCAACTTAGGCAAACAAGTACTCCTATCAATTGACAGCACTTAAATGTAAACGGATTTGACGCGAGTTTACCCGAATGAATACAAGGAATGAATCGGTATCGTAAGAAAAGAAAATATCTTTACTGTCAGTACTAAATAAATGAGTGGAACTTGCTCTCAAAATAGTGGTTTCGATTATTTTTAGCACACAATTCTCACTTGTATTGCTCCAATTTTATTTTATTTATAATACTATGTTAGTTCGCATTTTTAGTGTTATTAATACAGTTTTTTACGAGTCACGGTGGTTTGCAATTTTTCTTTAACACATAATATTTTATATCTCACCGTACTTTCGCATCGCCCTGCGCGCCAGATAAATTGAGTTGTTTTTGCGACGTTTATGTATTCCGTCATCGCTTTATTATCATTTTGTTTTTCTTCGGCTTAGATATTTTTTCCTCTCAAAAAAATTCTCCGCAATATTTATTACGTGCGTGAAATATGTGACATAATATGTATGTACATGTATTTTCTATGATTTATTTTTCACGGAGCGTATAATCTTTAAGGGCATTGTATCTCAATTTTGTTGTATCTTCTGACTTTTTTTTTCATGAAAACAAGTTCTGTGATAATCGCATTTAAAGCATTACTTTTTTGTCAAAGTACTCTCTGTCCCAAGTACAATTGTTTGTGATTTAAAAAGTTTTTTTTGTCATTATAAAGAATAATCTTTTTGGCATACACATCATAAGACTTACTGCTTCCCAGAATAAAAAATAACAGTATTACCCATAGGTCTTTTTTTCAAAGCCATTATATCCAATAACGTAGAGCGTTAAATTGAATACATTTTGAACAACAAAACTGACTTAATGCGTTCTGTCAGTATACGCTCGGCATTATCTATTTTCATTATCTATTGTACTTGGTCATAACCAAGTGTCACCTATTCAACGCATGCTTTCTAACAGTGCTGCTTTACGGTTACTAAGGGGTACGTACGGTGGTTTAACTTTATCAGGAGCTCGGAGGTAAGAGAGCGCACGGACCGGCCTCTTATTATGTCAAAAATAAAAAAGTGACGAAGGACCTGGCTTGGACGTGTGATACAGATGCCTCAGGGGAGCCTGAATCCTGTCTGTCTCTTCTAGTAACCGGGCGGATTCCGTCGCCCAGGAAAGCCGCTGATGACCATCCATAAGATGTTCTCGCCGCAACTACGCTGAGATGACTTGGAAAGAAGCAAGAAGACAGGCGGGGAATAGACCGTGAGATGGCCATATTCTCCGAGTAGGGATCGGGTATGGTTTTAAAAAAATCAAACTTCCGTGCTTAATTTTTTTAATATAAAATTGATAACTTAATTATTCCATTTGGCTTATCACTAACGTGACGCATTTCGCCTCTTTAAGAAGCATTTTCAGACTAACCGTATCGAAAGGTTATTCCATTGCCTTTGTAAATACTACTGTAAATAAATCACTGTTTCTTAACCAGTGGTCCGCGAAGATTTTCTTAAATCCGCAAAAATTTTCTTAAATTTCAAGTCATAAAATATTAACCATACGGTGTTGCAAAATTAATTGTTTTGAATAAAAATCAATTATATAAATATTTACTATTTTATTCCAATGTTGATGGTACGCAAAACATTTTTTGATTTTTTGGTGGTCCGCCGACGTAAAAAGATTAAGAAACAGTGTTGTAGGTGATTAGTTAATAATTAGACATTAGTATCGGTCACCTTAAATAATATTTAGATAAGGGTTGCCAACCAATGCTTAACGTTATTACAGTTTACGTAAGAAAATATTTCAGATTTTGGTTTAAACTTCAGTAAACAGGAAAATTAAGAATTTAGTTTTTGTCAAATTTATTCATTACCCACCACTTTTTACCCAGAATGGTATATTTTCGCAGAGTTATTCCCGCCGTAAATATTTTTTACGATATAATTGAAAGTTATATAAATATGCTATAATTTTGACATTTTTAAGTATCATTCGAAGGTGGCGCATAAATCTAATTATTATGAAATTTATTTTAATGAGTATTTTTTAAAAAATATTAAATTTGATAATATTCACGTTATAGCGAGCTTCGTGGGCCGGCCAACATTGTTATGATTGGTCTATGAGATGTAAAACAAAATGTTCATAACTCATTCAATGATTTTTTTTGCCCGCTGTGGGAAATTTTACGATAATGGTTGAGCGAGAAAATAAATACATTTAAATTCTGAAAAATTGATTTAATTTTTATGGACTTTTTTAGAATTGTAAAAAAATCAACGGTCTTAAATTATAAAATCGCGATATTTGAAAACCGCCAAGGTAACATTATTATTGTTTTAAATTACTAATTTTAATAAATTTGCATACGTATTGATATTTCAAAAATATTACTTTGCGTGATTTAGATAATTTGAACACAGTATGTGTTCTATAAATTATTTTTGATCGATAACACATAAGGAATAAACATGTAAGGTTTTGTTTAATTTAAGACATCGACTGAGGGTGCTTGATGGAATTTCAATATTAAATTTGGATTATTGAGATTTTGTACACTTCCATGTATTTTGTCACTAACGACCCGGGTTTCGCCTTTCGGCATCTTCAGGCATTCGAGCACACGAATGGACTCGAACTGAGTTCGAGTCCATTCGTGTGCTCGAATGCCTGAAGATGCCGAAAGGCGAAACCCGGGTCGTTAGTGACAAAATACATGGAAGTGTACAAAATCTCAATAATCCAAATGTAAGGTTTTGCATAAAATATTTTCAACTGTAGATATCAAATATTAACAATGTAAAAATATTTAATGCTCATAGATTATTTTTGTAAAAAATAAAACACAATTCATTTGTACTACTTCCACATATTTTAATATGTTTTATTGAATTGTGCTCTATTTTTTAAAATATAATGTTTTTCCACCAAGAATTGACAGTTAACACTTTAAAAGTGTTCATTGATTACTCTGTCGAAATCCATTTTAAATACATAAGAGTAGGTAACTCTGTTATTCCACCTGTGTAGCTATTCGTATTTTTTTTCAGACTAAATGTAGCGTATTTGTTTTTGAATTTATAACACATATAATATATTGATTTTCATCGTTTGATTATTGCACATACTACATATTATGAGTAAGTGTGTGGCTTATTACCGTTGACCGTTTATAGAGTGGGGGAGTATTGACTATTAAAGATACTTACTTCTACGTGGGGTGGGTAGAAATCCCATGAGAAATATTTTGTTCAGAGGGAGTCACCACTCTCCATTTAAAACGATGCCTGCTTTCAAGATCGTTATTTGTTTTTAAGAACCTTACATGCTATTAATTTACATTTTTTTCGATTAACGTCAAGGGCAGGCAGATAGCATGTTTTGCCAAATTGAATGATACAAACTATCAGTATGAAAAAGTCACCATAGGATGTGAAATAAAACTTCTTAGAATAAACCATAGAGCAAAATTTCAAAAACGGTAACGAATTACTTCGTATTTCGTATAATTTATCGATTTCGTTGATTCTAATGTTTGGTTTTTTGTCAATTTTCTTTCCGCTATTAAATTCCCACAAAATAGCATTGTTTTAGCAGCATTAAATAATTGTTGAGGCATCAAAAGAGTAGCATGTTGTAAAACATATTTACCGATTCGTATCCACACGTATTCAAATTTAATTACCATAAACCTCTTAAAAATTAATGGGAATCGTTTTTCATTTTATTTCTAAAACCGGCAAATAGCTGTTGAACAAAAGAAATAAAATTCAAAACAATTTTCAGAGCGTTGCCCGACTGTGATTAACGTGATGTGTTTCTACTTTACTATTTTCTACATAATTATTTACGAAAGCCGATATTTTGAAATATCTACTTTGTGCATGAATTCTAAAATATAATAGATAATCAAATTTCTAACTTTCTGCCCAACGTACAGCGGTTGTTCTCTTATTTGCCCATCAATTTAACTGCGTCTTACTGTAGTATGATTTAACATATTAACTTCTATACCAAATACGTAATGCATTATTACATTCGACGGTGAAATATTTAATTGATTCTTTTGTTTGTTTGCAGATAAAACTCGACACAGTTCTCGGCCTAACCGTCACCAGCAATGCAGCGTTGGCGAGCGATCCCCTATCTGAGGTGGTCGCATATCCAGCTGGGTAAGTCTTTCACAATCATTTTAAATAAATTAAAATATTTTATTGTATTGCGTATCCTTATATGCCACTCTATCAGCTATATTGTATCGTCTAGATCAGCGGGCGCCGATTGGTGGTAAAAGAAAAGGTGGATTGTCCGAAAAATTATTCATGTAATGTTAAAAGAGCTAAGAATCGATAAACTTATGGCATACACGCAGCCAAAAATATCTCTATATTTTAATGATTTTGTGTCAATACCATTTCATAATTTTATATGTAACTTTTATGGTATATTTTATTATTTTGTGTATAGAAAAAAAATTGTGAGTTTAGTGGTATGTGAGGTCTGAAAGGTAGCCAACCGTTGGTCTGCAGAGTTTTTACAGTAACGTGATTGGAATTTTGGAAGCTAGAATTTGTATTTTTCTTTAAAACTTTCAGTGACAAATATGACACAATTTTTTTTTATATAATTAAGCAGGTGCAATTACTATTTCGTACTACAAACACGTGATTCACAATTGTGACGTTTTTCGTCCGTGTGGTCCGAAAGATTGGCAACCGTTGGTCTAGATTATTGCTAGAATATAGAGCTGAATTGAACTATTATTGTGCAATAATTTAAATAGCATGTGTATTATTATTATTTAAATTCATGTCGTCGGTTTAACAATCAAAATGTGTTCTCGAAATGTGAAAAAATACAGTAAAAATATCGTTTCGACCTTTCGGATTTTATTGAATTTTATCTCATGCACTCTAGCAGGGATGGGTATGGGGAGCTAGACTCTGCATCTTCTAATGTCACATTATGCTTGTGGTAATCTAATATGACCGCACTCAGAAAACCTCAATTAAACAAATTTCAAGATGTTCATTATTTTTTCTTACTTATATCATTTTTTTTAGTGAGTTGCAAGTCCGCACTCTACGATGGCCACAAGCTTCTCAACCCTGTAATAACTTAAATGTTTTCCTCCTTATATCAAAAATCCACTCTTACGTTCCATGTTAAAAACGTATATAATTAAAAAATAAAGATATCTTAAATAGCAGATAGGCATCCCTTCTAAAATTATTTTATAACGCATTTCTTGTGATATATCGTTAATTGTCAGTCTTGAAAATAAAATAATTAATCATTTCAATGAATTGCTAAAATTTTGATTGTATTCGTTTTGCCAAAAATATATTTTTTCTCTAGCTTCTCTGAAATGATAAAACTATAAAAGATATCCCCTTTTTACAGAACATAATGGGCATTGACCTCATAGTAATAGGTTCCTTGAAATATTTCCTAAACATAACGATTTATTATCCAATGAAAAATTATTAGGTACTTGATCAAAAAAGGGGGGAGAAATTCATTCCCCTAATTAAATTGGGAAATCCTTCGTGTTACATTTCGTCCGTTGGACCAGAAATTGCCTTTTACTGTTATTGTTTGTGGTAATTGCAAGCATATCACGCGCGGGATAGCGAGCGAGTGCGCAACATTTTTAGGAGCGGCCTCACAATCATTACTGTTTGCTTGAGGGTGCAGTTTTACCTTTCACTTCTTGTCTCGCCGCCCTTATGAGAGGGGATGAGGATATTTTTCTGCGTCATTTCTGTCAGGCCAACAGGGATATTTTCATTCAGCATGTTTATATAAATATCTACGTTAAGTCGACTGGGGTCATAAAAGTTGCCAGACTGAAATATCAGTTGTTTAAAAGTTAATTATAATTTAATTTAGAAGTATATTTGCTATTTATTTTGTAGGAAGGATAAAATTTTCATTGTAAGTAATTATTCAGCTTGCGTGTGTGTTTGAAATTTGGTTAAAATGTTTGGCGTAACCGATATTTACTTGGTGGGATCTACTATTGTTTTTGTCAGAAATAATCAATAAAAACACTAATTGTAGTTATGTTTGGTTTATGTTTCACGGATTAAGTTTACAAATATGGTTTTCATAGACGATTCTACGGAATGGAAGCAAGGCATAGGCTGGCGAACCGCGTCTCTACGAATGTAGGTAAACGCGTGACTCGCCTGTAACAAATAAGATATAATCAGAAGTTGTGGGGTATCATTTACAATTATTAGCAAAGTGGCAATATTATGTGAGAATGTCGTCGCTATTCTGGAAGAAAATACTAAATCTAAAATATGTTCTTTATTTCAAACTCTGCCGTATGGAATAACACACTTATTTTTATAAATTATAATTTTTCTTAAAAACAACTTTGTAGAAACAAACAAAATGAAAAAGGTATACCATTTTAAACATTTAACAAACTTCAAACTCATATTACTCAAAACTGTTGGACGGTTAGTGTCTTCTTCTAGAACAAAGGCGATAAGAAGGATCTAGTTTTGTGATAACAATGATCAAAAACAAGAAAAATACTAGAAGAAAGTTATTTTATTACATACTTTGGTACAATGGCGTGAAGCAGAAATAGCTATCAGTCAAATCTAATAGTTATTCTTGTTGAATTAAATACATTGATAGTTTTACCTTATTATAATGAGTGACACCAAGTAAATGCCAGTTCAATCAATGAATAATTTTTTTTTTCATTGTTCAAGCTTAAACGGATAAATTTTATTGTGACCACAATACTAACGTCACGTTCCCTCCTCTTTTCGACAATCGAAAGCGAGCGATTCATTTCTTGGCGATGTGAAATAATTCCGCGTCGTGTAATGACTCCATTCGCGGCGTACCTACCTGCCCATGTCGCTCGTCCAAGTCGATTGTGTTTTTAAAAAGAATTTTCAACAAAAAAAATATGTTGGTACGCGGGCCGGACACGCGCGACCACTCCACCGTGACCTGCCAGACATAGTCAATAATGTATGTGAACTTCGCTAGGTTTTCGACCGGTCGATACGTATAAATAGTCGCGTCGAAGATATAAAATCTATGTGAAAGTATTGGAATTTATATCAGCTGCCTTCTCCTCATTTAAACTTGAAAGCTTTGCCATATTGAATGACTAAGTATCATATGTTGCTTTCAAGAGTAAAGCCGTAAGCTGACGTGAAACACTATGCAGAAAAGGATGGCATCTGTCGTACTCATAAATCATACGGTTAGCAAGAAAGCTGCAATCATACATATAACCCCTCGCGAAGTGAATTGGGTCAAGTGACAAAATGGTGAAACGTGTTTATTGAAATTCTTACATTAATACATTTAGTGCTAACGACACGCGGCGAATGATAACTTAGTTATTCCGCTGGCCGTGTTACTAGATGTGACACGTGTTTCGCTTATTTAAGAAGCATCTTCAGACTAACTATATTGCAAGGTAATTTATCTCTAATGTAAACAATGTTTTTCAAAAAACAAAAGGACATCTAGACATCACAAACATCCATGCCTACGAAAAGAAATTTATAAATCGATTGACAAATAAATTTATGAAACTCTCCGCACCGGAATTTTAACCCGAGACATCCGTAACCTAAGAGGAAGGCATTGACCACTGTCCATTTATTTATTCTTAGTCTCTGCTAGGTATTCTTACTTCTTGATGTCTAATATGTTATAAGTAAAGTATCAATGTATATATTATAGTTTAAAATCTTACAATACTGTCAATATAAAGATTCTTATATTTACAGAACCGGTGGTATAACAAAGTTATCAATTTATATTTAATATTTAAAAAAGAACGCATTCACCGCGGAATCCATCGAAAGGATATTATTACAGCTTACAGTATATATATTTGTCTTTTTTAATTTAATTTATGTGTATATCTTTAACACAACCCAAACATACTGTCAGGTCACATGCTTTTAGAGTCCATATGGGTTTAGAGTCAAGTGTTAAGTGAAATTTTAAATTTGTGCGAACGCACAGAACACACTTCTCTCTTTCTGTCGGCGCATAGGTTCTTGGAAGACTTCGTGATTGTCATACACATGGTTACATCCAGACCCATGGTGTAAGAGGTACAAGGTGAGCTGGATAAAAGATGACAGTCGCCATTTTTGTATTTGTTGACGTCACTACGTGCTTATCGAATTTCAATGTACTATGTTTACAACGTTGTTTTGGTGACAATAAAACTTTGGTTCGTCAAAGTGACGTCAAAAACAACGATCCAGCTCACCTTGTACTTCTTCTTACACCATGATCCAGACCGCTACATTCTGTTGTAGTCTTATCAACCGACATGTCTCGTGAGCTCGTATCTAATTTATTTATGGATAATCCGCAAATGCATCTCGTAAATTTGTTATATCAACATGTATTTATTCCATTGACTAGACCTGCACCGCTCTGTCTGGCGACTCGGTCCGCGAGTGCAAATCGAGATCTCAATTGTATATCTTTTTATTGTGGTGGAAAATTTCATATCGCTTCATTCATGTCGTTCTCAACACTCTGTGTGTATTTATGACTTCTTCATTGCTTTTTATCGACCGCCCATGTTTGCATACCGTTACTGCGACCATTTGCTATATTATATTATTTCTATTGTGCTATTAATATCGCCAACAACGGATACGACGGAGATCTAGATTTACACTTTTTTGCTTGTTGATGTTTTATTATGTCATTGAAAATAAAATTTTGAGCAATTTTTATTATGGATATCATCCCCACGTCTAAATAAAAGCCAACTACTTTCTACTTGCCTTCGTCAACCCACTACTGCTTTCCAATCCGTTAATTATATACGGGGCAGTTTCCAGTGGCATAAGAAACGTTAAGCATATTTACATTTTTTCTTCTTTATTTGGAAGTGTCTTCAAGCTACTGCCCTCAAGAAAAACAGTATTGGAGAGAGATTTATTTATTAAATTCGGTTAATAGATTTAAAAAAAGGAAACTAGCAAGCGAATAAAATCGAAACATAGAAGAGCAACATAAATTTGTCAAGACAATCAATTATGCACGATCCATGAAAACCTGTATTTTAAAATTCACCAAATGGCAAAAATGACGATTCCAATATTCACAAAGGATCAGTGTTTTTAAATATATACATATACTGTATATAATAATACTTTTCAAATAGTAAAAAAAAAGCTGGTCCGCTTTCTTAGACTGAGCAAAAAGACAATCGGGTGTACCAGTGGACACCGCAACGTCCGAAACAAAATAGGACGTACTGTGCACCCTCGAAGGCTTACAGCGTTCCACTCGGCTGCAGGAATAGCTTTAAACGTTTCTTTTTTAATTTACAACTTTTAGGTTCCTAACTGTGTACCACCGAAGAATTATAAGTAAGTCATTCATTGAACCTCTCTTTTCAGTGAGTTGGAAAAATGTCGTGTTGTTAAAAGAGGACTTTTTGAGAGGCGTTCCGTTTCAGGAGGAAAAACACCGACATGCTTGCCTTTGGATACTTCAGTTTTTTCGAGTGTGATAATTGATTACTTCGCGGTCTTTTAGTTTCTTCGATTGCCAACTTCATCTGACATCGTATTACATTGTCAGGTTTCCCTCTATCGTCCGCCCACAGTAGAGGTCTGCACGGGCCCGGGCTTTACCCGATAGGTCACGGGTGAGGAATTTAATTTCCAAAAAATACTTCGGACCATGTTCGTATCGAGTCAGCCATAAAGCAATATTATTCATAACTTAAATAATTTACTTCACTTTTATGTGTTATAAACATATAGTTGGGAATCATTATTATTTGAAAGTATAATGAATTTCTTTATTGAAAAAAATCGGGCTTTTTTTGGGTGCCGAAAAATAAATCTGGGCTTCGGGTTACAATTGTGATATTGAGACTCGGCCTCTAGCCGGGTCGGGCCTGAAGATGTCGGGCTTGGACCGTTTACAAAATTTCGGCCCCTGCAAATCTCTAGCCTACGGGTTCGTTTATTTCTTGCACGAGTGCGTATAAATAAATTTCGTTTATTTTCTGTTTAATTTTGTTCATAAAATATTATTTAGAAAATAACGGTAATTTATCTTGAATCAAATGAAATCTGAAAACATTGTCTGTGTAATTACTTTACATATATATAAAAAAAAATTTCACTATTAAGAATACATTCATATTTTTAAGCGTGATTATGATAACAGCAAAGTTCCTTATTTAAATAAGCTTTTCCCAAAGTGTGATCTTATTTTCATGTTATCCTGCAACGTCATAAGGAACTAGTAATACCCAAGAACAAGCTCAACCTACATATTTTTTTTACCATTTCTATTTATTATAAACAGATACTTGCGGCGAATACTAGGGGTAAGGTGGTTTGACTTTGTCAGGAACTCGATGATAAAAGAGCGGACCCGTATTACGTCCAAAATAATAAAGCGATGATATGGACCTGGCTTGGATATGGGCTGCGGATGCCTCAGGCGAGCCTGAATCCTGCCTGTATCCTCTACCAACCTGATACCCGCTAAGTCCGCTGATGACCATCTATAGGATGTACTCGACTGACAGCGTCAGAGAATCGTGGAGAATCCGTATAATGGTCATATGCCCCAAGTAGGGAATGGATATGGTTTAAAAATGAAAAAAAAAATATTTGAAATAGTTACCATTCCATAAAGAATAAATATTTATTTTTTCAACAATTAGGTTGACATTTCTAACAAAATAACCAACGGTCGTGTTTTTTCGCCGTCGTAAAGTGTGGGAAACCCTGCTTTAAATGATGTGGAAACGGACCAAATCTCATACATTAAATTATATTACACTCGAAACTCGAACCATTTCGCAAAGGAAATAAATCACGTGTTTTCAGTAGTGAAAATTTCCATTTAATACTGTTTATAAGTTAAAGAGAATTGCTTTTGAACGATGCCATTAAAACGTTTCCATACTGGGTTGACCTTTACCTCTATTTACGCAAAATATTATACGATATTTTCTTTTTATTCCGTACGTTTTCTGTAGAACTATTACCTGTTCCGTTGCGGCGTGTAATATTTATGCAAAATCACGCAATCTCTTAGCGAGTGAGCAGGAAGCATCAAACGAAATCGCTTTCGCAGGAAATGGAAGGCTCTATTTTAAGGCGAGGACTTCCCGTCTGATGAAACGACCGGATATGGCCTGATAAGGGCGGCGGATTAAGGGCGCGGAGAGAGCCAGCTGTGACAAGGAAATTAATCAAAAGTCAGAACGCAACCCCCAGGCCGCGAATTGATACATTACATTTTGTACAGCGTTGCATTGTTGCTTATTTTGTAAATGTCTATTAGTATGTATATTAGTATCATACTATTTGTTCAAAACATAATAGTAATGGTTTGTTTAAACATGTGTTTTCACAAAATCAGTGATATTTTTAATATTACCCATAAATTTTCACTTGCCAGCCAGAAGAGAATTAGCAGTTTTTACATATTTTACTATTCACATTAAGTTTTAAGAATTCGTTGGATTCGGCATTTATGTGAATTATTTTCTTACCATATCTGCTCCCAATATGAAGCAAATTGCCTCCTAATGAATGTATTACTTAACAGTGGTTTTTTTTCTGCCAGAGCTGCTTCTTACTCAGTTTCTCAAACTCTATATTTCGAAAAAAGTAGGGATTGATGGATAGGGTTAAGACATCACTAGTGGTTAGTTAATCGCTCTCGCTACGATCGTTTTTAGAATCGGATCGATGGAAGGAATTTTAGACAAACATCCATTCCTACAAACAGAAATCCATAAATCAGTTTATGAAACTGTGCGTACCGGTATTGCACCCGAGACATCCGTAACCGTATCCAACGACGTTGACCTCTACACCACGTATCCGACAATTCATGTGAAATACACTATTTATCACTTTTAAGGTGTCAACTGTCAGTTCTTGGTGGAAATGCATTGTATTTTAAAAAATAAAACACAATTCATTTGTACTACTTAAACATGTTTATAATGATCAGGACCGGTTACGCTCATCACGAGCATTATCAACTGATAAAAATACAAACAAAACAAAGCTATTTATGTAAAAATTTTAACATTGAATTTTACATAAAGAGCCCTGTTATGTTTGTATTTTTATCAGTTGATAATGCTAATGTTGAGAGCGAAACCGGTCCCGATCATTTTAAACATGTAGAAGTAGTACAAATGAATTGTGTTTTATTTTTTAAAATACACTATTAATACTTGTATTATGTTCTGTATTTATTCCACAATTTCATCAGAGGATCAGGATCGGTTTCGCTCACCTCGAACATTTTTGATCGAGTCGTGGAATCAGTGCATTTTCATTTTTATAGATATGCCTACCTCCTTTCCACTGACAGTCACCGCTTAATTTGGTTTTTTTTTAACCGTACATCACATGCGCTTACAAACAGATGTGGCAGGCTTTTATTTGTCAGAACAGACCCGTAATGTCAACTCATAAATTTTCCGCCCAATTTCCCTCAGTTGCGATACTTATAATTATGTCAGCAATATGCGGAAACAGGCTTCTTTTGTTTCGGCTCTTTGTTACACAGCCGGATGTTCAAAGTCAAGTGCATGTACGGTAGCAAATTACATTATTGTTTGTTTTTCTTTATTGTAAGGCTGTTTGTTTATCGGAAGGTTTATTTTATTGTAGAATGATGAATTACACGTCCAAATTATCGCTATGCAAATAAATCCACACGAACAGGCGCAATGATGCTTCCTTACTTATCAAAAGAAATGTTGTGCAGCAATTTGAAAGAAGCTTTATTTTAACAATTTGATAATAATATCGGCTCCATGGTGCAGTGTTTAACGTCGTTGCCTACGGTTACGGATGTCTCGGGTTCAAGTCCCGGTGCGGACAGTTCTATAAATTTATTTTTCAATCGATTTGTGAATTTCTGTTCGTAGGCATGAATGTTTGTGATATCTTTAACTTCCTCCCTTCCACCCGATCCTAAAAACAGGACGTAGAGAGAGCGATTAGCTAACCGCGAAGTCCTGTCCTAGCCTTATTCTTCTATCCCTACACTCTTCGAAAAAGAGAAGTTGAGCAACTGAGTAACAAGCAGTTTTCGTAAAAAAAACTTCTGTTAAGATGGAGTTCACGTCGTATAACTTTGCACTTCGGTTCTAAAGTCCGGCTCTAGGATTTAGGATCACGGGATCCATACATACTAATACAATGACACGCTCTATGTAGTATACAGAAAGTGTATCACTGTAGTAAAAGTGCAAAGTTATACGGTGTATATTCTACCTCCACTAGGAGGCCATATGCTCCACATTAGGAGCGGATATGGTAAAAAATTATCGGTTTTGATCTATCTTTCTGTATGGAACGCATTTATATTTGAAGTATATTGAAATAATGGTTTATCTTTTATTTTCGGTTCATTCGGCGTATCTTTATGAACCTCATTTTTAATTTAAAATTAAAATTAATACCGTTATTAATCTACAGGTCGAGTTACTAACTGTGACTCGTGTTTCGCCTCTTTGAGAAACCTCTTCATTTTGAAAATGCTTTCTCCAATAGTCGTAACACGTGCTATTACACGAAACTGTTTTCGAATACATGTTGTGAATTTTAGTATCTATCGCAAAATGCTTAAAATAGGAATTGAACGAACCTTGATATTGAAAAATCACTGCCACACGCAAGTAAGGCTAAATTAATATTTTTATTGCAAATTTCCTTTATACACGTTATTAACAAGTGGAGCGTATTGATTATTATAACTAGTTTATAAACTATTCGTGTATTATGTGGATGAAAGGTCTGTTTATTCAATTCATTATTTAATTATTTGTTATTAACCAGCTACAATCGTACAGTATTGTAATGCTACAAACATATTCTCACAGCTGTGACGCGGAAAAATCTTGAAGGTATACATTTTATACAAGAACGTCTAACGAATGAAGAGCTTGCGCGATCACTTTATCGAAAGCTCGTTGTCTTGTAATCTGTGGCTCAAATAGTAAATATGTAACAAAGATATCTTTACCTCTGTATGATGATTATGATATAACTGGAAATATCTCAAGCATGCGCTGATTTGTACAAGACAATCATTTATTTATGGCTCTCAAATTCCATCTATTCGGTTAAAAGAGTTAAACGGCTGACACCAAATACACTAACATAATTAAGGATACGTTATATTTGTATGTGATGCTTTTAAGCCTTTTTACTCTTAACATTATGTAATAGACGGAGAGACTTATCTAGAGCAGGTTTGGTTCGCGAGACGCATGCGGCCCGATGCGTTTTTATGTAGTCAACAAATTGGTTGTTATATTTCACAAAAATATAAATAATGTTTATCGGAAATACTATTAATGATTCTTGCGGTCCACTATTCATTTTGAATTTTGAATGTGAACATTCAGCGAAAAGTTTGCCCAGGCCATATCTAGAAGTCACAATATTCAATCATCCGTCTATGATAATTTAGGCGTACAGAAATCTTTGCAGCTAGTCTTGTAAAATATCTGTTTTTGGGTTATTCCGTTTGTTATTTGGACGTCGATATGCTCGTCTTAGAGACTGAAAATATGTATAGTTAAAAGCAGTTTATAGGTAAGTCGTTGAATGTTATTTTAAACCTAGTTTTACCGAGCGCCTCTCGTTGAGCAATAAATATTTGCATAAAATCTCCATATATATATATATTTATAATAAAACTCCATTACATATTCAAGATAAGGCGATTTGTTAATTTTTTTACTAGCTTTTATTATTGAGCAATTAGCGTCAGGCGATTAACTAAGTGGTAGCCGTATTTAAATTGTATTTTTATGAAAATGAAAATTTCCGTGTGTTGTATGTACAAAAGGCGGTTTTCCGAATTCTAAATAATTACACTTGAGTTATTTAATTATTCCTTTCTAATGTCTAGGAATAATTTACGCACTTCACTGGGATTGTTTTATATGTATAACACGATTTTAGTAGTTTTAACGTTACTTATGTTAATAGTGCAATATTTTTAAATTTAGTTACGTGTTGTGAATTTCGCTTCCTATCTCTTCATAATGCAATATATCAATTTTAATTGTTTTGAAAGGTAAAAATATCAAAATGATTTTTTTACGTCTTGAATAATTATTTTAAATACGACCGACGTAACATATGACCCCATTCCCCTTCAAAGTCAAAATGTAACCAATCTAATAAACAGAAATATGCTTAAATTTGGATTATTGAGATTTTGTACACTTCCATGTATTTTGTCACTAACGACCCGGGTTTCGCCTTTCGGCATCTTCAGGCATTCGAGCACACGAATGGACTCAAACTGAGAGACAGTAAACAGTTTCTAACGCTTATATAGAAGATACAAATGCGACAAATATCATTTACGAGGCAATACATTATACGTCTGAGAGCCACACCGATACCTGAGTTAAAATTTCGGAAATCGTCCTAATCCTTATTTTGTAAACACCATATTACCAGAGTGGCAAATTGCCGAAGGCGATTGCCGCTTTCAACTCTTTAGAAATACCAGTGATTTTACAATTATAATAGTATTGTGGGTTTTGACGGGATGTAATTCGACGAATGGGTAAATATATACAATCATTCCACATTTAGTGAAATCTGTTAGGTGTTTCAACGTATCGGATATAATAGCGGAGAATTAGGAAGGTTCAGCTGCTCATTCAAGATTGGTAAGGAGTATAACTGGCCTCTATTAATTTCTAAAATTTCCTGATAAAATAATTTATGATCCCCCATGTTTTATGCAACAGTTTAACCCCATCATCCGCATTAAACGTATGGTTCTCCATTAGCAAGTGATTTGCGAATGTCGAAGTTTCTTTTTTTAATCTAAAGGCAGCTAAATGTTCTGATACCCTTATATCTAATGTACGTGTGGTTTTACCCACATAGAAATGTTGGCAATCATTGCATTGTAATTTATAAATACCAGATTTGTTCTTAAAGTTTACTCTATCTTTATTGTTAATAAGTAATTTGCCTAGAGAGTTTTTGCAATAGAACGCCGGTCTAACACTATCAGCGAGTTGTTTTTTAATTTTAAAGCTTGTGCAACCTAAATAACTTATTCTATGCCAGATTCTAGGGCGGTCTATGTCTTTAGACAAGTTCCCGAAATATAGCATCTTTTCTGCTAATTTACGTTGTTTTTTTGATACAAGACTATCTAAGAGACGCCTCATAGCCATTATTAATGGCAATTTGTTTAATAATGTTTAGTTCGTTTTCAAAATTAAATTTATTTAGAGGTATAGTGACTAATCTGTGAACCTGAGAATGGAAAGCAGCCAATTTATATGAGAAAGGATGGTCTGACTTAAAATGGATCGTGGCTTCTGAAAACGTCTGTTTTCGGTAAATTTTAAATTCATGAATGGAGTTTTTAATATCAATATTAAGGTCAAGGAAATTTATATTCTTGCCCCCTACTTCTAAAGTGAATTGAATTTTATCATCTAGTGAGTTAAGAAAATTATGAAGGTTAGAAACTTGTCTCTCAGTTCCATTGAATAGACAAAGGATGTCATCTACGTAACGGAACCAATAAACTACGTTTCTGACTTCTGTTTATTGCTAAAAATAAGGTTTTCTAAATGGTTCATGTAAAATTCTGCTAATAGTGGTGACAAACAACTTCCCATTGCAAGGCCTTCGGTTTGTTCATAGAATCTATTATCAAATTGAAAATAGTTCTGGTCAACGCAAACGTCTAATATATTAAGTAATTCCGTAGTAATGACAGGATTAACTCTACGCGTATTAAGGGTATCTTTGATGATTTGTTTACATTTGTTTACAGGTACATTAGTGAATAAGCTAACAACGTCAAAAGAAATTAATTTGGCGTTTAACGGAATGTTATAATTTTTAATTTTATCTACTAACTCTAATGAATTTTTAATACTATACAATGGCTTGAATTTACTGTGATTGCGGATGAGAGAGTTAGCTCTTTTGGAAAGTTTATACGCTGGAGCATTCATATATGAAACTACCGGGCGGATTGGTATTGAATCCTTGTGAATTTTCGGTAGCCCATAAAATTTGGGGGCTTGTGGATTTCTAGTGGATAAAAGGACAAATCCTTAGGGTTGATTGTAATGCTACAACTATTTATAACCTCTTTAATATTTTTATTAAATTTTAATGTAGGATCTTTTTCAATTCGACTATATCGTTATTATCGAGAAAGTTATTAAACTTATCAACATAGTCTTTTCGCGTTAACAGGACCGTGGTATTTCCTTTGTCCGCCTTTGTGACAATGATATCATTATCTTTAATTTTAGTTTTAATATTTTTAAGAGTAGCCAACTCCTCATTAAACTTATTGTAATTTTTGTTGCTGTTTAAGTAATCTTTCTTAAGGATGCGAGAACAAATATGTTTGCTGGTTAAATCTTTATGCAATGCAATTTCTAAATCTATAGCAAGGTTTTCATAATCCGATTTTCTATTTGGCAAAGGCGGACAATATTTAAGACCTTTTGATAAAAGGCTCTGCTCGTCTTTTTAAATTGACGTTAGACAAATTTACAACTCTATCAAAAAATTTTATAGGTGTTTCCTCATTTATAACTAGATTAGATTTATCAGCTAGACTTTTATTTTTATTTTTCTCTTCGACCAATTTCTTGAGTTTATAAGTTTGTTTTTCATATTTGCGTTGTATGATTTCGGAAACATTATATCTAATATCACGGTCTAATATATCAAATTCTACAGGATGAAGTTTCTGTGCAAGAGAACAATGAATTATTTTAAGGTATTGGCTAATATTGTCGCGAGCTGCGTACCACTGACCTGTCTCCGTCTTCAACCAAGCTGCTTTAGCTTTTTGCAAAGCTTTCACTGCTGGCCTCGAACCATTGATAATTTTAACATTTCTCGATATGAACTTGGGAGTCACTTTATTTTTAAAACAACTGATATTAAACCATAAATTTTGACAAACAACACGATATTTTAACACTAATTTACTGTAGAGTTCAGTCAATCTTGCTGTACTGGCAATATTGATATAATTTAAGACATCGACTGAGGGTGCTTGATGGAATTTCAATATTAAATTTGGATTATTGAGATTTTGTACACTTCCATGTATTTTGTCACTAACGACCCGGGTTTCGCCTTTCGGCATCTTCAGGCATTCGAGCACACGAATGGACTCAAACTGAGAGACAGTAAACAGTTTCTAACGCTTATAGAAGATACAAATGCGACAAATATCATTTACGAGGCAATACATTATACGTCTGAGAGCCACACCGATACCTGAGTTAAAATTTCGGAAATCGTCCTAATCCTTATTTTGTAAACACCATATTACCAGAGTGGCAAATTGCCGAAGGCGATTGCCGCTTTTCAACTTCTTTTAGAAATACCAGTGATTTTACAATTATAATAGTATTGTGGGTTTTGACGGGATGTAATTCGACGAATGGGTAAATATATACAATCATTCCACATTTAGTGAAATCTGTTAGGTGTTTCAACGTATCGGATATAATAGCGGAGAATTAGGAAGGTTCAGCTGCTCATTCAAGATTGGTAAGGAGTATAACTGGCCTCTATTATGCCGAAAGGCGAAACCCGGGTCGTTAGTGACAAAATACATGGAAGTGTACAAAATCTCAATAATCCAAATTTAATATTGAAATTCCATCAAGCACCCTCAGTCGATGTCTTAAATTATAGAAATATGCTTATTAAAAAATGAAATGTGATTTTGTTAGTAAATCACGTCTCGAATAAATAAAGCACATGTTTTATTATAAATTGAGTCATTAATCAGCTTGACCGGTTTCGCTTTGTAATTATTGTTAACTGACGATATAATACGAATTGTTTTTATATGTCAAATGTAAAAAATAGAATTTTAGAGAAACTACAATTTAAAGATGATTTTTTTGTTATTAAAATTTTATGTTAATTTTGACATAATCATAATTTTGCATTGGCCCATGTGCGATTATAATGCAATTACAAAAATCATGTTTATTTTTAAAAACTATTTGACGTCACAGGAAATCGCCAATGCACCAGAAATTCAACGGTGCCATTCGAGAATAACTCAGAGATAGATATGAAGAGACAAAGACAGCACAACCCCACATGCCAAAAATGTCAAATGTTTTTCTAAAACCCCTTCTAATCGCTACCCGTAGCTCTTTCAGATAGGTTTAATTAATATTCTTCAACAATAT
The DNA here is from genome assembly GCA_022494535.1 of Himalopsyche phryganea. NCBI lineage: Eukaryota > Metazoa > Arthropoda > Insecta > Trichoptera > Rhyacophilidae > Himalopsyche > Himalopsyche phryganea. The sequence continues at coordinate 305,067 of JAGVSL010000125.1, read as the reverse complement.
ATTATGTCGTGCAACGAAAAAAAAATACTGTAAAATTAGCAGTGCACTATTTATTCAAATAAATATTCTTAGTTATCTCATAAACAGTTCTCGACGTCTGACCACTCGCTCTTACGACGATAAGAAAAATCTGAAAAACAATATTTATCAGTATTAAAAAAATTTATTAATTCTCTATGAAAAAAAGATACGTGATGAAAAGACACAGCTTTTAAAGTTGAACGTGTCATCGATTTTTGGCAATACACCAGGCCATTTTCCACACTTATATCCAAACGTAAAAGTAATTAATTTGCCTCCATACACCGCGAGCATTCTACAGTCAAATAATCAAGGTGGTATTGCCAACTTCAAAGTGCATTATTCAAGAGTCACTCTCGCCCGATCAATTGCGGGAACTTCGCAAGGAGGAAAATCTCACGAGTCGCTAATGAGCCATCTCTCCAGAATATTTTTTTTTTTTATGTGTTGTCGTGTAATTATGCTTAAAATCGTCATACATACCTTTGATGCATAAGTCTATCATCTATAATATTTTTTGTGTGAAATTTGACTTGAAAAGTGACGGAACATACCGCGTCGTAAGTCAAAAACTCACTGTATCACGGCACACATACTACATTTCGAGAACGGACATGGTAAAATAAAACGTGAAAGGAATGCTTAAATCGTATTTCATAATTTATATGTCTGAAAATTTTATACATAATATTATTTAAATATTGAGTTTTTAAAACATGCATAAATTATGATCACAGCGCGTTTACACACGACAAGTGATATTATTTCCGACACCAAAAAATCGTCGATGTTCTGGAAGAAGACACTAAAAAATAGTAATTTTTGAGTAATTGGACTTTGAAGTTTGTCACATGCTTGAAATACTGTACCTTTTCCATTTTGTTTCTTTGTACGAAACTGTTTTTAATTAAAAATATAATGACTTTTAAGGTGTTAACTGTCAATTCTTGGTGGAAAGACATTATATTTTTTAAAAAATAAAACACAATTCATTTGTACTACTTCCACATATTTATAATGATCAGGACCGGTTTCGCTCATCACAAGCGTTATCAACTGATGAACTGGAACTATTCTGTTGATAATGCTCGTGATGAGCGAAACCGGTCCTGATCATTATAAATATGTGGAAGTAGTACAAATTAATTGTGTTTTATTCTAAAAAAAAAATAATGCATAAAATAAGTTATGGAACATTTTGGTATCACGAACTCGATATGTATTTTTATTGATTTAGTGTTTTCTCACAGAACAACGACGATGTATCGAGGATATACCGACAGAACGCATTAAGTCAGTTTTTGATGAGTTTCTGTATTAAATGTCAAAATGTATGCAATTTATCGGTCTACGTACTTATAGAACGCAATAAGTCATATCATACAATAACTTAAAAACATGATATGACAATTATAACTCATCGATACCAAATCTTATGATTAGTATGTTAAAAAGAGTATATTGATTCAAGATATTTACTGAGGGTGCTTGATGGAATTTCGATATCAAATTTGAATTGTTGATATTTTGTACATTTCCATGTATTTAACTAAATACATGGAAATTTACAAAAAATCTCTTTTATAAAACAAACAATTGTGTCTGCGTCAGTCAGTACTTAAACAGTAAAATAATGCTTTAAACGCGATTATCTCAAAACTTGTTTATTTATGCCAGGTTAAATAATAGCACTTGGTTTTTGTAAATAAAGCATGAAGAACTACTATAAATAAAGTAAGTATTATGTCTTATATTTAACCGCTGGTTCATATAAAATTTCATGTCTTTGCAAAATGCCGAGAATAAGGAATATGAAATAACAATCAGAATTGTTAAGTAGGTACTAGATATCGACGGTGTTTTGGCCCATTGATGTAACCCTCAAAATTGTTCAGGAGAGAGTAAAAACTGTATTTATTTTTATTTTTTCCATGTCCGCTCCCAATGTGGAGCATAAGGTCTCCTAATGGAGGTATCTTAACAGATTTCTTCTCTGAGAACTGCTTGTTATTCAGTTGCTCAACCTTTCTTTTTTCGAAGAGAGTAGGGATAGAAAGATAGGGCTACGACAGGATTAATGGTTAGCTAATCGCTCTCGCAACGCCCCGTGAGGATGGGATGTTTGGGAGGGAGTTTTAGACAACACAGACACTCAGACTACGAACAGAAATTCATAAATCGATTAAAAGACTAATTTATAATAACCGTCCGCAACGGGAATTGAACCCGAGACATCCGTAACCGTAGCCAACGACGCTACCAACTGCGCCACGGAAGCCGACATAATGCCTTCTGTTTATTATATGCCTTCTGTCAGTATACCCTCGATATTATTTGAATATTGAAATTTTAAAATATGCATAAATTATGATCTTCGCGTTTACACAAGACAAGTGATATTTCCAACAGCAAAATATATATATTTTTTAATTATTCATACTTTGTTTAAAGAGTGACAAAATGTTTTGACGAATTCTTAATACTCGACAATAAAGCTGTCTGCGTTAAATTTTGGCCGTTGGAATAACATCAGCTGTAATAACACCGCATTGTTTTAAAACTCTAATAAAATACGAGCGTAGGTGGGCACATTAATTGGATTGCCAGACTTTTGACAGTTTCGGGTGGGGGTGCTCCAAAGCCCCATAATCCCATTACGTTGGGAGTGTTTAGCTTTAGCTTAAGCTTAAAACGTAACGTATTATTCGATTACTTACGGCACGGATTATTTCGGATGTGACGGAGTCGACTAAGGGAAGGTTTTGTATTACATTTTAAAAAAATATTGTCAAAAATTATGTGAGTATTGTGTAACTTATGCTTTCTGTACACAAATTCGTAATTATTAGAAGGTACTAATCAATGCGAAAAAGGACTTACCGTTATTGAATGAAATGATACATGGAAACAATTAATCTGAGCTCAATGAGCTGTCCGACAATGCCATCACAGTTCGATCAATCAAACATGGGAGACTGCCTTGGTTGGCTCTTCTGCCTGGCTTATGGATGAACAATGTGAAGTTAGTAATGTCCAGTATTCTAGTACAGTGTTCTTCGACCGGCACCGGTCCGCGAAAACTTTCATCCGACTACACCGCTACTCTATTCGGAGAATTCCTACTGTTGCAACTATCTGTAGACATTAGGGTTTCCTATCCCGGGATCACGAGCAATTAATCAATCCCGTAATCCCAGGATTGAATTAATACAAATACCAATATTTTGGGATTCGTTATAAAATATGAAAAAATAATTCACATTTCAAATGTAAATTCTTACTCGATGAACTATACGAATAAAAAACGTTTCCGGTATAAATTATTTTGATTTATTTATGTACATCATTTTTTACTATATACGTAATGAATATTTGTATTGTGCTCTCCCTTTCGCTCATATTTCGGATCAGCTATAGACAGGAACAGACAATTTTGATTGACAATTTATGGTTTTTTGCGACATTATCAATAAAAAAACAGTTGGAATCATTTTTTATACTTGTCACCTGCATGCACTTGGTGATGTTTCTCTCATCTTACTGTAGTGTAGTAATTTTGAATAATTAAAACTCTTAAACAGAATTTAAAATATAAAAATGTTCGATTACAATAAACGCGCAATTTACTATGGAAATACTATATGCCAAAAAGGGATGGACAGTAAAAATCTTTTGTCTGTATATGTAATAAATTTAATAAAATATTATTGACATTGTTTAAATCTATTCGACTCCAACAAACAACAAGACTCACAAAATCTCAGCACCCAAAAAAAATCGAATGAGAGATACATATCAATATATACATGAACATTTGTTTGTTTGTTTGTCCTCTGTGCGTTCCTTTACCATTCATCCAATTTCGATGAAACTTTGGTAGGTTGTTGTGCGGCACACCCGTGAAGGTTTCTGAAGAAAAAAAATTAAAATCTAAAAAAAAGAAACTTTAAACATAAGACTAACACACACATGAAGCAATTACGAAATTCCTGTAACAATGCCCTCGACTGTGCGACGAGGGGACGGGGCTACACCTGAATACCGAGGAGAGTCCGGCCTAGATAACGAATATCTCCTGTCTTATATGCGGGCTGATAAGCGGCCTCGCTAAAGAATTTAACTATTGCGCAATCACTTAAATACAAAAAAAACACCTGTACAGTTCGACTGCCAGACCCGACTCACGGTGGACTGAATGACCCGTCGGGATGAGGAAGCCACTGGCCGTCTACGAGCACTGGTCAGTAACCGAATCGTGCATTTACACAGTTAACAATAAGATTTACTAATCAACCCCTTGACGGGTGAACATCAGTGCCGCGCGTCGAATACCCCACCAATAGTTACGTCACTAGCCGTATACACGCACTATTATTCAGACAATGTTAATAAGTAAACGTCTATGTAACATTAACATTATTTCATAAAATATTTGACAGCAACTGAAGAAAAAAATATTTTTTACTATTTTACACTTTTTCGTATGTGTATGTAAATATGTACATATGTGTATCTGGTTGACGCCGGTTCTTCAAAATATTTATCTCATTTTCACTGGGCCGTGGATGTTAAAAGGTTGAAGAACACTGTTCTAGTATATATGTGTTATGGTGGAAAAATTTGATAGTTCAATTTTTGTCATTTTGGGTTTATTCTCACGTTAGAAAATATTCCTCCGCATGTGATGGCAAAATTTATAAGTCGGATATTATCCATTCAAAAGCTATTTCGTTTGAAAAAATATGTCAATTTATCTAAAAAGATGAGAAGCCAAAAAAACGTTATGTTACTTATCGGCCTCGAAAGGCAGTTTTCAGAATTTATTTTGGCAAAAATAATCATTAAACAATAGTCTTGCCGAATGGTTTATGAATTCAACTTTCTTAGTTATTCTGTATGTGGTGGCAAAATTTATAAGTCGGATATTATCCATTCAAAAGATATTTCGTTTGAAAAAAATATGTCAATTTATCTAAAAAGATGAGTAGCCAAAAAATGTTCTGTTACTTATCGGCCTCGGAAAGACAGTTTTCAGAATCTATTTTGGCAAAAATAATCATTAAGTGTTGCCAAATGGGTTATGAATTCAACTTTCTTAGTTATTCTGTAAGTGTAACATCATTAATCCATCTGATTTATTTCACGTCACATGTTTGTTGTTACAAACCAATTTTGAACCCCTAAAAAAACCGTCTCCGTGTCCATCTATGTGTTGAAAGTTTCCTCCACACTTATAGATGCCGTGTTCTATTGGGGCATGGACTATCGAACAGAATTGCCGTTGTCACGGTTTTACGTGAGAGACAATGATCTGTTCGACACGTAACAATTTTCCTATTTCTTTGCGTACATGTGGCATTCGGAAGTTATTATAGGCGTGGGTAGAAAATTATTACGCCTTTTGTATAATATATCCTCATAGAGGTGGGTCTTTGCGGAACACCAAGATATCCTTGCCCGATCTATCTGAAGCAATTAAGTAAGTGGGAAGCGAACCTAGAACCCCGTTAGTAGCTGATACTTGAGCATTACTAACATGTTAATTTGCTTGCCTTAAAACAATCAGAGGAAGTCATTTCTATATCTCCTTAGACTGGTGGCAGTGCGGCCCAACATGTCTTGGGTCGGAATGCTCAATCTGTGTCGACTATTTCAAACATCATTACAATACAATCTTATTTCGCATTTCAAAACTTCAGATTACGATTACTTTTAATCAATAAAATGACTGAAGCGATAAAACCAAAATTTGTAGGCCAAAAAAGTTGTAAAAAAACTAATAGCGAGTAAGATCCACCTATTTTTGATCAAATTATATTTTAAATTGGCATCTACTTTCTAGCAGTCCAGTTTAATTATCTGCATAGCGCACATTGATTGTCTGCTTATAGATGCTCATGGCTTGAATTCGGTTTAGTTTAGTATTGACGATTGCGTTAACCTCTTTTAATATATTTTGGCAATTCTAATTGAAATATGTAATACTTAAACGCCGGAGATACAGGAATTCTACGGATCTAATTTCTCTCTTATACTTTATAATTATTATATTTAAATAGTTATACGTGAATATTTACGTTTTACATGACGTCATTAACAACATATATTATTACTTCATTTGTTCTCATTGTACTATTTGATAAAACTTATTTATCAAACACAAAGCTTATAGAAAAGGCATCATTTTTATATTATTGATTGAATTGGCATTTACTTGGTAGAAATCCATTATAATAGGATTAAATAATAAAGTATTTAGTTCTATAATTTTTTTTCTATATATAGTTCTGACGATGGCGTAAAGCCGAAATAGCTATCAACTACCTGTCAAAAAATTTTATAGAACTAAATACTTTGTTATTTAATCCTATCATCATTTTTATATTAGTTTGCAGAAGTGCTTTACAGAAGATTTCAATGTCAGCTATTGTCCGGCCTTAGACGGTACGGTTTTATGGTTGGAATAACGAAATATAATCGATTGGATAATATATGCTCGTTTGTCATAATGCGTGGAGGGGAGCCTTTTAAACATTTTGAGAATTGCTTGACAAAAGAGTCGAAGTGGGCAGAAAGCCTAGTGATTAAAGTGCTAGTCTCGAGTGATTTGCTATTCATATGGCGTCGCTGCTACCTTCATTCCTTGCATGGCCTATCCAATTGCATTGTTTTATTTGCATCTAAAGTCAAAGCCCGATTCACATCAGTCTTTTATATTCCTTTTTATTACAACGAGTATGCTTGAATGTGTATTTGTCCAAGTCATTGGCAGTCCAAGTAGCGAGAAATGTCAGTTAATCCTTCATTTACATTGCATTTTTAGAATTCCTCGCACGCATAATATCAATTTGAAGTTTTATTCAAATGTATTTTTCTTTCTTTTATTTATTTTGCATCCTACCGAAGATCAAATCGACACTCATTATCACGTAAGTGCAAAATATCTGATTATTATGTCTTTTGCATTTTCGTTGTCTACGCACTCAACCATAGGGTTTTTTTAATTTTTCCTTATCCGTTCACCCTTTTTGAAAGATGCATTTTTTTGTAGAGTGTTTCGATTTCTATCAAATACATTTTAGCACCCTAGTGTACAATCGTGACTTTTCTTGGAAAAACAGAAACATTGAATGTTATTAAATCAAGAAACCTTCTACACCACTGGTTTATAAATACATTACGTCTTCGTTTAATGGTAATGCATTGTCGTGAATCGTGATTGATTCTACATGTCGATGTGGCCACGTATCCGGTTCGAATCCCGGCAAGCTCCCTGCAAACACCGGAACACCAATAATTATCTATAATAGTTAATTGGTTTTGTCTCGCGTAGGTTCATAAGATGTTTCTTGTACAAAAAGGATTATAATCACTGATTATTCTCAGTAAATATTTGGAATATCTCCCATAACTATTTCGCACCTTTATATTTATTTAATCAAGCTGACAAAAGAAATTGTTAAATTGCGAATTCATAAATTGATTTTTCAACCGAAGAAAAGCGTAGCGAAAGCGATTAGCCAGCCACTAGTCCTGTCTGAACTCTGTCTTTCTAACCCTACTCTACTTGAAAAAGAGAGGTTGAGCAACTTAGTAACAAGCTGTTCTCGAAGAAAAACTTGTGTTGAAATACCTCCATTAGAAGGCCATATGTTTCACATTAGGAGCGGACATAGCTTTAAATAATCAATTTAAAATCTTTATTAATTATTTTTATATTTGAAATAAATAATGGCCTATGTACCAAATTATTTATCTTTAGGTTATATTCTTACAAAAAAATGCATCCATTTCTTCGTCCATACAAAACGCACCCACTGTTAGAACCTAGTCTAATAATATATTACTATTCACTAGTAAATGCTACTCCCAAAATAATTCTGTGTACGAAAGGAAACTGACGTTATGTCTAAAATTGGTACTTTTCAGAAGAGCCAAAACAAAATTTGCATTTGTATGAAAGTTGTTGAAAAATGTAATGTTTAAACGTAAATTTTGCTAAGTTAGCAGAACTGATTTGACTCGTCCCTTTTCACTCATATGCTTATCGATGGCCTAGTTCCATAGTGAGACAACTAGAAATTGTTAGCTTTGAGATATGGCCGATCAAACTTTTGACTCATCTAAACTGACTCGTAAAAAGTGATGGCTTATTATTTGTATTACTTTTTTATTCAAACAGGTGATCAATAGCTTACAGTTTTATAATTAAAGGTTTTTTTCTTTATGGAACGCCACGATTCATAAAAATATATTTCCGCAGTGCGATATTTCGATATGTACGTATAGGAAACTGAGAAATTTTCCCTTTGAGAGAAAACCTGTACATTTTACATGCTGTACTTTTGTGGAACTGTAGAAGAGCGGTGTTCGAATATAATGGTTAACTTAACTTAATATAATTTTTGACTTATCCGCCTATGGAACTGGGCCATCGATATTTACATTGTATTTGGCATATTTAACTCATTTTTAATTTTTAACTCAACTCCCTTTTCCATTCGCACTCATAATTTTTCTTGTGGCATGACGTTTTATCTACGACATTGGCGTTGGCTTTTATAGTAGCATGACATAATTAACACAGTTTTAATTTTGTTGGCGTTTAAGCCTTTATTTAAATCAACGATTCATTTTCTCTTGATTCCTATTAATTTATTGTTTGTTAATGTTGTGAATAAAAAAAAACACTCATCACGTATTAAAATTACCGGCGAACTTTTATAGCAATACAAATAAATTAATAGATTTTTCATGAAACAACACATGAAATTCTATTGTAAAGGTATGTATGTTAAATTTGAATGTATATTTTCTTCCCACGTACTTTTATTGCCAGGTGTAATAATTAAGATTACTGTGTTTTAAAAATAATTTATTATTTGTTTCCGGCATTTCATTGCACCGTTTTGATTCTCCGGATACCTCTAAAGCCATAAATTAATTTCTTTTATGAATGTAGCTATTATGCTGCAATGAAATACATAAATAATGCAGCGTAAATACATAGTCAAGTTGCTATTTATTATTTCTTGGCGTAGAGAAACAGAGATTGGCTGGTGGAATACGACCATCTAGCTACATTCGGGTTTTTCGGTTTATCTTGTTGCTTGTAATATTTTTCCGGTGGAATCCGCACTATTGAGGGTCGTAATCGTAACGCCTCGTAGTAATGACGAAATGTGCTTTTGCGTTTTGAACTGATAGCATAATATCGATACCTCAGTTCCAGGGTAACAACTCAAAAAGCATAGTTATGAAACAGTTAGCAAACAAGATTTTGGGTATGTTTAATCTTCTACTGCACATCTAATTTTTATAGATTTTAATGAAATTCTAGGATTATCTGACTTAACAAACTTTTTTTCTAATATTAATAATAGGAGTTTTCAGAAATTTTCACAGGATTTTCGTAGTTCTTACAGTTTGTATCTAAAATAATAAGGGTTATAAATAATTACACTGTGTGTTAGACAGTATTCACTTGGTAAACTCAAACATTGATTTTAATAGTTTCCACGTAATCATCACGGATCCTTTTAACTAAGTGAGTAGGTTATATTAGTGTTGGTCTGGTTTGGTTTGTGTAATGTATTCTAATGCGTGGAGCAAATACAATATAGGCGGTCTAATATAGGGTAGAAGAATAAGTGACATTTCATTACAGCTTCATGCAACTATCGATTTCAAAGTGTGAGTATTTATATTGAGTGAAAATTATTTTATTATTTGGGAACACTTTATTTTTAGTGAAAAAAATTGTTTTTTGTGAAATGTATTTGTTATAATTGAAAACTATTTTTATGAAAGTGAATATGATCTAAACAAAAGTGCATTTAATTGTAAGCCAAATAATAATGCCCACTGCCATTCTAAAATAACCACCGATTACCACGTGCTACAATTTGGAACTGATAGATATCAGTATTCTAAGCATTCCTTCTAAAAACTGCATTTTTTGACTTGTTACACTTTGGAACCGAGGTATCGATATAATATGTGCTATACATATTATTTAAAGTACGTATAACATTATTTTAGAAGGCGCATTATTTGATTATCACCAGTCAATACTGGTGATAATCACCAGACTTATCTCAAAATAATTACTTTATAAATATGAAACGCACAGAAAACATAATCGGACGCTTAACCTTACTCTAAATTTCGACGTTTTTAGTTTTTATAATAAACTGACTTTATACAACACGATCCTTCGATCTAAAATGAAAAAAGAAACATGTCAATAGCATTTGTATCTCGCCGCATTCCTTCCTTATAGCATAGTCTTGAATAACAATTTATATTATCTGGTATGCATTAATTGTAGGAAATGAACTAAACTGGGATACCGTACAAGGAGATATCGCTTCTGCATACGGTAGCGTTCGAAGACAGTATAATCAGTCAGGCTGTCTGCTGTCAAAACATTATTGAAATTATCCCCGTCTTACCTTGAGATATCTTACCATACCTAGGGTCATTACTTGCTTCGAAATGCAGTTATCAATCCAAAGGTGGGCTGCCAATACGTTAACAAGGGGCTCGCTTAATCTCGCAGCTATTCGCGGTGTTCCCTTGGAAGTTGCGGATTTTATACATTTATTCCCAATCATTATTTAAGCAATTGAATGTTACTTAATATATTATGTAAAAATACACAATATACTGTAAAATAATTAATTTGAAATAAGATGACAAATAAATTATTAATGATACACGTCGTTGACGGTAAACTGAGCTAACTGAGCAAACGAAAGAACACTGGATTGAAACTAAAGTTGTTCTCAGTAAATGATGTTACAGAGTAATAAATATTAGGAATTGTGCACAATTACGGTCAAGGGGGAAAATATATAGGATAGTCGTCCTTAACAAACATTTTGCGTTGAACATCTTAGAACATTTGGAAGCAATATATATCGTCGTTATAGTCGCAGAAGGCGTTAAGTCAAAAAACCCGAGTCTTAAGATAATTGACTTTTAAGAAAATCATGAAATTAAAGTCTTTTTATATACATACCTTAAGCATTATTTATTAAACTAATCACTTTATGAGATTCGTTAATCATTTACGAATTCGATTTAATTATTAGTAATTCTTTTTTATAGTAATATTAATTGTAGCTTTTTTCGACTAATGTGAACTAAATTCATATCGATTTCTTCAAACGTATTACGTAAAAAATGCAGACCGACCTCAAATCTATCATACTGCATTCATAACTTAAAACAGTTGATTTTCGACTTCTCGTATTTTGCCATTATGCCCACGATATCAAAAATCGGCGTTTTAAGCACCGGCTAGGTCTTTTCTATTAGGCACTCTATATAAATGTAATTTACGAGAAATTGCAAAAGGCAGCAAAGTCTTATATTTCTTAATAGATTTAAACCATCTACAGAAGTTGCAGTCAAGTACTGATTTAATCTGAGAAAACAGTTTTTTCTTAACTTATTAGGGGCCGCACCGGCCTTAATCAAATTTAACAAGGGGCTCGCTCGAGCCCAACAGCCCACCTCTGTATCAAACAATATACGAACCGACTTCGTTTTCGTCGTTTATATTCTTGATGTATTGACCTATAATGACCTTTTATATAATTTAAGTCATTTGAAAGTTGCAATGATATTTACAATCAATATTATTTATCATGTTTTTAATTATTGTGATAGAGACGTCGTTTCTCAAATGATAGTGAATAAATTCAACAGTAATAAAAAGATTAATAAACTTATTTAAAGCACCTTTATAATTTAGAGAAGTAGTGTTAAAACTTTTAATGTATACAAATTATAGTTGAGGCTCACAAACCTATTTGCTACCGCTCCCTTTATAAAAAAAAACTAGCAGGAAAATATAAGCAAATTATACTAGATATCATTTAATAATGTTGCATGCTTATAGTATCGGACCGTCAACAAACAATTTAATGCATACATTCTTACCGATGGTTGCTGGACCTTTGTTATATTATGGCCCGACCGCCCCATTTAATTTCCCCCCCGATTGAACACGAAGGTCTTGAATTTTAATTGTTTTGTTTCTAATTTTTAATTTTTTTTTAATATTGACTACTGGTGACCCCTAAGCTGTGTGATTAGGTTGAATTAAATTCCCCTATTTTTCATATGTTGCCAACACTTAACTGGAGACATTAGTTTTTAATTTAAACGAAAATCATTGATAATGTTTTTAATGGATTCGGCAAGTCATTCTACAAGCTGCCGCTGAATCCATCGAAAATACAGTAGCGTATAGAGAAGGCACTTTTCTGAAGTTGCTTCTCAAAGAGACGATACACACGTGTCACAGTTTGTAGCACAACCAGTGGAATAACACAATTATCATTTTTATATGAAAATCATTAATTTTGACAGTGTTTTTAATTGTATAGCTGTGTTGAAAATACGCTTTATTGTATTTCTTACATCAAAAAAGAATGTACGAGTTTTCTTCCATTCGTCAACCTGATACTCCTGCAGTCTTAACTAAGTAAAAAGTGACGAAAATTAGCAAAGCCCAACCCTGGTATATTAAAAGTGTGAATATGGATATCTACTTTTGTTTTCAATATAATCTAACCGTATGATTATGATATTGGCCCAGTTAAATATGTACCCAGAGTTGCACGTTCATATTGCATACCGAATGTTATCTAGTATAGTTCATCGCTAGAATGTCGACCTGTGAGACTTCTATAATACATAGTAGAATATTACACATATAGCAACTTGCTTGTAGTTTTGCGTCGGACGTGATTCCCAATGGCGTCGTCCTTTTTTAAAATTACGGTAATTTATCACTTTAAAGGGCTATGGATTAGAATTAAGGTGTATTCATGCTGAAGCTTTTTCACTTTTACGGCCCTGGAAAATATACGTGAAAAAACTCTTTAATAGTTTCATTTGTTATAATGTTGATTATTTACGTTCTTTTGTTTTCCCGATAAAATTTCGAGATACTAATATTTAGTATAATGGATGATAAATAAAAAGAAATGGTAAATATGCTTCACAACATCTAGGGAATTTAATTGCGGTTAGGAAATTGGAATCAAGGAAACCAATAAACTATGCGAAATATTATTTATCAACAAAATATCAAATTTGCTCATGTTTTGTTCTAAGAAGTTCCGTTTGACATCTTAAATCAATTAATCTTATGGGGACTCTTTCATACTAATATTGCGTTCGCGTGAATTATCGGTTTCCTAGATTCCCATGTATGGTAATTTGACATTTTCCTATTCATAATTAAATAACAATGCAATTAGCGGCACTTATCGGTGGAGAAAAGGACTAGCATGTCGTAAAGCATATTTACCAAAAAAATATCACAGATTATCATTAGCAGTCAAATATAACAATTGAGTTTTAACAGATAATTTACCCGACTATAATAGTTGTGTCCTTACAGAGTATCATAATGATATATTTTTAATTAAAAAACATAGTTAATTTAAGATCGAGCTTGAAAAATCCCGGATCAGAAATCGACATTTTTAAATATGTTATGAAATGTAACCGTAGCTTAATTTTATTCTTCGGTAAATAACATCATATGATATTTAAAGTATTGATGAAAGTACATAATATTTCTGTCGTCGTAAATAATACACTTGTATTTTTCACATTTTTTAAATCTCTTAATCGGAATGTAACAGCAGCTTAATTTTCTTCTTCGGGAAATAATATCACATAATATTTAAAGTAATAATGAAAGTACATACTATTTCTGTCGTCTTTGGGGACGCTGAGTATCGAGTATAGTCTTCCCTTATTCACCATCAAATTTTATCAATCCATTATTGATACGTATATGAATTGCAAAATCATATCGAATTTTCAAAAATCAACCTTATTGGAGGCACCCAATCAATTTGGGCGCACACCCCCTCGTCTCTCCGCCCTCCTCGCAATGAATGCAACTGCGAATACGGTATTCAAACAATAAAATGACGTATCCTGGTGCATAATACTCTTTTTTTTGCGCAACGCCTGCAAGTTATTGTGTTCAGATATGTCGATTCATTTCGGTCGAGTTGATTTGATAAACGAATCGCCTTATTACGGTCGCTCCTCGTACTAAACTATTATATAAATATTGTATTATATGACATTCTATTATATAATCGCAGCAGGTTAGCGGGGCTGGTGGCCATACCGTTAATCGAAAGAAATCGGTTTTTGCCTAATCGTGATTCTTTCACTATATTCATTTTTAGTCATTTTTAGTACGAAGGGAGGGGTCTGGGGAATCAGAACCCAGAACCCTCCATTGAAGACAGTAATATATCTAACACTTATACTTATTTTTTATTTTTTAAAAAATAAAACAGAATTCATTTGTACTACTTCCACATATTTATAATGATCAGGACCGGTTTCGCTCATCACGAGTATTATCAACTGATAAAAATACAAACACAACAGGCTTATTTATATAAAATTGAGTGTAAAAATGAAGGTATATAAAACTGATGGTTCATGAACTGAGACAAGAAAATTCTGATTAGTAAACAAATTATACATAAATCAAATAAAAGCGTCTACAATTAAAATGTTATGGACCTCTTGCAAATCATTAAATACTAATCTGAAATCACAAATATAGCTACATTAAAAGTACATTTAGCTGAACAAAATTTTTAATGACGTTACTAATGTAATATACAATAATGAATCAGGAAAATTATAAGAAAAAAATAGTGAACCATTTAAAAATAATCAAATATTAAGTATGTAATTAATATGAATAATAAACAGCCATCTTAAGTGGAGTAAGCAGAGCAGCTATGAGTATCCATTAAATTTTTAATATCTGAAAAACAAAAATTACAGAGACAGAATCAATTCTTACAAGTTAAAAATAACCTTACAGATATAATACAAATTAATGATTATTTTGATTATTTTTAAATGGTTCACTAATTTTTTCTTATAATTTTCCTGATTCATTATTGTATATTACATTAGTAATTTCATTAAAAATTTTGTTCAGCTAAATGGACTAGCTATATTTGTGAATTCAGATTAGTATTTAATGATTTGCAAGAGGTCCATAACATTTTAATTGTAGACGCTTTTATTTGATTTATGTATAATTTGTTTGCTAATCAGTATTTTCTTGTCTCAGTTCATGAACCATCAGTTTTATATACCTTCATTTTTACACTCAATTTTATATAAATAAGCCTGTTATGTTTGTATTTTTATCAGTTGATAATGCTCGTGATGAGCGAAACCGGTCCTGATCATTATAAATATGTGGAAGTAGTACAAATGAATTGTGTTTTATTTTTTAAAATATAATGTCTTTCCACCAAGAATTGACAGTTAACACATTAAAAGTGACTAAAGCTTATATTTAAATAATTATTCTTAATATGTAATTAATTATTTTATTGTTTTTAAATGCACCTATCTAGCTCAATTTGATAGTAAATTGATTCTTTTTTTTCTAAACAACCCTCCAAATGTGACTTTAACTGTAGAAATTAGTATGACAACTGGTCACAGGCAATTAGGACAATTCCTATTTTGAAACAGTGTTCATAATCATACATACTCGGATTTCATATTAAATTAATATCTATGTCAAATTTGATATTGAAATTCCATCAAGCACCCTCAGTCGATGTTTTAAATTATAAATAATACCTATGTATCTGTTAGAACCATACAACAGGTGTGCTTCAAGACAAGTCACTCTTTTAATCAATGTGCCGAGTACATAGATCAGGAGTCAGGTTGCCCTTTGCAATGATTAAAATTATAACAATTGGCAATTTATTAATTTGTATCAAATTTGGATTATTGAGATTTTGTACACTTCCATGTATTTTGTCACTAACGACCCGGGTTTCGCCTTTCGGCATCTTCAGGCATTCGAGCACACGAATGGACTCGAACTGAGTTCGAGTTCATCGACTCAGTTCGAGTCCATTCGTGTGCTCGAATGCCTGAAGATGCCGAAAGGCGACAACTCGGGTCGTTAGTGACAAAATACATGGAGGTGTACAAAATCTCAATAATCCATTTGATATTGAAATTCCATCAAGCACCCTCAGTCGATGTCTTAAATTACTTAAATTATTAATTTGTATAATTTAAGACATCGACTGAGGGTGCTTGATGGAATTTCAATATTAAATTTGGATTATTGAGATTCTGTACACTTCCATGTATTTTGTCACTAACTTAGTGACAAAATACATGGAAGTGTACAAAATTTCAATAATCCAATTTATTAATTTGTGTTGCATAAAAAATCTAAGTTTTCAACGTGCTGTATATGTTCGCTTTGCTATCAATAACTTTGTCAACAATCAAAAACTATTAACAATTTAATCACCCTAGTTTATTTCTAAGGAAGAATAAGGCTAGGGCAGGACTAGTGGCTAGCGAATCACTCTCGATATCTTAAATGTTATATGCCTATTATTTTTTTCCTCATCAAGTTTAACTTTCCTTATCATCAAATCTTGTCATCCTGGCATTGAATCGGCAACACACTAATAGTTCCATTTTATACGTAACTGCTTACCGATTTTTAAAATCGTTCAATTTTGTTGGCAACCTTGTTCCACGCTGCAGACGTAAAATAATCTCTATCATACAATCGCTTAAAAGAATTTTTCGTTAGCGGCAACCGCATTGCACTATTTTAAATATTAATTATTTTTAGCAGGTCTCTGCGCTCGCCATCGAGGTTATCACTGTTATCATATTTTATTTTATCATTAGTCATAGCCGGTAATAGTTGCAACAGTTAACATAGCCTCTGGCGCTAAGATAAAAATGTACAATATTGTATTTGAAGAGAACGAAAACGGAAGGAGTAAGGTAATTAAGATTTATACAATAATAACTGACCTATAAAAAGTCAATGAATCCGGCGTATTGACTTTTAAATATATTAAAATTTGATCCTCTCCTGTTGTCGAGCTGTAAACGGTTTCGTCCGACAATGTTGCACAGCTTGAAACCCCATACAGAAATGTTCAATACCATTTGTGAATTTCTATTCAAACGATGGACATCTGTGATGTTTTTATTTTATTATCACTAATCGATCTTTGCTATACAATCCTTTCTCTATAGTGAGAGAAGATGAGCGGCGGATGGTCCCCATTGGAAACGGAAATGTTCTTAAAAACTGCATGCTTGTCTTTTACATTCATTTCATCCATAAATTAAAAAACTCGCGTAACAATCATAAGTCTCAGGTCACGATCCCCGACTGGATAAAATATGAATGTTGATTTTTTTCCGTTTGCTTCTGCGATCCATATTTGCGGTACTAATACACCCTGAGTCGGCATCGAGAACCTTTTTTTCATTTTCTTGTAATTTTTATTTTTGGAATATAACACGACTTAGGTAGAATGTAGGGTATATCATTTTGAAAAATCACTTACTAGAACTCTTGCCACTATTTATCCTATCCGTATTTTTGGTAAGGTTTTTTACAATAATATAAAATTAAAATTGAGAACTTTGTTATTCCACAGGTTCTACAACTATGTGTTTCGCCTGACGTGAATTGCTAGATTATTTTATTAAACTGCTTATTCTTTTTCTAAAATCTTATTTTGTAAAAACCGAACTTCACCTGCTTCAATATTTTTTTATGTAAGAAATATACTGAGTTATGATTAATAATTGTTTTTTATTATTATTTTCAGATGCACAGTGGTCCTTTACAACACGCGCAAGAACCGGCAGCACCACATCCTAAATGCTTCCAGGAAAACCATCACATGCGTCGCGTTCAGCACGTGTGGCCGGTACCTGGCCACCGGGGAATGCGGCCACGCTCCCTGCGTCAGGATTTGGGACTTACAGGACCAGACCTCTGTGGTTCAGTTGGCTGAGTTCCCCTCGCACAAATATGGAGTCAACTGTGTGGTGAGTGCATACTCTATCCAGTCATGAATGTCATTTGTAAAAAAATTTTATGACATGAAAAATTATATCTGCTGATACACGTTATTTTCTTTCGGCCTAGCTATAAAAACTTATTTATTCTATATATAATATATACACAGAATTACAAATTATTTACTTTTGGCACTTTGAAAAACGATTAAAACATAGTAAAATAAAAATAGTAAAAACATAAATTGGCAAGTTAGTCAATCGAGTAAAAAAAAAAGTACTCGTCTGAACTCATTCACGTCGACGTCCGAAGCAACACCCTTGAACATTGTTAAAGCACTTCTTAGTGGCATCCCCATTGGCAGGGTGGTTCTACATTTTGGAAAAACAAACAATTGGAGTCCACGATTCCTCAAAAAATGGTCGCAAACATTATATTTGATTTTCTCAAAAAGGTTCAATTCTCATAGTTATCAATGTTACCTAAGTATTGAATTTAGAATATATTCTATTTATATTAAAATAAAACTTTTCTATTCATTTAGTCAGTCTTCAAGACAAACCAGATCAAAAATTTTACAAAATATGCCAAGGGCACTAAATTTCGAACCTGATATATGTATCAGTCTTTTAAAGCAATTAATTATATATTGTTATGAGCTTATCTTAAAATTATTTTACAACTTATTCCCTGTGTGAGATAGCAAATTGTAGGTCATTGAAATAAAATGGATAATCATTCAAATTTACTGAAACATAGTTAATTTATTGCAATCAATTTATTTTAATGGAAGTCGACAAAAATTATTTTTTTTTTGATTGACAAAAAAAATACCATTATTTCCTAACCTTGATTTAAATAATTGATACATTTGTTTATTTCAGTCATTCTCCGTCAACTCCAAGTACCTGGTGTCGGTGGGTTCCCAACACGACATGATAGTCAACGTTTGGGAATGGCGAGCCGGTCTAAAGTTAGCTTCCAACAAAGTATCGAGCAAAGTGAAGGCAGTCGGTTTTGCTGAAGGCGGAGGCCATTTTGTCACCGTCGGTAACAGACATGTCAAGTTCTGGTATCTTGAATACTCTAGGGGCGCCAAGGTAAGAAATAATTCTTTAAATTACCCACAGACCGAAAGTAAAGTTAAACTAAAAAAAACTATCTGATTATGAAATGATGATATACTGGAAATTTTGCATATCGTCGGCCTAGAGCAGTGCTTCCTAAACTTTTTCATTCCGTGACCCACAAAATTTGCAAGAAATAAACTGTTGCCTCCTGACCCTTAAATTAAATTAACTAGGTTGTCAAATGCCTTATTTGACATTATATATCGTCATTGTTCTGGAAGAAAACACAGAATCGAAAAAATTACGTACTGAGTTGGTTATACCAAAATATTCCTTGTTCGAATCGCTACCGTATGACAGAACACAATTATTTTATAAATTATACTTTTACCTAAAAACAGTTTTGTACAAACAAAATGAAAAGCGTATGGCATTTCAAGCATTTGGCAAACTTCAAAGTCCAATTACTCAAAACTAGTATTTTACAGTTGGTGTCTTCTTCCAGGACAACGACGATATACATATATATATTAAATTTGGATTATTGAGATTTTGTACACTTCCATGTATTTTGTCACTAACGACCCGGGTTTCGCCTTTCGGCATCTTCAGGCATTCGAGCACACGAATGGACTCGAACTGAGAGACAGTAAACAGTGTCTAACGCTTATATAGAAGATACAAATGCGACAAATATCATTTACGAGGCAATACATTATACGTCTGAGAGCCACACCGATACCTGAGTTAAAATTTCGGAAATCATCCTAATCCTTATTTTGTAAACACCATATTACCAGAGTGGCGAATTGCCGCCTTTCAACTTACCTTAGAAATACCAGTGATTTCACAATTACAACAGTATTGTGGGTTTTGACGGGATGCAATTCGACGAATGGGTAAATATATACAATCATTCCACATTTAGTGAAATCTGTTAGGTGTTTCAACGTATCGGATATAATAGCGGAGAATTAGGAAGGTTCAGCTGCTCATTCAAGATTGGTAAGGGAGTATAACTGGCCTCTATTAATTTCTAAAATTTCTGATAAAATAATTTATGATCCCCCATGTTTTTATGCAACAGTTTAACCCCATCATCCGCATTAAACGTATGGTTCTCCATTAGCAAGTGATTTGCGAATGTCGAAGTTTCTTTTTTTAATCTAAAGGCAGCTAAATGTTCTGATACCCTTATATCTAATGTACGTGTGGTTTTACCCACATAGAAATGTTGGCAATCATTGCATTGTAATTTATAAATACCAGATTTGTTCTTAAAGTTTACTCTATCTTTATTGTTAATAAGTAATTTGCCTAGAGAGTTTTTGCAATAGAACGCCGGTCTAACACTATCAGCGAGTTGTTTTTAATTTTAAAGCTTGTGCAACCTAAATAACTTATTCTATGCCAGATTCTAGGGCGGTCTATGTCTTTAGACAAGTTCCCGAAATATAGCATCTTTTCTGCTAATTTACGTTGTTTTTTTGATACAAGACTATCTATAAGAGACGCCTCATAGCCATTATTAATGGCAATTTGTTTAATAATGTTTAGTTCGTTTTCAAAATTAAATTTATTTAGAGGTATAGTGACTAATCTGTGAACCTGAGAATGGAAAGCAGCCAATTTATATGAGAAAGGATGGTCTGACTTAAAATGGATCGCGGCTTCTGAAAACGTCTGTTTTCGGTAAATTTTAAATTCATGAATGGAGTTTTTAATATCAATATTAAGGTCAAGGAAATTTATATTCTTGCCCCCTACTTCTAAAGTGAATTGAATTTTATCATCTAGTGAGTTAAGAAAATTATGAAGGTTAGAAACTTGTCTCTCAGTTCCATTGAATAGACAAAGGATGTCATCTACGTAACGGAACCAATAAACTACGTTTCTGACTTCTGTTTTATTGCTAAAAATAAGGTTTTCTAAATGGTTCATGTAAAATTCTGCTAATAGTGGTGACAAACAACTTCCCATTGCAAGGCCTTCGGTTTGTTCATAGAATCTATTATCAAATTGAAAATAGTTCTGGTCAACGCAAACGTCTAATATATTAAGTAATTCCGTAGTAATGACAGGATTAACTCTACGCGTATTAAGGGTATCTTTGATGATTTGTTTACATTTGTTTACAGGTACATTAGTGAATAAGCTAACAACGTCAAAAGAAATTAATTTGGCGTTTAACGGGAATGTTATAATTTTTAATTTTATCTACTAACTCTAATGAATTTTTAATACTATACAATGGCTTGAATTTACTGTGATTGCGGATGAGAGAGTTAGCTCTTTTGGAAAGTTTATACGCTGGAGCATTCATATATGAAACTACCGGTCGAATTGGTATTGAATCCTTGTGAATTTTCGGTAGCCCATAAAATTTGGGGGCTTGTGGATTTCTAGTAGATAAAAAGGACAAATCCTTAGGGTTGATTGTAATGCTACAACTATTTATCTGGCCCTAGAATCTGGCATAGAATAAGTTATTTAGGTTGCACAAGCTTTAAAATTAAAAAACAACTCGCTGATAGTGTTAGACCGGCGTTCTATTGCAAAAACTCTCTAGGCAAATTACTTATTAACAATAAAGATAGAGTAAACTTTAAGAACAAATCTGGTATTAATAAATTACAATGCAATGATTGCCAACATTTCTATGTGGGTAAAACCACACGTACATTAGATATAAGGGTATCAGAACATTTAGCTGCCTTTAGATTAAAAAAAGAAACTTCGACATTCGCAAATCACTTGCTAATGGAGAACCATACGTTTAATGCGGATGATGGGGTTAAACTGTTGCATAAAAACATGGGGGATCATAAATTATTTTATCAGAAAATTTTAGAAATTAATAGAGGCCAGTTATACTCCTTACCAATCTTGAATGAGCAGCTGAACCTTCCTAATTCTCCGCTATTATATCCGATACGTTGAAACACCTAACAGATTTCACTAAATGTGGAATGATTGTATATATTTACCCATTCGTCGAATTGCATCCCGTCAAAACCCACAATACTGTTGTAATTGTGAAATCACTGGTATTTCTAAGGGAAGTTGAAAGGCGGCAATTCGCCTTCGGCAATTCGCCACTCTGGTAATATGGTGTTTACAAAATAAGGATTAGGATGATTTCCGAAATTTTAACTCAGGTATCCGTGTGGCTCTCACACGTAGAATGTATTGCCTTGTAAATGATATTTGTCGCATTTGTATCTTCTATATAAGCGTTAGACACTGTTTACTGTCTCTCAGTTCGAGTCCATTCGTGTGCTCGAATGCCTGAAGATGCCGAAAGGCGAAACCCGGGTCGTTAGTGACAAAATACATGGAAGTGTACAAAATCTCAATAATCCAAATTTAATATTGAAATTCCATCAAGCACCCTCAGTCGATGTCTTAAATTATATATATGTATATATATATATATATATATATATATATAATTATGCATACACCTGTATTCTACAATCGCTTCAAAGACAAAATTTTAATAATCACGAATAATGTGTTCTTTAAAGTAAAAGAATGTATAAATTAATACTTGTAGCTCAACTGGAACATTTTGAGGCCCCCCGCAGAAGCCTGCGACCTATAGTTTGGGTAACTCTGACCTAGAGTACAAAGCTCATAACTCATAAATACCGAAAATGTGATTTAAATTCCTCTTTAAACCTTATTTTCAATATTCTACTACTTTAAAATAGGGGACATATCAAGTAAATTCTTCAAACTGGGAATCGTATTTATTATTACCATTATTAATAATAAATCTGATTCTCACAACATCAATTCAAATTGCAACGTTTTACTCTCCTGTAAAGTTGCTATGTTATGAGCTCTGCACTATAGGCTGATGATATGTCTTTTACCGTAGGACTGTTCTCTACTTAAAAAGGAACGAACAATTAAAATGACAAGTTCACTTAAATACATATTTTTTGGCATAATTTGTTTTGAAAATATGGAGAAACGTTAGTTTCTTTTAGCTTTACTTGAATCAATTGATACTTTTATTTTACCACAATTCAAAATAATCCTTCGTAAAGACATTGTATCTTAAGGCTAGAAAGTATTAAACACTGTTTTTTTTGAAGCCCCATGTAACTAACCTCTGACCTATTTTCAGGGGTTAATCTAACCTGGTCTTATCCCCCTTCCTATCTGTTGTAATTCAATATGCTTAATATTCTTTTTGTTAGTGTCTTATTCCAAAGTCACCCTTTTTAATTACTTTAATTGTAGTACATTCTACCCCTCCGAAGTGCTAAGGATAACAATATCAGGTACGATGAAAACAGATATGGTTATTGCTTTTTCAATATTTTTTGATTTAGCAACAGGACTGATTTCATTCACCTAGTGAAACACCATTCTTGTTTAAACAAAATCTTTGGAATACAAAAATATTTAGCTACTTGGCTAGTTATCATTTGAGGAAAATGGCAAACGGATCTTCACAAGGGTATGATTTGGTGGCCATTTATACCATATACATAGCGAATTTACTTGACCTATTTTGAAAGATAGAATTTTCATTTGACAGACAAAATTGAAAATGTTGATTCACCTCATAATATAACTGACTATCATAAATTGATAACCTTAATGATCATACACAATATTTATATGTATTATTAATTATCCCAAACATCCACATGCTTATCTTTGTAATGAAGTTTAAATGGTCATTCTTTTTTCATAGCAGGTGCTTTGTTTATCATTCATTTTGATTTCCCACTAATTAAGCAAAATAACCATGTTTTATTTATAACAATCTTGAAAAACCAGTTTACACATTATGAAAAATGAGCTGACCATACATTTTTACAAAATATTCTTTTTCGAAACATTCTGCCAAATTTATGTATCGCAGCATTTAAAATGCAGGAATTTTCGATTATTTTTAATCTACTTTTTAATAGTTTATAAATAACACCATTTTGGTAGTTTCCAAAATACCGTAGCTGAATATGGCTGTTAGAAAAATGATATTAAAGGAACACATATTTATTGGAGTCCTTTTTTACTTCAACCTCGATCAGGCAAACTTTTAAAATATACTATTATTTTCCTCGTAGGCTCATCAGTTGCCCGAACATGGAATAAGAATTTCTTGTTCTAATGCAAAGAAATCTGTCATCTTATAAAATCTCGATAGATTTAATACTGTGAACCATAAATACTTGATAGATAGATGGTATATTATGATATAATTTTACTTTTAGGGGACCATGTGATGAAAAATTGGGTAGAATCAATATTTCATTTCGTTCCATAGCATTTTTAATTAAAAATTTAAATTTATAGTGTGCGATGATGTCGCTAGCTTATTTTAAAATATATTATTATATAATACACCATTTATCACCTTTTCGCTGTAAATAATAGATGGTGCCTTGTTACATATTAATAAGCACCTGTGGTACATTCACTCATAAGCTCTCCACCTTGATACATTTGTTACCCTAAAGATTTGAAACTATCTAGCTGTTGGATCTCTGCCTCCACTCTTGGATTGGTTCTCAATTGAAAAGGTCATACGAAACCAAGCAATATGAAACTATCTTCTGACGGAGCTCTGCCTTCGCTGTTTGATCAGTTCTCACCTATTACGATTCTACGGATTAAGCCTCCGAACATATGATACACTGTCAGATACCTACATCTTTGATTGCTATGAGGGTCAATCGCTATGGTTTAACCCATCGTCAACTTCACTCATATTCTACGCTTCATGTTCTACTGTGTTTATCTACTTTGCTTGAATCTACAAAATGTGTTGAAAGACTTTGCTACAAACGATTATCATTTGAGCCTTGAGAAGACTTCTTATTTCGATTGTGATATATGTCACTCCTACTACAGGGCATGTGTAACAAAACTGTTCTATAAGTTAAAGAATTAATAACCTAATTACCAATTAATTATTAAAGATGCTTGGACACCCTACATCTAGTGGCACCAAATGTACAAGATGAATCTTGGCATGTGTCATATAAATTTACACGTTTTAATATTAGCTTAGGAAACCTGTATCGATTCTTGAATATCATTATGAGAAAATAATTGGCGGTGTATGCCTCCAGTCACGTAGTATTCAATTCGCACATAATCTTCTACATTTGAATTCCACTTACGAATAACCAGATTATCATCTTGAAAGTTGAAATGAAAAAATGAAATGAAAAGGATTCAGAATTATCTAATTGGCGGTGTGATGATAATTTTGACGTAGTTGTTGTAATAATCTGAACTTGCTTATTAAACAACAATTTTACAAAATTTCATCACAGCATAAATGCGTGACTTACTGTCTGTCAATATATTACAAAAATGTTTTCTAAAAACATTTGAAGCAAGCCAACTCCCGTATAAAACATGTAGTCACTCAATAGAATATCAATATACAATTTTTCAAGAATAATTATTGTCACATTTATGTTCACTGTCAATTCTTGGTGGAAAGGCATTATGTTTTATTTAGAAAAAATTATTGTCGTATTGTCAAATCGAATATGTTGCACAACTATTATAAAAATCAAACTCAACGACACTCCACTATTCTGTCGACTGAAATTGTTTGTTTTATTAGTTTTCTTGTATATCATTGGATGGTTGTACTCAGTTGGCAAAACTTTCTCGATTTATTTTATTTACTATTGAATCTAAGTTTAATTATTATGACAAAACAAAGCATGTATTTCTGACAAAGAACAATATTTTATTTGCAGTACAAAGAGCCCGTTCCGTTGATGGGACGATCAGCTATCCTGGGTGAACTCCGTAACAATGACTTCTGTGACGTGGCCTGCGGTAGAGGAGCCACAGCCGATTCAACTTTCGCCATCACTAAGAGTGGACTTCTCTGCGAGTTTAACAATAGAAGACTCCTGGACAAATGGGTGGAACTCAGGGTAAGATATTTTTATTACGAATATTGCTTATTATTGCTGCAGTAATTTTCTGGGCAAGGATTTATCTTTAATTGTCTCCACAATGATAATTAGTAAATTTTTCTATTACGATAACCACAATTTAAATACCTGCTCAATATATATGACTAATGATTACCTGATAAAGACGAGTGTAAGTAAATATTGTGAAATTTTCATTTCAGACTCCTTCGGCAAACTGCATGTCCCTCGGTACAAATTTGATATTCGTAGGCTGTGCTGATGGTATCGTGAGATGCTTTAGTCCTGAAACTCTTCAATTTGTCACTACTCTTCCCAGAACCCACTATTTAGGAGTGGATGTCAGTCAGGGGCTGAATATTAGGTAAGGAGGATAATATTTATTTCATAAATAGCTATCGATGGCTGCAGTGCCAAAGCCTCTAATCTATTTAAGTAATTATGAGTGTCATCAGCAAACTCAGGGTCATACATCCATCAAATGGAGATGGCATTTACAATTCCTAATAATTTACTCAGAGCAAAGTGACTATGAGGATAAATGAAGCACATACATTGTCCTGTCTGACCCTAGTCACAACTCCAATCCATTTTGCAGTTGGTGTTCAACATTCTTATGCAGCATGCGCCTCTTTTCGTGTAGGTGTTGATAATAGGAATAATTTTTATTCCTCTGATTTACTATATCATGTTTATAATAGTATGTATGTATTCACAATTTAGTATAAAATAATAATGTTCTGTAAAACCGGTATCCAACTTTCCAGTGAATTTACAATTTTTAAGATAATTGTAGAATCCTCCTAGTAGAGTGGTTTAATTTGTGTTTTTAAACACTGATTGGCACAAGTTCAATTATATAACATTGTGCTTGGCTCTTTTTCAGTCATATGTTTTCACACCCGCCAGACGCCAAGTATCCGGATGCCATAGCTTTATCGTATGATGAAAAGAATTACCGGCTCACTTGTGTCTACAATGATCACAGTCTCTACGTTTGGGACGTCAGAGACATTAAAAGGGTTAGTAAACATTCCAAAAATTACTAATGTCACATGATTTTAATTGGCATTTTCAATTTTAATTATCATCAATTGAAGTATAATTGACCTCAATAAATTTACATTTTCTTACTTAACATGTGGTTAATTCTTATCATAATTATTTAGCTAATCAATAAACCAGTTTATTTTGTAACCCATTTAATTCTGCATTTTTTAAAACACTGTTCACTTTTTTTCCATAATAGATTCTAAATTTACTGTTGTCGATCACTAAAATCATAGAAAGTCATAAATAAGAAATAAGTGTTAAACACAGCAATAGAAAATGAAGTCATAAAAAAACAAAAGCCTTGATTTGTTCAATATTAGTGTGAAAGAATATGCTTCTCAAATGCTTTTTCAGTGTGATGATTCAAAAAAAATAGTAATCCGCGCAATGGTCGCTTCGCTGTCTTTTTGTATGGAATGCTAGCAGCTTATATCACCAATCTGTAATCATATTAAAAAGCAATTCTTGTATTGTTCTGTTCATTTACAGGTTGGAAAATCGCATTCTTCTCTGTACCACTCTGCTTGTATCTGGGGTGTTGAAGTACCACCACCCCCTCAACAATCACCAGAGACTGGAGCATTAATAGCGGGCCCTCTACCGCCAGGAAGCTTCTTGACCTGCTCCAGCGATGACACTGTCAGAGTGTGGAATTTATCAAGCGGGGGAGCCAACGCTTACGGGAACATTTACAGTGACGTAAGTATTGGGTATGAAATTATTGATAACTTTGTTATTCCACTACCTGTCACACGTGTCTCTCCTCTTTGAGAAGCATCTTCTGACTAATTATATTGTAAAGCTATTTATTCAAAAGGTTAACAATGGTTCTAATTCTTAACTTATTAATTACAAAAATGAAGGGTGGTGTGGGAATATTTATTTCTACTGGACGTGGACTGGAAGAGTGGAATAACAAAGTTATGCATTTAAAATTTATACCAAAAATGAATTGCTACAAAGTTACATCTGAATCGATCGAAAATATTAAGTATTGGATATTCATAATATGATGTATTTATGTATATTCAAAACATTTGCATCTAATATAATAAAATGAATGCTTATGTGACTTCAAGGAGTTGCAGAGGGTACTCTACATGGACCCTGAACTGACCTACCTCAAGGATGTGGACCTTTCGTCTGTCGGAGAAAAGGATAAACCTGTTTCATATGACGGAAAGAATGGAGTTAGGTAGGCACCTACATTATTTTTTCATGAAGTATTATGTTTCTAAACACAATTGCACTGTCAAATTTGAATAATTGAGATTTTGTGCAATTCCATGAAATCTCAATAATTCAAATTTGATATTGAAATTCCATCAAGCACCGGCAGTCAATGTCTTAAATTATAACAATTGCACTGTATTCATTTAGCTATCAAGTTTTACATGCATTAAATTAAATGGTTTTTTTGAACCTGGTACATTTAAAACAGAATGTTTATTCAATGAACAGACAATTCAACATTAAATTTAAAATATGTTTTGTTTATTAAAGTAACAAAGTAGCAATATTCCAGCTAGCAATGATAGCTAGTTCCATAAGAATTACCAATTATTGTTGATAACTGTATCGGCATCACACCATCGTCAAAACTATCAATTTTATTGAAGGCAGTAATTAACAGCAAAAAATATTAAATCAATTGTTATATTATATCAAACGATGAAGTTATAAGATGCTTGCTTGAATCAAATGTAAGCAATCAAATTGGCAAATGACGGATAGTCTTGTAAGCACCGTGTTATAATATTAATTAATTATATTCCAGATGTATACGAGTATCAGGAGACGGACGACATCTAGCGTGTGGTGACAGGGCAGGCAACGTTCGAGTCCACGATTTGGTGGAAAATCGAGAAGTGTGCCGCCTGGAAGCCCACAATGCTGAAGTTCTCTGTTTGGAATACTGCGGAGGGGCGGCCGGTACCCCTGGGCGACGATTGCTAGCATCTGCATCTAGGGATCGATTAATTCATGTATTTGATGTTGATCAGGTACTAATAATAACTTAAAAAATACTATTAATTATTTGACCGATTTATCACTAAGTAGTATTATTACACCTAGTTAAGCAATAATCTTACACAGGAACCGAATCAATAAAAACCAAAATAATAAAGGACTAGATCATACTGTATTTTATTTAATTTAAAAATTCTCTTTCAGGGTTATAATTTCATGCAGACGTTAGATGATCACTCGTCATCCATAACGGCTGTACGGTTTCTTCCCAGTGAGAACAACCTACAAATGGTGTCTTGCGGAGCTGACAAAACAATACTCTTCAGGAGTTTGGTTGAGGTAATTATTTTACTGAATACTGGAGTAATATTTTTTTTTATTATATGTGATACCTCTCTATCTTTAAATTTTAAATATTGCAATGCAAAGTTTTTCCTGACCTGCTTCAGCCTCATAAAGTAACAGTTTCTTTAAGATTTTAGATTTATTTTTGTATTTCTTAAGAATTTTGTTTTCAATTTGTATTGAGATTCAATTGGTTTCTTTCTTTCAGTCGCCGAATGGTGGTTCAGGGCAATTCCAGCGAGGGCACAATTGCTCAGCTCGCGGCACGCTCTATGATATGGAAGTAGATGTTCCGGGTAGACACGTGCTCGCTGCTTGTCAGGACCGAGCCGTTCGAGTGTACAACACCCGATCCGGTAGACACACAAAGACTTTTAGAGCCAGCACGGGCGATGAAGGCAGCATCATCAAGGTATAGCTGATAAGTCTCTTCTACACAGTAGACTCCCCGATAACACGGTAGATAAAAGGAAAGCTATCTAGAAGTGGGCTGTCGGGCTCATACAAAATCAGAAGAGACGCAGGCGACGCAGGAGTATTTTAGCGAGAAATCAAGAAGTAGTTACAAATTTTCATGAAAATCGAGTTATAAGGGGGTCTACTATCTTCTGACCATTCGCTGGACATTATCAGTCCATCTTGTTACGAATTTTATTTTCTTGAACTCGAATTTTAATTTGATTTTCTAAAACGCATTCATGAACAATCGAAGAAAGCGTGAGAATGTATAAAATATGAGTATAATTTATAGTTGCTCTGTTCTGCTATCATAAAAATAGACACTAACGGCAAACAGTGTATTCTGTATGTAATATCAGCGGTGATTTGCTCAGTATTTTTTGATTGCTTTGATTCACAATGATATTTATACAATAAGTCTACCAATTACCATTAGCTGTCCTTTTATTTACCATGACAGTATTGGCGTAGCACTGTAAATTGTTAAACAAATGCCTAATTGTGTTTCAGGTTGTTTTGGATCGCAGTGGTATATATGTGGCGACATCTTGCACAAATAAATCTCTCAGTGTTTACGATTATTATTCAGGAGAATGTATGGCGACAATGTACGGCCATTCAGAACTCGTCACTGGCTTGAGGTAACATAAATTCTTTGATAATCACTACAGTAATGTTAACCCATTTCTTCTAAAAATAATATTAATAACACACCTGGTGGATCAAAATATCTATATTTATAATTATTATTGTTACAGGTTTACTGCTGATTGTCAGCATTTAATATCGGCATCAGGAGACGGCTGTATTTTTGTATGGAGAGTTCCGCATGATATGGTGGTCACCATGAGAGCAAGGCTCGCCCAACAGGCCATCCGACAGGGAAGGTTAGTCGTTGATCAATATTTAAATTTATATATGCAAAGAAAAATATCAATATTACCCACACACAGGCTTTCTGATCATCTTTTTGTTCACGCCTTGTCTAAGAAGAATGCTCGTCATCTGTAGATGTTTAAAGATCTATAATTTCTACCAATGCTTTCAGAAGACCCGTGAGTTCAAACGGCTTACCGTTAGATAGCGAAAGTGACCGAGCGGGTTCACCAATCTTAGGAATGCATATGGGTATTCCACCTGCTGAAGATCCATTAGTCCTCGCCACAAGACAAGATCCCTCCAGAGTTGGAATTCCGCAACTCGAGTAAGTTCAACGCCATATATACATTTCTAATTCACGATTTGACCCTTAAAATGTAACTACAAGAATGTCAAATATTCATTGTTCTAGTTTGCACCGATTACCTCCGTGGGCCCAGAAAACAATTGCAGGAGAAGCAACCCAGTTAGGCCCTACTAGTCCCCTTAAAGCTGTTGTTAGAGGAAAATGGGCCAAGAGAGCAGAGAATAATGACTACAAAGCAGATTATTACATGGAACCGGGTAAGAGATCATTGGAATCGTGATGTTCTGTACTAATAAAATGTCCCTTAAAACATAAAATATTCACATTTTGATTATTATTTGTAAAGATAAATAAGTTTATTCAAAATGAAGATGAACAGGCTATTTCTTTAATATTATTCTGCTGTTGTTGAAACTTTCATGTTGAAATCTGTGTAGAATAATATAAATGGTACATTTTTATTATTGTTGTAATTTCATACTACCAATTAGAATATTACAACATGGAAGAGCTATTTGTGAGACAGTTGTAGGATTGCTTAGTACAATTAATTACGTAATCAATTGATTACGTAATTAATTGTAATTTAATTTTAACTACTTTAATTTCGTTTAAATATGGCATGATAAGTCCTGTTTGGATGTTAATATTAAAGCGTAATATACCCACATACAGATGACATTCCGGAATCGAATCTGTGCTTCAATAATGTGAACTCAATGTATGTACTTATTTCATTCTTTATATATTTTCCAGAACGGCCGATGGAGTCCGACGGCTCAAAAGACAGCTCTCTAGATAGTGGTACCGATACACGAGTGTATGTGGAACCCAAGCAAGACATGACAGACCTCAATTATAAACAGGTTAGTCGACCGTCATTATTCATAGTTTTACGAAAATACATTTCACATCCACCATTTCATATGCAGGGCTCAAAAACGTTCAATCCAATATCGCTTTAAAAATAAAGATACATTGGATAAAATATATAAAATATTACCATAGAAATACTCTTGAAGAGAAATGAGCCGTCAGCTGTTTTATTTAACCATCATCCCTCACAAGCAAGTTATACATTTTTATGTAATAAAGTTCAATTCACTTCAAGGTTTCTTCAAATTCATTTAGTTACCGTCACCTTCATAATCATCACACTCTTTCTTCAATATTATCGATTGACTGCAGGGTAAGGCCTTCATAAACTGCTCCACACTTAATTTCTTTTTTCTACCCAATTTCATTTATTTGATTTCTCTTGTTTATGAGTAAGTCGCTTTGAAGGATATTAAGGAAATTCTGTGGTATTTATTGGTGATGGTAACTATTATAATTTGGTTTATGTATGGTATAGTTGCTAATCCTAGCAATGTTTTTATTGTAATATTACAGAAAACCTCTTCTGTAATTTATTTGGATATTTTACCATTTCATACTGGTTACTTTTAACATTATCTTTACTCTATGGCTCTACCCTATTATTCATAGACAAGATGGAAAAAATATCACAGCTTATCAATTCTACTTTGTTTTTAAAACCGGTCGCATCACCATCTTTTGGTGGTTTGGTTGCGTTTTTGAGCTTTGGTATAAATAAACACATCAGTAGAAAAATATTTTCCCAAAGGTTAGTTTTTTATGTTTTCTAAACATTTTTTTTTGTTTCTGAATAATCTTCAACCTTCCTGTAATTATTATTTAACATTTTTATTTATTGTGTTTGATCAACCGTAACATATTTTTTGTAATTTTTTTTTAACACATTCCAAAATGTATTCATTTTTGGTGAAAATTAATTTGTTAAAATGGATGGTGGCCGGAACTAAACTTCAAAGTATTCTTCTAACGGGTTAATGTTTTGTTTCCTCAGCTTTTTTCCGTTAACCCTGTACAGATTTTCCTGGTTTTTAGATGCTATTATTTTCTACTGATACTTGTTGCGAAATCGACAAAATGCCTCAATATTCCAGTCTTATAATCACTGTTGGTTTTCTATCGGTACTTCAATTTTTTTGTAGGTGTATAAAAAATATTGCAATGATTCATATTTTATTTTGAATAAAAATTATATTTCTCGTAAAATTGTTTTTCTATAACATATCATTAGTGTACAAATCAAATCGATTCAAAAGTATGTTTACGATGAACTGGTCTACAGAACTATTGACTTGTGGACATTTCAACAAGTATCTGTTTTTTTTTCGATATTTTTGTCCAATTTAATATTTTTACGTTTGTATTTAATATTTTTTCCATTTCCGCACAACTTCGTACCACCTTAAAACTCACTGCACTTCAAAAAAACCACCAAATCACCAAAAAAAACAACCACCGAGAACAGTCTCCAATGAAAGTTGTGCTGAGATCTAACTTAAGAAAGCCTGACCGGCCCAAATCTTTGAATCTATCCATGATCACGAAGCCCGGAGAGTATCAAATGGGCTGGAAGCCGCCAGAGAACACCGCGTCCCCCACTAAATACAGTTGGTGCCCCACCAAAAACGCATGGATACCCACTAAAAGTATTACCTGGACACCGGTGGAAGACTTCGCGAGCCGGTCTGCCGACAAGCCCTCTCCGCCGAGAAATACTTTTTCACCGCAAAGGAACACATATTCTTCCATGAAAAATATAAATTCCACACCAAAAAATACATACTCTTCCCCGAAGAATGCATTCTCTCTGCCGAAAAATACAAACTCTCCGCCCAAAGCCAACTGGATTGGTACACCGCCGACCTTGAATCGTCAGGATGTCGGATACAGGATCGGAGAGAAAGATTACAATGAGGTGGTTTAATACATATGATTTGAATTTTGGTTTTTTTTTTGTTTTGAGTTTTGTTGGCAACTTGTTTTCGAGTTTGCATGGCTTTTTTGTGTGGTATCCTTCGGCTAGGTCAATGTTTCTTACGCGTTCTTTTCCGGATTCTCCATTCCGCTCCATCTATGGTGGTTACTCGAGTGATTAGTGCAAAAGAGCAGTCGATACTATGACCCTGTGATAATAATAACTGTCTTTATCATTTCCGATTCCCTTAGTATTTTGTTAGATATTCTCTATATCTCTGTGAAATCAATTTAATTAGCTTATTAAGAGTAACATTTTAAATTTCACCTTTCCTTAGATCTATTACTAAATTTTAATTCTTTATTTTCTGCAGTTAATTGCTTTATGAGCAATGAAGTGACTGATTAAATTCCACATTGTTATTTCAATCTAATATTGTACACTTGGAAAACCCAACATCATAATGTTTACAATTTCAACATTTCCAATCGCTACCATACGGCGCTTGGCAGTTCTGACAGTTGAGCGGCATAATGATATTCTTTTAAGACATCGACTGAGGGTGCTTGATAGACTTTCAATATCAAATTTGGATTATTGAGATTTTGTACACTTCCATGTAAAATACATGGAAGTGTACAAAATCTCAACAATCAAAATTTGATAATGATATTCATTGCATTTTCATGAAAGCTCATTACTGTTAACTGATTGATAAGTTTATAATCAATACGATAAAGAATACATTCTATTTTCAGCTATAAATGTATTACTCTATATATTATAATATTTGCAGTGTAGGAGATGATATGTCAGTATTCATTTTTCAGCATATTGGAACAGATGTAGTCACTTATTTAAAGTAATTTTGCTTGGCAAGTATGTGATGAATATATATATAAACATATTCCGATGTATATTTGTGGTAATTAATGTTGTTTAATGTGTAGTCAATTTGATTCTTTACTTTTCGTAGGTAACTTTTTTCAACATTGATACTTCCCAACAAAAAGGGTATGAATTGGACTTCTGTATATGGAAAACCATGAGCTTTATAATTCGGCTGCTTAATGAGGGGGGAGGGGGAGGGCGAATGTTATCGTACCACTTTACCTGTCATGGCCGCCACGCGATCCACAGTTTTGTTGATTGGAATTATCAATTCTTTTTTGGTGACTTGGTCTTCACAGGACTGACAAAATCTTCTGCGCATTGAAGCAATTTTCGTTTCGAAGCATTTGACGTATCATTTATCTTCGCATTATTATGAATAAAAACACTTATCTACAAATTTGGATTTTTGAGATTTTGTACACTTCCATGTATTTTGTCACTAACGACCCGGGTTTCGCCTTTCGGCATCTTCAGGCATTCGAGCACACGAATGGACTCGAACGAAAATTCCATCAAGCACCCTCAGTCGATGTCTTAACTTATCTACAAGCTTATGGTTGACAGCTACTAGTCCTATATTGATTATGTGAGTTCCAAACTCTGCCGGCGGCCACGATATAATGGTCGATTACATTAATCCACAGGCAAAATTCGAATTCATACCTTGTAAGTTAAAAAAATCGCTTAAGTTGTTTAATTTACTATCAAACATTGCAAAATTCTTGTATGACATTTTAATGTTCATTCAACAGTAGGGTCCCTGGTTGAAATGACTAGGAAATAGTACATCTATTGAAGACTTAATCAATTTGTTGGTAGATAGTGATACTTTGCTTATTTTTGCTTTTTTTCTTATTTATCTGCATGTATAAACCTTTTTTTCAACTCCTTCCCATTTAATTTTAGTTAAAATGGAATAGATATTTTTTAGTGTAAATGGTAATCAGGTAATAAGCTATCTTATGTTCCTGTTATTATTGTTGATAGGTGGACAAATATATTTAAAAATTTAAACGTGTGTACATATCTACATCTACAATTTTTTCTAACATATAAAATGTAATATTTGTACAATTCCCAATAGTATACGTAATTTACTAGGTAAAGTCTAATTGAAAATCATTTCATTCTTACCACTTATGTTGGTATCGACTAAACTACTGTATTGATCCGAATATAATGCGGACCCAATGGGAAAGTCATTATTGTAAACAAAAATGGTTTAATTTATCCGCAGTGCTCGAGTGCCCATCAGAGATATTTGGATTAGTTTACAATCCCCTATCCAACTTGCAATAACCAGAGGATCCATACAGCCACGATTCTTGGTGATCTTGAGAACCTCAGAGGTTTTTTTTGTTTACTTGCAATGTCAAGTTTTCAATATAAGTTACAGTTATATTGCAATGTTGATCCACGATTCTCTATTATATTTGTTTAAATTTATCGAAATAGCATGAAAATATTTATTGGTCAATCAAGTGGAAAGTTTACCGGGGTTGCCATAGAATAGTAGTTATGCCACTTGTCCTGATTTTATCTTTTCTACTCTAGAAAAGTGTGATTGAGCAATGAATTCACAATGAGTCTTTGAAAAATACTCCATCCTTGCATATTGTTATATTGAATATGTATGGCGAAATTTATGCTTGAATCTTTATAACTCTCCCCCCTCCATATATTAGGATGAATACAGTAATTTTATTTGGAATATCCAAACTATAATATGATTAACATTCACAGCACCGCTTTTTTAACTAACATTAGTAATGGTGAATGTTGACTAACCAACTGGTGATAGTTTGTCTAATATTACTAACCATAAATGCTAGTTTTGGATAGTTTATTTATTGTTTTAAATTTTTATTAAGTTTTGTAATTATTGCAACATCCAACAAGAAATTATTAATTTATTTTTAGCCAACAAAATTTGGTACTACAGTATCAGATAGGCGTATTATTATGACAAACTGTCTTCTTATTTTTCATACATTATGTGTGGGAAAATATTTTGGCACATTATTTGTTTTGTGTTACCGCAACCATTTCAAAAGCTATCAGTGGTGGGCATAGAATTTCACTTTACATTTATTCAAAAAACTTCTAATGAAATAGTTTAAAGACATACGATGAGAGAGGAAAAAAATATCTTGATCTAAACATGCCAAAAATCAATAAATAGAAGAAATGCATCACTAATGTTGTTTTTAATTCACTGTTTTCACCTTTAATTTTGTAATGCTCATCGTTTTTTTGTTTCGCTTTATTTCATTTTGTTTGTTTTTATTTTTCGCGTGGCCCATCAAAACCAGAATGTTTCTATTACGACGAAAACATCGCGAATAATCGACCGAGTGAGGCACCTCACCGACGACTCTTCCCTCGGTAGCTTCAAGTATGAGGTAGGCCACCGTTTTGTTTTGTTTTTCCTTATTATGTTTTTATGTTTCATCAGTGATTTCACCCATTTTGAATCTATGTTACCGAATATATTTTCTTTACCAACAGACGGAGATCTTTGGACTGTGTTTAATTCATAATCTCCGCTTATCATTGATTATTGCATATAGGTTGTTGCCTCGTTTTAATTACTACAGCTTTGTCCTTTAACATTAACCAAATTACTAGAATAATTTAATTTTTTAGAAAAGTTCAATTGCCATGGGCAGACATAGTTTTAATAAATGACTTATTTTTACAAAAATGAGATAATCTGCTTAAAGTACAGGTTTACTATATGGTTTTTAAAAGGCAGCAGCAAATTTGTCTGCATTAATTTTTCTTAAAAATGGCATTCATAACCCATTTTTACTCTGAACATATCCGTGATAATGTATATATTGAAGACTGTACTGATTCCTCTTAAAATAATTTTGTTAATTAGGCTTTGTGAAGTAATCGATTGCCTCTTTTTCAGGATCACGAATCAACGGAGCACGATGGTGATATCGAAGACATTTCAGACGGAGAAAGGACTTCCTCAGATCACAATCAAGCCGGCTGATAGAATTATATATTACCCTAGTAATAATGACGACATGGCGCCGAGGTAATTGACAGAAGTTTGTTAGTATGCAGTCAAAATTTTAATCCTCTACTACAGTGCTCCGCAACCTTTTCTCATGCACGGCTCACATAAGCACTCATATATATTTGGCGACACACCACAAGCCAAAAACATGAATATTTCAGAAACAAAACTTACAATTTATTGATTTGTTTTTATTTGATGAATTTGAATTAGTAGCCAATATAATTTTTAATAAAAGCCAATTATACCCTTTTACCTTTTCAAAGACATGGAACATTTAACACACTTTATTTTGAAAATTAAAAATTATAAAAAAGAATTTGTAAAAGTTGTAGCTAAAAAAAATTAACGAAACTTCACTACTAAAGATTAGCTAAGCTAAGTTGAGTGTATAAAAGAATTTTTCCTTTAGCCATATTTTAAATAATCTTTCTGTTTTCAATACGAGTCTTGTTGGTCTTTCGAAACATTTTCAATGATCCTAGTCGCAATGTTCAAGTTTCTCTTTGAACCAGTTTTGTCAGATCATATCAATAACTTTCCATTTCGATCATTAAATTTTTGTTAAATTCATTCGGATGCCCAAGATGCCAGCAATATAGCAAGTTCATCCAATAATTATTTTATAAGAGTTCTGGCCAGTTTTGGTAGGAGAAATTAAAAATTAAGCAGTCTTCTAGCAAAGTTCAAATAATCTTACCAAAACTTTGCCTCGGGACAGCCAACATATTACTGTGTGAAACAATCGGGATCGACATTTTTTCAAATAATGCGTCATTCAAGCTTTTGATTTAAAAATAAAATTGGGTACAATTTTGATTAATTGTTTGTAATAATTCCACTGGAAAAATTTTTATCACCAATTTACTCAATACATGCAGCAATGTGTAATTTCTATGGTAGGATTTTTATGTTTTACACACGAGACAAACCCTATTTTATTCCTCATCATTGCAGTTGCACTATCCGTGCAAAAACTAATGCAATATACTATTCCATCAAATATCAAAATATTACAACATTTAAAATAGAGGTCTTAGCAACCAAATGCCTTTAATTTATTTCTTATATAAAATACTCGATTTTTTCTCATTTTGGACGCACTGCGGCGTGGCACACCAGTTGCGGAGCACTGCTCTACTAGTATAATTTACCCCTTTCCCTGCCCAACTGACCGACCCAATCTATCCTCTCACGCCCAAAATCTCAAGAATTCATTAGGCAGTGATAACATCGTGCAATATAATATTATTCGATATTCATCAATATGCCGAATATCTGGGTGGGCGTCCAACTTTTGATCCCATACCTGACGGGCAGCAAACAGGCTAAAAGTTATCTAATCAGACCCTAATAAAACCAAATCAAAAAGTCTAACTAATAAACTCTATTGAATTTTTTTTCTCATTTACTTATCTCAAAGCAATTGGGCTAGGATTAAAATTTAGTCTATTTAATACGGGTCGATTTTTCAACCACTATAATTATGTTTTCGGCGCTGCGGACAAAATGAGCATACGACACGCCTCTCGTTACCACCTTTCTATAATTAGAGTAGAATAAGTGGTTGGTGGTAAGATAATGAATGATTAGTTATTTATTACACCAGATAATAAATATTATGTTTCGGTTATGTTTGCAGTGAATATACCGTAAATGCAATGGACGTGGATGAATTGCGGCAGTCACAAAGGCGGCAGAGGAAACCGCTCCTTCCACTGCCGCTGGTCACCGTCTCTCGCGACCTCCGTCAGCGGATCCGGACAAGATTCTGATGAAGATGAAGACGAAGTATGTTTAGCGATAACAAGAAACTGCAAAGATTATAATTATTTTTATTTGATTCACATTTAACATTATTTAATTTCACTGTTTGTTTGTTTTTATTTATTTTTTTGTTTATTTGCACACTCAGATGTGGGTCTGGCCTGGTTGGAGAAGCAGGGTATTTCTATTACTTTTTTCAGTTTTATTTCACAATATAAAGTCATTGTTCACTTTTTCAGTTTACTGTATATTTTTATTAAACATTGATGTTTTGTTAGGTTTCAACGCCAAGCGGTGACAACGCGGACAGGAATCCACTTTCAGGAAGTTGTGAATCTCTCGAAAAGATGTCACATCAGATGTCCAAGAGTCTTCTTACCGCTTTTGAGAGTTTAAGTGGTGCAGAGATCGATTCCACCATGGAAGGTTAATAAATTATCATATATTCCTATTGTTTTTATTAATTTTCAGTGTATTTACATGAATATAAATGCAATAAAAGCGACAATAATTATTATTAAATTACGTGAGTGAAACCCAGCCAGAATTATAAACATAGTTCCTCGATAACAATGAACGTGTGATCCCTAGCAACTTATTATTAGGCTAGATTTGCTTACATTTCTTCTTGTTACAGGTAACACATCAATAAGCTCCCAGCATCACAAAACATCGCCTAGAACCGCCCCAGCTATCCCGCCACGCAATGCCGCTCTCATCAGTGCCACCAAAAAAGCCATGGCCAATCCGGAGAACACCATCAAACGGATAGAATTGTCCAAGAGGATAGCAGACACGAAGAAAGCATTAGAAAAGGTTAATTTCAGCCTAAACTAGTTCTGGAATTAGGTCACCTTATGTTGCTTGCTCTCCAAACATTAGTAATTCTCAATATTTCAGAATTAAATTATTAATTATTATGGAATATAATATTATACAAGGTTGACTCTTAATAATTTATTTCACTTTTATTCCTACACCCAAAAATTGTGTTCTGATGTATTCTTTCCCCTTGGATTAACTTTAGCCATCCAATCAGTATTAAATCAATAAATGTACATCCGTGTATATTTTTTTAGATCTTACAACATAAGTTATATATTGTCATTATGCAGGTTGGATATAACTCCAAACTGAGAGCGAGCAAGTCATCGGTGGATTTGAGCTATTCGACAGAGAGAGAGGCAGATACGAGATCGCAAGCCCCCAGAGCGAGACCACTATCGCAAAACCTTTCAGCCGCATCAAATAGAGGTTACGGTGCCGGTATGTATATCTGTCCTATGTCATACGTTTGACTTTTACTCTAACATTACTATAAACAATCAATGTTAATACTGGAGGTATATAATATATATAGGTAAATATAATATAGCAATTTGAAGATATATCATTATTTAAAGTCGTACAAGTTATCAGATAAATTTTGTGAAAATGTTTGACATGGATACAAGTTATCGGATACGGTGGCAT
The DNA here is from genome assembly GCA_022494535.1 of Himalopsyche phryganea. Classification (NCBI taxonomy): domain Eukaryota; kingdom Metazoa; phylum Arthropoda; class Insecta; order Trichoptera; family Rhyacophilidae; genus Himalopsyche; species Himalopsyche phryganea. The sequence goes on along the minus strand of JAGVSL010000125.1, from coordinate 264,199 downwards.
TCGAGTTATAGGAGGAAAATCAATACCGCCTCTGGCGCCATTCGCGTGCGATGGCTTAAAATTATAATATTGTACAAAGTCATTTATTAACACATTTGAAGATATGACCGATGAAAAATTATAGTCACAGCTGTTATTAAAACCAATGTTCATAGTGAAAAGATGAGCTAGCTCATGAAATCCTCATAACTGTCATATGTACTGAGCAATTCCTTTATTATCTTTTGTACAATAATTCTAAGTTAATCTTCTAAATCAACAGGTGTGTATTTCAGTGAAACTGTCTATGAAAGTCTTTTTGATTACCAAAAATTAACAAGATTTGAATGAAAAAAACATTAACACTCAGACACCCGGTCCCACACTAATGCTGAAATTGCCGCATTACATTAACACCCGGCCCCGCCCTACTGCGTTTTTGCACAGTGCGCGAGGAATTGACATCTGTTAGCATGAGACGTGCTGTTTCAGAATTATTTTTTTCATTATACTATTCAAGAGAGTGTGATTCAAAGCTACGATTTTTTTGTCGAGTTCTTATTATAATTAAGGTTGAAAATAACCCTTGAAATATGATATTTATTGCTTCAGAAAACTTTACATTAGAATATTAGTTGTGATATTATTTGTTTAGCCAGTAACAATTTTTTTTAACACTTGTCAAAAGGGATCACTTTGCCATGCAGTAAGTCATTACTGTATTTCACCTTGTTATTTTATTTTGCGAAGTCATAAGTAGTCAATATAAATGCAAAAATCCATTTGATTTTTTCAATATACTATTCTAATTTTACAACCAGTGTTGTTTTTTATTTTTATACGCAACATTATACACTTCCCAACCTTTTATGTTTCGAGGCATAACTTCAAATGGTTAAAAAGATATGATTTTTTTTGCAATATATACGTGTAAGTTTTGCCCGAAAACGCCGTGTGCTTGAGTGTTAAGTTTTGGTATTTTTGATACTCTTTCAATTTTTTGCATTTTTCTTACTCTTTAATGTTGATATGTTGAAAAGAAACTGCGAGTGAATTGCACAGAACCAAAAGCGTTGTTTTTCAAATAGGTCTACTTTTGATTCTAAATTTTTAAACTGAAAATATATAATTTATAATTTATATAATTTAAGACATCGACTGAGGGTGCTTGATGGAATTTCAATATCAAATTTGGATTATTGAGATTTTGTACACTTCCATGTATTTTGTCACTAACGACCCGGGTTTCGCCTTTCGGCATCTTCAGTTCGAGTCCATCCGTGTGCTCGAATGCCTGAAGATGCCGAAAGGCGGAACCCGGGTCGTTAGTGACAAAATACATGGAAGTGTACAAAATCTCAATAATCCAAATTTGAAAATATATAGTTATAACTCTGAAAATCTTTGTCACTGTCTTGTTATATTACCGTGTAATGAAAATTCCGGTTTGTGCGATTTTCTCTCCTCTCCAGAAAAACAACCGTCTAACACCTCCCCCTACTCGACTAACAAGGCCGACAATATGCCCCGGGCACAAAGCCATAGACAGGTTACGAATCCCAACACTGTAGACAATAACCGAAACCAAGAAACTTTCTACGACAGTCTGACAAATGACGCCAGTCACTTAGCCGCCAATAAGTATAGCTATAAGAGTCCTTACGACATTCCCGCCAATATAAACAATAGATATAATCTTAGATTGGAAGATTTGAACTGCTCCACTTCCGAATTCGTCAAGAAGCGCCACGGTCATTTTGAATCTTCGCATAGACGCCAAGATGTAGACGGTAACTCTAATTTTAACCCTGGCTGCAATACTAGCAGAAAAATTGAAAGAGGCTACGCGTTTACAATAGATTTCGGACGCGATAGCAACGTCCAAACGAAGGATTTTTCTTGTCAGTCGAGACCTGATGCAAGAAAGGGCAGTAAAGTTTTCGATAGGCTGTTTCCGAATGCCAATCAGAAGCAAGAAGTCGACAAGCCAAGCGGCAGTAATTCGGGTGCTCAAAATCGTAATTTTACTCTTAATTTGAATTCTAATTTTGACAGTCAAAATCCTTCAAAAAATACAGATAAGACCGCTAGTAAAGGATTGAAGACGAGGAGTATTTTAAAGAATTACAAGTCTTGTCCCGTTTCACCAGTTTCTGAAGAATGTAAATGGGGCGACACTCACGTTGAGATAGATACCGACAGTAATAAACCGGATCGCTGCGATATGAAGAGCGCAACGTATGATAGAAACCTCACATCGAAAAAAAGGAATTCGTTAACTTACTACATGGATTTCGATACAAATACAAGACAACTGCTGAAGGATAACGGTAAGAGTGTCGTTGATACAATCAAAAGCGATACTGAAAAAATGATAGCAGAAATCACAAAAAAGTATGGCGATCTCGATGATTACGAACCGAGTAGCGGTGCGTCCGACTATAAAGTTGACAATAAAACGTTCGATAAGAAGTTTTCAAAGAAAGCTGAAGCCAAAAAGATCGCTGCCAAAAAACCTGACACTGAAATCATCATAAAAGATTTATTAAAAGAAGACGGAAACTTTTCATCGGACTCTTTGGAAGACTGCAGCTTAAGTCAAGACATTAGCAATAAAAATAAAGTTTACTCAAAAAAGATTTGTAAAAAGCATCATAAGAATACGCCCATCACCGCTATCGCCAGAAGATGCGTTTCCGATTATGAAATTAACTCTGGGATAAATGAAAGTATTAATAACTACACCGAGGTAGCGACCCTACCGACAGATAGTGAGATTTGCTGCCACAAAGACAGTCGGCAGAAGAGTTTTACGTTGCCTAAAAATATGCCGTCCAATTTGGAAGAATTTTCTGACGCCTATTATGGCGCTCAAGAGTTTGCCAACAGTAACATTATCAATAATAATATGCACAGATGCTGCAGCGCGCTGACGAAGCGATGCGTAACCAGATCGAATGAATCCATGTTAAGCTGTACAGATGAAAACTCAAATTGTTCAAGCGTTTCGAATGACATTTTCATGAAGTATGGAGATCAGAATGCATTCTTTCAGAAACGAATGTACGAAAAACAGTTTGTGGACGATTCGCAGAATTGCTCGATTGAAAATCTCGCAGACGCCGCGTATTTGGAAAAGCACCGCCACAGCAGCGCTAGCTTCTTTTTGAATCAGAGAAAACTGATGAAGAGCAGCGCCAGTCAAGAGTCAGTTCTCTCCGATGATCTCCTGCAATCCGACAGCGACAATCAATTAATGTCTAAGACTAATTGTAATTCTTTAGAAAGTATTCTGTCAGACGATTCCGAATATACCAAAAGTGCTCCGTTAGAAATGCTGTTTGAGCACAGGCGACATGTCCGGAGACCGGAACTGGCATCAGGGAATCCCGCAGGAGTGTGTATCCCTAAGTCGAGTCAGAGTTGCTATGAATTTGAAAATACTTCAAAAAGCTATGGCTCCAGTCCAAATAACACTTGTAATTTTACGACTTACATGCAACACAATAGCCCGTACAAGAATGAAGGTGTGATGTATGCTCCGAGAAATTTGGTCACTAGTAGTAATGTTCAAGCGAACGCCAATGTCACGCGCGGTTTCGATATTAAGCCTGATGACTCGAACGCTAATAAGGTATACAAGAGCGTAACCAGATCGTTGAGTCTGCAAGATTCTTCTACTAAAAATTTGTCAATGCAGCGAAAAAATATTGCATACTATTTCGACGGCAATGAGATCAAAGAATACGGGGAGACCGGAGGAAACGCTGAGAGAAATGACGAGATTCCGAGTATGAAAACCAAAAATCAGGAATATTTGAACAATCAAAGGAAATCTTTGATGAACTGTGAGAATAAGTATAAATATCTCTGCGCCGTCGAAGGCATGGAAACTACCTGCATAAATAAATCCAAAAGTTGCAGTTTTGATGTTATAATGGAACCTGTGTGTTCAGTGAAGCCAATTCCTAAACGATTAACCGAGAAAAGTGTTTCGCACGTCCAGAAGAATTTGGAGAAATTCGAAAACCAAATAAGAAAGCATGCCCAGTCAAAAATGGAAAAAAATCTAACCAATCGCCAAGCGAACAATAGTTCGAATAAAACGACAGTTAAGGCTTTCGGAGTCACAAAAAGCTTAGAAAGAAACACAGGTCTCAGCAATAAAAACACTAATGGAAAACCCGCAGTCGATTTCGTTCCTCATAAGCCCCCCAAACCTGTTAAAAGAACCTCATCTGTCAAGTTGAATAATAAAAATAGATTAAAATGCAACACTGACAGGTATGCTGGCTTAGATTCCGGACTCGGTGCAAATGTTAGGGCAAAAATTGACGGCCTCCAACCGAAAAATTCGAATGCTTTTATGGCTAAAGATATGACGCACTCGGAGTCAGGAAGAAGCATCACGGGTAAAGAAAACAAACCCGTCAATGAAGGAGAGATCGGGGAGAAATCCTTCGATGTTTTCGTTGCGGAGAAAGGTGGCGTCGATAATAAGTCAGAGATTCAGATGGACAGCTTAGAATTTATCGCCAATCAAAAGAAATGCGAAAGAATGTCCGAGCTGAGCTTAGATTCGTTGGATAATATTTTGGATGATAAATCGCGAGACAATTTTGCAAAGGATTCATTGAATTACGAGAGTTTCAGCGATAACTGTAAATTTGACGCAAACAGTACTAACTTGACAGCCAATAATTTATTGAAAAATTCAGTGTCAAATAAAAATATGCCATTCTTAAAAACCTGCCAGAAAGACGGTGAGGTTCCGTCTTGCAGCGGCACTAAGGTTTATAATGTCGGCAGTTCTGATGACTTCGACAGCAAGTCATCAATTACCTCTGAAGATATTGACATGTATAAAGATATCGAAAGGAAGATTGACATCATCAATAAGTTGGTGGAATTGGAAGAACGGAAAATATTACAAGAAAAGTTTTTGAAAGAATGTCGGATGAGACCGTTGAAATCAAACTTCAGCGACGGGAAAGGAACAGTCAAATTGCTGTCGAGAAACTTTGAAAAACTGGCTTCGAAGCATCAAAGCAAACCTTCCATGGATGCTGCTGACTTTTTCAGTTTGACTTATGACGATTTTGATAGTGACAAAGAAGACAGTTTTAAAAAGGACATGAAAAGAAATCTCAGTTTGCCTGACGTATTGGAAGGTGAAAATGTTGACCTAGTATCATGTTTAGAAGAAAAATTTGTCGGGAACGAAAGTGGCAATACTCTTCAAGTGGAATATGATGAAGTGCAATACACCGAATGCAGCAATGATCCTAAAAACGAACTCGGGGAGTTGCAAGTGGACGCTGAAGACTCTGAAGATATAGTCAAAGAATTATTGAACAATGCGACTGATACTAAACTGGATACAGTCAGTGGATTGACTAAAAACAAAGATTTAAAACAGAGGGTGTACAATGTGACAGTTATTCCGAAAACTGATATACATCTCGACAGTGAAAATTACGAGTCTTCGACGACGAGCTCCAGCTGTACGAACTCACCGAAACGATTATTCTTCGGCTCATCCAAACCGAAAACCTCAAAAATTTCCAGTCTCTTCCGTAATAAATTCGACCGTGGAAGATTACCGGCGTACTCTACTCCTAAACCTCCGTTAACGCTAGATTTTAGTGCTAATGCTGTTCCGTTACTGGCTAAATCTAAAAGTGTAATCTCTCCGACGTCGTGCGGCGGTCGTATCGGGGCTCCGGGTGTTGGACCTGCTGGAAGTAGACGGCCGTTCCCGGTATTGCCTCCGAAGCTGACCGTTGTCCAAGGTTGGCACATTGGCACGAAGCATGCAATAAAAACAAAATTTCAGTCGATCTTTGAATTTTGAAAATGATTGGCTATTTCGGTAGCTTATTTATTTATAGACTTCTGATTCAATATCTGACAAGTTAAATAGATAAAGCTGCTGTGTACGATTTCAATTGACTTTTCAAAAACGAATTGAGACTGTAGAAGTGAAATGCTAGAGTGGGAATAGAATTTAAAATTTTTGAATTCAATCCTCCTTCTTAGATTTTACCGAATCTGTTTTAATTATTGGCAAATTAAGAACCATTGCATCGCTGTTGTCGTCCATCGATTATATCGTTTCGGCTTTTTAATTCGTCGTACTTTATTAGTTGTGTCAGTGTATATTTTTACCTTCTTTTCTACCTCTTTTTGTGATATAATTCATTCTTTTTCTTTACAGCTGTGATTTGTGTATATTTTGTTGTGATTTTTACATAAATGAAGGTTGATAGTCAGATTAGGGCGATTCTATTAATATTTTACTATTATTATGTCAGAAAAAGCATCTATATCAAATTATGTACATGGCTATATTTGATGGAGACAATTGGAATATATAGCAAAAATTATTTAAGTGTATCTCGTATTTCCATTTTTGAGCACCGCTAATGAGTGTTTGGCTTACCAACACTACAGCCTTCATTTATCTTCATATCTTGTTTTGCTTCACCCAATTTTGTTTTTGCCGAGGCTCAAAATTTTTGAAATAGTTGTTTTAATAAAATATAGATGTCACGTTACATAAACGCAGAATTTTAAATGTATGTTGTAGCGGTAGTAAAGAATACTGAACCACATGTATACAGATTATAATATATATGCGATCCATATTGCTGTGAATGGCTGAATCAATGGGACAAATTATGATATGCGTAGAACAAGGATTTTTGAGGCTTGACAGTAGCAATTAAAATTAGATTTATTGCCACACACATTCACCTGCATGAAATTAATCCATATCACGTTCCATTTTACACCAATAACAGAAACGTTTACCGAAATATTATCACAAAAAAAACTTATTTATTTTCACATGAGTTACAGATAGCTGTAACAACCTTATAAATATTAATTTGACCCTATAATGTTTTTTATTCTTTTTAATGAATTATTTGAAAGCATTAGATGCAAAAGCGCCACTGTTTGATTTTGGTCTATTCTGAGTTTACACCTGATAATGAAAGTGTATCGAAAATGCTATCGAACGCAGCCTTATTTTTTATGAAAAACTGAATATTTCTTCTGTAAAAAACAATGTATTGCTTTTGCATCTAATGCTGTCAGTCATGGATGTCTTCTAACGTATATAACTTTGAAACAAAAGCCCTGCCAATATTTTGATCTAGTCTATGTGTTCTTGTCAAATTCAATAATATACAAAAGAAGTGTGTGACATATATTTTTAATAATCTCAAAATATTGCAATTTTTTACCGCTCTCAAATCAACGTATATCATTAAAATAAGTTATTCTTACTATATTCTTAGTTATTGTAATATTTTTTGCATGGAATGATTTTCAGTGTATTTTTTACTTCATTATTAATTCAAAATGTGACATTTTAATATCAAAGAGCCATATTTATTTTTTCTGATATGATGTATTGCATGGTGATTGTTAGTAATATTGATTGAACTTTTAATTTAATATGTCATCAATAAGATTTTTATAAATTTACCATTAAAATAAATATGGTTCTTTTTATGAATTTTTAATTGGCATGGTTTTGTCTTTATATATCCAATGTAGTGACAACTAGATAGTCATGTGTGTTTTTTCTTTTCTTTTTTCCATCTCACGCCGATCTCATCGCCAACAACAACACTGCACATCTTGACATTCGAAATAAAACAAAATGGCTCACAAATTGCATACTATGTTTCAATGAAACTAAATGAACCGCCAATTATTCAATTGCATCAATTATTGATACCTTTCATAATGTTTTGTAATATGGTTTCTTGATTTCAAAATATTTGTTTACCCATCTTTAATTGTGTCATTCTAATTTACTGTAATTGAATCAACGATGGATTTAAAAATATTCACGGGAAATAAATTATATGATTGGCATAAAAGGTTCGAGAAACAGAGCATCAAACAACGATTTCAATTCATTGATAGATGAGGACCAAAATTCTGGATTACGGAGGGCAATATCGCTTTCGGATCTGGCTTTCAAACCTAGCCCGTCACCCAGGACAAGTTTACAAGGTGAGTGACGAAACAGTCGTGAGACGGATCGGAAAAATTGTTGTATGCTTGCTTAACGAGTGCATAGAGATACAGGGCCTTTCAATCACACTATTGTCAGGTAATTTTAATATTTCCATCGTTATTTTTTGAACCAACACCTGGAAATGGTTATTGTTTACAGTCAATGTAAAAAAAAATATATATTTTGAGCAAAGTCAGTGTGTTATTCCATAAGGCGTTAAATAATGGTTAATATTACTCATCTAATTCTAACATTCAATTTAAAAAAAGTGACAGAGTAACAAGTGTCTTTCTTAATCCCTTTCTTCTTGTACTTTTATCTTGTCTTTTTTTGGGGAAAGTTAGAGTATTTGAAAAAAAGATGCAACACAAATTTCTAATAAATACTGGCCAATTGAAATAGTGGTCATCGTAAAAATGACAAATTTAATTTGATTGAAACTGTATCATATGTGTGAAAGATGAATGAAAAATGTTTGTTTAAAAAAGGTACATGAAAAAGTCTTGCCATGCTGAAAATATCACAATATCGTACGTACATACAATTATCTTTGTTCAGTGAAATGATTTAATGATAAATTTGTATGGGGTTTTTTGTGCTAATAATATGCATGTTTGTTGTTTACTAAACCCAATATTAAAAGCATTGATAATTACGTACCCTAAACACACTATCACACTGATAATATATCCCTATACAAGCAACATTTAGTTTTATTAGCTTTAACAAGTTTTGAAGTTTTTTTCTTTATAAGTAGTCGTGGTTGTGGAATGATAAATTTTTCAGATAGCTGTCTTACTATTATTATTTTTAAATTTATTAAAATGTTTAATATAAGAAGTAAAGCATGTTCTATTCTATTAGGTATATATTATAACATAATATTATTTCATTCAATTTCTCTACGTTGATTCAATTATGGTTGTTTTGTTGTGAATTATTCAATCCATAAAATTTTGCTCTAGAATAAATTAATTAATAAATTGTACAATTTCCTTGATTCACAATGTAATTTAAATAAATGCAAATGATGTTATTTAATAAATAAGAAAAGAAATTCAAATAATAAAAGCTATGGAATGGGGAAGGTTGATAGAAATACATAAATTTAATTTTCGAAGGGTATCGATTTGAAACATTTCCATAATTTTTGTCATTTTCGAACTTCAAAAGAAGACAACCATGAATTTTTATTATCTGTTTTATTCAATGTTATTCAAGACCGAGACCAGTTTCACATAACTTTTTTACGATAAAAGTTTTAAATTTTGATAAATAATAAGGAATAAGTACTTAAATATTTTTGATGATAAACGATAAACAGTTGACTATACCAAAGTTTAATTGTGTGTCTTTAAAAAAGAAATAATGGGTTCTATATTGGTATATTTGTTTTATGATATTTCAAAAAAAAATTGACTATTGTATTCTAGTCAATATTAAATGTTTTTAAAAATAATAGTTTCTGGAAAATCCGCACAAGGTGGGAGCAACAGTAAGCTGTCGGGCTCGAGACCGTCGGCGAGGCATTCTAAGCAGTTCGGTTCCAACATGACGAGGAGTAGCAGTGTCGGAGTACTGAACCAGGTATTATTTAAATAAAATTTACATACCATAACTTCAAGAGCAAGTCAAACGACAATAGAAAAAGTACATGTCGCAATGCTTTCTTTACATGAATTATATTTGCAATTTTAGAGTGATTCAGAATCAGAAGCCGGCGCACCGAGCAGCAGAAACAACACATCTCGAGTCGGTGGTCTAATGCGACCGACAATCAGTTCACAGAACAAAGCTGCTCCGTTGGCGGCCCGCAGGAGAGGTGTCCAGCCTTCATACAGCACTGGTAAGTTACTTTAAAATTGTAATATCTAAATTTATAACGCATACATTAGATCTCTTTCTCATTCGCCACCATTTACCGTGGTTGATCGGTCCAGTGTAAGGTTACACTGACTTGCGCAGCTCTTCCCTTTCTTCATGCATTAAATGACACTCCCATAGGATGTGTTCAGCATGCTTTATAGCACCACATTTGCACGGTGGCCTATCCACTAACCGGTCAAGCTTAGAGCTTGGCAGCGAAACCACCGTGGCCAGTAGTAATGAATTGGCTCGTCCAGTGATTTGGAGTCAGTACTTTAGTTATCTCCATTCGCCATTTGGAAAAAATAAGTAGGTTACGAGGCCTTTACAAAATTTGCGGCGTCATATGGAGAGCAAGTAGACCTCAACTCATAGAAGCTTTTCATTTATCTGGAGGGATTGATTTTCTGCACACTTAAATGCACGCTACCAAGTCATGGCCAGTTGCTCCAAAGACACCCCAATTAAGGGAAAAAAACTGTAGATACGCTTAACATTTATTACGCCACTGGATACTGCCGTATAAAATTAACAGAAACAAAAGTGGGTGGAGGATGGCAAGGTAGATCTGTTTCTCAAAAACATCTTCCACGGACGCTCTACCGGCACTCGCCGGATTGCTTCCGGTTGGATCTTCACGTGCAGGTTTGTGACGCAACGACCTTACTGTTTAGAGGAGAGGCTGTTGAGGCTGGGGGCATCCTGGTGTCCCCACCCCGTGGCCTTGATTCTATGGGGCGGCTCCATCGCAGGGCCATCGTCAGGGGACTCGCGATGGACGCTGCTTTACAGGTCTAACAGGGATGGTGGGACACCTCCACCATGAGATGCCAAACCTGATTATTTTTTTCGAATCGAAAGTGGTGAATGGAGATAACTAAAGCGCTGACTCCAAATCACTGAACGGGCCAATTCATTACTGGCCACAGTGGTTTCGCTACCAAGAAGCGTATAGGCCAACATGTGAATGCATAAAGCAAGATGCTGAACACATCCTATGGAAGTGTCATTTAATGCATGAAGAAAGGGAAGAGCTCCACACGTCGGTCCAACCTTCCATTGGACCTATCGTCCACGCTGACTTGATGTCGAATAAGGCAAATTACGAGGCCTTAAAAAAATTTGCGGCTTCACACGGCGAACGGAAATCATAGAACCTTTCATTTATCTGGAGGGATTGACTTTCTTCACATTTAAGTCTTGGGCAGTCGCTCCAAAGACACTCCCAATTAAGGGGAAAAAACTGTGGATACATTTAATTGTTACGCCATTGCATACTGCCGTATAAAATTAACGGATGGGAAAGCAGTGGCGGGTGGAAGAGGGCAAGGTAGATTAGTTTTGTTTTTTCATTATATCTAATATAAGAAATTGTGGAACTATTCGTTTTAACCAATTGAGCCCTAACAGCGTGAAATTGACTTGTCTGCGAAATGTGACAGTCACAACTATGAGTAAATTGTTTCTTTTATTACAAAAATCATCAAAAATATTTGTATTAAGTCCTTCATATTATACGCCTACATTAATAATATTTACATTACTGAAATGAAATTGACTGAAAAATTTTTTTTTTTCAGGGCTCGGTAAGTTTTTATCAGAAATCGGTAAATGTTTGTATTGGTGGACGTTGTCTAAAAATGCATTTTTTCATCAAAAAGCATGCGAAATGAATTGTTTTAGGGTAGAACAGTCTTTTATCAAGCTAAATATATGGGATATATTCAATAATAATGAAAGGAAACATTATAACAGTGGTTTATCGCATAATAGTTATGTATGTCACAAACTTTACTTTTGTCGGCCATATTGGAATAAAATCAGCAGTGCCAACCTAAAAACCTAACATATTCATGTGTATTACAAAAACATAAGAGTCTAAATGAAGATTGCTACGAATTCAACTATTTTTATTTTACGCAAGTCATTTATTTGGCATCTTCTCCTTTGTTATATCTGATTCATTAATTCGTATTATACCTGTAAGGTTATTTTTAACTGTTATGTTTGTATTTTTATCAGTTGATAATGCTCGTGATGAGCGAAACCGGTCCTGATCATTATAAATATGTGGAAATAGTACAAACGAATTGTGTTTTATTTTTTAAAAAATCAAAAAAGATAGTTGAATTCGTAGGAATTTTTTTCTTCGTAGGAATTTCATTTGGACTCTTATATGTTAGGTTTTTAAGTTGGCACTGCTGACTTTTTTTCAATATGGCAGACAATAATAAAATTTGTGACATACACAACTATTATGCGATAAACCACTGTTATAATGTTTCCTCTCGTAGTTATTGAATATATTTAGCTTGATGAAAGAATTTAAGACATCGACTGAGGGTGCTTGATGGAATTTCAATATTAAATTTGGATTATTGAGATTTTGTACACTTCCATGTATTTTGTCACTAACGACCCGGGTTTCGCCTTTCGGCATCTTCAGGCATTCGAGCACACGAATGGACTCGAACTGAGAGACAGTAAACAGTGTCTAACGCTTATATAGAAGATAAAAATGCGACAAATATCATTTACGAGGCAATACATTATACGTCTGAGAGCCACACCGATACCTGAGTTAAAAATTTCGGAAATCGCTCTAATCCTTATTTTGTAAACACCATATTAACAGAGTGACGAATTGCCGAAGGCGAATTACCGCTTTTCAACTTCTTTTAGAAATACCAGTGATTTTACAATTATAATAGTATTGTGGGTTTTGACGGGATGTAATTCGACGAATGGGTAAATATATACAATCATTCCACATTTGGTGACATCTGTTAGGTGTTTCAACGTATCGGATATAATAGCGGAGAATTAGGAAGGTTCAGCTGCTCGATTCGAGCACACGAATGGACTCGAACTCAGTTCGAGTCCATTCGTGTGCTCGAATGCCTGAAGATGCCGAAAGGCGAAACCCGGGTCGTTAGTGACAAAATACATGGAAGTGTACAAAATCTCAATAATCCAAATTGATGAAAGACTATTCTACCTTAAATAACATTTCGCGCACTTTTGGGTGAAAAACATGCTTTTTTAGATAACGTCCACAAATACGAAGAATTTACCCAGAAATCAATCGATGTATTTAGTCTTTTGCCAATTTTTAAATTCTCATTTAATTTAAGTAATTTAAGATATCGACTGAGGGTGCTTGATGGAATTCCAATGTCAAATTTGAATTGTTGATATTTTGTATATTTCCATGTAAATTTCGTCACAACGACCAGGGTTTCGCCTTTCGGCATCTTCAGGCATTCGAGCACATGAATGAACTCGAACTGAAAGGCAGTAAATAGTTTATATATAATATAAATTATTTTATTAAGAAATTTTGAAAATCAATAGAGCCCAATTAAATTCCTTACCAATTTTGAAGCAACAACGAATTAATCACAATGGAAGGTAATAAAAACATATCCCCGAAAATTGACTACTATTTATTATTCTTATTAATTTTTTTGAGATTCTTTTGTTAAAAGACGTATATAATAGAATTTCTTGTTGCAGTATTTTTTAAAAAAAATATATTCAGTATAATTCTACTTTAAATATCAATCAGAAAACGAAGTTTTTGGTGCATTTCAAAAAAAATTATAGAATCGTTATATTCAATAAATTGTGAATTCTGTCACAATCACTTTCTTAAAAATACTTTGTTATACGATTTTGTCTCAGACGTCAAATACACGTAAATAAATGAATATTGTAATTTAAATAAAAATGCAGTAGTGTAAAAAACTACTTTGAGTACTTATTAAAAGAAAAAAAAAATATTTCGACGTTTCATATTTTTTAGGCGACAGAAAACAATTAACGATTTTCGCGAAATGACAGAAAAACCTACTTAAACACCTTAATTGTCCTAACATTGTATGAACATTTTTAGCGAACCTGTCAAGCGTTGGCCAAGAAGACTCGAGTTCGGAAGAAAATGGAGGAAACGGAACGGGTAATGGAACTGGTGGGTCTTTAGGAGGATTAAATAAACCGGCGGTTCCTCCGAGACCTCCCAGAGCTGTCGTTGACTCAACACAGCACAGAAAAAATATGGGTGAGCAGTTTTTCAAATGTTTAATTATTATGTTACATTGCCAATCTTGTAGATTTTATGAAAGAAATTAAACCTCCAAAAGATGTAACATTTATACATGCCAACCGTATAACTATTATGATTTAAAGATCAGAATGAACATATCTTATCATCCCGTTATATAGGCCGCAGCGGAAGCGATAGAGACTTGTCATCCAAAGCAAGAGAGGTAACGCATCGTTTGACCACTGGAATAGCTCCATCTCGAAAGCACTCCGCTCCTTCCATGGCACCTCTATCATTAGGTGCAGGGATGGCCTTAGATCCGAATACCGGCCAAGGTATGCGAATGTGTAATTTATAGCAATGGTTTTCTCATCACAAAATTGCCCATTATTTCCACACTATTGTTTTCTAAATATAAAATAACTGGTAGTCATTCTACATCAAAATTATCAATTCGTTTAAATCCGAAATTTTTAAATGCGTCAAGAGAATCTTATATTTTATTAATTGTTATATTGTAGCCTTACTATATTTTTTATTTATTTTTTCAGTAACTCCGATGGCATGTCAGCAACTCGCTCAGCAGTTGACGAAATTGACAGCCAAGATTGTTCAAATGTACAGCTCCCTCTCGGGCAGTCCCTCGTCCAGCGGAGACTTCCACGACACCTTCCCGGACAATGCTGGAATGCTTCAAGGTATACTTTGGTTTCCTTAATCAAAAGAAATATTCTCTTACCTTTTTTCTGTGTGCTATTGTAGTTTTGGCAGAAAAATGGGATTGTAATAAACTTTTCCTCTGCATTATTCTTCTATCGCATTCTGAATAAAAAGGAAGGATAGTTGATCGGCTAGGAACCGGTGTTGCCAATCAGTAGTGAAAATGATTAAAAAAATTTAGAGAAAGAAACTGATGCATTATAATTTAAGACATCGACTGAGGGTGCTTGATGGAATTTCAATATTAAATTGCCTGAAGATGCCGAAAGGCGAAACCCGGGTCGTTAGTGACAAAATACATGGAAGTGTACAAAATCTCAATAATCCAAATTTTGATGCATTATAAATGATTATCTTACAGGACTCGAGTCAGCGATGATGGAAGCACAAAAAATGCTATCAACAGCCACAATCGGTCGTCCGAGACTAAACGGAGTGGATCAGCAGAATCATCACAGCCTCTCGTCAGAGCACGACGACACACATTATGATAGCGGGAGACACAATATCATAAGCCCTTCCAAAGCAAAAGATGTCAACGCCCTTGCTAGTACACTAGACGAGCTGGTCTCTAAAAGTAAGCAGTCATTCATTCGACCACCAATATTTGAAAGCTTACATAAATTTGAGCCAGAGAACCTAAAAGTATGTATAGCAACACATTACTCATAATTAATCTTAGCACATCTAATTTCTTGCAATCTCCGACCTCTCAACACTGCTATACCCATTGAACCACAACAGCATCAGATTAATGCGGGTGTCGGGCACTACTCATTAAAAATCATTTGAAAGCTGTCAAAAAGACATTTTTTTTCCCATGTCCGCTCCCAACGTGGAGCATATGGCCTCCTATTGAAGATAACTCGACAGAAGTTTTCTATGAGGACTGCTTGTTATTCAATTGCGCAACCTCTCTTTTCTCGAAGAGAGTAGGCATAGAAGAATAGAGCTAGAACAGGACTAGCGTGGTTAGCTAATCGCTCTCGCTAACTCTCTTCGAAAAAAGAGAGGTTGAGCAGCTGAGTTACAAACAGTTCTCATAGAAAAATTCTGTTGAGAATTTTACTGCATCAAACTACCTGAAAGAAGTTATGTAGATGAAATGTAAAGCGTAAACAAAAACATTTTATAAAAATATAGGTATATAGCAGCAGCGTGTATCTCTATCACACAGCCACACTTGTGTATGAGAAAGCAGCATAAAAGAGCGATAGTATGGTCTTATATCTCACTCACGCCTTTCGACGTGATGTGTCATTAACGAAAAAGAGAAAAATTCTCAGCATGCGCCTGGTATAAGCTGTAGATTAAACCTAAATATAAAAATAAATCTTAGAATGTTCTCTATCAATCTTTGGTTGGTTTATGTTCTGTTCGAAGGTCTACCATCGAGAAACGGCGATTTGAATCAAGGACAAGCGATGCAAGTGATGGGAAAAATAACCGACGTCTTGTACGAAGTGGTCAACAATTTCGGAACGAACAATCACACGAACAGCTCGCCCAACGGCAAGGGACAGTCGGCCTACTCCGCGCAAGGAAGCTAGTACAGGAAACTTCATCCCCGTGTACTCTCCCGTGTGTCATTGTAACGTCATAAGTAACAAATTTACCCAAAGTGAATACGCTGTTATTGTTTTGAATGGTCGTTATTAGTCATGTTAAGTCGCTGAGGTTTCGAACGCGGATCGGGGTCTGCCGAAACACGACGGTTTCAGTGGACAATTTCAATCCTCGTCGAGACGCTTACGAATAATGTATTTCTTGTACTTTTGTCCACAATATGACTAGTCTCTTAATATTAACTATTGGAGACGACAGATTTTGTCCGTTCAATTAAATTCTAATCATGTTTTGTCCTCTCGATTTATCGAGTAGCAGCGTTTGATACTAACACTACGTCCGCTCGTTTTGTACGATATTAGATAGTCGCGGTAGACGCTCATTTGTTAATTTCGGTGTTATTTAAGAACTTTTTGTATTATTACCATGTCATTAAGTTGTGAATAACGATGTATAAAATGAGATGAGGCGGGAATCCGCTCTGAAGAATTCCACAGCACGCATTTCTGTGCGATATGCTATTCTATTTTCTTTTCTTTCAATGAGACGATCTGAGGAATCGAAATGCGGATATGATTTTTTCCTGGATTGTAAAATTGAAAATTGCACTGTCTCGCAAAACATTTTAGCAACCATATTTTTGTGCGTTTCGAACAACATTGCGAATGCGATATCATAAAAAAATATTAATTCAGCGCATTCGAAAAGCATTTATTCGTTGAATTTCTTGATTTAATTTTCACAAAAAAAATATAATCATTTTGTTATAATCATAAATTTTTAATATTCTTTAATTTAAACAACTAGTTTTATTACGGAAGTGATTATTATTGACTTCTCTTTATCTACATTATATTTAATGCTTTGACCTTTTTAACTGTCCACCCTGTCACTGAACCTTCAAATTTGAAAGAAATGTTGCAAGCATTGTTGTTTGAATTTTCACAATATCGTCTTTGTTTTTCAAATTGATGATTTATGTAAAGTATATTAAGTAATAAGTTTGATTCGTGATAATTATTATTCAGCATAGGTGATCATAATAATATTAGAAAGTGATTGATCGTATACAATTTATTGTTGTTTTTAGAAGCGGCAGGCCTACGGAATCTATTTCAAAACTATCGACGAACTTGTTATATTTACGATTCGGTTGCCTATCTGTTGAAGGTTTTAATAAACATGTTTGTTTCTGAAATGGTTATATTTTTAACATGCAAAACTAACGATACAGATTTTATTTAAGTGTAATGCAATGGAGTTGATATTTTATACACATATTTATATGATTTAGATTATCAAAATATCAATATAGTAACGACATTACTACTTCGTCCATTATTTCAGGAATAATAAATAAACTAAGAGTTTTTTATTACATATATATCGGTCGATCTACCTAGCAAAACACTTAAAAAATGACAATAGTACATTGAATGATTCTTGCCATATCGTTTGTATGGTATGTGCTATTGCTAAGTTCATAGTGTTTTTGAATTGTCGGGTGGTTAGATTAATATGTCGTTATATATTCTAGAATTTGTTCCTTATACAGATTAAAAAATTCTGAATTCATAAATCTAGGGCTTTATACAAGTTTTAAATAAAGATAAATTATATTTTATATATATTTGTAATAAGAACATTTTCGCAGCGCTGATTTGTGGAAACTTAGGAATTGTCATCAATACTTATTTATTTAGATAACAGTATCTGTTGATGAATACAATATACAATGATTATTTACGTCTTTTAAAATTCTCATAAAATTGTTTTTACTTTGTTATATATATTATAAATTTACATTTGGTGTGTTTTAGACTTTTTTTTTTGAAATTTGGAGATAATGGCAGCTTTAAAATATCTTTATGAATCAGAAATTATTTTCGTTGATTTCTTTTGAATTTTGTGCTTGTTTATTAATGAAACATTTATGTGAAAGGTGTGTACATTATTATTACGTAAACAATAAAACAAAACTGTTTCATACAATACTTCGACTGACAGTGTGTGTTTTAAAGCCATACAGTTTTTATTAAACGTATATTACCTTCACCAGGAAAATAGTCAAGTAAGGGCAAAAAGCATATTCATAAGCTGTAGGTCCAATAATGCCTGTTATATTTTCTGTGACGATTATAATTGTAAATCTGAAGCTTGATACCAAAAGGTAATTGAAACGTTTCATAGGAGAGAATTTATGTGGTTGAAATTATTACAGTCATACAATCGATGGTCATGAATTAATACGGAACAAGTTGGGAATTGATTGAGATAATTTCGTTTATAAAATAACACATTAATATTCTTATTATAACAATATTGCTGAAAAGCATTTAACTAATCGTATATCATAATTTAAAATGATTTGTGGATTTATACTGTTACACTTTTTAAGGTGTCAACTGTCAATTCTTGGTGGATAGGCATTATATTTTAAAAATAAAACACAATTTATTTGTACTAACTCATGTTTAACATGAGGAGTAGTACAAATAAATTGTGTTTGATTTTTGAAATTATACTATTTTGATTGAGATTATTACACCGGTTTGGTTTCATGCCATGCTTAATAACTGGATTTTCATAAAGTTTCATATCATCGTTTCCATTGCAAAATTGTATATCTGTAAAATCAAAATTTTTCGGCAGAGCATAAAAAGTTTATCGAATTAAAACAATAATTACAAAAATACGTAATTAGTATTAAATATGTCAGTATAGCTATACTATTTATGTGATATTTTTTAATTTGATTCGATAACGTTGTTTTTATGTTCTCCCAAAAAAAATTGGTTTTGCAGATATACAATTTTGCAATAGAAACAACGATATGTTTTTCACATAAATGGTTTCACTTCATGATACTAACAGTAACCGAAATCAATTGAATATATCAGAATGATGCTCGTACGAATGTAAAATGAATATTTTGATAGATTGAAATGATAAGAACGTATACTACTGCCAACCACTTTGATTTAGGAATCAGTATGGCATATTGGGGTGTTCAATTCACTCCTCGTGTCCATCCTTGAAAACAGGTCATAATGAGATTGGTTTAATCAACCCTGTTAAAATATTTCACTTATGTGTTATAATGGAATGCAACTATGCAGAGTGTAACCAGTTAACGCAAATTACTATCTGAGAAAAAGACACTTATATTTTTGAAATTTACGATACTAATTTTAGACATTATTAGTCCTCAATGTACAATGAACCTTCATTCAAACATTTTAATTGAATTAATGCAATTCTAATTTTTTACAGGGTATCGAATTCATCAAAAAGATTAAGAAATAATCCCTGATTAGGTTACACATACATCGGTGATAGATATTTTCATAGATGAATTAGAGTCCGAAATTAGATTTTATGGTAATCTTATAAATGTCAATGATTCCAATATTTTGAATTCATGATAACAATTTTTAGTGCAAATTGTCATAATTTTCAAAGCTTTATAACGAGATAATTTAATAGAGAGAGAGAGAATTATAACTTCAATGAACTTAAACTAAATCTGTCTATTTCAACTTATTTACCGTCAAATTAATAACAATCCATGATAATAGTTTGCAATATCGACTGACTTTTTAGGGATTTATAGTAAGATTTGAATTTGTGAAGCGAAATATTGAAGAATATAGAAGAACTCTAAACATATATTCTTAGGCAGGGTTTTACAAACTTTTCCTGTGATGAAAGACTTCACAAATCTTGAAATTTTTACAGAACAATGTAGTTTTTTGGGTAGGTAATATCAATATGAAGTCAAACATGTTTGAGTTGCAGCCGTAGCAGCATATGAAACCATTCCAGGTTTTCGCGGAACACAGTTTGGGAAACCCTGTTCTAAGGCTATAGATATTGTAATAATTATAATATAATAAGCTTCAAGTCCTATTTATAGTGGGATAGAAAGATTACTTAATATTAATTTGTAATAGTTTAAAGTTGTTACTTTGACTGAGAAATGAAGGCGCCATTTTATTTGAAAACAAAATACACTGAAGAATTTTGCATTAATTAATATAGAGACAAACGATACATTGATTACTGGAAGACAAATACAAATCGGATTATAAATTGCAACCATATTGTTTTGCTGAAAATTGATATAAGAATTTTATAATTGTCGTTTATGCGTGTCATGTTTTGTAATTGATATGTATGAATCACAACCACTGCCTAACTGAAACTTCACAGAATATAACATAAATCAATTTCAATTGAGATTACAATACAAAGTATAATTAATACTGTTAAAGAAACTGTCATTTAATATAAAGATTATTGACTTAAGTTCTATAATTCCATTGCTGTTGGACAGTTTGGAATATAAAAAATATCATATCATAAATGCTGGTTGAACTAACACTAGATATAATGGATTAAAAATGATTTGTAATACTTGACAACGACAAGTGACATTCATTTGTTGTTGTCATTAATACTTAATTCAAAATATAATGCTTACAATGATTGGAAACAAAATTCGCTCTTCAATTGTACTGTCATGTTTGACATACCTGAGAAGAACAAATGATCTTTATAAATAGATACTTTAATGCTGCAGGCACCACACATGGTTCCCGCTCTGTAAAGAGAACACATTTACCAGAAATATTCTCTTACGAGAACCTTGTGCAGAGAGATCTTTTTATTTTGTTAGCAAATATATTTATTTATTTATCTAAGGTTTATAACATAACACAAGAAATGGATTTGGTATAGTTTATAGGAAAGAAATAATTTTCACATTTGGAATATCTAATGATTATTCTGTTCAAATCTTGGATTTGAATTTGGAACAGATTTAATGTTGTTACATTTAAAAAACACTGTTTTCTAAAGGTCTGAAGGTTTTCTGAAATATAAAAATCATTAACCATAGACTATGCCAAATAGTCCTACTTCCTGCCATATAAAATACACTATTAATGAAACAATATTAAATTTTTAGTTTATTTCGACTGAGCGTGACGTATGTATGGAACGGGTAATCAAGTGTTGATAATTTAAAAAATAACTAATTTAAATTACGATTGTAAAACAACTGTAAATATTTAAATAACGCATACAACAAAACAAACACTTACGTTGATAATATTTAATTACTGTGAATTGATTAATAATTTATTAATATACTATGCATTACGAAATAAATTACAAAACCAACCTACTAATAATTCATTGTGTAACTGTGTAACAATGGTACTAAATTAATTTTTAATTATATCCGACATTCTGAAATGTTTAAAACAATATGCGATCGTTTCATTTCATTTAACCTTTACATCTTTTTTAATTAACCGTTTCATTATATTTTGCTCTTTCTTCATTTTAGAAATGCATTTTGAGGTAAGTTTCGCCTTAATTCAAAAGTGACAGGTATGCTTTTTATAATGCTTTCAAGGTGTGAGTGGCTCACAATAATATTAGTATATAATGAATGCTAATACTTCATTAAGAATGGCCGAGATATTCACCACAATAAGTAGGTAAGGATAAGTGTGACATCATATTATCAAAACAATGAAAACAAATATTTTATAAGATATTAAATAAAAAAAATTATCGCTTTCTGATTTTTAAATATCAAAAAACTCAATTCAAAAATAATAAATTTTAAGAAAGAACACTTTACTGAACTGAATTTAAGATTCAAATGCAATCATTGATCAACAATACAACTTTCAATTATTGTCTAATTAGTGTGATTCAGCACATAGTATTTATTAGTATTTATGATTTGCATTCTGGCAAGTATTTTATATGTTTTCATTATATCATGTCATTCCACCAATAATTAACAGCAAACAATTTCAAACAAAATAGCAATCATTATGGAACCAAATAATATCCACCATACACCATATGATTCTGGAATAAAAAAAATGGTTTATTGGTAATAATAATAGATATTACAAGTTATTATGAAAATGTTATCTTGTGTTGGATATTATTCTATTTACCCATCACGCCTACATTGACCATATCAATTGATGTTCATATTAAGAATAATGCCACTGCCCTCATATAATTGTGAATGATTTGTTTTTATCAGTATTCATATAAATATTTTCACTTATTCTACCTCACCCCAAAATTACTTTTTTTATTAAATATATACTTACTTAGTTGATCTTTATTTATATCGGTTTCACTAAAAATGAAAACATTCCATCGTCAGTAAATTATAAAATTGGTGTAAATTTTATAATGAATCAAAAAATTAAATGTATTTCAAATAACTTTGAAATATTATTTTAATTTGATTTAAATAATAAAAATATATATATATATACATACATATTTGTGTAATGGAATTTTCTAAAAAATTATAGAAATATAAAAAAGGCACTCAGAGTTAAAAAGTCATCGAACAAATATCTATTACAGTATAGCATTTCTCACTCAAAGGGCTAGCCGGATTCCCCTAGGATTATGTACATTTATAATTGAGTCTTATCAAAAACAAAACTATCCGAAATTCATTTTTCTTTAATAGCTGAAGATAAAAGGTTGTGTGCGAATGTGTAATGAACTTACATCGGGAAATGTATATAGCATATTATTGTTACATTTTTTTAATATACAGCATAACTTTATTTCTGATAAACATTCACTACTATTTTGCTGTTTAGCTGATCCTTAATTTTGAAATTCATATCATGTGTAGAATTATTTTTTGACACTATACGATTCGATTTACAAATTACATTTTAAAGACAAAACACGTTTCTACTTCCATATTTTAAGTGTGGAAGATTGCTGATGAACACACAAATCAAAAGTAAAATAAATATGCAGCACTACAATTATTTACCAGAACAACTTTTAGTAAATACCTTCCTTGAATTTAACAGATACGATAAAAATACATTCTTCTTTGTTCTTCAAGTAAAAAATGTTTTCATCGGCATTTTTTAAGTGAGATTTCTCTGTTTGATACTCTCAATACATAACATATAACTTCTAAAATAATGTAGTTAACGAGAAAGTCTTTTTTAAAAAAGCATATTCGAAATTTCTCCATTCTAAAAGTCACTGACACTCGTTCGCGAAAATTAATTTTGTAAGCGGGTTTGCCAAATATCTTGTTTAGAATGTGTAGAGATAAAAGAATAACTTAGTAACAATGATGGTAGTTTCATTGATACCAAATACGGTGAGTGACGATAGAATATTATTATTAGTGAAACTCTTATGTATAACTTATAACCACTAGGTAAAAAGTAGCTTATTTGATTAAAATTTATATTGGAGTGAGAACTAACGTTGAGGCTTAGGAATAACATACGATAAGTCCACAAAATTTGTTTAGAGACCATGATACACTAATATAAAATTTTCAACAATAGCTAATTTTACAATTGCCTAATTGCTACTTTTTTAAGTCACAGTTTTTCTACTGACGTGAATCTCAAATTGATAAAAAGTTATCTTTAAGAATAAAAAGGAACATCACTGCTTCCACCAGCTTATTTTTAATAACGACAGAATAATAAACACAAATTATTAATAACTGCTTATTGACCTAACCATGGTTGGTATACCAATTTTATAATTTAAAAAAATTAATAATATGTATTATTTGTAAATTAATTTTGTGTAAGAATTTGCAAGATAAAAAAAGAGTTTAGATAATCAAACCAAATGTAAATGAATTAATTTATTCTTTAATTAAGTTATGTCTTCGTTTAATAATAGATTAAAACGTCCATCACTCCATTGCATTTAACCGAAAAGCTAAAAAAATAAACCTGTGAGGAAAAACAATATTTGGTAAGAAGTCGCGACCTTTGCATTTTTTATAATTTGTTTATCTAGTTTTTAAAATCTAAGATCCAGGTGTTACAAAATTTTTTTAATAACAGCAATAAATTGTATATTTTTATTGTAGAATCTTTATTTATTTAATACTATTGTTTAAGATTATTTTTTAAAACTGTAATTTTCATATTATGTAACTCAAAGAAATCCACTGAGTATTGCGATTTACATATATATATAAATTTGCTGTTTTTATAGACCGTAATAGAAATAAATTATTATATACATACATTTTTATTATTTTCCAACACTTTTTAGTCAGTACGAAATATTTGTATTAATTTGCATATTCTAATGTGATATAGTAATGCATTATAGATAATAAACTGATCATGTTGTGAGCCTCCTCCATAAGATGAAAAGAACATAACACAGGGGAAAAGTTCAAAGTGAAAATTTTAGAAAAAAATTGTGTTGAAAACCAAAATCTTATTACCTACTTCATTCATCAATATGAGAAAGTAATTTACTAGAAGATATTTGTTTTTCAAATATCAGGCACAAAAGTAAAATACCTATTTCATGCACTAGATTTATAAAGCGACACGGAATAAAAGACCTATAAATTTGTGAAAACATTATTATAGAAGTGCAAAAATTGGTTTTGAGTTGACCGCTCGACTACAGGTCTACAAATGACTATCGGCATATTTCTTTGTTTTAATTAGTGATTATTTCACATTGACATTATATGTTAAAATCCACACTCTTCACCACATAAGGGGTAAAATTTTGTCATGGAAACCCCTTGTTAATTAATTTCTTTAGTAAGGTTCACATCATGTCCATATTTAATTATAAATCATTCTTCAGTCCTTCAATCTAAAACTTATAAAATTTGAAAAAATCTCTCATACAATCCACCACACCGATGAGCCACAGACAAGAATTGACATGTGCAACATAGATAATATATTAATAGTGCTCTTTGGACTACCTACCTATGTGCGCCGGTTAGAATTGGTCAAATTACGACGGCCATTGTTAGGATGACGAAATAGAGCTCTGCACCGGAGTAATTTATCGGCGCTCTACAAATCATTAATTAAACTTCAAAATCATTAATCACTCACGTTATTATGGCTAGACACAAACTATTTAATATTTAAACGTTTATTCCCATATTTAGGAAACATCACTTTCACAGTAGAAACAATACAATGATAAATATCATATATATAGACGCAGGGCTAGGAAACATAAATTATTTTAAAAATGACATTTATCACCACGATTGCAGCGTTCGCATTATTCGAGATTGGCAGAATGCACTGGCAGATTCTAATTCCTCATTTACGATTTTTCCGATATTCACATTCTCTTCCGCCATGATGAAAAATATTTTTAAATAACATTTCATATTTTAATGGTACCAAAAACGAAAACCCAAACACAAAATTAATGAGAGGTACACACGCAAACACACTTACAAAAGAAAAGGCAAACACACAATTTCACTTTAAGATTAGACTCAATAAAACAAAATCGTATGAGAAAGCCCGTTTGATAAGGAAGCGAATTATTGATTATCAGCATCCAGGATACGCAATGAGATCCCAATATAAACACCACTTCGATTCGGTTTATCTATTTTATTTAGATGCAGTGACTTAATAAAATAACATCATCGAGGTTAAATTTACGTTGAAGTTAAAAGTAATTACAGTTAAAAAATTAGGACACGTTATACAAAAACACAGGAGTTACATGATAACACCGCAAGTTAAAAACACATTTTATTTAAGACAAATTATAACAAAACATCGCGATGGCAAACAAATTTAAGATATCGCCTTGTCCAAGGGCAATAAACACAAGAGATGCTTACGTAGCGACGAGCGAAGAAAGACTAACAAAAACAAAGATTTTTAAAAGTTTAAAGATTGCAATATATTGTGTAACATTTTTGACGGGTAGGTAGGTAGCATTATTTCAGACGGTTATCGCTTTGCAGGTATCGTTAAACGGGGTTATTCCGCCTGGTTTTTCTATGGTGCGTTGCTTTTTTTATACGCATTATTTTTATTGTTATATACACTCACCTGCAAGTATTCAACATAGTAAATATGATCGATTTACATTCTAATTTATTTATTTTACTGATTTAAACGTGTAGGCGAAATAGCACTGACTCGGTGTTATTTTAAAAAAAACCTGAACAATTTCTATCACTATTACGGTATAACAGCAATGAGGTAGAATAATACTCTTTAACACGTGCAGCACCATTTGCATTCATCGTTTTTGTATGTTATGGCATTGTACAAAATTTTCTAGGCGGTAGCATAACCCTTGTGCACTGACGATTGCATACATTTTGAAAATTTTACTTAGGGTTGTGCAAGCGATATAATTAATTATTTTTTGTACATAAACTACTTTCAGATGAAGTAATGTGCATATTAATTAAGAAAGTAATCTTTAAAAGCACTATTTTTTGTTATTTTGTTGAAAAATATAAAAAAAGTATCTACGCAACTTGAAATTTTAAAAAATATTCCAAAGAACTAAATCACCATACAACACCGTTGAAATAATTTGTGGCAAATTGCCCATTCCATTGCTTCTAATTTAATATGTATAGTACATTTGTAGCATAAATTAAAAATATTTTTTTTTGATGTTGGAATCTTTTGTGGTAAAAAAAATAACAAAGAAATCATATACTTTATTTACATTCCAATTACTAACATATAAAGGAATGTAGAGTTGTAATATCAATATCGTAACTTTTGTATTTCCGGGAGATAAATAATGATTCTTCGGCAGTCGAGAGAACAGCGTAAGCACACACATTACAAAAGTAAAGTTTTACAACTTAAGAGAAATTCTATATGTTTAAAAGGTTAATTGTGATTAACTGACGACTGAAAATAAAGTCATCAACAAACATATTGTTAACCCAAAGTGTAAAAATAAGTTGTGGCCATAAAAAAAAACAAGTTTTATTAGGCAGAATTGTACTTGGTAGGCGAAATAGCCCCAATTTCCACCCCGTGGAGTATATTTCGAAATGAATTTATCGATACCACGCCGGTCCACCAACGAAGCTAATGAAATAATATTTGTTTGCCAAGCGGTAAAAAAATGGATTGTGTTATCTAATGGCGACTCAATTGTACAGTTCTAGGAATGTTGTAAAACTGGGATGTATCACGTAGTCAAAATTAATAAGAGCCGTCAACACATCTCATATAATTATTATGGTAAGATACAGTTTTACACAATAAGAATTAACATGCGATAGTTTTTGTTTAAAATTGTACCTTAAAATAAAGACGCGACGTATTAAAACTTAGAATGAAAATCGCAATATTCAGCTTTTGCACAGCGAACATTGTAACACGACACCGCGCCGCGCCGTCTTGCCCGACCGTTTAGGTCAACTGTATTGTCGCCTAGACTAGCGCGAAATTTCAAGCCGACCCTCTAGCGGCGAAAACGATAAATCGATGTTAGTAATATTTAAACCGAAAAGTTTTGAAAAGAAAGATGCGACATTAGCAGTAGGGCTTCTCATCACAGGATTCGCAAGAAGCTGACTTATGACCCGAAGGAATCCCGATTTTTTTCTGGAAATCGCATTCCTCACCCTTACAAACATAAAATTTTGCAACATTTTTATTTAGAAAATTACATGAAAACCTGACGTACCCAACTTATAACGGATGCATGAACGCCCTATTTGTAAAGTAATTACTTTTTTGACAACCCTACTTGCCCAATAACGTTAGCATGAACGCCAGACTGTCACGGAGCAAAATTTTCCAACATGAAATCCTTGACAATTAATTTCCAACATGAAATCCTGGCTCTGGTTCAATCCTGGGATTGAAAGTCAGTCCCGAAATCAGAAAAGGCGTCCGGGATTGGGATGCCCTAATTCACAGGATAAATTAGCCGATATCTACATATATTACATAAAAAAATGTTTGTTTGTCCAGTATGCACTCCTATACCAATAATCTGATCGTGGTGAAACTTTGGTGAGACGTGCATACACCTATGAAGGTTTCTGAACAAAAAAAATCTAAAAAAATAGAATAAATAAGACAAACAGCGACATTTCAGTTTGTGTGACACAACAAGTAGTGTTAATTGATAAACCCCAATTGCCGGTCTTAAATGGAAAATTTAAAGAGTACTGTTGCCATGCTCCCAATGATTCAAACAGATATGCCAGTCGAATTAAAATGTCTGCAGTTTCCGGTGCGACTCGCTTTTGCAATGACCATCATCAAACCATAGGGACAATCACTGAATGTTGACTAAATTTATGCTTCCCACATGGACAGCTGTATGTGGGCCGCTCATGCGTCGGAAAAACTTATAATTTATTCACGTAAGAACCAGAAGGAACAAGAAAAAAAACATGTATCCAAAATAACTTCAATTAACAGGATTAAAACACTAACACTTTCTTTCTTTGGAGTGGTATTGCAAAGCATGCCATGTATGTGCCAGTTTTGAAATAAAAATCAGTTCATAAGCAAAGGATTTACTGCATTACCGACATTTGAGAGTTCGGCTTGCATCTTACAATTGCAGGGTTGCGACGTAAGCGTGTGCCGAGTTAAGAAAATATAATGAAAGATCAACCTAATTTTTTGTTGTTTTTATTGTTTTGTTATATATATAAAGATGAGGCATGTTAAACGCTTTCTTGCACAGGGGGTTCGTATCCCTCTGGTCGATCAGTGCGTTCTGGTTCACCAGGAGCGGCGGGCAACACACTACCTCCTTCCTCATGAAGTTCCTTCAATTTTCCTGGGTCCATACGGGGCTTCTTCAGGACCTTTACCTGATAATAAAACATTCAAGATTAGAAAATGTCCATTCAAATGAAATAATTTAATTGGCACACAATTATGATACCCTTCCCTTGTGTGTAAAATATCAAATCCATATTTAGTATTTGATTTCAATTTTCAGATTTGATCAACCATTTATTGAATTTAATAGGATAAACAGCCAAGTATTTAGTTCTACAAATTCTATTATAATGGAGTTTTACGAAGTAAATGCCAATTCAATCAACAATATATTGAATTGATTTGTATGATAAAAGATCATTTCGATTATGTTTTGGCCAATTGATGTAATACCCTCTAAATTCTAATTGTTCAGGAGAGTAATAACTGTTTTTATCGAAAATATTATATGGTGAGTTGCGTTATGAACCTTTAAAATGCACTCGTGTGAATTCTCATGTTTGCAGATACGAGATTATACGAAGGAGGATGGAATTTTTAAACCTAAAACCAATGTAAAATGACGTTTCCCTTCCAAAATAGGGTCAATTTATTTTTTTAATTTACATTTGGCCAAGACCTGCTCTGTCATCTTTAAAATGAAATATCATGAACTCATCTTCATATTTTTTGAGGGTATCAATTGATTTATTGGCCAAAACATCGTTGAGTTGATAGAATTATTAATAACCAGTGTATGTCAGACAAGAAATATCAAAAGGGAACTGTAATTCTCTTCATATTTGTATCAAAGCGAGCTGCGTGGATCATCATGTAAGCACTGGCAGATTAATGTGAACTATTTAATTTATATAAATCATCGGATATCATTCTTACCTTCCTAATATACACATCGTGTAACGGGTAGATAACTTGGCACGCCTTTTCAATATCCTTAGCAATGGAATCAGGAAGCAATTTGCTTACGACACCCTTCAGGTCGGTTGTAGTGACATTCTGGGCAATCTTTTCACACATCTTCTTGCGGATCTTGCGCACCTGAAAAAATTAAATCCCAAGTGCGATTAAAAACAAATTCCATCACTTTGAATTGAGATATTATTTCATACCATAAATTTGCAGTATATCAGACAAGAAATATCAAAAGGGAACTGTAATTCTCTTCATGTTTGTATCAAAGCGAGCTGCGTGGATCATCACTATACTTGCAAAAAGTATTAAAAGCCAGGCAGATTATATATCTAAATATAACATTCAGTAAATGTACCTGAGTATGTTGAGCGTAGCTGGTCTTGTGCTGGCTCATCTGGTCCTTCATGGTGAATCCGATGCAGAAGACTCGGAGTAAATATCCATCAGTAGTTTTTACATCTGTGCAAGCCTCAATAAGAGTTTGCCATTTCTTTACCATCGACCTGAACAGTAAAAAAAAAAAAATATATATATTTATAAACATATACACACAAATCGCTTTGGTACATTAATTATTTCAATAGAAAATGTAGGGAGCTTTTCTATGGTATATTCAGATGTAGTTATACCCTTTACGCCAGAGCTGATCTATCCACATGAATTCTTAAATAAATATTACATATATTTTTTTTTAAAACGAAAGATATTTGCTTTGCACTATTTAACATTTTTATAATGATCAGGGCTGGTTGCACTCATAGTACAAATTATCAACTGATAATATCGATGGCCTAATGTTATAACCCTGTAAGTGACTTACAAATTTTGCAGGAGGCTAAAAGGAACGTTATATTTACGTTATATTGGACATTTTTTTTTCGTTTAAGTATTAAATGGATAGTATCTTAGTGTAATTATAAATCATGAAAAGTTTAAATACTTTGTATTATTTTAAATAAACGAGATTACAAGGTCATTTTCTTCAAAATATCAGATACGGATTTACAACAGGCCATCGATATATTATAAGTCTAGTTTATGCTGATAAAGACAATATCAGAGCAGTATAATGGACTCTTAAGCATCTGCGTTCCCAATGAATTATTACCTGAATTATTTTTCAATGATGAAACAGCACATTCTTGAGCATTTGAGCAATCGGTAAAAAGTGTTGCAAATAACGTCTCATAGATGTTTATATTGCGATTCAGGATTCGAGATAAAAGTAAATTCTACAATTAATAGTTGGCCTTTTTCAAATTTTTAATGCACGCCATGAGCCATCATTAATTTAAGGTATTCAAGATGTTATAGAAGAAAGGAAACAGAACTTGTTAATATTTGAAACGTCCCAAGTAAGTAGAAGTTAATTGTATCGAATTATAATAGTTACCTAAGTTTATCAGTGGTGAGATCCATGCCGTGGAAGTTGGTGAGGACTTCACGCCCCATCACGTCCTCAGCAACCAAACGGAACTTACGGAAAGACCTGTGAAATGACGCAATACATTAATACAAATTCAATTAGAATACATAACATACGATTCATTTTATAAATAAAATTATGATTTCTGCAATAGTTCAGAGACAGCGCTCCTACTGAGGGCAATCACAATATTTATTGCCATGCAAGGGAAATTATATGGTAGTTAAATTTAGAGTTCATAATATTAAAGTGAATAACCACTATTTAGTTAGCGATTCCCTTTCAATAGAATTTGTAGAATCACAAAACTTTTAAAGGTAAAAATATATTGCTATACAATTGCAGAAATCATTCCATTTATTATGTCAGACAAGAAATATCAAAAGGGAACTGTAATTCTCTTCATGTTTGTATCAAAGCGAGCTGCGTGGATCATCATTTAGGAACACATAATCGAAAGGAAGTCATAATGGTGTAGCACCAAAAACAAGTTTCACGATAATGGAAAAACAATATACTTTTTTACTTTGCAATATGGATAAATTAGTCTAAAAATATAAATTGTCTTTCCAATAACCTTCTACCTGGGTTTTCGCAAATATACCATATGCAACCAGATTAGCAATATGAATAGGTTCGATTGCAGGAAGTAACTTTACCTCTCGGCCTCGGGTTCTGTTTGAAGATCAGCGAGTGAAACTTCAAAGACACGGTTCTTAAGACCCTCAGAGGCAATACGGGTTCCCTAAATAAAAAAAAATATCCATTAAAACATGTTCAAGTTCCACGCTTATCGATTACAACTGTGAATTGTTCAACGGCATTGTTTGACTCTCTCATTTTTTCCTTGGCACATCATGTTAAAATCACACGAGTCCTTTTAAAACTTTTAAAGCTCTTGGTATTTCGCACACATATATCCTAGAACTTCATAAAAATCTGGTGGAAATCATTTATAGTTAACTTAACACAGATGTCATTCTGGTCTACTAATTTCATTTGAGCCGCCTCCCCCATTACCTCTCATCCTTGGAACTATTTTAGAAACTTCTATGATAATTCTTAACTGCTATAGTTTGCAACAGCTGTTCAAATATTCTCTTGAATAATTGAAACAATTATTCATGAGGCTGCACAGATATCCATGATTAAATGAGCTTGCATAGAACAGCAATTTTCCGCTCTAGTAAAGCAGAAGTCTGTCTACTGTGACTGAAGTATACCTTAACACATAATGGTCCGCTCCCACCACGTTGGCATCTTTTGGGTGCCGAATGTTAAGATACGGCAACGCCAACGTGGCATCTTTACATATGAACACCTTTACTGTCAAAAATGAACATGAAATTTAATATTTGAATGCAAAAAATATTTTGTCATTTAAACCGAAATTTCAGATGTAACGCCATTCGCTATTCTTTATAGCTATACCATTTTTTTAAATTAGTCAACAAGCGCATCTAGGCTTGAATCACGCGAAACAATCAAAATGGGTGATACATTTGACACTGATAATTTAAGCCCTAAAGGGTTTGTAGAAAAATTTTAATACCTACAAAATTGCCAAATTGTTAATAAAAATTATATATTCAAACACATTTAAATACATAATTTAATCGTAAGCATCGAATTTTACGTTGAATATCGCCGGTAGACTAAAACCAGATACGTAAAATAAAGATAATTGAATATGTAGGAATATTAATGTAGTATCTTAGTGGTTTCATTACAACATGAATATGTTTGGTTTATAGGTTGGCAATTGTTTTTTTATCCAACATGGCTGAAAAAATAAATTTGACATATGCAACTATTACGCGATAAACCAGTCCTATAATGCTTCCTTTCGTCGTTATTGAGCATATTTAGCGTGACAAAAGACTATTCTTACCTATATTTCATCATTTCGCGAAGTGTTTGGTGAAAAAAATGCATTATTAGACAATGTCCACTAATACGAACCTATACCTAAGCAACTATAACCTCACAAAATGAATATAGGAAGAATTTCGAATAACCAGGTCTAAAATGAGCACCAAGACTTCCCCGTCCAATTCTAGCAGAGTTCCAGGATATGTTGTTCATGAAAGATTTACAAATCGCGCAATTACAATAATTCTTTTAAATACATGACGGCAGCGTGCAAATAACACATGACACGAAATGATACAGATTTAACAAATATATAAAATACCTGGGTTCTGTTGACGAGTGTCTTGCCGATTTCCCTCCTGGGGAACATTGACGGAGATTTGACATCATACCAGTCTTTGCGGGTGAAGGGATCGACACTGTAAACAAAAGTACATATTTAAGAACAGCAAAATCACAGCGGAAAGTCAGGATAACTAGACTGATATAAATTGAACCGGAATCAAACTCGAGCCAAGGCAAATAAGCTCCACTAATATAAAAGTTAATGATACTGACGTGACAACTGAGTACCGACACACGAGTAACAGCTAAGTCGCTAATCGTAAAAAATCACAATCATCCGCAGAGACTTAACGTTATAATTGACATAACATGAATAGCACAGATATAGGAAGTATTTGGGCGTGAAAATTATCACTTACATCTTCTTCTTAACTCCCTTTTTGCCTCCTTTCGACAGCCCCTTATTTTTACCAACCGCCATGATCTCGCGGAGTTGAGAAAGAACTATAGACAAGACGTGCGGAACAAGGACTGCCAAACTGCTAAATAAACATTTCCCCTAGTAAAAATAAAGATTCCCAATTTTCGTTAATAGACAACAACATGTTCTTAAACGAGTTATTCCGCCAGGTTTTTCTATGGTTTTTCCAATTGTTAATTTGTATATGCTGTATTTTTTTGTATTACGCATCTATTTTATGTAGTTTTTTTTAGTTAAATACACTTAAATAGAGTTATTAAATATAGTGAATATTATCGATTTACATTCTAATATATCGATTTCACTGATATAAACAAATAGGCGAAATAGCACTGGCTTGTGGTAATTCCATCCGAATATTTGTCTTTATCACTGTTACGTTATAACAGCAATGAGGTAAAATAATACTCATGACATATCGCCATCTCACTTACGCCATCTCAAATAACTTCAATAAGTCACGGGAAACGAGCGTTATATGTTGACATCCTTACTAATACGACTGCGTTTGGTTTAGATCAAAATTTTCTTTTTTTTTTTTTTAAATAAAACACAATTCATTTGTACCAATTCCACATATTTATAAATACTACTCGGACCGTCACTAGGATTTAAAAATATGTATTCTTTTTCTCCATCACTTCCCCTCAACAAACGTAATACAGAAGGGTTTCGGATATAGGATCATTTCACCAGTGGACGGCCAGCGACAGGTGTACGTTCAAAAAGGATTTTGAGTCAATGAATGATAAATACACATTTGTTTTGCTGTTATTCCATTAAACAGAGATTAAGTTATGTAACCAACTTAAAATAAAAAAGTTAATATTTTACCTAGCAAAACATAATAGAAGTTTACAAAAAATGCCAATTCTCCCAGTGGTCGGCCCCCAAAACCCAATGGTTTGCCTTTCGTTACCCAGTGTTCGGCTATCGCTATCAAACTTCATAAATATCGTGAACGAATTTACTAAGAGTAAACATAACAATAATAAACATAATGATGCAAAGCATGACAATATAAAGTATATTTTATTAGCGATCCCCATACAACATGAGTTTTTTGAAACTTGCCAACTAAAAATGTGCTTTTTTTTAATTGCGTACTGCATCATATAGGTCAGCATAGTGCAGATATACATTGGCAAGTGGCAAGACTACCAATACGAATTTAAAAAATCTGTTTTTTTCAGTGTATCCACTATTATTTAAGTTTTAAGCTCAAAAGGTCGACCACTGGCGGGGGCTGACTTTAGAAACACTCACCCTATACTTGTTTTATGACTTCTTAGCATAAAACAGTTACCATTCCATTCTTGAAGCTATACCAAACAGCGTCAAAATATTGTAGTTTTGCTTTCATTGACTTTTGGTGCTGAAATCGTACGTGGCTTGTTTATTTGACAATTTTACAAAACTCTCAGTTTTATTTCCCAAACCATGGGTTGTGACCCCAAACATTACTGTGAACAGCGAAGGGTTTTATGTGTACAGTAAACTTGATTTTTATTTCTATAATATAATTTTTACTTATAATCGTTATCTTAATCAGGGGTAGACTAATGATGGGAAATATAAAAAGAGCTTTAATGTAGATAGATGTGAGACTATGTGGTAGACGTAGAGATTTGCTGAATTCGTAAAAGACACTGAAATTATTTGGCCTGCGGCACAATTTATTTATTGTTTTCCTATAAATTTTAATTTGAAAAATATTATAAATCATTTCAATTATGTTTTGAATACCTACCTAGAATAAAGTTTCCTTATAAATTGGTTTGTTTCTCACTATTAGAAGGACCGAAAAAATCTGAATGTTCCGTCACTGATTTTGATTGTTTTATCATATGATAATTTTAAGTGTTGAATACAAACTGCCGAGTAAGTAAGTAAATTATAAAAAAGCAAAACCTGGATACACTTTTCTTATCACAAAAATAGACCCTGAATTTTAAAAAAATCTCATACTGGCACAAAAAAGCAAAAAAATAAATGCAAAAACTATACAGTAAATCGTTAATCACCTTAAAAAAAAGTTTTATAATTTATTTATTCCATAAAAATCGAAGAACCGTAATAAACTTTGTTAATAATAATGTGTTTAATCGTGAAATGGAACGCTATTTTTGTAAATTTTACGCACCTGTCAATTTCGAGTCTTAAAACTTTTCCTGCGGTATCCTTTTGACTAGTGAAATGTGAAAATATTTATCATGTTTTTTTTGATTACGGGGATTACGTACTTACTCACTTACTTCAAAAGATGAATAATTGTGTACACTGTTTGAGTCGCTGAGTCGCTAAGCACGCCCGCAAGATTAAAAACTTATTTTTCACTAAAATAAGTTTTTAATCTACCTACAAATGTGCTGTATCGATAGATCTAGCACTTTTTCTAGCGGAAAATCTAAAATTCTTTCATATTTCGTTCCCTGTTCGAAAGTCGCTAAGCACGCCCGCAAGATTAAAAACTTATTTTTCACTAAAATAAGTTTTTAATCTACCTACATATGTGCTGTATCGATAGATCTAGCACTTTTTCTAGCGGAAAATCTAAAATTCTTTCATATTTCGTTCCCTGTTCGAAATTCAAAATTTCTTGAAACGTAAAACTTTTTTACACGAAATCGATACAAGTTTTATACGGTTGACGCGCTCCGAATAAAACGACAGTGTAAAAGAATATTTTACTTTTCATTAAGACACAAAATAACTTGCGCGAAAATAACGCGATCGTGAGGTGGCGCGGCGTAGCTCGAAAATATCGATCGTTCTCCTCCAATGGGAGTGTTCTAAATGAGAGGTGATAAAGAGATGCGGCGAGCCGATTCTGCGTCACGATCAGTTCATTTGATATTTCCACGCGTAGTGAACTCGGTGAAGTATGTTTTGCGCACGCGTGTGAGAAGAACGGTTCCATGACTAAACAGAACGGAACATGAAAAAACAAAACAATTTGAAAATAATATTTTTGTTGTATCTATTATTTATTGAAAATTTAAGAAATTAATAATATATTTAGTCACTGCACAACATTATTATAAAATTTCTCTAAATTCATTTACCGGTTAGTAAATTATTTACGTCAATTCAATATTCCAAATCGCCCACCCCCAAAATTTTGCACTAAACAAAAAAATCTACGTAATAGTTTGTACGAACAGAATTTCACCTTGTCGGTGAAATGCGATAGCCCACCGATAGACATTGAGCACATAATTGCAGCTTCAACCATTTAAATGTGCCATTTTTCCACAATGGATGTGAAACATGAGACCGTCTGCGATTTTAGCTGAGATCCCGTTTGTAAGCAACCGTGGGAACTTTGGAGAAGGAAAAGCAACGGGAAAATGATCGAGAAGGGGTTCGCCAGTCTACAATCAACTCTCGATTAGAATGGACCGCTTCCTCCACCGTCATCATCAGCCGTTCGCCTTAATCACGTCAACTGAAATACAAACCAGGAAGCAACACACCATATTCTTAAATGTTTGAAAATATCTTAGATCAGCAATCGTGATTTTTTCTATTTAAATTTATGATTATAGATATGAGTGACTTCTCATCGAGCTTATCTCGTATAATTTTCATATTTTCAAAATTTTTGATCAGATATTTCTTTCTAAGCAAATTTTAAAATATTTTTAAAAAAGTGCCTTGAAATAAACAGCAAGGTCGTCTGTATGTGTCTATAATAGACACTTTCTAATTGCATATTAGAGTTTATTATATAATTTAAGACATCGACTGAGGGTGCTTGATGGAATTTCAATATTAAATTTGGATTATTGAGATTTTGTACACTTCCATGTATTTTGTCACTAACGACCCGGGTTTCGCCTTTCGGCATCTTCAGGCATTCGAGCACACGAATGGACTCGAACTGAGAGACAGTAAACAGTGTCTAACGCTTATATAGAAGATAAAAATGCGACAAATATCATTTACGAGGCAATACATTATACGTCTGAGAGCCACACCGATACCTGAGTTAAAAATTTCGGAAATCGCTCTAATCCTTATTTTGTAAACACCATATTAACAGAGTGACGAATTGCCGAAGGCGAATTACCGCTTTTCAACTTCTTTTAGAAATACCAGTGATTTTACAATTATAATAGTATTGTGGGTTTTGACGGGATGTAATTCGACGAATGGGTAAATATATACAATCATTCCACATTTGGTGACATCTGTTAGGTGTTTCAACGTATCGGATATAATAGCGGAGAATTAGGAAGGTTCAGCTGCTCATTCAAGATTGGTAATGAGTTTAACTGGGCTCTATTAATTTCTAAAATTTCCTGATAAAATAATTTATGATCCCCCATGTTTTATGCAACAGTTTAACCCCATCATCCGCATTAAACGTGTGGTTCTCCATTAGCAAGTGATTTGCGAATGTCGAAGTTTCTTTTTTAATCTAAAGGCAGCTAAATGTTCTGATACCCTTATATCTAATGTACGTGTGGTTTTACCCACATAGAAATGTTGGCAATCATTGCATTGTAATTTATAAATACCAGATTTGTTCTTTAAAGTTTACTCTATCTTTATTGTTAATAGTAATTTGCTGAGAGTTTTTGCAATAGAACGCCGGTCTAACACTATCAGCGGGTTGTTTTTATTTTAAAGCTTGTACAACCTAAATAACTAATTCTATGCCAGATTCTGGGGCGGTCTATGTCTTTAGACAAGTTCCCAAAATATAGCATCTTTTCTGCTAATTTACGTTGTAAACAACGTTGTAAACAACGTAAATTAGCAGAAAAGATGCTATATTTTGGGAACTTGTCTAAAGACATAGACCGCCCCAGAATCTGGCATAGAATTAGTTATTTAGGTTGTACAAGCTTTAAAAATTAAAAAACAACTCGCTGATAGTGTTAGACCGGCGTTCTATTGCAAAAACTCTCAGGCAAATTACTTATTAACAATAAAGATAGAGTAAACTTTAAGAACAAATCTGGTATTTATAAATTACAATGCAATGATTGCCAACATTTCTATGTGGGTAAAACCACACGTACATTAGATATAAGGGTATCAGAACATTTAGCTGCCTTTAGATTAAAAAAAGAAACTTCGACATTCGCAAATCACTTGCTAATGGAGAACCACACGTTTAATGCGGATGATGGGGTTAAACTGTTGCATAAAAACATGGGGGATCATAAATTATTTTATCAGGAAATTTTAGAAATTAATAGAGCCCAGTTAAACTCATTACCAATCTTGAATGAGCAGCTGAACCTTCCTAATTCTCCGCTATTATATCCGATACGTTGAAACACCTAACAGATGTCACCAAATGTGGAATGATTGTATATATTTACCCATTCGTCGAATTACATCCCGTCAAAACCCACAATACTATTATAATTGCAAAATCACTGGTATTTCTAAAAGAAGTTGAAAAGCGGTAATTCGCCTTCGGCAATTCGTCACTCTGTTAATATGGTGTTTACAAAATAAGGATTAGAGCGATTTCCGAAATTTTTAACTCAGGTATCGGTGTGGCTCTCAGACGTATAATGTATTGCCTCGTAAATGATATTTGTCGCATTTTTATCTTCTATATAAGCGTTAGACACTGTTTACTGTCTCTCAGTTCGAGTCCATTCGTGTGCTCGAATGCCTGAAGATGCCGAAAGGCGAAACCCGGGTCGTTAGTGACAAAATACATGGAAGTGTACAAAATCTCAATAATCCAAATTTAAGAGTTTATTATACTTTTTTGTTTTTATAAATTGCATAAGTATAATAAATACTGTAGTTAAGTACGGTTGTTTTGAATTGTCGTTGTCTCTGATTTTGTACAACAATGGCTACCGTTTAAGCAATGGCAATGCGTATATTTATTCAAAACAACTGCTCTCTTCAAAAAAAGAGAGGTTGAGCAACTGAGTAACAAGCCGTTCTCATAGTAAAATTCTGTTGAGATAACTCCATTAGGGGGCCATATGATCCACGTTGGGAGCGGACATGGATTAAAAAAAAAAATTTGTTTAATAATATTTCATGTTTAAGAAAATATTTTTGTAATTTTATACTACGCTCAAAATACCTCAGACAGTGACATTTTCAAAATGGAAAAATAGGCCATTCTGAGTATAATATATAAAAAAAACAATAGTGTTAAAAAAGAGAAATGTTCTCTTAAAAAGAAACCTGTTGTTAGCCCTAGGTGTAACAGTGATGTACTCAAAACTTTATAAACCTTCGGGAACGTGCTTAGCTACTCAGTGACTCGTTTATTTCATTGCATGTATCTCAAATAATATCGCTAAGATCAATATTTAAAAGAAATAGCTAATAAGATTTTCGATTTCTGCAACTATATTTTCAATGCTACAATAATAATTGTGCCGTTAAATTTAGTTACATTTATAAGTGTGGCGGGCGTTTTATTAAATAATAAATTTGGTATTCAAAATACAAATCGATATTAAATATTGTCATTGCGTCGTGAATTACAGTTTTTTTTTTATTTAATTCAACGATAATTCTTATTACTTACCTACCGTGCGAGCTTACTAATCGACTTATTTTCATTTCGTAATTTTTGTACAGTCTCTCAAGTATTTACAAAATATTTCTAGCTGGCAATAGTTATATACTATTTTTAAATTTTCAAAAATAACGTGTTGTTTCTGCTGAGTTTGACATGTTGACAGTTTATGGAATTAAGGCAAACATTTTTGATTGTTTAATATTCCTGTAAATCTTCGTTACCTTTTAACTGAAGTTAATCAGGAAATTGATAACTTTTTCATGCGTATTGACGTTGATTTAGATTCATATTTTAGATCGACAGTTTGTAAACCGAAATAAGAATGAATAATTGTCGCAGACCCTCTGCCCAGAGGTTGTCGGAGCTGATCGACCCGGCTAATCAAAATAATCGAAAGTCCAGGTAAATAGCAAATTAATCTCTTGATTTTTGGGTGGCAACCTACAATCTGTCGGCAGTTGAGCGTCTTTAGATATTTTTTTTCGTTTAAACGGAATCACTTCACTACTTAAAATATTGAAGAAAAACCAACTGGCCAGATTTTATGAAAATTTCTGTATACCTGTCACCGAGATGATAATTTTTAATATTTTAAACTAATCAAGCCCAGCATCACATTGACAATTCTTGAGAATATAGCAATAATGATCATGAAAAATCGCTCCATTTATTTAATTGTATTGAACACATCACGGAAAGTACATTTATCGAGTACCCGAATGTGCGTTCTAAATTACAAAAGGTTTTTTTAAAGATAAAATCTACAGAAAATATTTTTTCAAATTTAAGCCTCAGGTACGCTGTTCTATTGCAAGGTTCATATTAATGTCGACATGTAAATCAAGACGAAAATTAATTGGTGAAACCTTTTTCATCTACAAGCATTAAGATAATGAAAATAATATTCGGTAAATGTCTTTTAGCAGGGACAAAGCCTAAAAATGATATTTTTCTCTGAAAACTACACAAGACGATATACTTTAAGGTAAAATAATCTTTTATGAACATAAATATATGGAAAATACTCATGAATCACGAAAGGAAACGTTGGAATATAGGTTTAACGAGGTTATGTCGCAAACTTTCATGTGTCTTAAGTACCGGTCTAACCAAACAAAACTCCACATATCATCTGCAGAAACAGTTGCGGCTGACATGACAGCTTGCGATCGCTTCAGAAAGTATGCGAAATTCAATGTTTTAGGGTAGAACAAACAAACCAGATCAACCCTAACATCCTACAACTTAACTCATCATTGTGTGTAGTTTTCGGTGAAAAATATCATTTTTAGACCTTGTCCCTACCAATAGACATTTACCTAATATTCAAGCCATTTTGAACTTATACTCAAAAATTGTTACTTAATCCATATAGACGCTATACATACTGATATTATATTATCATTGCTTTCATTCCTTTTAAAATGGTATTTAGGTCTCTTATTACATCTATAAAGTAAAATTTGATACATTATTTTCTTTACGCAGGCTAGATGCTCCGAAGCGGTCATTCATTCCGAGACCTGGAAGCAAAGGGGGCGGATCTATGGACAGAGTGTCTGGAGTTCAGCCGTTGGATGGCTTTTGCCTTCCACTACAACAAACCTCTATCAAAGGATATACCTCTGCATCCCAATCCGCTTCCAGGCATCGTAGCGCTGAATCAGGGAGGGCCACTTTTTCGCATCAGAGACCACGGGCTGAATCGGCACAGAGACCTAGTGGACAGGTAATACTGGCAGAACACTTTCCGCCGGTCCGCGAACAGTATGCCAAATTTCAAGAAATTCGCCATACAAAAATTTTAAATATAGGATTTTTTTGGTTGCTGGTTTTCTCAGAATCGACAGTCATAAGTCTTCTCAGGTACACTCAGAGAGAACGGGAGTATTTTCTCTTCTATAGTGAACCCTGATGCAAAGCACTACCTAAATATTTTTCCAAGAATTTCATATGTATATTTGTCAATTATAGTTATGTCCATCTGTTACAACATAAGATTAAAAAAACATTACTTAAAAAACCATTTATATATGATTATTAGTAATCAAATAAAAATGGTTTTTTACCACTAATGGTTTGCGAAAATTTTTTCCTCTTTTTACTGATCCGCAAGTGTAAAAAATTTGGGGAACACTGATCTAGAGCGTATACTATTGATGTTCTGCTCGACTTAAACTACCAATGAGTGCATTTGTCACTCATGATTCATGGCAGTGAATGGGTGATTTCTACTGGTTTTAAAGTGTTTCCGTTGAATATTTGAAAAAAAAAAGAGAGGTTGAGCAACTGAGTAACAAGCAGTTCTCATAGTAAAATTCTGTTGAGATAACTCCATTAGGAGGCCATATGCTCCACGTTGGGAGCGGACATGGATAAAAAAAATTTGATTTTACATTAAGCTCCCAACCCCCTCCCTCTTCTAGAAAAATTAAGATCTTTAATCTATATGTTTATAATATTCCAGTCTCGTTCACGTTCTACCTATGCAATGGCTCGGGAGACCCCCGTTCAAAAAACACCGATATCTCGCACAACAATGATGCAAACACCAATCTCATGCATGTCCACCCAATCGGTAAGTT
Source organism: Himalopsyche phryganea (assembly GCA_022494535.1). Lineage (NCBI taxonomy): Eukaryota > Metazoa > Arthropoda > Insecta > Trichoptera > Rhyacophilidae > Himalopsyche > Himalopsyche phryganea. The sequence continues at coordinate 221,359 of JAGVSL010000125.1, read as the reverse complement.
ATATTTCATGACAATGGCTTTCCGTTGCAAAAATATATCTTAACCTTTAAGAGAGTATGGACAATATAGATCGTCAGCATGAAATTTCCACGGACGAGTGTGGACGTCAATGGTCGTCCGTGTACTTTTATGTGTTTATAGGCTTGAAAATGTATTGCAATTCCATCTATGGCTATTTGTAGGTACCTTTTCGACCTTTATAAAATATTTAAAAACAGGTTATGACTTTATATTTGACGATATTTACTTTTTCGTAAGTCACGTGAAACTGCTATGACATCACACGAGCAAGTTCAAACAGTTTCATATATTGTAAACTATGAATTTTCGAGCGAACGCAATACTTTACTTTTCTCGCGGTTTATCAAAGTTTTTATGATTTTGAAGGTTTTATATGGTGATCTGAGTTTGTGTTTTTTGTTTGAATATGTGATTTTTGTGTTTTGTGACTTATAATTTGAGTAACAATATGGATTTTCTCGCATATGAGAATGAGAATGAGAATGCGGTTATATCTCCAAGAATTGCATTGAATGAATTTCCGTCGCCCAGCTTTGTTATTATATAAAAAAATTCTCACTTATCAAAGACGTACAGTTACAGACATCTGACGATCTTTTGGCGCTCTACTTCAATATGGATTGGTTCCGTATAATTATTGATTGAATTGCATTTACTTGGTGGAACTCTATTATAATTGGATAAAGTATCGAAGTATTCAGTAATAGAACATATTATTTTATCCTCTCATTTCCACATATTTACATTACAAAGTTTATAAACACCGAGCGAGCGACTAAATAATATGCAGCACAAACAACATAAAATTATTGTCATATTGTGTAATAAATAATATTTATTAGTGTGTCTACCATCAGATAAATTTAGTTTTAAGATTCTGTATATTTCGAGATACAGGGCAGAGACCCTTACCCTTATAGAGTCTGAAAGTACCTATTGTAATTTGCAAACAATACCCTATCTCAATAAATTAAAACATTCAAACATATTTTTTTTAGGCTTAACAAATGTTTATTTTACACATTTCATGAAAAGCATTTTATCATCTGTAATAATATGAGTATCTTTCTTTTTAAATAATAATGAAATAAATATTTATTTTAGTTTCAATGCCATAAAGAGGGCCAACATAATTTTGCTTGTTTATTGAAAAATGTCATAATCGCCTATGGTAAGTCCATACGACTGTAAAAAAAGAGTGGAGTGAATTTAAAGAAGGTCCTGTGAAAACAATAGTTTTTAAATAAATTGTTCGTATGTTTTCGTGACAGCCAATGATTTGTAAGTTCTTTTTTTTTTATATTTTTTAATCCTTTTGCTATCACGACTCATATAGTCATGAAAAAAATAATAAAATTGAGATGTAAAAAAAACTCACTCCCCATAGAAAGTCTAAGACTAATTCATTTACTCTCGCAAAGGCTAACAATGTTTATTTGCTATTCCTGTTTCATCGATGCAAAGAAAGAGTATTGAATACAGTTTGCTGTAAGACATTACAGGGGAACCCCAATCTATCATTCTCGCATTCATCTTTTTCCTTCATTTATCGATATTTTGGTATAGTCTCAGCCAAACAACCATAAGAACAATGTTAAATAATCCCGCATTCGTCTTTTCTCTCTTATCGTTTTTTGGTTAAAGTTTCCGTCACAAATATAAAATATCAGAATAGATTGCTTGGTAAATTGAGGGAGTGCATTTGATCAGTGTGTGTGAGTTCACAAATCATTTTTCATGACTATATAAATCTTATAAGTGATACTTCTATTTCTGCAGGTTGCTGGTCATAGAACGCCTTCTGCTGAACGAAAAAGAAGTCGTCTCATATTGCTAGAGAAAGCAGCTCTAGCGATTCCTGGCAAAGATAGAAGGTTTGTCTATTTATTTAATGATAAATACATGTAAAAGAAAGGGTATAAGTCTTCACTAGAAAACTTTTTTCCTCTTTATATCAAATCTAAAATTGCGACAGAGTTCAATTTTAATTTATTTTATATACCTGTACCTCAGAGGCTAATAATCCTATGTCCAAAAATAACAAATTTGAGTTATAAATATCACATTTTTTTGTAATTTTAAGATGGGTAAATAAAACTTTAGCCTATGTGGGTTGGTTACCGAAAAACCCTATCTAAAATCAGTCCTATGTCACACTGCATTTACGAGGTAAACAATCTTATGTCCAAGAAATCATAAAAAAACTCATGATTTCACCTGTAAATGAAACTCTCTGAGCCCCTTATCTATCAATTGCAAAATAACGAAAACAAAACAAGGACGACTGTGCTAAGTTAAATAAAATAAAAACCGTTTTCGAAATACGTTTCTGCTCCTCCTGTAAAGTTGATAAAATGGACATAGGACTATTAGCCTTTTCAGGTACAGTTAATGTGAACACTTGGTATGTGTATGCATTCACTAGTTGGTGTATACATTGTGTATACATTCCCTAGCTTAACCAGTTACAGTATACATGGAAGAATAAATACACTTTTTTGCTAGTCAATGCATACATGATATATCATACTGACATAGTTCAATTTTGAATGTAAACTATTTCTTGATCGATTAGTAAGATTCTGCTGGTTTGCCTATGAAATAGTCATACACTAGGTATTTATGGTCACCAGATTTAGCACTAATTATATTGTTTATCATTATAGAGTCCTTGCAAATCCAGAATGGCAGAAAAGAACCTGCGGGCGTGTAGTGAATCGGTTGCGGTCCGATCCTGTGGCGTCAACTCTGATCGGGCAAGGGCCTGCGCCTCTGAAACCTGTCACCATTCGCCTCTTTGTCGACCTTGTCAATTGTCTGATTGGTTCCCCCAGGTGTCATGTAAACATTGGAAACTACGTTCAAAAGGTGAGAATGTTTTCTTATCCACGCATGTAAAGTAATAATTATGATGCAAGAATTCAGTCATTATTGTTTGAGTGTTTATATTTAAATTATTTATTAATTTATTACCTATCATTAGTATCAAAGTAACAGGTCTCTTGCCTGAATCTAATACACTTTTGGTCAATATTACAGTATTTTATACAATTGGTCACTCTACAGTGGTAACTTTAAATTTTTTAAGAATGATAAACTCAATGCTTTTTGACCTAGAAAGTCAAATTAACGGGTCACTAAAACTATACTAAAAGCCTTATAGTGCTGATCTTATGGCGTACATTTTGATATGATCTGTGACATAAAAGGGTTAATATTTATTTTGAGTAGATATTATGTCAGTTTTAAGGTGTTAACTGTTAATTCTTGGTGGAAAGACATTGTATTTTAAAAAATAAAACACAATTCGTTTGTACTACTTCCACATGTTTATAATGATCAGGACCGGTTTTAGGATCATTATAAACATGTGGAAGTAGTACAAACGAATTGTGTTTTACTTTTTAAAAATAGATATAATGTTGCACCGAATACATCTCTTTTGAGTGGGTAATATATTGTGACATTTAAAATGTGTTACTATACACTTCAATAAAACTCTTTTTTTTTATCTTTTAGCTGCCGACGATATCACGTAGGCTTCTTTATCCAGGAGCGATGACTAAGTCTTGGCTAAAATCGGTTAATGCCATGCACACATACTCACAGATGCTCGCTTTTCTGTCATATCTGGTGGATTTCTCTGATGTCAAGGTATTATTGAATTGCCTATGTGTCGATAAATTTGTTAGAGAGAGGACATTCTGTCACTGATGTGAATTCATCAAAGTGGATTGAAACGCTTTGTATTTTATTTTATAGTTTGCACTCTATCATTTGTCATTACCACGAAAATGTATATTTTCGTGGTAATGACAACATGTTTTACAACTAAGAATTTATGCAAACATAATATTTATCTGCCTCTTCATATAATTATTATTTTCAAATGCCTCAGGGCGGTATTAAACACTTTTTCTCCTTAAACCATAACCACACCTAATGCAGAACTCTGATATCTATTTTTCAAATATTAGATGTCATAGATTATAAATTTAATTAGAGGCAAGATTCGAACCCTTGCCCTAGCTTATCAATTCCGTGAATGAAGAAATAGTTGCTTTTGTATACATTCTAAATATTCCAAATACTCTTATTTTTGCACGAGTTATACGAGCATAGGCCATCCCTGCAGTGAAAGATAAAAAACATCATTGTCTAAAAAAAACTTGTCTATGACAATTAGTTGGCCAATAGTTGTTATTGATATTTTTACAGGAAAATATTGCGAATACAATGGACTTGGTCAGAATTTACGGCAGCACAGAGTGGGGCCAGTTGGCTATGCTGAGACATGAATACTATTGCAAGTGCTGGCATGTGTAAGTAATATCTGTCGAGTACAGTTATTAAAATGTAAATTATTGATCAAAATTTGTATGCACTTTTCTTATGGCTGAAATCATATTTTTAAAAAAATACGACTCTAAATCCAACATTGATTGACCCACAATCGAACTCCGATTTAAAAAAATGTAACATTTTCTACAATTTCTGGTTTTATTATCCATGCTGCACTAAGATGATATGCATTGGCAAATCAAAAAGTTGGTATTGATAAGCATACATAAAACTGAAACAAGTACATTGTGAGACATTTCCCCCAAAAACAAGAAATAGACATAGAAATACTTGGTCTCTGGTGAATTTTTAAAATTAATTGTAATTGTCGTAATTACATTTTTGAGAACAACGCTTGATTCTGACATTTGAATCTGGTACTGATGTGAATTTATTGTTTAGTTTTCAGGAATATGGAAACTATGAACCGTATGTGGACGAATACATCGCCGACCTGAAGAATATAAGGGGCGTCCACACCGACGATGAAGTAATGGAGTTGCAAAAAGATATTGAAAGTAACTATTTCTTTTTAAATAATTACTCCGTATTACCATCAAGTATCGAAATCTATTTCCATTTTTTATTTTTCACAACAGATATAAGGCTGGAGGTGCACGGACCGAGTGTAATAGAAGGCCGCCGCAGAGAACAAGAGTTACGGAACATTCCGCCAATCTTGGAAGAAGAAGTTCGAGGTCTCAGACAGAGGATTAGCGATTTGCGACAGGATCTGAAAACTGGAAATTCCCAGTTCGCTTCACTGAAAGAATCCTTTGTTTTAGCAAAGGAAACTACCCAGGCTTCTGAGTGAGTTCATAATAACGTGTAACATTTAGCATTATGCTTCTGTTATTTTCTATTTATTTGATTCCACGGCTTATGATTACATTCACAGAAGTTTTAAATAAGTGCGGTGCTAGTTGGTGCTAAGATGGGTATTAAAGGAAGGGGCGTCTGGATTTAGCGAGCATGTGAGTTGACTGAATTGTTGAACCAACTCTAAGTCAAATAAACATTATTACAAAATTAAGATAACTTATCAATCTCAGCAATCGAATGATGGAAATGAATACTTAAGATTATGACAGGAAGTTAAAAAGAAAGAAAAAAAGAGTTGCTTTAGGGAGGTTTGGATATCAGTGATTAATTTTTATGGTATACTAAAATAGCTTTTCAAAAGATATCCTAAGCCTAATTTGCACATACAAGATTAAACTGGATTTGTTTTAGGGAGGAAGTAGAGAGCCTGAGATCTCGACTTACATCGCAAGGAATGTCCGTTAAACAGAGAGAAGAAATTATCGGAAAGACTGAACAGATCATGGCCGCTGCCGATTCAAAAAAAGACCTTGTGGATGATCTGCAAAAGGTATCGTATCTTCAATTAATCCTATTATATATTGTGAACGTGTGATACTCCTGTGAAGTGATGCGACCCATGATATGGTGTATTTCAAAAATCCCACAAGCTGACTTGTTTCTTTCAGTATACTTTCCACTATTCTCGCAGTTTTTCAACCAATCCTGATTCTGAAAACAGGGGCAGAGATAACTATCATGAAACTTCTAGTCATTTTATTACCCGGTTGGGGATACAGGTTGATTCACCGACTTCAAGCAGTTCTTGTTAAACAACTTCTGTTGAGATGCTTCATTCCAGTTCAGCTGAGAGCTAGAAAAAATGCTTTTATGAAATTAGTGTTACTTACATATTTTTAAATTTCATATTAAAATAGTCTTATGTTACTATATTGTTTCCAGATTGGTTATAAGAAAGATATCGAGATGGCAAAAGTACAGAAGATAGCTTTGACTGCGAGCAACACTTTCAACCGGTCCCTTGTCTCCGTTGGATTGGCCGCTGGTGAAAATTTAACCAAATATTCTTTGGAAGAAAGGTTAGTCTGCGTTGAAAGATTCTTGGCTATATAAAATTACGCGATGATTTGAAATTGCGTACTTCTTTAACAGGCTGGCGAGCATAGTGGTCTGTAGGTAGGGACTGCCAGCAGACTTACACTAATCAGTAGTCAAATTAACATACAAGGCTTTAGCATTTTTTAAATGTTGATACTATAATTTGTGAACTGATAATTACATCTGACAACCTTCAAAGGGCCGAAAAATGTTGCTATATTATCCATTTCAATGTTTTAACAGAGATTTTGTTTCAATAATAACAGGTAACAATATTTATAATGTAAATATTATTTAATGATATAATCCATGCTATCGGGTGGTTAAATATTTTCACATAAAAAAATCCTCAGACTAAAAATTACCAAATTTTCTCTCGACAAAATTTTCTTTATGTGCGCTCGAATGCCTGAAGATGCCGAAAGGCGAAACCCGGGTCGTTAGTGACAAAATACATGGAAGTGTACTATATCTCAATAATCCAAATTTTATATTGAAATTCCATCAAGCACCCTCAGTCGATGTCTTAAATGGTTATATAATCATTATATTCAATAAATTGCAAATTTCACATCAATCACTTTATTAAAAAAATCCTCTTTTACAATATTGCCTTACACATCAAATCTCGATAATCTACAATAAACTCTAATCTAGTCACGGCATAAAGCACTTAAAAGTTTATAGTGTTAACTCTTTGCTAGACAGGTTTGAAAACTTTACTATTTCCATGTAAATGAAAATGCAATATCAAATTTGGATTATTGAGATTTTGTACACTTCCATGTATTTTGTCACTAACGACCCGGGTTTCGCCTTTCGGCATCTTCAGGCATTTGAGCACACGAATGGACTCGAACTGAGAGACAGTAAACAGTGTCTAACGTTTATATAGAAGATACAAATGCGACAAATATTATTTACGAGGTAAGATATTATACGTCTGAGAGCCACACTGATACCTGAGTTAAAATTTCGGGAATCGCCTTAATCCTTATTTTGTAAACACCATATTAACAGAGTGGCGAATTGCCGCTTTTCAACTACTTTTAGAAATACCAGTGATTTTACAATTATAATAGTATTGTGGGTTTTGACGGGAAGTAATTCTACGAATGGGTAAATATATACAATCATTCCACATTTAGTGACATCTGTTAAAATATTTTTTTTTCGACGTTTCATGACATTTAAGTGACGGTTAACGATTGACGATTTTCGCCAAACAGAGAAAAAAACTCGTTACTGCTCTTAAGTACTCAGACTTCGCTACTGCTGTGTAGTGGCATAACGATACATAATTTATTTTGCAAAGTTGGCAAGAATATTGAAGAACAATATGCAAAACTGTCTAAATCAATGAAATAATTTATGTAAATGTTTTATGATTTTATAGAGAATTATTGGCTGGTTCGACGCCAAAAAACATTTTGGAGGTGAAAGATATTCTCAGTCACATGAAGTCAAAAGCAGAAGAAAGACTTCTGGCAGCTAGACATAATAAAGATGAAGGCACATCGCAGAAGCAACAAATAAAACTAAATATTGTGAGTGATTTCAATTCCGAAATATGCAATTTTAACGCAGCACAGCTCAGATTATCAGTTTCGAAAAAGTTTATATGTAATATCCACTATTAAAAAATCAAAATTTCGCCGAAACTGTTTGCGTGTAGAGTTGACCGACATCTGCCACAATTGCAGCAATTTAAAAAATGTACATAAATATCTTCTCTTTACAGGAATCTGAGCAGGATAGATTGAAGACTCTGCAAGCGGAAAATGTTCAACTGGAACAAAAGTCTGAGGAAATGCGTCGCCGACTTGCAGCCGATGTCAATTCAAAAAGGGCATCAGCTCAGGCATCTCGTCAAAATGAACAGCTCTTAAGGGAAAAGGCAGGAGAAAATTTGAGAGAGAAGGAGAAGGAGCTTAACTACTGGAAAGAGCAGGATAGCAAGTGAGGAATTTTATAGAAATTATATTTAAATCTCACCAGTTGCCGTAGCAAGCATACAAGAAAATTGGATTTCGGTGCACGAGTTTCAATTCGGCACAAGGTTTTTATCGCGAGTTCTACTTAAGAGGGTACTATTTCTCTGTAAATTTTTAAATTTCACCGTAATATTTTTTTAAAACCATGTCCTCCACTCCCAATTTGGAGTATATGGTCTAATGGAGGTATCTCGAAAGAAGTTTTTTTGCGAGAAATGCTTCACTCAGTTGCTTAACCTTTCTTTTTCGAAGATAGTAGGGATAGAAGGATAGGACTAAGACATGAGTAGTAGTCAGCTAATCGCTCTCGCTACGCCCTGTTTTTAGGATCAGATGGGTGGGAAGGAATTCATCACAAATATCCATGCCTTCAAATAGAAATCCATAAATCAACTGAAAAATCAATTTATAAAACTGTCCGTACTGGGATTTCGAACCTGTGAGCACCGTGACCAAAGTCAACGACGTTGACCACTATGTATAACCTCATAAAGTCAAAACATTAAACCTTATTTTTTTTAGCTATGTATGCCCCTATGTGTATCTTATGTGGAGCTGATGGAGAACATAAACAGTAGTTATTTATCTACAAACGTGTTACCCTCGCGCTTCAGAGATATGTTACAAGGTAGTTAGCCAATCATTCTCTCCATGCCTGATTTTCAATATTGATTAATGTAGGAGTGGTTGAAAACATTCCATACATCAGTCTATTAAATTATGTTCATTAGCTATCTAGAAATAAAAGTGTCCATTTTGGGATTGGAACAACAGAGGCCTAAGGTAATATTATTCAGGTGTTATAGTTTTGTTTTTATTCATTTTGCAGATGGCGGCAAAAATTGGATCAGCTGATCAGCGAAGAGCCTTTGGTCCATGAGATGTGCCAAAAAAGAGCCCAGTCCGTCATCACTGAATATATTTCACATGCCAAAACAGTTCTTGAACTATAATGTTCCTTAAGAATGAGTTTACTTAGCATTTTAACACATTACCTACTGTAAATTTTTTATTTTAGGCTAATTAGGGAGACCCGTTGTTTAATTTTTAATTCAAAATATTCTTTGTGTAATATGACCCCACATTTAGAGATGACACATTAGGTTCCAGAATACTCCAGAAACTCAAAAACTCTGTTGTAACTTAACGGATGTAATAGCATTCAGCAGGATAAGAGTGGTAGTATCATGTTGACAAGATGCCGTCAGAACTATGCAGCGAGTGTTTTAAGTTGGGGTATGGTTGCAATTGAAAGGTGTCATTGATTTATTCATACAAAGCATTGCGAGTCAATGTACGCATGTACAGTATTTTAATTATGTAAGTTTTTAGTATCTCACATTTTGTATCCATTTTATTTTGAGAGACACTGTCGTGGATTGGCGATAATCACCTGATGATTCATAATGTTTATTACTTTAATTAAAAATATATATAAAAAAACGAAATTTGTGAATTTGTAAAGTAAAATAGTGTTTCCTAATTTTAATCTATATATATAAAAATGAAGATTTGTTTGTTTGTTTGTGCTCTATGCATTCCTTTACCATTCATCCGATTTCGATCAAACTCGTACAACTAGCGAGATCTCTGAACCAGACGAAAAAAGAACAAATATTGTATATCCGTAATAGAGGTCTGCACGGGCACGACCTTTACTGGGTGGGTAAAGACAATTCAGATTCGGGCTCGAGCCGGGCCCGGGTAAGGAATTCAAATTTAAGAAAAATATTTCGTACTATATTCGGGGCATGAGTCAGCCATAAGGCAATAGTTTTCGTAAATTAAATAATTTATTTCACATGTGCTATGAATATCGTTGGAAATATGGAAACAATAACATATATTTTTTGGAAAGTATAAATGAATTACTATATTAAAAAATAAATCGGGCTTTTTTGGGATGAGAAAGAAAGAAAGGGTTTGTGTTTTAATTCTTTTTATTGAACTGCTTTTGGATTAGAGGTCTGCACAGGCCGAAATTTCATAGACTTACCCGGTTCGAGCCCATCATCTTCAGGTCTGGCCCGACCCGAACCCGAGTTTCAATATCACACTTGTTATAACACAATATTTTTGTTTTTCGTCTGGTGCGTACACGAATAAATCAGAAGGTTTTTCCTAGATGTCGCTGTATGTACGTATTTGATTCTTTTTTTCAATTTTAGATTTTCAATTTTTTTTCTTCAGAACCCTTCATGGGTGTGTGCACAACAACTCACCGAAGTTTCATCGAAATCGTATGAATGGTAAAGGAACGCGTAAAGGACCAACAAACATTTATTTTATATAATATTTTCCGGCATGATCACAATAAGTCCTTCCTGAAAGTTTCGTCGCGATCGGTTGAGTAGTTTAGGAGCCTATAAGATCCGGACAAACCAACAAACAGACATTCATTTTTATATATAAAGATTTCCCGGCATGATCACAATAAGTTCTTCCTGAAATTTTCGACGCGATCGGTTGAGTAGCTTAGGAGCCTATAAGATCCGGACAAACCAACAAACAGACATTCATTTTTCTATATATAGATAGGGATTGAATTGATCATGTGGAGCTAAAGTTTTAACCAAACCAGTTCTGATCATAAAATAATGCTTTATCTTAGAATGATACTTACACATGATATTTTACTTTATAAATTAAGTTATTTAAATGAAGAAATATTAATGCCATAGTGAATTTATGTTAATTAATTGTTATAATAATTATTAATAAACCTCCATTCCCATTATGTTATCTTCTAGTAGTAGTTTTAGAGATTGATTTATACATTGTTTTTTGAGCTTTCATTGGAAGACCTACTTGTGGCGTATGTGCTAGATTTTGAAAAGTAATCATTACAAATGAATTATCACATTTGATTTTGAGGTAGATACAAGAAAGGAACTGTCAATTGGACATTTTGTATTAAACCACATGGGAAATATACTTATTTATAGTATCCCACATGTGTGAAGGTTAGGCAGGTAGGATTGAACAACCATTTCCATACTAGTATAACCGTACCTGTCATAGATGACTGTGTTGAAATTGAAATACTGAATGTCTAAAGCAGCGAGTACGTCAGAACTGTGTGAACACGTACGCCGTGAGAAAATTTCATACCTACATGTGATAATAGTAAACCGTCTGCAGAGCGGTCTGGGCTATTATATTTCCATATATTCCCATAATTATACATTTCCCTATTCGTAGGTAATGAATTATTGGAATAGTTCTGACGATGACGTAATGCTGAAATATTTATCAAGAATTTTAAATAATCATTGCGGAACTAAATTCATCGCTACTTTTTATCTTACTATATTGTTCATTTGTGTTCGCAAGCTGAAAATGTTTTGGTTTTTGCCTGAAACACAGATAGCCATTAGTATAGCAGTGTCATGGTTGGTGATATATCATAGGATTATAAACAACTACCTATTTCACAAATTTTATTCAAAAACAAATGTGGAACACGTTACCTGTATGTAACACACAATACCAACAAACAATATTATATTTCTAAATATTTTGAGCATATGGACTGAAGTGTCGGCAGAAGTTTTCTATGAGGACTGCTTATTACTCGGTTACTCAACTTCTCTTTTTTTCGAAGAGACATTACTAGTGGTAAGTTAATCGCTGTCCCCTGTTTTTAGTATCTAATGGGTGGAAGGAAGTTTTAGGCATCATAGACTCAAATCCATAACTCAATTTATGAAACTGTCCTGGATTCGAACTCGTGAGCACCACAACCGGACCCAACGACGTTGACTACTCGACCACAGGCCTAGCAATTTTTATTCTACCATAATATTTCTACATTTTTTAAGAAAGCTGCTAAAAAGGTGGGCTTGAAACCCTTAACCTCCCACTCAGTACGGCCGCCAATGCTGACTTCATCTATTGCCTATTTTTTATTCCCTGAATGTTCTTATTTTGAAAACAACATTAAAATAGGTCAAGTGGTGGTGTATTTTCGTAAATATTTATGAAAATACATATATTTTACGATTTAAAAACATTTAATAACATGCCGTAAAGATTCTAAAATGTTTCTGAATCAATATTTAAATAAATGCATTTTTGGTGTTTTGGTTATATTGTTGTGCATATACGTATGATAAATCCATATAACTTTCGCCAGGGACAAGTAATGCCCCACTGGCCTATTTTTTAGAGAAAGCTTCTAAATATTTTCTGCTGGAGCTCCTTCAAATCCCAAAAATAATATCACTACTCTATTTTAATATCGCATTAAAGCCTAGAAAATAATAACCCAAAATCTAAAACTGTAATGTAAAAGTAGTATTGATTGTTTGTGGAATTACATTACAGAATAATATGAGTCGCTGAGTCGCTAAACACGCTCCCGAAGGTTTTTAAAGTTTTGAGTAAATCACAAAAAACTGTTATGGGCAGAATGTTAGTTTTAAGTATAACTTAAGTTAATATAAAATGAACTTCCACAAAGTTACCGCCGAATCCATAGAAATATAATTTAAGTTGTCTTGTGTCTTCCGGTGTATAAGGAAAAGTAAAATATTCTTTTACACTGATGTTTTCTCAGAACGCTTCGACCGTGTAAAACGAGGATCGAGATCGTATAAAAATGTAACATTTTTAAGTTTGGAGAATTTTTGAGTTTCGAACTGGGGACAAAATAGGAAGAAATTTTAGGCTTGTTACTCAAAAAATTGATAGATCTATCGATATAGCACACACGTACATTAAAAAAATTTTTTTATTGAAAAATCCCCAGGAGCGTGTTTAGCGACTCGGCGACTAATATAATGAAAACAATTGTATTTCATGCTTCAATAATGTACAAAACATAAGACTCATTATGATTAAAATATCTAAGTATTTAGTTCTATTAGAATTATAAAAACTGGTTTCGAGCTATTTTGGCTTCACGCCATCGTCAGTACTATCTAAGACATGCTATCGATATCTTGGAGCCGAAATAACCATCAGCCAATTCATGTAAAACTAAATACTTTCTAATTTTTCCTCATTATGATAGAGTTCTGCCAAGTAAGTGCCAATTCAACCAATATGTCACTAGGCCGTATTAATTCCTCTGTAAAACTTATTTGGCGGAAAGTATGATGAACGATTTATTAAATCAGAAGGTATGTATTTTATTTGTTGGTTACTTTTTAAATATATTTAATGATTATTTACAGCTAAAAGGTAGGGGGAAGAATGTGCAAACTTACCTAAGTGACCGACGACATTTAATTCTAGATTCCAGACGTTTTGATGATGTATAATGTGGATTTTCAATATTAGTAATGGAATTAAGATTTGATCACCAAGGAATAACATTTTATCATTATGAACTGATTTGTTAAAACTGCGAAACAAAGGCATTTAAAACGATCTTGCTTTATAAATTATATTAATTTTTAAAAATCTACGAATAACTATATAAATAATATTACTATATATTATGCAACACAGCTAAATACCGACGTACATTATCTTAAGGTTACACGTAATAATAGTATCTTTGTTTTCGTTTATTATAAACTAGGCTCATTTATCAATTACGTGAATTATTAATTCACATAGTGGCCATGTAAAGGTAGCTAGATAAATAAATTATGTCAATATTAATAAATGTCGATATAAATAAATAAAGTAAAACATATTTTGTAGCTGCTAATGTACGACACATAGTTTGAGGAGTACTGCAAATATAAAAATCTAGCCAGTGCGCAAACTCCTCCAAAAGTATGAATGATCCCTCTGGAAGCAAAGCTAATACGAAACAAAACATGGCCGACGTATTTTTATGTCAAAAATTTGTGCCTTGATATTTAACACATTATTACTTGTCTGGGCCATCATATTGTGTGAAATACATACATATGATTGTTAATATTTAATTACGATCGAACGAAATTGACGAGCTTCAGTGTGAGTCGAATTACGCGTAGTTTTTCAAGATGTGAGACGTTTGTTGTCATTGCAAGGTAAGTTTTGTATGCCTTCGGTTTGTCTCTGTATCTTTACGTTGCTTAAACAATTATAAACGTGTCATCGAAATTAATCATCTTCAACAATATCGTTATATGGGGATTTCGGTAAGTGTTCAGCCAATTACGTGTTTCGCATCTATCTGACAATCGTTCTTTTTATCTCCGATGAGTCTTCTTGAAATCCACTTCGGTTTTCGAACATTGTTCTTATTCTTTCGAAATATAAATTGTCGTTATTCGTGTATGTATCTTGCACAACTAATATGAGCTATTCTTCAAGTTTTCAATGAATTTTGCCGTCAGTGATAGTGGTTATTGCTCTCGCTAGTTTAGCCTTGTTTTCTTCAAGTTTGCGTGTTCATTGCATTGTTTATAAATATTTCAGCATGAAATGATTGCAGAATAAGAGAAGAGTGCCAATAATAAATCAAATAAATCTATTTAGTACATCGTATACAACTGTCGTTATCGTATCTGTCATGGTTTTCTTGTTTTCCGCATCCATCGACCAGGCACGCAAATAGGTAAATATTTTTCTTAAATGTTTGTGTTATACAGTAATGATTTCCTGTGAGCTCACATCTTAAATTAGTATCTACACGTTATTAAATTTATCATTAGCTTTCTGCGGTCAAAACAACACCTTGCTTATAAACAACATAACATTGCAATTTCCTGATAAGCGTAATTTTTATCTTTTACCTGATATATATTTAAATTTGTATAAATAGTACGACCATTAATTAATACAAGGAAACAGAAAAAGCGATATTTTTTGGTATTGCAAAAAAATATACAATAATTGTGATAATATGTAGGGACTAATTTTACTATGCCATCTACAGCCAGTAGGTAGATCTGTAAAGAATTACTGAAAAGTTTTCTTTTTCGCACATTCATTTTAAAGTAACAGTAATATGTTAGAATTGAACAGTTATATTTATATTTTGGCTCTTCGACACTTTGGAATTTGTTGTTTTTCAACTGTTTGAAATGCTGTACCTTTTTCACTTAGTTTGTTTGTACAAAACTGTTTATAAGTAAAATTATAGTTTATAAAAATATGTGTGTTCTTCCATACGGTATAGTTCAAAATAAGAAACATTTTGCTATGACTAACTCAATATGTCATTTTTTCGATTCAGTGTTTTCTTATAGAATAGTGCCAATATTATCATAATGACAAGATGTATTTTTTCCACACAAATATTCTAATTTGATTTTTTTAATTGACCACAAATGAACTGTTACTCTCTGATTATAATAATTTCAAGCAATGCATTATTTAACTGTTCTTTCATAAATAATAATGTAACATAAATATGATCATTGTTTACAAATGCCTATAAGTATTACTGTAATTTTCAAATTTATCTAATCATCACCCAAATATTATTCTACCCAATCTGACAACACTGAATCATTCTATTATATTCTAAAATCAAATAGAAAAGCAAGAAATGTTTCTAATTTACTTGAAAGAAACAGAAATAATAATAATAGTGCTGTTTCAGTTTTTCTTTGAAAAAGTTTTTTGACTGATGAGTATATTCTCTTAATTTTAGCTTTATGCTCTCATGCCCAGGGTCACCATGACTCCCAATAGAATAGTTCGGTTTTTGGTTTTTAGAAATAAAAAAGTATTTGCTTAACATGCTCAATCTTGATGCAAACGACCACAACTTATGAACTAAGTTTGAATTGCATAGGATTGTGTAATATACTTTCTTATTTGTCACTTGTAGTAATTACGTTTTTGTCTTTAATTTATGTCTAAGTTTTGTGTAAATGGTTACATAACAAAGTTTAGAATTGATAAGTTCAATAATTATTTGTCAAATGGATGAAAACTAATTATTGAAACTGTATTTATATATATATATGTATATACACTTGTATTTTTTTTTAATAATTATTCATAGTTGGCAAAATTGTTTTTATGTTCAGGGACCTTCGAAAGTCGTTGTATTTTCTAATATATTAATATGTTTATGAATTCGTAAGTTTTCCAACAATGCTGTGTTATTTGTCTGTGACTTTTTGAGCTCAAAAATCGTTAAGGTTCTATTCTATATATATAGTATTATCTAGTTTGTTTACCATTGTGTAGTTTTTGAAATAGTTTCTGTGACATTCTGTCTTTGGCTAATATTATAGTTAGTGGTACTAATTTAGTTTTTTGAGTCAGTGCAAGTATATTGAGCAAGTTGGGTTTCAAAATGTGGTGACCCTAGTCATAACATTTGTACATTTCAGGAAGTCATAGTTCTATTAGTGAAATTAAAATTTTAGAGATGACTTAATTACATGCACATTGCAATCAAAGAAATTAACCTATCACACCTTTTGCTCAATATTAATATGATAGACTGAAGGATGTGTAACGTTTTGATAGTAGTACACGACTAACAGCATGCTTAATTTGTTCTTTCCAGATGTAGCCGGGGAAGCCATGGAGCGTGGGCGCGCGGAGCATCCCGTGGAGCTCGAGCCGGCCGTCCCTTCTGGCAGCGGATCTCACCGAGCGTCCGACCACCGCCCGGAGGCGGTCCATGACCCCTCCGTCACCTTCCGCCGACTGGAACCGTCCTATTCGGACGTCGTTCTGCCGGCCGCCTTCCTCGGGGTCACCCTCCTCGGCGTCCTATTCGTCCTCGTCATCTTGATAGTGTGGATCCGCAGCCACGCCGTGGCCGCAGAGAGACGGCGTCGCCCCGGCGATAAGTTCGCCACCCGAGAGTCTCCGGACTGCCCCTTCTCGCGAGACGACGACCGCTTCAAAGTTTTGGTACAGGACGACGAGGACGACGACCGAAACCCTTCAAAAGAGAAGGAGAACACCGAAGACAGCCGTCCTGTTGACGATTTCGCTTTCCGTCTGCCTCGAATCCTCGACGATCCCGTCGATTTGAAGTTTGAAGACGAGGACCAGGATAGGAATGTTCGGAGGCCTCCCGTCGCTCAGATGAGAAAGAGCGCAGGCGGCAGGCCGGGAGTTCCCGGAGAAGACGCCCAGAGAGGCAACGGAGAGAGAAAAGAACCGAACCGAAAAGGCGAAGACTCCAAGTCGAACGGTGAAGGAAGTAAATTTGCCTTGACGGTTGAAGAATCAGCAGGCACTTCAAAAATGAAAGTTCCAAATGATGGATGTAACAAATCGAGTAAATTCAAAGTGGCTCTGGGTGAACCGCACTGGATATTGCACGGCAAACCGCCATTGGACTGGAGAAGCTACAGTCTGAATAAAGCTTTCGGTTTGTCTTGCGATGCTGTGAGGTCTGACTTGAGTGTTCCCAGTTCGACACCCAACCGCTGCAGTAGCGCCACTCGTTCGCCGTCGTTAGAGAAAGATGATAAATCTCCGTTCTTTCAGAGAAATGAGACCAAAAGTGCGGAATTTTGTTTTGGTAATGACGCCGTTGAGCGTTGTGCGGCTAGTGCCGGCTTCAAAAGTGGAAATACGAGTCCGGTGATTGAAGTGAGAATCCAACCCCAATCTACGGACTCCCACTGCGCCTTAGAATTAAACTCGCAGCGTTCGAGGACGCCTGAGTCGCCCAATATCCAGGCCGACGGCAACGGTGACAGTTATAGAGTGAGAAATAGTTATCTGAGGAGGGCCGGAAGTTTGAACAGTGATATGCGTTCCAGCAGTGACAGCGTTCGCTCTCCTGGAATTCATACTGTTATTAATATGAAAATGCCAGACATTCTGAACTTCAAAGGTGAATTTAAAAGACAACAGAAGGACAAATATTTAAGAAAAACTGTGAGCTGAATACATTTTGAAACGTTCGATGGCGACCTCGATCATTTGGTTAAAGAAGTACGCATTCCGGGAGATAGCCCCAAGTCTTTAGACGGTCTCGATTGTAAAACTGATAAAGAAATAGAAAAGGGTATCAGGAATTTGAGCGAACTCGGCACCGGTGTCGCTTTTGATAATATCAGTCAAGAGTCTGCCAGAGAGCGATCCGAAATTCAGAACTCCCCTCGGATGTCAGGTTCGTCGGGGAAAGAGAACGATTCCGGACCGAGGTTCAATTTCTCACCCAAGTTTTTCGACGCAAAGTCTCCGAAGTTTTTCAATTCTACCAACGATCAGAAGTCTCCCAGTTTCTTTGCTGAGAATCAGAGTAGAAACGCATCCCCCAAGTCTTTCAAGGCGGAGGGTCCTCAGTCACCGAGGATATCTAGTTTTGACAATTACAAAGCGGTACGCAGCCCACTCATTATGGATAATAGTGGAAACCGCTTCAAATTTGAAAGGGCGGAAGATAGAATCAATGATAATAAAATGAACGATACGTTAGATGAAATGGATTGTGTATTTGTAATTAAAAGTGCAGACGATGCGGATCTTTCCACAGTCGATTTGTGCGATAACGAAAAGACTGATTTAGAAAAATTGTCGCCGCAGCCGTATTTAGGTATAGACAATCATCCCAGACTCGTCGAAGCTTGCAATGATATACTTCTGAATAATGTACAGCTCGACATATCTTGCGGCAATGAAAATATCACTTCAAATTCTTCATTTGACAGGCAGGGTACTCTATCGAGAAGGAGTTCGTTGATGGTTGACGACTCTTGCCTAAACGCAAACACCAGTTTCAGAAGTCTCACTCTGTCGCGAGAAAACTCCTTAAAAGTGTCTGAAATTCCTGAAGACTTGAGCGGAAGGGCCAGCGTTTCTCGGCAGAGTAGACCGATTCTATCCAGGGATAACTCGTTCAACGTCGCCGTGGATGATCCTTCTCAAGATGAAAAATTATCAGTCGATAAATTTACATTTTCTCGAGATAATTCTTTGAATGTTTGCGACGTCACCGGCATTGGGGTCAACATGTCACGGCGCAAAAGCGCCATGCTGTCGAGGGAAAACTCGTTTAACATAGCGGATGAGGAAGGCGAACTTGAGACTGAAGGCGGAACCGCAACTGCGAACGTCGATAAAGAATTACGCTTAAATAAAGAACTAGATGAGAACTTTCCTAAATCTGAAAATAACCCACTCTTAACTGTGGTAGAAGACAGTCAGGACAGTCTGAGTATTCCGCTCGTGGGAAACACTGCCAATTATAGAAGGCAGAGGCTTAAATCCATCTCGTTAGATTCAGATAATGCCAAGTTCATTGAGCAAAATTTGGGAATACCGATCGTCAAACATTTGCGGCAAGAAAACTTGTTTGACCTGCAAACTGAAAGCAAAAGTTCAGAATCGGGTTCATATGATAATGAAGACAATGACATTGATGCTAAATTCGATGATGAAAATCTGCAAACGCAGATCGTATTGCCCACGCACAAAAATACTTATTTTAAATTCGGCGTCGCCGACATGAACCACGTCTATGAAAAGTTTGACAATGGAGATATTTTACAGCACGATGTGACAAATATCGTTCAGTCAGATGATGTCTTGAGGAACTCACCAGAATTAACATCTCCTGTAAAATTTTTCAGAGATAACTCGTCAGCTATTTCATTTAGCGAAATGCAACCGAGGTTTTCTCCTAAAGAGTTCGAATCGTTCGGCACGAACGATGTGAAAATGTCTAAGGTTAGCAAAAATATAAGAAACTTGACAATAGATATTAACAAGAGAGATGAGGATTTAGAAAAAGAACTGCTGGAGTATGACTGCTTGGATTCCGCTTCAGAGAAACGGATGACTCCCAAGACGCCAACGTTGAAAATTAAAGCGACATCTTTAGATTCTTCCGAAACTTTGAATTTATCTCTGCCGCAAAGTAATACGCTTCAGGTTCCGCAAAATTCCATATCAGTGCCGAATACACCTAAGAGGCAGCTCAAACAAGCGCTGAGCCAGAAGTCCGGAAAACTAGTCAAGTCTAATAATTACGGTGGCAATTTGAACGATATCGTGCCGAGGGTTTGCCCCGAGACTCAACAGCGAAAATTGTACATGAACGTAAAGTGCCCGGCCAATTTTAAAGACAGCGGTATATTTTTGAGAGAGAACCACGCCAATTTGATGCTATTTCAAGCGTCCAAGTACACTTTGAGCAGGGGAGCTAATTCGCTAGCCTCTAATTTCAGCAGAAGAATGGGATCGTTCGATGAAAATATGGTGGATTTAACCGAAGTCAGCAGGCATAACATCAATGTCCAGGGCTGTGGCAGAGAATTCTTGGATCATCGCTTGAGTTTACCTCAAAAGCAAGGCGACGGAAACTTCTTGGGATCAAATTTATTGGGTTTTAAACAGAATTTAAGCGTTTCGAGTACAAATTTGAAGACTCTGCCTGAAGGTGTACCTTCGAATGATTTTGAAATTCAACCCGACGTCGATAAATCATCAAAAAGGACACTATTACAACGGAGAGGTTCCAATCAAAGTTTGACAATCAATTTGGACGGAACAGGATCTAATTTGAAATATTCGACTTTAAGTTTACAAGGTTCTAATTTATCTTTGGCGAGTTTCGGCGCTTCCAATTACAATTTGACTAACATTAAAAACAGCGCATCTAACTTCAGTCTGAATACGGATAACAGACAGAAGAAAAATATACTGGAAAGAAGAAATTCCAATACTTCGCTAACTCTCACTTTGGATTGTTCCAATCAACACGGCAGATTATACAGCGGGTCGAATTGCAACCTGCAAGGTTCGCATTACAGTCTTGCGAATACCGACCAGCAGACGAGCGGTCAGAGTAAAAAATGCCTCTTGCAACGAAGAGGCTCCAACACCAGTTTGACGTTGAACCTGCAGGGTTCGTCCGGGTCCAATTTGAACAGATGCACTAGCAATAGTTCTCTCAATATTCATAATAACAATAGCGGTAATGTTAAGATAGGGCAGAAGAAGGGTTTGCTAGAGCGACGGAGCTCGAATACGTCGCTGACGTTAAATATTAATGGCGGAAGCAACTCTCAGTTTGATTCCAATAGAGTTTTGAGCGTTTCCAACTATAATTTGGACGGATCGAGTTGCGGGTTGAGTCGATACAACAGTAATCAAAGTATCAGCAATACGGGTGAGCAAAGTAAGAAAGGATTGTTGGAAAGGCGGAGCTCTAACACTTCTCTGACGTTAAATTTGAACAGTTCGAATTACAACTTGCAAGCTTCCAACAATGACGTTCCTAGAGATATAGAAATCGACGAAACGGTCATTCAGAACAGCCTCGTCGGCGACATGTCACAGATGGCGCAGCAGAAGGAGAAACATAGAAAATCGTTGAGCACCGAAAACCTATTCCCCAAGTCGTACAAATCGCGAACATTCCACTGCAAAAATACAGACAACGTTTACTCTTTCGGGTCTCATGACAATTTGTGGTCGAACTCTTACGTGTCCGAGTCTATGGAGAACATGGAATTCACGGGGGGTAACAACTTGACTTACATTGGCGGAGATCAAGAGAACGAAATGATCTACGCTTTTGGCGCCAGGCAGCACATCGAGAGCGCCGGATTCCCAGCAGCCGAACCCGTGAGAAACATTACAACCAAACCGCTCAGCCCCCATTCCACGTCTGAAGATTTCAAAATGTATTTAGCCAATATACAGCATCTGCAGAATGCCTCCAACACGTTGACCAGGCAGCAACTCAAAGATCTGAATTTAGTATTCCGCGAAGGTTATTCGAAAAGCGAATGCACTTCTCTGTCATTAGGCAAAAAATCCCCCACCGAGGGGATAGCTTCACAATTGCGGCACCTCACGTTGGAAAAGGTCTTCCCGTCCGCTTCGTCAGATGAGAATCCTCTCAACGAAGGGGAATATAATCCGCAGAGACTGTTACCCGAACCCGGTTTGCCGTGTCCCGAATATCAGAAATCTTTACTGAGGAATCTGCACCAAGAGTTTTGGGACTTGCCGACGAATTTCCAAGAGAAGCCTATGGTTTTCGGCTCCCATCCGAAAAATCGGTATAAGACTATACTGCCGAACGAACATTCGAGAGTCATTCTGAGAGCGGAAGCCGGAGAGACCGATGAAGGATACATCAATGCCAATTACATTAAGGTGAGATTAGTTTTATGAAATAAGTTGAGTGTGAAGCTGCTTTCTTACTTCTTCTTTCAGAGGATTATCAGAGGTGATAAAATTGTTTTGCCAATTAATTATAAGTATCCTGTAAACCTCATGATCATAAATAAACTAAAATGCAATGGACGTTAATCAATCTTTCGCCACAGGTTGACGATGACAGTTGATAAACTCAAATAACTGATGGAATATCCGTTTGTTAATTAATTTTTTATTCTTGTCTGATTTCAGGGGCATGATTACACAAAGAATTGCTACATAGCAACGCAGGGACCACTCCAGAATACCGTGTATGACTTTTGGCTCATGGTGTACCAAAACAGCAGCCAGTTCCATAAAGACGGCTGCACTAAAACAAACGAGGATCGCCATTTTGGATCTCCTAGAGCGAAAAACAAGAACACGCTAGAGAAATCTGAAGAAAAATATATCGAAGAGCAACTGGGCACTCAAAAGATTGTGATGCTGACAAACGTTGTTGAAAATGGACGGCAGAAATGTGAGAAGTATTTTCCTCTCGAATTAAATGAGGAATTGTTGTTTCAGCACGTGGCTAGTTCCAGTTATTCCTCGGCTTGCAGCGGTGGAAATTTCTTTCCCGATAATAGCAATACTAGCAGCGAGGAAACGAAGCTCGAAGATTATGAAGCTAATTCTTTTAAAATTAAAAACATCGGCATATTGAATAAGGTCGGCTACACGATCAGAAAATTGAATGTCGTTTACAAAAACAAATACTTGAAATGTGCTCCCAAATCTTCAGACATTTTCAAAGACGAATTCGTTAAAATTGATATTGAAATGTTGAACAACGCCAAGGAGAACGTGAAGATAGTCGTGGACACTCCCGATGATCCTGATGACAGTATACCAAAGAAAAAATCGGAGGAAGATGACACCGATTCCCTGATAGTCTATCACTATTGGTTTGATAATTGGGCTGACCACAAATGTCCTAAAGATGTTACCGCATTATTAGATTTGAGCTTGGACGTATTGCAGAGCTGTCAGCTGGATTTTGAAACTGAAGAAAAAGACAATGCGCCGTGTGACAACGGCGTGAGAAATAATTCTTTCAGCGGCAGAGCGAAAAGCTTCGACAAGCCTGACAATCCGTCGAATAATAAAACGAGCATCGACAAATCCGTCACTTATTTTGATTTCTCATCATATTCTCACGACGCTAAAGACAGTGATTCAAACAAAGGAAGTACGCTCGATATCGATACCGAGGAAGCGCCGAAAGAACGGAGACTCAGCGCATTTCAGTTGGCCAAAGCGTTCTTCGATGAGGCCGCTAAAGCGAATAATAATTCCTCGGAAGAGAATATTAAAAATATCAGCAGCCGGAAGAACTCGCTGGCCGGAAAATTAGATCTGCCAAAACATCGTCAAGATTTGGTCACGCGTCGCGAATCGACCGGTAGAATCGACTTCAAAAAGAACATCGCTGCGTTGAAACCGGTCTCCAATAAAATTGTCAGAGACAGTGTAAAGAAAAATGATCAAACGACTATGTTAGTAGTGCACAACGATACTAAAGCTAAGAGCTTTAAGAAAGTGTTGAGTTTAAATAAGATAGACACGGCGATGCCTCCGATCATAGTTCACTGTTCGGCGGGTATAGGAAGGACGGGGTGTCTGATAGCCATCCTGAACGGGATCAGGCAGTTGAAAGTGGATCAGCGTGTCGATATCCTGGGCATTGTGTGCAATATGCGACTGAACCGCGGCGGTATGGTGCAAAATTCCGAACAGTACGAATTGATACACAAGGTTCTATGTCTGTACGAAGACATTGGATTGCCTGACTTAGAATAAATCAAATATAATATATAGTGTAACAATTAATGACATTGCGGGAATAATATGTGCAGGCCAAATTAAAATTCTGATAATAAGCTGTAAACGTTTTACGACTGTCTCGTATTTTTTTTGACTCAAAGCGCGTTAAAAAATTTATTGAGATGAATATTTTATTTCGCATATTATTCCTCGAAGTTTGCTACATACAAAAATTCCTAAGATTTTACGTCTATGATAATTTTCTTTATTGTTTATGATAATAATGTGTATTATTATGTGTGACAGTTCCCGTATTGTTTATTAAATGTTTAATTCATAGTTAATTTATTGTCTCACCGCGAGACGTGTGTTTTTTTTTTTGTCATCTCTCTTGTGTATTTTTGTACATAGAAAATTTAAGTAGGCATATAAAGAAAATATTTTCTGATGTAATTTTAAGTAAATGTAATAATTAGTATTATTAATGTTTTATTGGGACATTTTTCTTAAATAAATTGAATTTATATATTATATTTTTGGACCGCTCGGCACCGGTTGTAGGCAATTGTTTATGTATTTTAATATTGTTTGTTGTCACAGATAAAAGAAAGCGGGCTGCGTTCTATTTCATAAAATTGACTACATTAATTGGGCTCGGCGAATAATTTTACGATTTCTTTTGCGCACATTAATATACAGATGACTTAAAAAAATAGTATCATTTTACACTAAAACAATCGCCTATATTTTACATTACAAAGAATACTCCATTTAACTGACAACACCAGAAATCTAGCTTTTGTAAAAAATCTGTGAAAGAAATCATACAAAAAAATCATTTGCAATTTAAAGAAGGAAGATTGCATGTTGGACCTGTTATTTTGTTTATTGTATTCCGGTGTAACTCGGTGTTTATTTGCGAACTGATATCTATACTGGGATAAGTAGCAGTAGAATCTTGATTATGTGAACCCCTATTATTTAGATACCATGAAAGCATAAACTTAGTTCTCTTTTAATGTGTAAATCTTTTAGAATCTGAATATTAATTGTCATATGTACAATATAAAACGTTGTCACGATATTCGGTTCGGCTTTGTGACCATATTTTCATTTACAAAGCATAAACTTAATACTTAACCTGAAAGTCAGTGTTTTACAGTTTGTTTTTCAAAAGAAATATATTGATCATATAAGCAATAATTAAGTTGACACCTTACCTTTTGATAGATACATCAGATATACAACTTACTTTATATATCAAAGGAAATTGACACTTCAATCCTATGACACATCCTTTTATTGAAAGATTTACCTGCATAGACACACTGTCATTTAACGATATTTTTACTACAAAGCGTGACGGCTTAATTAGGAATGAATCTTTACAATCATAATAGTCTAAAATTAGAAAGTAAGTAACGTCTTGCTCATTTTTTCTTCAAGATTTAAAAGATTTTGATTAATTTTATTCCCTATTATCAGATAGTCAGGGTTCCACTATCCTTGAGCAATCCAGCGGGTCTGGTTTGTGCGTTGAGGTATCAAGATTCTATATTTAGGCACTTATATTTGAGGTATCGATTTCGCGGAGGACATAATGAAGTCTTGGAAAATCACACGAAGAAAATTAATTTGTTATTAAATGAAAGTAAAACTATTGAAATGGTGTAATTTTTTGATACATTCTCTAACTTTCAATGTGTTATCAAAATAACATATCCTATATCCAACTTTATCAAATAATTTAATTTTGTTTACTTTTTTCCATGTGCATTCATTTGGAATCTAAATTTTAGACCTTTGTTAGTTATTTAAAAGTTCCTTTGCAAAATATATTTTGTAATGACAAATTCTTGCCCATTTTCACGTAGTTACTTTGCCATCCTATAAGATAGAGCTCAAGCAAAATAATTTTTTGCTTATTTATATATTTATTTTTGTTACTAGCTGAAACTATTTTCACTGTCGGCTTAAAATTTAAAATTAAAATGAACAGTCAAATAATTTAGTAAAGAGTATATAACGCCAATAGTTTTGTTATTTTATTTTTATAGACATATCAATGACAACATAATTGACATCTACTTGGGCTGTTTTGCCCCATGTTTTTACTGATTTAGAAGTAATTTACAAAGAAATGACTCGACTGTAAATTTAAAATATATATCCTTGCCGTTATCAATATTTTTTTCAAAAAGATAGATGCAATGTGGTGTTGTCATCTATCTTTCAATATTAATTTATTGTTCAATTCTATAATACGCAAAGAGAATTTTATTGTTCCTTTGTACTGTGCAGAGTAGTTTTTCTATCTCTAGAACACATGTATTTCTCATGAATGGAGTTTTCGTGAAATCATTAAAAATAACGCATACAGATTTCTCGATCTATCATTTATGAGATGACTGGTCAAATCAATTAATAAATGCGAGAAAATTATGAATTTGACCTGGAGGATAACTGAATACAGCCATAGGTTTTTTCTTCAAATAATGCATTCACATTACGATTATCTTGTAGTGAGAACAAACAACGCAAATACCATGACCATCTGGGTCAGGTACAGCAGTAAATATATGTATTGATTACTGCAATTTATCACAATGTAAGAACAGTTAATATAAGTTATTTTACAATGAAGACAGCTGTGTGTGTAAAGTACATATTCCACAATTTATTAAATTATCAAGAGATTCCGTCAGTGTTGCGTAGCTGGAAAGCATTTTCAATTTATTAGTAAAACAAAATAAGCTAAGCGATTATGGTTCGATAACATAAACATACATTTGTTTGTTTTCATTGTATCTTATGTCTGTCTTCGTAAGATTAAAAGTAAAAAATATTAAATTTTTACTTGTTTTCCAACTACTCATGCAGGATAACAATACATCGTGAATGATTTTGTGCATTTTTATGAAGAAATTTTGAAATTCAATATGATAGATTGATGTTCCTCTTCAGACACACGCATTGCAACAAATTGAAGTGATTTTAATGTGCTGTCAAGATAGTTTTCTAACCTTTACTGTTGATGATAAAGCAGTTTGAACACATTCAGTAAGAAAATCTATCCGATTAAATAAACAGATATTGTTTTACGTTGAAATTTTTTATTGCTTAAGCAATCGGTGCAATTATTTTATTAGATTACGTTTGAAGATGCTTTTCAGCTGTTGCAGCGATACATCTGCCCTCATTCTAATCCATATATTGAGCTTACATTAGTGTTATTTCAGTAACAACATATAAACATCTATCTAAAAACTCAATGCTGGGTGGGTAAATAGAAGAGATCAAGTATCCATGCTTGTAGTATATAAAAACATTGTGTACGAATCTATGTTGAAAAGTCTCTCCCGTGACTGTTTTCTATTAACGATTAGTAATGAGACTCTTCACACCCAATCTATAAAGAATGAGCGGAATAATTCAAGATGTACGTCAATCTCGGCACCGATGAATTTTAATAAGAAAGTCTGTACCTAAAATTTTCAATTTTGACCGATTTTCGTGAATAGGGTAAACATTAATGACGATCATTAATCCCAATCTGTTTTCTTTTTTTATATATTTACAAACTTAATGTTTTGCTGTAATATTCGGTGTTTTTTTAGTGATAGATAGTCGCCCCTTGGCGCAAACTTAGTATTAAGTATTTATGTAAATAATTTTATATAAAAATATTAATATATTACGATAATGGTAAACAGTTCCAATTTATTTTCATCTTTGTAATATTTATACATATTATATAGTGAATATTTTTTATGTGTAATTTAAAAAATTTGTAAAACCAGTTTTTTGTAGATTCTTAAAACAATACTTTTCGTAAATTATATCAAAAAATCTATATTATATTATAAATAATTATTGTATGTTTAAAAAATGATAACACCAAAATCTATTTACATAATTTTACTATTATAATATTAAGTGTAAGTAAAATGTTTATGTATTTTTTTCTATTTATGTATAAATATATATTGATAGATACCAGTGTTAAATTAAACAATAAAATATATATCTAGATTCTTTTGTGACAAAACTCACTTGTTTTATTACTGTAATTCATTCATTAGGTTTTTTTTTTACTGGAATAATGTTAAAATTGTATAATGTGATTAATCCAGATTTGTAAAAAATAAGCATTTATGTAACCATGACGCTCCGAATGTGAAGTGTATGGACTCTTAATGGACCTTATCTCGACAGAAGCTGTTCTACCAGAACTGCTTGTTACACAGTCGATCAACCTCAGTAAGGATGAAAGGATGGAGCTAGAACAGGACCAATGGTTAGCTGATCGCTTTCGCTACACCCCGGTGATTAACCTTGCCCTTCCTAGGCTGGCTCAACCTGATTATTACCTTCTCTCAGACAGAAGGTTGTTTTAAGGTGCCGGAGCGCTTGCTTTTTGACTCTCGCTGTTAGCTACAGTTAAAGCTGCATTGTGTGATGGTTGCCGAATGGGGGATAATAGTTGCTGGATTAGACACTTCCCATCATTTGCTTTATGCACATATACTGGCATAAATATGATCCACTAGTGATTTAATGTGTAATATTAATCCGTGTAAACAATTTCCTGACTGGGTAAAAACAAAAAAAAAATATTGTAAATCTTTAAAGTTTTATTAAGTAAAAGTTTTTTCATGGATTATTTAAATTTCTGATGTTTTTTTAGGTGATTTAACTTCGGGTTTTTCACAAGTCGGAGTGGAATCGACAGACATCCGTCTCATTTTTGCGATGTTGGTTTCTGGAAGCTTTTTTGACAATATCGGTTTCACACGACGCTTGTACTGCTCCTCAATCAAGACGTGAAGAGGTACCATTTTTTCAGATGCTATGCATCGCCTGATTTCTTTGAAAAACTCTATATAGTGGTGAAGGTTGTGACTGAAAAATAAAATAAGGCATATAAACTTGTGATAAGCAACAAAAAAAAGGTTTCACTTATCCTTTGGGTAAAAAATAATTCTTACTAACTCCTTGGTATTAGTATTTTCAAGCTTTATAGATTATCTTGGCTGCTACAGGAAATTTTTTGTGTGAAATACACACCATAAGTCTTGTGCCTATACTTTTAGTATTTTTTTAGGTATGCATCCTCTATAATAGTCATTATGACATAAATGGAACTCAAAATGCTTCAAATTGAATCATATCGAAAGCCCAATCTCTGTATTTTGCATATAGCTAATTTAGAAGTTAATGTTTTATATTTTGAAAACCCTCACTGGTTGAGCGAAACAGGTCCTGTAGTTTAAAGAAAATGAGCAATACATGCTAAGAATTGTTTGCAGAGTTGTAATCATTCTATCTTATAATGCTTATCTGTCCACCAAAGATTAACAGTAAACAATAATAAATTAATTATTCTTGAAATATATCAACTAATGATGTTTTTATCTAACCACATATTTTGTGGTCACATGATAGAGTTGTTTGAACAAAATTAAATCTTGGATCATACATTTACTTCCAACATTTTTTCATCATTAGATCATAATATGATAATTCAATAAAACTTTACAAAGTACTGTACAATTTAATTTAATAAAATTGTATTTTCTGAATAAAGGAAGAAGTTAGTTGCCACTTTCACACTTCAAGTCTTACATCATGAGAAGAACGCTGGACAGAAGTTCTTTCGTGTTGATGAGATGGTAAATGTATGCCCGGGTGTGTTTTCTACACGTCAAACAGGTACAACCATCAATTAGAGGACCAAAATCTTCTTTGTATCTGAAAATTAGCATGTCATTAAAGAATTTCTCCAATTTAGAGGCTTGGGTCCAATGAATACAAATATTTTTTTTTCTTTCTTATCTACTTATGGTGGAGTTCTATCGAATACATGTTGAACTGATAAATCCCCACTTTATATTTCTGTGACAGTGATGAGGTCACACAGTTACATGTTTATGGGTCAATCTCTCTTTTCAGAGAAGTAAGGATTGAAGTATTGATGGTTAGCCAATCGTAATACGCCCCCAAGCAACTGAATACTCATCCCTTTATGTGGTATAGTCAAACAAGATGTTTAATTATTTTTCTTTCGACACTTAGAGAATCAAGCTTGAAACGGCTATATCTGTCAATTTTGCAATATTCACTGACAAAACAGACAGGACATGATTACAAATATTACTCATAGCTGATAAAGGATTAAAAATACTTACATTTTATCTTGTAAATTCATTTCATAATCTAGGTTGCTATCTATTTTGATATCGATTTTAAAATGGAATGATAAAGCGTGGAATCTTTCAGTGGTCTGGTGTGGCATTGTCGTATCGAACACATCCCAGCCAGAAGCCACAAGGTATAAGAGAGTAACTGCGTTCCAACATCCCGGTGCCACTCTCAATTTGTTCTCCGGTAATAGTGTCTGGAAAAAATGGATCCATACATACAATATACTTCTTGTGTCAAAATATTAACTTGTCATCACCGTCGATCACATGCACACATTCCGTTATGGCTTACCAGGCACGAGAATGCATTGAAAAATTAATTACATAAAATTAGATTCCTGCGTGATTGATGTAAACTTTTGCACATCCAGTTATTAGTTAAGTTAACTACCTTTAAAACAATTTTTTTATCGTCATTATAGATTTCAGAATGTTGAATATTGATTTAAATTCAACGAATAATTTTAAGTTTTTCAAGATTTATATGTTAGTATTTGAAATTATATTTTGTACAACTATATATTTCGTAGTCTTAAAATTTCAGTTTGGTGTCTCGAGTAGTGAGTTATTTTTTATAAAATAGGTTTATTAAATATTTTTACTGACACTACAAAAAAGAAACTTTTTTTATTGTTATCGGGAAAATTGAAAGAATAATACTTGTTATTTCAAGTAGTGTGTAAATATTCGGAAATGTTCATAATTCATCTAAATTAAAAAACTTCTCCTGAACTTCCAATTTGGGTCTACATCTTTCTTGAGTTTATCGCGGACGTGAATTATTACGGAAGAGAATTGAAATATAAGGAGAACCGGAAATATTAATTGACTGCTAGAAATCTGGTGCTACTAAATACATAGCATTTTTTTACATTATAATAATAGAGTTCTACCAAAGTAGTCAATTCAATGAATCATATAAAAGGTTAGTTAAATTTGAGACAGTTTTAGTTACATACTGTAATATTTTGAAGGAATACTTCAAGTTGGTCTTTCTGATAATTTTCAATTAAAGGTCCATTATGGTTTATTCCATCCAGAATAAATCCTCCAAGTTTATCGGATACTGTCAATAGTGACTCCACACTCTTTTTACGATCTTCTAATGAATGTCCACCTTCGATCACCCCTGGGAAAGTTTGTATTGCAATTTTAATAAACGCAAAATAACTTTGATTATTTTTATTAAAAGATATTGAAGTTTTGCAAACGAACTCGAAACTTAGTTTAAGGATAGTATGTTCTTTCAGTATTGTGAACTATAAATATTCTTTGACAAACACAAAATACCTAATAGAGAACTGTTATGTGATAAATACTCTGATCTCTGGTGTCTCTCGATGCACTGTGCGAGCATTGCTGCATTCCTTGTCGCTGATTTGACAAGTCTTTTTTTAGAACTGTTATCATCCGTGAAGCCATCACAAAAAGCGGAGTAGATATCCGGTTTCAAACATTCAATGGCGTCCATATAACTGAAATAAGTTGGAAATTATTGAGCAAAGCAAAACTACAAACTATATAAACCTTATAATGTGTTGTATATTTATACAGCAAGATTACAATTCTGTATTGATGAGCGTAGTTATTATATCTGACAATTTTTAGAGTTTTTTTAACACCATGTTCACTCCCAATGGAGCGGACATAGTTATAAAAATTGGTGAAACATATGGGCGAATAATAATCAAAGTTTATTTCAGTAATGTAATATATTTTTTGTATTGGTCAGAACCAAGTGCCACTTATTCAACGCATGCATCCTGCCAGTGCCGCGATGGCACCTTACGAAAACAGGGTAACCATATTCCGTGCTTCGAAAACAGATACTTGCGGCAAATACTATGTGCTGCAGGTGCCTAGGAGAGCTTGAATCTGCCCGTTTCTTCTACCAACCGGATGGATTCCGTTGCCGTGGAAGGCCGCTGATGACCATCTATAGGATGTACTCGGCCGAGCTACAAGCCGCTGGGATGATTAGAGAGGAAGCAATGAGACTGACAGGGGACAGAGAATCTTGGAGGCATCGTAAAGTAGTTGTATGCTCAGAGTAGTGATGGATATGGTTAAAAAAAAATCTTTACCCATCAGTGTCTATCTGTATTTTCCCTCTTCTCGTCCACAATGGTACTTTTAAAATTTCCATTGGGCTGAAAGGGATATCAGCGATTGGATCCTGAAGCAGTATTAAATTTGGATACTCTCCGAGTCCACAAAACTGTGCCAGACCCTTCCCATGGGCTTTCACACCGGGAACCATGTTAAGGGTAGAGAGAAGAGGCGCCTCCATTAGAAATTGATCAGTTGTTAGCATTTGCAATACTTCATAAGTCAAATGTGGTACACTGGCACTCTGGAAAACATCAATGTAAATTTCCTTAGTAGCAACATTTTGAAGACATATTTAATATATTTCATAGTATTTTTACAGCGTAATGATCAATGAATCAACTATGATACTGTAAATGACTATGAAATAAGCGGATCGGACGTACATACTGTTAAGATTCTATTATGTAGTTACATATTCTCACCATACTGGCAGAAGTTTGTAGGTAACAAATTGATAGTGCCTTTTACATAAATATGTGCTTAAAAGTTTCTTGCAAAATTGTTACAGAATAACTGTATTTGTTTTAATGTGATACATTTAAAATTTTCATAGGTACTTGAGTAGTTACTTAATACTTTACAACATGATACTTTTTTCAGCCTGAAAAATTGATTAACGGTACTTAAAACAATGCCATTCTCTAGGAAATTGACAAATAACAAACATTGGAATATAGGAAACCAATAAAATAAGCGAAATACGAAATATTATTACTCAAATTCGTCACCATACTTTAAATTTGCTATATGTATTATTCGAAGAAGTTTTATTTGAAACACTATTGTGACTTTTCATAGTGATATTGTATTCGAATTTCGACTCAACACTAACTAAACTGGTTCCCTGATTCCTATATTTATATGCTAATTTGGCATTTTCCTATTCGTAATTACATTTCCAACACAACTACACTGTTGTAAGCGCCTCTTATAGTGTTTTAGTTTTAGCTAAAATAAAAATGCTAGGAAACTTGGCAGAGTGTGATGATAACAGGGTTAACCTATAAAATTCTTTGTTTACTTTTGTATACATCATTATTGCTGGTGTTTCAATGCTTAGATCCGGTATCCTAGGAAAATCTGTCAGTGTCCCCCCTCGTCCTAATGAAGGTTTCGATGCATTCAAAATGAACTTCATGATTTTCATTAAGAGTTAATTCTTACGATATATTATTTTTGTGACAGAACTAGTAGTTAACGCGGATCGCACATGTCAGCGTAACCATAGATTATATCTGGCTGACGCAGGGTCATCCAACTTTAGTACAGTGGGATGAAACTATATTATCGGTGGAAACGGAAATTCTCGTACTGGAGTCAAACAGATGTAGAAAATGAGCAAATTGAAATAACTTCGAATACGGAAAATTGCATTGATGTTTTTCAATAAATCCAGAAAAAATGACGCGACTGTTTTTTATTTTGGCTAAAATACTGGTCAAAATTTCTAAACATTTTTTTGGTTGAAAAATTCCAGATTTGAAGCTTGCATATGACTTCTTTTGACTGCTACAATCTCACCGGTGTGCGGTCTTCGTATGGGCGCGATTTTCTTTTACAATGAGTTTACGTTATTCATACTTTTGAATATATAACATTGGTTCGCCATCTACCGACCTCTAGTAATATGTACATAACATATCCAGTTTCACAGATTCAATAGAAGAAATTCAAGGGAAATCATATAGGTAGCATCAATGGTTGGTGGATCCCATGTGAGCACATCGATGTCAGTGGATGTGCACATAGTAAATGATGGGAAATGTTCAACCCAGCAAGTCCATCTGCTGGCCTCCCCGCGGCGACCATCGGGCAATGCAGCTTTGGCTGTAGCTAATAGCAGTGGGCAAAAGGCGAACCTTCCGGCGCCTTAAAACCGGTCTTCTGGCTAAGGGAAGGAAATCCCTGACAGAAAAACCGGGTTGAGCCAACCTAAAGAGCCCTTGTGACTCAGGCCTCGGAAGCGCAGGGCTAATCACCCGGTCTTCTTAAATGAATAGATTACGACACCATCAACGCAAAAGCCTCGGACGCTTAGGCCTGCTAATGGACGACCCAGCAACGAAAAGGACATGATACTCTCCAACAACTACTCTATGAATATAGGCGCATACAATGTGCGTACTATGCGTACCCCAGGAAAGGACCCACACGCCACTCGCATCATGCAAACCTATAAGCTTGATGTTTTAGGGCTGAGCGAGGTGCGTTGGAAAGGCGCCGGGAAAAAGTTGTTGGAGGGCGGATTCACAGTTTTATACTCAGGTCAGGAGCAATACCATCGCCAAGGGGTGGCAGTATTGATGTCGGGGAGGGCAGCCAGCTGCCTTGTCAAATGGGAAAGCATCTCAGAACGACTAATACGAGCCACCTTCAGGACGACTGATAGCTCCGTAACTGTCCTTCAGTGCTATGCACCTACCGAGGAAGCCGACACACAGGCAAAGGATACTTTCTATGACTCTCTCCACGCGGCCATCTCCACAATCCCCCGTAGAGACCGCGTGATCGTAATGGGGGACCTCAATGCGAGAGTGGGAACGGATCCTTTGCTTGGCCCCACAGTGATGGGAAGACATGGCCTCGGTGAAGCCAACCACAACGGTGTGAGACTCATCGAGTTTGCAACTATGAATGAGCTCGCCGTTGGCGCTACAATCTTCCCCCACAGAGACATCCACAAATACACGTGGACTTCTCCTGATGGTTGCACAAAAGCACAAATTGACCACTTTCTCTACAGCGCGACTCACCGAAGGGAACTTCTCGATGTTCGAACCTATAGGGGTGCCGACATATACAGCGATCATGAGCTGCTTGTCGGCAAAATCCGTCTCAGACTCAGACGTACAGTACGGCCCCCGACTCGAAAGTGGATCGACATCGAGAGACTGCAATTTCCTCGAACTCGGCTGAATTTCGACGTCGTTGTGAGAAAGAACGTCACCAACTGTGTGCATGAAGGGGAAAACCTCCGACGCGACACCACTGAATCGGAATGGTCCAGCATCAAAGATGCAGTTGCGTTAGCCGCTCATGAAGTGCTAGGAGTCAGGAGGAGTGGGCAGCCAAAGTGGATGTCCGATGACACGTGGGGGAAAATTAAAGAAAGAGCGAGGCTTAAAGCACTGAGGGACAGTGAGACAGACCCAGACCGGATCGAGGACCGCCGGACAGACTATCGGTACCAAGATAAGATAGTAAAAAAATCTGTGCGACTCGATAAACGCCGATTCATGGACAACCAGATTGAAGCAGCAGAGACGGCAGCGCGCAGAAATGATACAAGAAAACTATTTAGAATCACGCGCGAAATTTGCGGTAGATGACCACCGACCCCCGGGCCCATCCGTAGTCCCAACGGGGCAATAGAGTCAAGCGCGGAGCGTGTTAGAAAGATTTGGAGAGATCATTTCTGTGGGTTGCTAAACCGTTCTCCTCCCTCGAACCCCTTTGACATACCCAGCGAAGCCACACTTGTAGATATCCCCCGAGCGCCAAACATTCCCGACCATGCACCGACGCATGCTGAGATCACCTCAGCTGTGCAGCGGTTAAAGAATGGGAAGGCGCCGGGCGTGGACGGTATACACCCAGAGTTTCTCAAGTATGGCCTGGAGGCACTCTTGCAGCCCTTGCACCTACTTCTCGGTAAGGTGTGGGAGCAGGAGCGCTGTCCGAGGGACTGGGTAAACGGTGAGGTCATCACCATTCACAAAAAAGGTGACCCACTCTGCTGCGACAATTACCGGGGCATAACGCTGCTCAGCGTGCCTGGCAAGGTTTTGGCGCAGATAGTCTTGGCGAGAATAAGGATTCCAGTAATGTGTATCCTCAGGGAAAACCAGGCCGGTTTCTTACCTGGCCGATCCTGTGCGGACCAGATTCATAATCTCAGATGCCTTCTCCAGCAAAGCAACGAATTCAACAGCTCGCTGGCCTGTTGCTTCGTTGATTATGAGAAGGCCTTTGATAGTCCGCACCGGCCTTCCCTATGGGACATATTAAAACTGTACGGAATCCCAACCAAGATTATCGCCACCATCAAATGCATGCACGAGGGCAGTGAATGCTGTGTCAGAATCGGTGACGTAACGACAGAATGGTTTGGGGTCTCAACCGGGGTCAGACAGGGCTGTGTTCTGGCTCCGTTCCTCTTTATAATAATCTTCGACTTCATCCTGAGGAAGTCAATTCCACCCGACCGAGGTTTAACCGTTGCCTCCAATCTGAGGCTATGCGACCTCGAGTATGCTGACGACGCTGTAATATTTGATAAATCTGTCGAGGGTATTCAGGAAACAATGGACAGGCTGCAGAGCAACTCGTATCGCATTGGTCTCAAAGTCAATGCGAGTAAAACCAATGTGCTCTGCAACAGTTTCTGTCCAGACCCAGACTACCCTCTGACGAGCGTGGGGCAAGACATCGAGAGAGTCGACGGCTTTAGGTACTTGGGGGTACACATCACGGGAGATGGCAATCCGCGTAAAGAGCTCGCAATCCGATTAGGGATAGCTGGAGCAACTTTTAACTCAATGCGGAAAGTCTGGGACTCACGGTTGTACTCGGTCAGAACCAAGTGCCACTTACTCAACGAATGCATCCTGACAGTGTTGCTTTACGGTTGCGAGTCATGGCACCTCACCAAGGCACAGGGTAACCGTATACTGTGCTTTGAAAACAGATGTTTGCGGCGAATACTAGGGGAACGGTGGTTTGATTTTGTCAGGAACTCGGAGGTAAGAGAGCGGACGGACCAGCCTCTTATTACGTCCAAAGTAAAAAAGCGACAATGGACCTGGCTTGGACACGTGCTGCGGATGCCCCAGGGGAACCTGAATCCTGCCTGTCTCTTCTACCAACCAGGTGGATTCCGTCGCCCTGGAAGGCCGCTGATGACCATCCATAGGATGTATTAGGCGGAGCTACGGGACGCTGGGATGACCTGGGAGGAGGCGAGGAGGCTGGCGGGAGACAGAGTAGCTTGGAGGAACCGCGTGATGGCCATATGCTCTGAATAGGGAGCGGATATGGTTAAAAAAAAAAAAGCATCAGGCTTGTAAAAATCATAGACATATTGAGATCCAATACTAGAAATAAATCATTTAGCCTATCAAAGATTGCCATTGTGAAATTATTAAAACAAATTGAATCATTCGGAAAATCTTATCTTGTCAGAGTCGACTATAGGGTAAGGAGACATATTATCGTGATACATTTTACAAAGTACTATATATGCCTGCAAACTTGTTTAATATTAAATATTGGAAATGTGTGATTTAAATGGTCATGCTTCACCTTTATGATAATAATTAAATAGAAATAATAAACTTAGTAATTATTATTTTATTGATAATTTTAGTTTAACCTAAAAAGTAAGTTAATATCGTGACAAGCACAGCTAATATCGTGATAGTGGTAAGGTTATATCGTGACAACTAGAATACATAGGAAATATTTGTTTATAAAAAAGAGGCTGACATCGGTATTTTTTATTTACACACAGCTTTTAAATGAATAGTTACATGAATAAATTTTTAATATAAACGCTCGTCACATATGATGTTAATCTCATCATCGTCTAGCGCAAAGTTCAAACAATCGTTATGATAATATGAACAAATGCAATATGACGACTGTACCCATGTATGCCCAATCTTCTCTTTTGCATCAAGGAAATATGTTACTCCTCATGCAAGACATATCCAATCTTTATCAGTATGCTTTAGTTTTCTGATGTTTTTGTTTGTTTCGGCTCCTTGCTTCTTTTTTAACAGTTGAATGAAGTGTTCAAGCATTTTTCTGGCGAGTCGGACTTTCTTTTTGCTGATTAGAAGGTGCCAAAGCGTCTATATGAATAGCATCTTTACAAAAAAGAAAAATCCCACATTTCTTACACGCACTTTTTAATGCAAAATGTCAACCCAGTTTAGTCACAGATTTGTTTTCCCTGTTTGTGAAGTCGTTTAGGCAATTTGGTGAAAAAAAAAACAACGAAAACCGGCTAAATAAATGTCCATTAGTATTGTTGACCATATAAGCAGTACGTACATATATATCAGTAAAAATTAGGCAAAATATTAAAATAGTTCATTCAAATATGAGTCTTCAAAATAACTTGTGATTGTTGAAAAATAACCTAACAAATACACAGATTTACTTAAAGAATTTTGTTAAATATATTATTATATGTTTAACTAATACTATCAAATATATTAAGGTTGATTTATTAACATTGTACAAAAAAAAATAACTTACCGCTTTCAAATTACCATTCGCGACCATCAGTTTTACTCGTCTTGACAGGTTGGTAAACTAAAAGTTTTTAAGCTTGTCTCACCAGCAATTGGCGATCAACGTGAAAATGCCATTATTCTTCTCATTTCTTTGCCTCATTGTATGCATTGTTTCACATTCGTGACCAGACTAGGTAATATTGTAAAATCAATATATCATGATATTACCTATAATACGCCCACCTACCCTATAATGCTTATGTCAAAATCCAATATAAGAAATAAATAATTTTGGATAATATCAGACATCACATATGTGACATTTTTGAAACAGATTGAAATGATGAAAATAATGAAGTTGAAGATGTATTTGAAATGCCCACTGGAAATATTTTTACTTGGAATGAGGGTGACTTTGCACCAAGAATTCAAGCATTCGATGTTAGCGTGTCTATATGGAAAATGAATATGGACGAAAAAAATAATGAATCGGACTTTTAAAAATGTTTCGTTGATGAAGTCGTTGTAATTCGATTGGTTGATAAAACTAACGAAATGTTTGTGAAACTCAGCGCCTTAAGAATTAGGTTGATAAATTATAGATGTTTTGGCGATTATTTTGTTACTGCTAATGCTTTGCTGTAATTACGTATTCGTAATTTATTTTAATACAATGACACGACATGGTTTTTTGTCACTGCTACAAATGATGAATTTTACAAGCGAAGCGGAACACTAGTTATTGGTCGCCTTTCAAAAAAAAAATATTGTCGTTTTACATTCTAATATATTGATTTGACTAATATGAACATGTAGGCGAAATAACACTGGTTCGGGGTTATTACGCCTATTTAAAAAGAAATCCTTATCACCTTCCTATCACTATTTCGTTATAATAACAGAGTTAGATATTCCTCATCACTATAACGTTATAACAGCAGGTGGAATAATACTCTTAACATGTA
Organism: Himalopsyche phryganea; assembly: GCA_022494535.1. NCBI lineage: Eukaryota > Metazoa > Arthropoda > Insecta > Trichoptera > Rhyacophilidae > Himalopsyche > Himalopsyche phryganea. Next base: position 181,778 of record JAGVSL010000125.1, on the reverse strand, counting down.
CCGCAAACATATTACATACCATAAACCAACTGACTATTGAGATAATGCTATAAACAAATATTTCGTCTACCCTAGTGTAACAATAAGTTAAAGCCATATAAACAAAACAACTTTTATTAGGCGGAATTGTATTTGGTGGGCGAAATAACCCCAGTTGACGGTTTTTATTGATAAAGATTAAGGAAGATTTTTCTATGTATGCACTCTCAATGGTTGCTGTCAAAACATTGTTATCATTTGACATTTGTGACCGACAAGATTGTCGTAAATTCAACGCAGATTACATGAAATTGGAACATAGTATGAATTAAAAATCAAGTAATGATCGATTGTTGCACTGCTTCTCAGCCAATTGATTCTTCCGGTGACAAACGGTGGATCAGTATGGTAATTTATTTGTGATATTGAATTTTTGTATTCCGGTTATGTTCGGTATTACTGGTAAAAGCAAATCAGTAGATGAAGTACCTCAATTATTACTAGGCAGATCTCAAGATTCACGAAGGGATTGAAATGTTTATTTACTTTTTTTGGTAAATATTCGTATTGGCGGACCTGCCACCTGCCCACATCTGCTTACACAAACTCGCCCTCTACCTGTGCATCGAGTGTAAGTACAGTGTTGTGCTGTGAATTACAGGCCAATAAATGAAGATAAATATAGATATAGTAATACTGACTACGCCCATTCATCATGTTAATGATGCGATTGATGACGAGTTGATGAAAATAACTATTATTAAACACATGCATCAATAATTTGTCTTTTTTATATTATAGCATAGTAGATTTGTGGCTGATGCAAATGCAGCTGGTAAATGTGACATCCTTTTCATTGGAGATTCTATTATTCAACAACTACAATTAACAAAGCTTTACAGCCGAGAATTGCCAAAAGGTTAGTCTGAATTGTACAATAGTATTCATAAGCAAAAATTAACTCTAATCAGAGGTTAAATACTGTATTTCTTTGTTTATAAGATGCACCCTTATGTTTGACTAACAATAATAAAAACAGGTTGAAAACTTTTTTATTATAGATGAAGAGATACAATGACAGTTTAAAGCACTTAAAGTAGTTATATTATGTAATACGACATATATAATGTCGACTGTGTTTTGACCAATTGATATAACCTTCAAAAAATACGAAAATGACTTAAGGATCTCATTTTAAAGACGACAGAGCAGATCTCAGCCAAATGATGTAAATTAGAAAAATAAATTGACCACTTTTTGGAAAAGAAACATCATTTTACAATGGTTTTAGATTTCAAAATTCTGACTCGGCCACTATTGTATGGACACTCCCTACGTATAATCCCGTATCTGCAAATATGATAATTTACAGGAATGCATTTCAAATATTCATAACGCAACTCACCATGTAATGTTTTCGATAAAAACAGTTTTTAATCTCTCCTGAACAATTTTAATTTTGAGGGTTACATCAATTGACCAAAACACCGTCGATATGAAGTACTTCTTCACCATCACAATCTTAAAGTTCTTCGTAATATAGACTATGTCATTGTTCTCTGCGTTTTACATTAGTATTGCACTATTTTTTAAAAGACTGTTCCACATTTTCTATGGGATTTTTTTCTTCGAAGCTGGCACTCTTTCTACCATTTTCTAATTACAGGAATCGTTACGGTTGCTGCATTTTTGATAGTGATTGTAAGACACCGTCGATTTTATAAGATGCGTCATGCCCTAAATTCAGAGACACCAAGATATGAAAAAACATGTGTCTTATAATTGAGCAAATACAGTAGTTGGTTAGAATTGTTTATTATTTTTACTCACATTGTTTACTATTTTTATAGACAAGATTATTCTGAATTTTGGGATTGGCGGTGACAGAGTGGAGCATGTTCAATCGCGGATTGAAGATGGGAACTGGTTGGAAAACATTTTACCCAATCTGGTAAAAATGAAATAAAGATTATAATTTGAAAAATCACATTTTATTATACGCTGTAATATTAACAAAAAGCATTACATTTTCAGGTAGTGTTATTTGTTGGAACTAATAACGTTAACTGTCCAGCTCCGGAAGTATTTAAGGGTATTACGCATTTGGTTCAGACGATAAAAACAAAGTCGCCAAATTCACGCATCATTTTACCTGTTGGTAATTCAATAGTTTTGAGAAAGTTATATGATTCGATGCATAATGAGAGATTTATTTTGATCTATGATTGTATTTAATTTCTAGTTACTTCTGCCGAAAGGTCAGCGTCCAAATAAATTGAGGGTGCAAAATAATGAAGTTAACAAATTGTTAATTAAAAAGTTTAACTCCAAGGATGACAAGATTTACATTGTGGATACACATGTCAAGAAATTTTTGGGTAATTACTAAAGCTCTATTTTTTTTTTGGCTCTTCTGTGCCAACCTTTATGCGTAATTTTGTGGTAGTAGATTTATGATAAATAAATGAACATCAGTGATAATGTTTGCCAACAACACTACTTCTCTTGTGTGTTTCAGGTGATGATGGCAGTATATCTCATTTGCTGATGCATGACTATCTTCATCTAACTGAGAAAGGATATGAAATAGCCTTCGGTCCTGTATTTAGTAAAATTAAAGAGCTACTAGTTAATAAATAAAAGTTGTATGACAAATTATGCATAAAAAACCACGAGAAGATTCTGAAATAAATTCAATGTATCACACCATTATATTATTTAGTTATTTTTTTTTTAATTTTTTCACATAAGAAAATAATATAAAAACAAATTTCTATTAATACTAGTAATAAATATATTTAGAAATTGGTAACTTTCTCTAGGAAAATCGTACAAAAAATATTCAGTTATCAAAAAGATATTACGCTTTTTATAGAAATCTATGGGATAAAATAATGGCAAATGCCAGAACATAAATCATTTAAAATCAAAAAGTAATATATTATAAAACTCAAAGAAAAGCTTAATAAATTTGGATTATTGTACACTAACGACCCGGGTCGTTAGTGACAAAATACATGGAAGTGGACAAAATCTCAATAATCCAAATTTGATATTGAAATTCCATCAAGCACCGTCAGTCGACGTCTTAAATTATATCAAAAAAGCTTAATAGTTATTAATTGAGTAGAATGAGTTATGATTTTTGACCACTGACCATAAAATTGACACAATACCTAGTTAAATAGGCAAATATAAGTTATTTTAAAACATTTACATAAAAAAACTATGTACATACATTAAATACTATGTATAATCACATTAAATACTTAGTAGAATATTATATCATATGGTAACCCGAAATGAATGTTTTATACATTGAATAATATATCGTCGCTTTTCTGGAAGAAACCACTAAATCGAAAAAATGAAATATTTAGTTAGTTATACCGAGATGTTCCTAATTTAAAATTCTACCGTATGGAAGAACGCACTTATTTTTTATAAATTACAATTTTACTCAAAAACGGTTTTGTACAAACAAACCAAACGAAAAAGGTATAGGATTTTAAACATTTGAAAATCTCTCAAGTCCAATTACTCAGAACTAGTATTTTTGAGTAGTGTCTTTCAGCACAACAACGATATATTGAATGTCATAGCTCCTAAACAAATTGTTAAATAATCAATACTTGAACATTATGTCATGATGTAAGAACTGGAGCAAGAAATACAATTATATATTATGTTAATAATGGGTATGGTTTAAGTGTATTTCATATTTTTTTTGTTATGGTATGATGCATTGTGCATGCTCCAACTACTTAGGTCTAACCCTTTGAATTCCCGACTTTATGATTTTTTTTCATTTTACTTACTCCTTAATTAATTTATTATATTTATACTGAAAATTATTTCGAATGTTGCATCATGTCAAAATTCATTTACGCAAGATACTTATTGACAGTATATGAAAAAAAGCTTATTTGATTTTAGATTCAGTAAATTATTAAATTCAAAATAAGCTATGTAATGTTGAGCTCAGCTCGACAAAGGAGTCATAAGGGTTGATATTAGAATGATGGGTACTTTAATTTATTTAGCGTGCATTTACAAAGAAAAAAACATTTTTAAATTATCCATGATACATTGATAAGTGAATTCCGAGGTAGGGTTAGTAAAATAAGACTTAACCAACCACTTAAATAGAGTGCATAATTTAGTATGTAATGTGTACCGTATACATAAAAGAACAAATAATTATTTTCGATATGGTGCGAAGGCATTAGGAATTTTATGGAAATCTTTAAAACATTTTTCCACAATGGATCTGCGGCAAATACGTTTAATTGCTAATTCTTTTAGATCCCCATGACTACTAATAGTTCTATGATGAGATTTCCAAGTTCCTTGGATACAGTTAGCTTTACTTAAAGAATTTTTTACCAACGGCAAAAGCCTCATGCATATATTTGAGTGGCATGCAAATAAAGTAAGGGCTTTAAAAGACAAGTATCGGAAGTGGTTTACACAGAATGGGAAATCTACGGAATCCGGCTTATTGTCATGAATCACTTTTAAGATGGCATTGCACATTCGCACAGCAACTTTTCTTTTATATACCGAAAATAACAATTCAACATTCAAGTTGTCAGTGTTGCAAAAATTTATATTGATGATTGAACAAAATTTGTTTGCAGATATGCAAAGAGTTATAAATATGTTACGCCAGACTGTCTCTTCAGAGTTGATTTCCAAATTAAAATACAGCGGCAACAGCGGTACCGTTGTTTGAATGATTCTAGTTTCTAAAAACTTGAACGGGTCAGAAATTGCTTGGTTGAATGAAATTCTATAGCAAATTTGACCCGAGTACACGGTCTCATCTCTCGTCACTTCCATGTTGTGCGTGTTGAGAATGTAGCCAAAAAAGTGAATATAATCTGTATATTTTCCAGAGTCATTTGTAAAGTTAATCATGGATTTAGATTGGTTTATTTTACCTAAACTGACCATGTGTTTAAAAAAATTGCAGGCAGTTTTAATGTTGTCAGTGATGAATAAATAATCGTCCACGAGTCGCATTAGAAATATAATATCGCTTTCGAATGATGAATCTGTATAATGTATTAAGTTTCTTCTATCGTAATTTCTGTAGAATATTTCACAGAGTATAGGTGAGAAACGCATCCCTTGAACTAAACCTCTGTTCCAAGTGTAAACACAAGAACCTGATCTCACTAAGACGGGTTTCTTTAAATCGTCAACTAATTTTTTATATTCCTTTGCGATGAAACGTTTGTTTTCTAAATTAGTATCAGTCTGCTGATATTGACAATGTGATTCTGCGATGATTTTACATAACTCTGCAATATCAACTGAACCAAAGGCATCCATTAAATCGGCTTTGATAAAATAAAGTTTCGGTTTCTCTAAATATATCCATTTACTGTGGAAATGTAAATATTTTTGTTCAAACGTCTGCGGCTGATCATACGGGAACAATGTTTGTAAAAGCATTCTTCTACATTTCGCCGACTGTTTTTCTGATACCGTTTTACGCTTGTATCTGATGATCACTCTTACAGATCCATTAGATTTTAGAAGCAATCTCATAACGGGCAAACTTTTATGGAATTGTTTTCGTTCAGTTTTTACCGATGACGATAGCCTTTTCTTGAATGTGCTACCTAAGCTGTGCTTCTCTTGTTTAGTAATGTTGCCACTTTTCAAAAGACCACATATAAATCGATCGGTGAATCTTTGCCAATCGCTTTTAACGTAATAATATAGTCTCCTAGATTCGTGGGTAAGTCTTGTTATAGTCACATAAAAGTTCGCCGCTATGATACTGCATACAGTGTTTTTAATGATCCAAATTAAAACTTTTATCAAAACGTTTTTCTTATCGTCTAAATAATTTTCCACAAAATTCATCCATTTGATTTCATCGATTTCCCATTTATGAATAATCTTTGTAAATGTAACATGCTGTCCTGCCATATTTTTTAAAATGTATCTAATTAATTCATAAAAGACTTTTCTATTTTTATTATTTCCAAAGAAACTTTTAGGTAAAATTGATTCTAAAATACAAATAACTGCATTCGTTATCTGTGAAGCGTCCACATCTATTTTACTATTACAAAATTTTGGTTTCAGTTTGATGAAAAAATTATTAAAGTCATCTTTTGAAAACATTACAAACGCCTTCTTCACATCTTTCAAAATACTTTCCACGTACGGTTGAATTTGTATCAATAGTTTTGTTTCAACATTAGTTGAAGTTGTTCGTAAAATATCTTTGAACATTTCAGAAGGAGTAATATTTTTTTTACACAAAACATTGAATTTGATGTTTGCTATACTACGACATGAATATTTATTGCAAAAGTAATCAGTAAAGCAAAAAGTATTTGGGTGTTTCAATTCAGGAGTATTCTTGTATCTTTTGAAATTCATAATTATTTTTACAAAAGTTTACATAGGTATGTAGTTAGCATACAAATACTTGTTTACACAATTTTTACAAATATGGAGTTGCACAAAATGATTTCTAGAATCAATAAATTTTTTAAAAAGTCACTACTGACATATAATGGATTGCAAATAATCCATTATTTTGAATGAAAATCAAGACTGTAGAACAGACAATATTTGGAATAACAGTCATTCACACCCATCTTCAAATTGAATTCTTTAATCTGCGCATAAACAGTTTCTGCTCTCCTGAAAGATAAAATAAAAGCATTTTTTCAAATTTAAAATGGAGGAATTAATGACATTGATATTTTCAACTTGGTTGATGGTGGTGTAACTACCATTCTGACTCTTGAAACGGAGATATTCAACCTCTAGTTACATCTCTGCTCATTTTTTTCCATGTCCGCTCCCAATGTGGAGCATACGGTCTCATAATGGAGTATCTTAACAGAATTTTTCTATGAGAACTGCTTGTTACTCAGTTGCTCAACCTCTCATTTTTCGAAGAGAGTAGGGATAGAAGGACAGGACTAGTGGTTAGCTAATCGCTCTCGCTACGCTCATTTATAATAAAACAATAATATAAAGTAATTAACTTTACATAGGAAATGAAGTTTTTGTTTTATTTTGTCAATAAATTATTCGGTCAAACCATGGTAGAAGATCATTTAATGCAACTGTAAACACAGTTGAAACCCGGTTTATCGTTTATTAATGGTTCCTCAAAAAAAAAGAATGCGGCAAAATCTCCAAACCAGCAATGAATGCGGGAAACGATGAATGCAAGAACGATAGATCGGGGTTCCAATTTTTACTTACAACTTACATATAAAATCTCAATATTTCAAATTACATATTTTCTATTTGGATTATTGAGATTTTGTACACTTCGATGTATTTTGTCACTAACGACCCGGGTTTCGCCTTTCGGCATCTTCAGGCATTCGTGTGCTCGATTCTATCAAGCACCCTCAGTCGATGTCTTAAATTATTACATATTTTCATTTAAAAATGGATTCAAAAACGAAATCGCAAAACAAAATATACCCCTGTAAATATTATTCAACGAAATTAGGGGATGCCACTAAATAATTTTATTATTACCTTATTTTTTAAAATTCCATTGGTTTGTTGACATGTCTGTACTTGTTTGATTCCTCAGTTTTCACTTGAAAATAATCTAGGTATATTGATATGTATATATTTTATGTAGAATATTATACGTTCAAGGGTAAGTGATTTTGAATAAATGTTATGCCAAAATCTAAAAACGATTAGTTAATAATAATTTATAATGGAATGAAACATTTTTAAGATTCAAACGAAAAACGGAGTATCGATGTTGCCTAATTCAGTGTATGATGTTACAAGCTGTGAGTGAAAGAATTCCCTTAATGAGACTGGAACGAATACTCTACGTAGGTAGGTAGGTATAGAAAAGCACTAAAATATTTTCATGAGATTTAAGCATATTCATATCATTATTCAATATTAATTTCTAGATTTCATAAAAAATCCATTCTAACAATTTTTCTACTGCTGAAAAGTTATTTATCATTAGAAAATCGCTCATTTTTTATGTAGAAATTCCTTTTTTACGATAACAAATAATGTATATTTATCTAAAAATAGTATTTAATTTGTGGCTCGCCTTCATTTTAACAGTGAGGTCCTTTAAGCTAAGTATTTGCCTACTACCTATCTATTTTATATGATAAGGTTCATTTGCGTAAGCGTCGTTATGTGCTAAGATTATGAACGTTCACTATTGTAAGGTTTTTATGAATAAAACAACAATTACATCACGTTTTGAATAACATAAACAATTAATCAAATGCATTATTGATGCACTCTTATCTAGTTTATATTTATTGAGCATTATTGTTTACTAGCAACATTAAATATTTTTTAATTTTTGCTGCTCTTCTCACTTTATATTCCCAACTTTGACTCTCTGAAGTGTGACGTTGATCATTGGTAGAAAATAGAGAAGTTCATAAATTTTAGGCACACGAAACGTCATTTTATTAAGATTTCAAAGTAATATTGATGCAAAAGTCGGGATATCTTCTTTGGTCACCGCATTTGACACGGGAAGAGTTTCTTATATATTAACCAAAGAGACAATTAAGGCGAACATTCGCCAGCTGGCATAATAAACTGGTTTATTTCAAGGAGGTTTCAAGCTGAAAACTTGAAACGTTAGTGTACAGGAGATTGTGTTTTACAATGTAGCTCATGCATTTGCGATATTGCTGTTGGAAGATCATCTGTTTGAAATAAACTGTGCAATATTTTTAATCGACTATTGGAGAAAATCGTCATGTACAAGTTTGTGTTTCGATCATAATTTTGTTCAAGTTGCTTACAAACCGGTTTCGTTAAGACGCTATCGAGTATTATAAAAAATGCTTATTTACTAATTTTCGATGATCAATTTGGCGTATGTGTTTTTAACTGAAAAACGTCATCTATTAATTAAGTATCGTAATTTAATTTGACGTGCTTTCCTTGAGTGACATTTTTGACGAGCGAAAACCGGTTTTGTTATTAACAAAATGAAGATTAAACAAGAGCCAGGCGAATACGTCGATGAAATAGAATCGGAATCGCCTGCCATGGCCAACAATAACAATTATCAGATGGCTTCTGAAGCTGGTAACTCCAGCCATGTTGTTTCAAATAAAATATATATAAAACAGGAGATTCAAGAACGAGACGATGGCGACGATGATGATGATGACGATTATGGTAATTCTTATGGACAAAATAGACAGGTAATTATTTTTTGGTAAATGTTCGTATAGGTGGACGTTGTCTAAAAATGCACTTTTTTCATCAAAAACATGCGAAATGAATTGTTTTAGGGTAGAACAGTCTTTTATCAAGCTATATAATAAATATATGGAAAATATTCAATAATATAACAGTGGTTTATCGCATAATAGTTGTGTATGTCACAAACTTTATTTTTGAGCGCCATATTGCAATAAACTCAGAATTGCCAACCTACAAACTAAACATATTCATGTGTGTTACAAACACATAAGAGTCTAAATGAAGATTCGTACAAATTCAACTATCTTAATCATACGTAAGGCCGCCCGCGGCCTGAGAATCCGCACGGCGTAAAGCCGAAATAGCTATCAACTAACTAATAAAACTTTGTAGAACTGAATACTTCGATATTTTATCCTATTATATTTGAGTTCTTCCAATAAATGCCTTACGTCGAATTCGCATAAATCATCATTTATACGAATTCATCAGACTAATGTGTTTGTAACATACGAATATGTTTGGGTTTAGGGTTGGCAATCCTGAGTTTATTGCAATATGGCGCTCAAAAATAAAGTTTGTGACATACACAACTATTATGCGAAAAACCACTGTTATAATGTTTCCATTTGTGATTAGATTCCCCATGTCTTGTGGAAAGAAAACATCCTGTCCTTGATTTTTGTAATTTATAATTTAAGAATTTGAATCAATATATATAAGAGACCTTACGATAGAGTAAGTCTGAAGACTTTTTCTTGAAGAGGCGAAACACGTGTCACATTGCGTGACAACCAATGGAATAACAAACTTGTCAATTTTAATTTATATTAGAAGATATCTCCGGCTAATTCAAATATTTTATAATTATTGTCCTATGTAGGTTTGTCAAAACTACTTTTAAATAGTATACCAACATCTTGCCGTTAACCCTTTTGCTGCTAATTATGTCCAGTATTCTAGCAAATTTTTAAATACAAAAGCAAAACCTATAGGGTAGTAATGTGATTTGTGGATTTAAATGTTACCGGTTATGATCGAAAACATTCCTATGTAAAATTTTCTAAACGTATTCAGTAATTATATATTTTTTATAGTGATCTTTTAATTGTAAAATTACCTTCTCAATACTTTAAATCGTTAAAGATAGATTAATATATAAATGACATGTCCATTACCAGATTATATTAATAATGCTTTGTGCTTATTTAAAGGTTTCTAACGATGAGGATGGAGAATATTCGGAGCCTAATAATGATAACGATGCTATGTCAGAAAACATTACCATAAAACAAGAAATTCCAGATTACAGTACACATCATACGGAGGTATAAATTATTTATATGCGGTAAACACCTCATTGCCAACCTTTGTCCTTGTACTGCTGAATAGGGTTCATAGTAGTCCATTGCTTCTTGAAAGTTATTAATATGGTACACTGTACATATTATTTGTATTCATATTTATTAAATTCATGGTTTGGTGTTTTTTGAGGTATGAATGAATGAATAAAAATGTAACCCTAAATTCTGTATTGGTTTTGATTCACAAATAGCATATTTTTGAATAATGGGAAACATACATATCTACTTATCTATAAAAGTAAAACTTATCGATTTATCGAATGTTTTATGTACAATTTAATCCTTTTTTTGTATCTGCCTACCGCCTACTCGAGACGTTTTTCGATGAAAAGCATATTTTAGCGTCGTCAGCATACTCGAGGTCGCATAGCCTCAGATTGGGGGCAACGGCTAAACCTCGGTCGGGTAGAATTGACTTCCTCAGCTAAGGGTTTTGCCGTCCCACCACCATCTTTCCTTCAAAAATAATTTTATTTTTATCTTATATATAAACGTTAGACACTGTTTACTGTCTGTCAGTTTGAGTCCATTCGTGTGCTCGAATGCCTGAATATGCTGAAAGGCAAAAGCCGGGTTGTTAGTGACAAAATACACGGAAATGTACAAAATCTCAATAATTCAAATTTGATATTGAAATTTCATCAAGCACCCTCAGTCGATGTCATAAATTATATTAGATATTCATTCAGGTCCTTACAAATAGATGGAACATGAATATAGTGTTAAAAATTCAATTATTCAATTAAATTATTAATAATTTTGTTCAGCTAAATGGACTTTTAATGTAGTTATATTTGTGATTGTAGATTAGTATTTAATGATTTGCAAGAGGTCCATAACATTTTAATTGTAGACTCTTTCATTTGATTTATGTATAATTTGTTTGTTAATCAATATTTTCCTGTCTCAGTTCATGAACCATCAGTTTTATATACCTTCATTTTTTTCACTCAATTTTATATAAATACGCCTGTTATGTTTGTATTTTTATCAGTTGATAATGCTCGTGATGAGCGAAACCGGTCCTGATCATTATAAATATGTGGAAGTAGTACAAATGAATTGTGTTTTATTTTTTAAAATATAATGTCTTTCCACCAAGAATTGACAGTTAACACCTTAAAAGTGATTAATATTGTAGAGTCCCGCAGGCTTGTTCTTGAAATATGTCAAAAAAAACCTGGTCTTTAAAATAATTTTTATATTTATTATTGACATTAACTATCTGCAAAAAAATATATTACAGTAAAATCTTCAGCAACATTATTAAAATCTATTTTATCTGCCAGTTGGTGTTCTATTGAAAAAATTACAAGATTTTTTAATCGCAAACTGCTCGCTGTCGATGTCAAATAGTTTTTTAATTAATTTTAACCACAAAATGATAATTCAGCATCTTGAGGCTGTTCACAACATTTTGATCTTGCTGCCTCGACATTGAGGCTTCATGATTATCCTGAGATTATGTTTATTTGTGTATTTCCTACGGAATTTTCTGTTCAAAAATGCTGCCTCCATGAGTATGTTTTGTCAATGAGTAAAATAAACATTCATTCACTGAATTTTTACTGTTATGTTACGATATGAAGTTTTATTTATTTGTAGATATTATATTATGAAAATAATTTTTTAATTACAAAATTTTGGCGCCTCCCCGGTAGGCAACCGCTGTCTTAAAGAGAATTCGCATTCAACATAAGCGGTAAAAAATGTCCATCTATTTCATTAACCCGTTCCCTGCGGAGCCGTCTAAAGGATATTCCAATAGCAAATATTTCAAAAATTAATTCAGTAGTGTTAACCAAACTTATGGAGATTATCAGAACAAATCAAGCTATATCTTAATACGATAGTTAGCTTGTACACAAAGGTTTTAACACTGTTAACACTGGTATATTTTTAAGTATCAGCTATCAACACACTGAAATCTGCTGTCTCAACAGTTGAGACAGTAGCAGTTAGCGGGTTAAACACTGTATTCAAGTAATCTAGCAACAAAATTATATTCTAGTTTGATTTTCTTATTTGCTTTTCAAGCTTCATAGATGATTGTATCAGTTACTTTTGTTGTAATGTTTTTCTATTCTTTTATACTACTGTATTTGCAAAACTATATTATCTATGTTCTATAGAAACGAGATATGACATTTATTCGTATGTAGCTTGAGAGCCGATCGCTAACTGTATCTGTTTTGCTCTGGGGTAAATTTAGAAACATGTATTCTATAAAAAAAGAGCTTTCTCATCAAACAAGACAAAATAATCACATACTCTTTCTATACTTCTGGTGAAAAAAATATTCCTGTGAAGGATTTTATATCTACCATTTTTAGGGACCTAGTAGAAATAAACAAATAATATGTTTTTATTTTTCACACATGAAGAATCATGTGTATTTGTGAATGATCAATGTTGGAAAACATTTACATCTAGACTTGATGTGTTATTCTTATTCATGAATGATTTGTTTTTTTTTCAGGACGAAGCTGATGAAACTGTTAGAATCAAGCCTGAAATCGATCCGCAGTGGCATTACTGGTATGGGCAAAAATATCAAAATAATCTTTCTGACGACGGTCATTCTCACAATGAAAGCACCAAAAAAGACACCGCTTCTAGTTTAACTATTGAAAAATTTAACACTGTCTTGCCAAACAGAATCAAGGAGGAACCTGGATCTGCGTCGGGCAACTTCGAAATACCGTTGGAGGTGCAAATTACCGAAGAAAAGCAAAAACTGAAAACGATTTACGAAGGCAAAATCAAATTTTACGTCTGCGAGTTGTGCGACTTTCGATGTAAACAACCGGGCACTATGAAAAATCACAAAGTCACCCACACCGTGGACACGTTCGAATGTGAAGTTTGCAAACTGAAATTTAAACGGTTCGGTCAATTGAGTAGGCATAGATTGATGCATTTAGAAAAGACCCTCGCATGCGACGACTGTCCCCTCAAATTTAAATTATTAAAACATTTAAACAAACATAAGCTGTTGCACAGCGGAGTCAAGCCGTTCGTCTGCGAGATATGTAATTATGAATGCTTTAAATCGTTTGATCTGAAAAGGCACAAGAACATACATAAGGCGGAGAACCCGTTTGCGTGCGATGAATGCAGTTTCACATGCAAGCACGCCAGTTCGTTGAAGCGTCACAAAATGGTCCACACGGACGACCGGCCGTATGTCTGCGACATATGCAACTATCGGTGCAAACAGCTTGCAATTTTGACGGTGCACCGGATGATTCACAGCGAGATAAAGTCTCACGTGTGCGACGTTTGCGGCTATAAATGCGCCCATTCAGACACGCTGCGGCGGCACAAGCTCACTCACAACGAAAAGTGCTTCGTCTGCGATATCTGCGAATACAAGTGTAACCGAATCAGCAACCTCAAGTCTCACAAATTGATCCACAGCGATAGTAAACCTTACGCATGTGACGTGTGCAGCTTTAGAAGTAAACATTTGAGTAATTTGAACAGACACCGGGCTTATCACGATATCGATAAGCCTGCCATTACATCTGATACTCTCGATGTACAGTAATTGAGAATCGATTCGGTTATTTCAAATATCAGCGATCAGTTTGTTTTAAATCATTCCTGGGGGCTTGTTTTCATGCTTATTTTCTATAAAACCAACAGGAAATTTCTAATATAATAATTATTGTAGTTACTCAATGCATCTTTATTAGGTTGGTACATGGTAAAATGCAATATTTCAATTTGTCGATGAAATCGCTAATGGTGACAATGTCATATATGAAACTATATTTATATATACGTTGATTGAGTTTTTAAGAACTGCTCTTGCATTTGAAATAATACAATTTAATTCAATAACTCACACAAAACCGTTCCATGTGTAATGAATTTTGGATGAGAGCATGGACTGTGGGAGAATTAGTATGAGAATACCCCCCCTGAATACATTTCACTATTTTAGCTAACATCAGGTTCATTGTTGATTCGTTATGTTGTCAAAATGTTATTCTGATATATATAGGGTTTATTGGATTGCAGAAACTTAATCATATTGAATATCCTGTCATTTTTGTTGACAATAAATATTAACCGCCTCATGGAATAATACGCCAATTTAAAAATTTTTAAAGACCATTGAAAAAAATGAGTCCGTGTATTGCGTGAATATATTGATAATTCGACTTACTGATAATATTCAAGAAATGTGTTACATGTCAATTAAAAGTTATCGGCCACTGTGATAAGGTGGCAGGATCCTCTATTGTTATGTTAGCGTGCTAGCGAGACAGATCATGTCCTGATTTGGCCAATCTTTTCTGTTTCAATGTTAAGTTTATAATAAATTTAATATTTTTTGCTGTTAAATATCGATAGAATTATATTATAAGACATAACGAAAACAAATGTACGGGTAGTCCTCAATTTACGGCAGTTCGATTTACGAACAAAAAATAGCATTTTTTAAATTATTGCATCATGGGGATTGCTGATTTTCTGATGCATACGGGAAAAAAGATGACGCAGTAATGTGAAAAATACATGATGAAATATTTTCTGTTGATCAGCTACAGTCGTTCGTGTCGCCCTTCTTATCTTCATTGTTGTTAAATTACAATTCATCATTTTCTGATTTGTATATTTATTTATTCAAACAGATTTAATTTCTGAAGTCCACAATGCTCGGTAAACTTGGTTTTGTATGAAATTCCACTTACAACCAAAATTCAGGAACATATCTTGGTTGTTAGTCGAGGACAACCTGTGTTGTATATATTTTGCATGTTATCTAACCATGGTTACATAACTGACTGGTATCTTTTAGCTAACATATCGACCCCTTAGAATCGAAAGAATCGACTGATACAAAAATAGTTAAATATTTTTTCCGCTGAAAACGCTTTTGTTGATTGATTACTTGGGAAGTAAATAAAAAATTAGATTTGTTTGTTTGACCCTAAGGGGCCGATATGTAACTGCTTAAAATGCTTACTGACTAAGCGGAATAGGCCATGATTAACTCGAATATTTTATACATTTGTAGGTGTTTTTATTATATCTGTTTCATATGACACTTTATGCCACTGATTGCGTGCGCTATTATGTGGTGTTTTTATTTTACAACATTTTTTAATTTACCGCATGTCATTACATTACTCAGTATAATTATTAAAATATCCAAGTTATTTTAATATTTTTCTAACAATGGTACTCTTATCATATCACAACCAATATATAATTATGCATGGAATTAAATCTGTGTGCAAAAGGAAATGCGACTTAAGTTAACGAGTTAAATATTCTAAAATAACTACAATACATACATGCATGCATATAATATAAAAAGGAAGAGTCGAATCAATGCTGCTGAATTGGTGAAATTCATGTTTTAACATCACATTTTTCATCAAATTTCATACAAAGTCAAATCTTGTTTTGGCTCTCCTGAAAATTACCAATTTTATACTTAACGCCCTCTTCCTTTCGCATAAAGAAATTTTAATACAATATATATATATATATATGGGTAATGACAGATGGTATTAAGTCATTAAAGTAGGTTCTGAGATAACCGCATTTAAAGCATTTTTTTTTCAAAGTACTCTCCGAAGTACAATTGTTTGTTTTTTAAAAAGATTTTTTCTACATTATAAAGAATATTCTTTTTGGCATACAAATCATAAAATTTGGTATCAATGAGTTAGTCATATCATGCTTTCTGCCAGAATAAAAACAATATGACGTAATACTGTTTTTTTCAATGCCATTAAATCCTATGACTTCTACCTTGTGTTCAACCAGTACTTAGAGCGTTACATTGCGTACATTTTGATGTTTAAAAACCATCAAAAACTAACTTAATCGTTCTGTTAGTGTACCCTTCATATATACTAAAATTTAATTCCTTTTACATATTTTATGGTGACATTAATAACTGTGATAAGTATCCATCAATTGAAATGCTTAAAAATTAAATGTTTATTGGAATCGTTTTTAATTACAATATACTTGATTTTTCCTGTATTTTGATCCATCTTGTACCTTGAGGAGATAGTTTCTTTGTGAAAATAACTCAATAGATTCAAAAAATACTTAATGGTAAATAGCGAGTATTCATACCCTTCCCGTACATAACCACCAGTCGTCGAAACAATTATTAATACCTTTCCCATGCATAATGTGTTGATATATGGATTTAACATTCGTGAATGGGTGATTTCGACCATTTCACCTATCCAATTTGCTTGCATGTGAAACTGGATGAAGTTAAAATATACAAATCATTATTTTAACTATAGATAAAGTTAATGAAAATTTTAAGTTTTATTTTAAATCTATGAGGCCAGTAGTCTGACAGAGCCTTTCCTAGCAATATTCGATTTTCTGTTTCATTGTTACTGTTCACACTCATAGTAAAAGTCACTAGCAGAATTTGGTGCAATTTTTACATTTATAACAATAAAGACGATATGGTATGATTAGTACTTCCCTATTACACACTGAACCTTCTCACAATAATGGCGTGTTTGTAAATAAGTTAATTAAATTATTGGTTCTACATACAAAACAACGACAGTTAATGCTTTATCCATACATCGCAGATTTCAAATTGCATATCGCTATCAAACTCTGTCTAGCCTTATTTTTTAAAATCGTCTATTAATTATTTTAAGAAATTGTTATTTGAATATATTCCGTGGTAATGATGTTTTTAATTGTTTTACCTTGAACGCTTATGAATTGGTGAATTTTAATAAAGCAACAATATATGCAGGAACTTGTATGGAAGTTATGATCTATTTAATGTTTTAATAATGACTCATGCTCTATTTGAAATGACTGATTTAATTGCTGATATGCAGAAGCCACATTAAGCATCAATCCGCACACTAAAGACGCAACGACTCCATTTAAATAATTATTTCTGGATATTAATGCTGTATGAAACATTTTGACTGTGATAATTATAAAACCTGAAGCCCTGTTAATTTCGAGCAATAAATATTATGTTCCTTATTCTAATTTAAAAATTGATTTCATTTGTTCCATCTTTGTCTATTATAATTGGAGTATTTTGCGTCTATGGTTTGTGGTTTCTCTAAGAAAAAAAAAACCTCAACTGTGATTTATTTATAATAAAATTATTTTAAATAGCAATACTTCAGTTTGTCTTTTATTTAAGTTCAATGCATTTATCTTAATCCTTTAGAACTGTTCTTTCAGTCCACATCCTGGATAGCTACGCTATTTAACTTATTGGCTCCGGGAAGTGCGTTTTCCACGTAATTCGATATAGAAGACATAACTCGCTCATAACTCTTTAAATGATTTATTTTTTATTGTCTTCACACTAATTTTTCACAAGACATGCTTTAATGGTATACTAATTTCTTCATGGATTGCAATGTCGGAAATTATGAAATAAAGCCATTTAACTAATGTGATATTTTATGGCTCATCTCAAAACCAATGATAGCAAAACATATCGCAATGGTTAGTGACGAATACATAGAAATGTACAAAATCTCGACAATTCAAATTTGATTTCACAATTAGGGCTTCTAATCCTGGGATGCGGGATCCCTAAATCCTAGGATTGATATTCAGATGATCTTGGGATTTCGAGATTCATGCTAAAAAATTATTCATCTTCCAATCAAATTAATACTTCCTGATTAACTACAACGTGTACCTTTGTTTGTTCACGTACATAGTTTTTTTATAAAACGTATAGAATTAATATGAATTTATCGTGTCTCATATTTTGTAACAGTCGTACTTAACCAATGTGAAATGGAGGATTGCTTCTTAAATGAATGGAGGACAATATTTTAAAGTCAAATTGAAGGACTTGTCCTCTTTTTGGATATTATTTGGTAAAATGTACCTTAATAATGCAATAAATAAAATATAATATAAAACCGTTTTGATCATTACGTTTTTTTAATTTTTTTTCTTTATAAAAGACATTCAAAATCAATAATGAAAACTATTCCAATGCCCAAAAAAATATTTAATCATACATTATATAAATTACAATCGAAGCAATAACGTAATTACACTTGATGACCAATCCCGGGATTGAGAAATTCTGATTCTCGAAATCTCGGGATCGTAAAAAGAGTCCGGGGTTGGATGCCCTAATCACAATAATTGTATGTTGTAATCGAGCAATTGAGCAGTCACATTTGGTGAATCAACCGGGCCTCCATTTAAAATTTAATTAAAATAAATAAAATACGACTACGAAAGCTAAAAATTAATATTGCACAACTATTTGAAATTCATGTTTGATTCATAATATTATTGAAAGAAGTTGATCAGTTTATTACGAAACACCTTCAGGAGAATATCCAAACTTGTTTTCGCGTAATCGTCGGTCGGTCAGCTTCATTCTATTATATTTTTTGTCACCATTGAAAAGTTTCAATCCATTTAGGAAAAAGTTTTATAAACTTGAAGAAAACATATTAGCTTACGTAATAAAAGACATATTTTGCTTAGTGTATTTTGTGTTTCGTTCTACGTGACTTGAGACAAATACTTGAATTAGCTTTTGGAAAAACTATATAGTTTAATGCACTACAAAATGCCAACTGCCAGACGACATTACTCGGTGAGTTATTTTACTTATTTTCATTTAAAAAAATTGCACTGCCACTGATTTCGCAATGGAGACATAATACATCGCAAAAAACCGATTACACCGCGGGTTTAAGCAATTGATGGAGTAGAAACGGTTGTTTCGGCGGTTTCTTTGCTATCGCATTTAAAAATTGTTTTAAATGACCGCATTTATAGCCTTATTCACAAGATTGTTTGATTAGATGAAGGATTTGATGATTTGAGCCAATTTTCTACAAAAATTTCCCGCTAAAATAAACGTTATGATAATTTAAGTAAAACCTTGCACTTTTATCAATTTCGGGCGAATCAGTCCGCCATTGCGCGTATTTTCATCATATTTTCCCTGTTGCGAATGTGTTCAAATGGCTTGCTTATGATTCATTGTAACAATATCTACTTCACGTGACATGAAAAAAAAATACCGAATCAAAATGACATTGTTTCGCAATTGAATTACGACTAACCTCTTAATTATGAATGGACGCGATTTATTCTAATGGAAAATTATACACTCAACTCATTTTTTCCACGGTGGATACGTTGCACCAAAACAGTGTAAGAAAAATGATAGAATATATAGAAAAATCAAAACTGTTTTTTGAAAAAATAACAAGATTGTTGTTTAGAAAATCGTGCAAAAACACAAACAAAACGCACGTGCTCGATCCTGTTGTTGATTACGCAATGTTTTTATATATTGTTTTGATAAATTTTTCACATCGACTGGTAATTTAGCCGACGCGCATCGCAGTTGATGGGCATGTTTTCATCAAGTAACCTGCTGCGACACTTCGTTTTTACTAGGTAGATTTCGAAGATATATTTCTGATAAAACTCAAGCTTATTCCCTTCGAACCTGCACTTTAACTCTATTCTTGATTTGCAGTTCTATTATCTCTTTTTGTAAATTTGGAGGCGCTGATTCTACCTCCACGTTAAATGAAGTTAAGAATATTTTGAACATTTCCTCATATTTTTAAATAAATGCAAATCAGGTATCGAATTCTTTCATTAATTTTGTGACTTCATTAGAATATTTAAAAAAGAATTTCGGTCGCTATAAAAGTCAATCAATAATGGGAAACGAATTAAATTATTCGACCGTAATTGATTTTCATACAGCTTGAGTTTTGTTACGAAGTATTTTATATCTTGATAACATTCTGTACTTAGCCTATTTCCACCGTTTAGCTTCTGATTTAATTCATTTAGTTTAATTCTTATATCTGTCAGAAAACATAAATCTAGAAGCCATTGATCATCGTAAAATTCACATATTATATTATTGCAACTATGGTTTATAAAAATTCGAATTTCTTAACTCAATTTCCAAAATATCAATAAGCACGACTCAGTCATCGAATTTTGGTATATAAAATGAGATTGCCATTTTCAGATTTGAGTTCGCGAAGATATTCTTGAAATTGACGATGCTTCACTGAATTCTTTTAATTAAATTAATTACCTTGACAACAACTGACATCACATGTGACATATTTAATACTTGTGATTTAAAACATTGATTATTTAAATGTGTTAACAATTAGAAGAAAAATGATTTAATAATCAAATCAAGCACTTATTTTCAAAAACATACAAGATAAATTTAATATTAGAATTTATGAATATAAAAACTTAATTACACATGAACAATATTAATTTTAATCAAAACCCTATAAATAAATGCAACACCTTAGTTATTAATCATCCCAAATGTTTTCATCAACTTGGCAAATATTTTTATACAATCACTTGTCCAGTATTTTTATCTACATTGTTTTTTTATGTATACATTATTTTTGAACATAATAGATAAGAAGGAATATATTGTATGGTTGGATGCTGCGATCAATCTTCAACCTATTAATTTAAGTCTGTCGAGTGGTATTACTTTCCTGTCGAGCCTCAGAGATTTCAGCAGTTTTCTTCCTGTTGACAGGGCCGTCAATTATTGCATTTATTCCAACAGGCTTTTTCTCATACCCTAAGCTCAAATAATTTTTCCCAAGTAAAATGTTTCGAAAAACATATGACGTTAGTCTATTATTAGTAACGGTATACGTTGCACAGGTACTCCTAATGGAGTTTATTTCAACAGACATTGTGCTGCGAAAACTGCTCGTTGCTATCGCTCAACCTCGTTTTTCAAAGACATCACAGACTCCATTCCTTCGTCCATAAATCAATTTATGATTGTCCGTATTGGGATTCGAACCCGTGGACACCGTAACCGTAGACCACAATGTTTACCACTTGTTTACAGGCAATAGTATGTTTACAGTCAATTCAGTTTCTCTATTCTGACAACTACTATTTTTCTAAGCTGGTTAATTTATTAATCATATATTATGATAATTCCCTCAAGCGGAAGAAAAATTGAAGTCTGCTGGAAGCGGTGGTATTGGTGGAGGATCTGCCGGTATATTGATTCCTTCTATATCTAATAATCTCAGACTTATCTCCATACTCATTAGAGTGTTAAAATCTTCTGTGCACGCTTTGCTGGACATCTCATTTTGAAGAAGCGCATTTAGTCCGTCTGTCCAATGTTCGAATACGTATTCTGTTGGCGTGACGAAATCTAGATTCACTGTAGTATCATTGGATATAATTTTTATTGAAAACGAGAACAAATCATTTTTCTTATCTTTCGTGTTTGTTAAATGTTTACCTAACGTGAGATTTTTAATATTAGACACGGGCACAACACTTTCCAGTTCTTCCAGCGTTGGCTTACTGTTCTCGGTGCAGTCGCCGTACTGCAGAAACGTATGGTTCGGAGACAGACGGATGAACCAGAATTTATTTTTGACGATTACGCCTTTGGTGATTCAATTTCAGAAATCTTTTACCCTTCACCAACATACTTAAACGGTGTTGTTTTATCAAATTCATTATATCTGGTTTGATCTTTGCTTTCAATTGGACTACGGGCTTTGCCACAGAATTGCTTCTTTCTTTGGCTGTTCTCTTAATTTTCCATAGATCAAATATTTCTGTATATGTCAAGGATTTTATACCGTGGCGGAAAACTTCGAAACTCAGTGCAAACTTTGACAGGGCTTGAATTATTTTCTCTCTCACTACGCCTAGAACTTTCGCAGAATCTTCACTGGTCGCTTTCATTTCTTTCCATGTTTTATTTAAAAGCACAATGCAGATGCAAAAAAGCTCTTCAAACGGATGCAAATGATTAAAAAAGATCGGGTAGTATCTTTGCACGGAAGGTTGTGTTTTTAACACGTCACACAGAAGACTGACGAGTTCAATACTACTTTTTCCGAAAGGGCATTGATATGTTTCACTGATGCAATTATTTTCCAAGATAATACTCTTATACGATCCCATATAATTCCTTGCGAAGTAGACCATGCAGTCGAGAGCCAATGCTCCTGGAGAATCTTCTTTATTTAGGTCAGATATCGGATCCGAATCATTTACGAATCCCATTTTATTTGTGCTGGACACTGATGCTGTTTTAGTTGTTTGTTGTTGAGTTTGGTCTTCGCATTCTGCTGCTATTCGACTCAGTTCTCTCATAAGCACTCTATAATATTGACTTTGACGATCTATTTTAGCAATTCTCTGTTGTATTAAATTTAAGCAATTCGATTGTAGTGTATGAAGCTCTTTTGCCAAATCCGAAGAAAAATTCTCCGCTTGACTTAAAATTAAGCAAATTATGTTCCTGACATTTGTCGATAAGAGTGCTGCTCCCATAATTTTACGATCATCCATATCCGAATTTTTAAATAGCACATTTATGAATGAAATGATTTTACGTTCGAGTAGCTCATTGGTACCGATGGACGACCCGATTCGCATGATCAAATCGGAAACTACAACATCTTTCTGTATAGCACCAATTTTGTCACCGTTATTAACGACATAATTCTTCAATACTGACAGACTGATAATCATTATCAACGGGTAGTCATAGAATACTTCATCAGAGAGAAAATTAACAATCTGTCCGACGAAATTCTCATCCATTATGTCCCATGATACTATGTTATGCTCCATCAATTTTGTAAATGAGATCAATGCATTCTCTAACGCTGTTGGATTGACTTTTTTGGTTTCAATAATGTAAATGACGTAAGAGAGTCCCTTTTCATTGAAAAATTGTTTTGCAAAATGTTCGTATTTACTCATCTGAGATAATTTTTTAAGTGCGATGACTTTGGATTCAATATTTAATTTCAAACTGCTTATTATCAGTTTCGATGTGAGCTGCGGGTGCATGTCGAGAATCAGCAACAGCCCGTCTTTTATTTCCTTCTTATTGTCTTCCGTCACATAATTTCTTTGGATGTCTTCCGGGAATCTGAGAACATATTCACTAGGGTTTGATAGATTCCAGATTTCGCAAACATCCTTTACGAAACTAACCACGGTGTTTTCTAAATTAAACTCTTTGAGCTGGGATTTTTTATCGTCACTGTGTAATTGTATACCGATTTTGACAACTGACGATGACATCGTAGACATTTTAATAGATTATTTTAAATAGAATATTCCACTTTCACAAAAATCAATATTTCCTAATAACTTCATATCTCTAAAAACTGTTACATACTGAATTAAATACCAAAGATTAATTCAGGGAGTGGAGTGTTTATCAATATTTCGTCAAACTGATTAATCAATGAAATAGATATGCTGCAGATAATTATAAAAATTACAGTTTTCGAATCATTTCTAATCTAGGTGTTTTTATCAATGTTTTTAAATCGATAGGAACAATATACTATAAAATTATCGTTGGTAGTGTAATATATTTTTTCATCAAAATAATTCAAAATGATATTATTCGGTAATACACTTAACAAACAAATTTATAATTATGTAATAAATTCTTCATTATTAGCATTATCAATTAATTTTTGTTATACATCTATTTTTAACTTTATGCATAGTGCTTTATTTGTCAAATTCTTTTTGCACACATATAATAATTTTTCCTCGTTTTCTCAACTAAATGTTGTGAAATTTGGATTATTGAGATTTTGAATATAAAAAATAACTATAAGTCATTTAAATAAATTTTATTTTTATATGGAAATATAAAATTATTTATGTAAAATACATTCATAGCTAAATATTCTACATAAAGAATGAAAAATTGTGAATCGATTTAGAGCAAGATATTTAGTAGATTTTACTAAAATAACTTATTGATAATAATTTATTTTTCTTCACATTTCTCGTAGTAAAATTGTTAGCAGTATTATCATAATCTATTTTATCTGTCAGTTGGTGTGCTATTGAAGTATTTTTTTGCCCACTGTTGATATTAAATTGTTTTTTTTTATTAATTTCATTTTCGAATAACTTCTTTCACAGATAGTAGCACAATCGCGAGGAAATAAAATAAAAGCATTTCAATATTTGCGACTTCATCATAATTCTTATTTGTTTATTACCTATATAATTTTCCACTGATTTCCAAAAATGCTGCCCCTAGAAAAGTATACATATTTTGTCAGCGAGTCACAAATTAGACAGTAGAAAACATGATGAAAGGAACATTACTTGCATTGATTATGTAAATATAAAAAAAATATTTATTTTTTACCGTCGAAATTTTCTATTCATCTTCGAAAATGCCGCCCCGTAAAATGTGTCGCCCCGGGCGGGCCGAATATTGTTGCGATAATGTCTGCGCAATTTGTATCTGGCAGCTGATATTGTGCAGTAACGTAAAATTAAGTTTAATCTACAATGGCCGAAATTCGTCGGATAATTGACAGCTATCACTTTTTCCGCAATGTATAAAACACAGAATTCCCGATATTTGAGTGCAATTTCTGCAGTCCCGTTTCATTGAGGGTGATGTTTGCAAACATCCATGTAATTAATAAAGCACAACCGACTAGATTATTGAATATATCTCAGCTTATTAACGATTGCATATATCGGATAGGACGACTTTAGTATACCAATTTGTTCATCTCAATTAAAATGCAGTCCTAGCATTATCCTTCTATACCTACTCTCTTCGAAAAAGAGGGGTCGAGCAACTGAGTTACAAGCAGTTCTCGTAGAAAAATCGCTTGGGATACCTCAATTTGGAGTCCAGATGTCCCACATTGAGAGCGGACATGGTAAAAATAAATCGAGATTGCTGTATCCCGCTTTTAGTGAATTTTGCGCTGATGGCTTACATCCCTCTTTCCCGCATGCAATGTGTTAAAAGTTAAGATTAATAAATAATCAAAGAATGAATGATTGTATTGTGTGTGTGTATAAAAAAATATTACACACATGCAATCAACATGTTTATCCTATTATTTCTTTTATTATCAATTTAAAGCTATAGGCGACTAAATTTCTGCCATCATGATTGAATTTATCAATTAGAACGGTTAGATGCTTAAAAATTTTGAAGCTACTTTTTTGTCAATAGTAGTATAAACAATTTCTCGCTGAGATTTTGATACACATCATAGTAGCCAAAGGGTAAATGATGAGTGTAGAGATAAGGATTCAGCAACAGTGACATCTATTAATAATAAAAAAATTAAATGATGTTTTGCAAACATATATGTACAGCCAACTAGATTATTGAATATATCTCAGCTTATTAACGATTGCATTATACTTTAGTATACCAATTTGTTCATCTCAACTAAAATGCAGTATTTTATTTTGAGTGCTATATAAAATATTAACGAAAAGAAATAGTTGAAAGTACCAGAACCTTTTTTTAACAACTCAAAAAGCAACTGTTTAGTTTCATGTATTTTTTGTGATTACACAAGGAAATGCATAGGATGATTAGGGCAAGCAATAAATGCTGGCATACTTTGACTTGGGTGGAAACGAGAAGACTTACAAGCGTGTGAGACAGATAGTCTTTAAGTTATTATGACTGTATACTTCATTTTGGGAACAGATACAGCCAAAGAAGAATTCATGTCAAATGAATGTGATTTTTGAAATATAGATGTCAGTGGATGGTTCTGAAATGAACATGAATTGTCTTGTAATTTAGTATGTTGATATTCTGACAGATGGCATAAGTGATTTGAACTCTCAAAAAGGGCTTTGTCAAAAATTATTCACGTGTTTAACTTGTTAAGACTTAAAAATTGAAAAATGCGTTGCATATGCCAAAATAACTACAATGTATATGCGGGTGGTTATAACAAGATAAGGGGCCAATCAAGTCAACACCGCTGTATCAGTAAATTTCATGTTGAAACATCACATTTTTCATCAAAGTTCTCATAAATGCAAGTCTTGTTTTGGATCTCCTGAAAAGAATCTAGATGTTTTTTCTTATTTTAATTTATTACATTATAAAATTATTCGGCGTCGCTGGCTACGGTTACAGATGTCTCGGGTTCAATTCCCGATGCGGACGGTTTTCATAGATTGACCTTTCAATCGATTTATGGATTTCTGTTCTTAGTCTGAGTCCTCGCTTTCACCCATCCCATCCTCACGGGGAGTAGCGAGAGCTATTAGCTTTCCACTAGTCCTGTCCTAGCCCTATCCGTCTATCCCTACTCTCTTCGAAAAAAAGAGAGGTTGAGTAACTGAGTAACAAGCAGTTCTCGTAGAAAAAGTTCTGTTAAGATACCTCCATTAGGAGACCATATGCTCCACATTGGGAGCGGACTTGGAAAATAAATAAATAAAATTATTATGTATTGAGCCATCGGGCCTCTTACTTGGTTGAGTGGGTAACGTCGTTGACTTTGGTTGCGGTGCTCATAGGTTCGAGTACCATTACAGGTAGATTTTCAATCGATATATGGATGTCTATTGGAAGGTATTGATGTCTGTGATGTCGAAAATTCCCTCCCACCCATCCTATCCTAATAACGGAGTGAACCGAAGGCGATTGGATAACCATTAGTTCTCTATTAGCCTTGGTCTTCTACCCTACTCTCTTGATAAACTGAGTAACATGCATTTCTCGTAGAAAAACTACTGTTGAGATAAACTTCATTAGGAGTCTATATGCTCTACATAAGGAGCGGACATGGTTAAAAAAATAAAAATAAATACTTGAGACCCTAAAAAGCTACAGTTTTGTCACCCTTATTATAGGTAAATCCGGCCCTGTACTCCAATACAGGTAATGTAACGCAGATTAGCTCACTATAGTTCTTATCTAAGTCCATCTTTCTCTTTTAATCCTCCACTTTCTATGAAAAATAGTTTGGGTTTTACCTATTTTATTTTAAAAACATATTGATTGACTAGTGAGATGCCCGTCATAGATGAGGTATTGAAATTGAAATACTGAATGTCTAAAGTAGCTAGTAATAAATGAATAATCTCTCCATCTCTGCTGTCGCTCACGACATAATCGCAAACACCTCTGTTCTTTAGTTCCCATACTGACGGACTAATTGTTATTGTTATCATTGTTTGTATGCCTCGGCGTTAGCGTCACGTCGGAACTGTGTGTATTGTTGGGTGTGTGTGTGCATTGCATAATATACTTACATGTGATATGTGACAATAATAAAACGCCTACAGACCGGTCTGGGCTATTATATATATGATTCTAGAAGGTTTTGAGGCCCTAAGCTACAGCCTAGTTAGCTTAGAGATAAATCCAACCCTGATTATAATTATATATTCAATTAAAAAATGAAACAATTTTGTTATTTGTGTTTTTATTATGTAAACCGACATTGAGACATTTATTTAATCCACATTGATCATAATCTTCTAGTAATTACATACGATTCCTAATAATTTTATTTTATTTACATACAGAATAATCTCTTTCTTTTTATTTTATAAACTATTATTAAGTTGGTATAGTGAATACATACATTACAATCAATTGTATACATACTTACAGGATTTTTTCATCTAATAATATACTTAAATAAAAAATCATAGGTATTATTGAAACCCAGTAAGGGCAGTAAGATGAGACATATTATTGAATATGAAAACAATTTATCTATATAAATATATATGAATGTTTGTTTGTTTGTTTATCCCCTATGCGTTCCTTTACCATTTATCCATATTCGATGAAACTTTGGTGAATTGTTGTGCACACACCCGTGAAGGTTTCTAAAAAAATTAAAATCTAAAAAATAAATAAAATACGTACAAACAGTGACATCTCGCTGATTTATTTGTGTATGTGTGAAATTGCTTATTTCATGAAATGGGCAAAATTTTGCGTAATTCGTGAAGTAAATAAACCCATTGCCTCATTCATGAATTAGGCAAATTATCTGCAGGGTTCGTGAATTCGGTGGTGTATGGAAATCTTAAACTGTCAAATATAGCTTGATTTATTAAGATTACTATTAAGATGCTGGACAGTCTTTGGTTAAGTTGTATCGTTGATTGGAAATGTAACAGTTTTAGTTCATTTTATGAATGAGGTGTCATTTAAGTAAACCTGTACTAATTATGATACGTAAATGGAAATACTCGTCATTGCAGCTATTGATTGATATATTTTTATATAATCAGTGACATTTGGTTTAGTTGTAAAAATCACCACCGGAGCGCTACTATATATTTTATGAGGCAATGGGCTTTCTTATTTCATGAATTAGTCAAAATTTTGTCCATTTCATTTAATAAGCAATTTCACACATTTGGCGTAACATTCGCACCAGACGGAAAACAAAAAATATTGTGTATCCAAAAGCACTTTAATAAACAGAATTAAAACACAAACCTTTTCTTTCTTTGAGTAGCATTGCAACGCATGCCCGGTACTCACTAGTGCAATATAAAAAGTACCCTTTATTACTTATTTTGTAATGCAATTTTGAGATGTCTGAAATTCTACCTTTGGAACAATTGAATAAAAGTCTGACCGTTT
Organism: Himalopsyche phryganea; assembly: GCA_022494535.1. Taxonomy (NCBI): domain Eukaryota; kingdom Metazoa; phylum Arthropoda; class Insecta; order Trichoptera; family Rhyacophilidae; genus Himalopsyche; species Himalopsyche phryganea. The sequence goes on along the minus strand of JAGVSL010000125.1, from coordinate 152,804 downwards.
TTGAATAAAACAATTGAATAAATGTCGAATATCCCGTATATGATCGACGGTGGTTTGGCCAATTGATGTAACCCTCAAAATTGAAATTGTTCAGGAGAGAGTGAAAACTCTTTTTATCGAAAACATTATATGGTGAGTTGCGTTATGAATCTTTGAAATGAACTCCTGTAAATTCTCACGTTTCCAGACACGGGATTAAACATAGGAAGTGTCGATATAATAGTGGCTTACACCAAGTGGCCGGGTCAGAATTTTGAAACCTAAAACCAACGTAGAATGATGTTTCCCTTCCAAAAATTGTTCAATTTATTTTTATAATTTACATCATTTGGCCGAGACCTACTCTGTCATCTTTAAAATGAGATCCAATCATTAACTCATTTCCGTAATTTTTGAGGGTTACATCAATCGCCAAAACACTGTCGAATAACGAAAGTTGTATTTTTGAACATGACAAGTTTGTCTGCAAAATACATAAAAGTTACAGTATGTGCTACAGTAGTACAGTACTATTTAAGATTTCTGATTCGGGTCCGATTTTCGAAGACAGCTAGTGGTAAAAACCACGGCTGTGGACAGCCATGAGTTTTACCATTTAAAAATAACAATTTTGAAGACTCAAATGCTCATTAAATCTTGTTACACAACAATATGTATTAACCCAATTTTATGGCTAGTAAAATGTATATTATTCATATTTTTTTATACAAAGGTTTCTTATTTTCATAAATGACATACATTATTTACAGGATAACAACACTGGATACCAACGTTTTTGTCCCAATCAAAAAAACGTCACCTTAAAAATATTTATATTAGATAATGTGACAATATGTGTACTTATATATATATTCTATTAATTTTCTACGTCAAATTTTGTGTTTACAGCATTATAAATTAAAGAAATCGACTAGTGATTGCAGTATTGGAAGAATGAATACACAATATGCACCGGTATTAAACATATGCGTATATCATAAGAACGACAGAAAGCTGATTTTCATAAATATCTTAAATTTATTTTTATTTGAATAAAACTATAACCTCAAAAAGGTAAGTTCGTCAATGCTGAAATTTGTAAATCTTGATGGGATCTCCGTGCAAATACGTCCGACTATAGTAAAAGCCCTCTCAGATTCAACGTTGGTTGGGCGAACAGTTATAATTAATCAATAGTACAGCTTGGCCAATGAAAAGCTCGGAAAACATTTAAATGTGACGTAAAAGGATTTCAAAAAAACTATTATATTTAAGGGACAAAAAAGTTAGTGTTTTGATGCCCAGTGTAATCATTAATTGAACAATAAATACTAATATTCACTATGTTATGTCCTAATTTACTTTATAATGCTAATATATACATTCGTAGCAGACATAATAACTTTCTTAAACAGTGTCATAGTTCAATTTCTAAATTGAGAAGAGACAGTGGTGCAAGTGAAAGTTTTAAATTTGCGCCCAATAAAAGAGATTATGTATTAATATAAACGTAAAATTGATAACTCAGTTATTCAACTGTCTGTGATACTGTCCGTGTGTTGCTCGCTGTATTGCTGAGTAACACAGCCAGTAGAATAACTAAGTGATCAATATTTCAGTTTTATATTAAAAATACATTTCCACAAAGTTACCTCCGAATCCATCGAAAAGAGACTATATTAAATATTTAAACGATGTTAACTGTCATTTCACGGATCAATCTGACAATTGATCAGTTAAAATCATACATTCACTGATCAGTAAAAAGTGTGAAATAAGAATTTTTTTAAAAGGGTGCTTTATTTAGTGTTCCCCAACCTTTTTACACCTGCGGACCGGTAAAAAAAGGAAAATTTTTCGCGAACCGCCAATACTGAAATTAAAATCGGTTTTTTAAGTAAAAATTTTTTAATCTTGACAAATGGACATAACTATAAGTAACAAATATACATTCGAAATTCTTAGAAATATATTTAGGTAGGGTTTTGCATCTGAGTTCACTATCCAAGAGCAAATATTTCCGTTCTCCCCGAGTGTATCTGAGAAGATTTATGACGGTCGATTCTGAGAAAACCAGCAACCATCGTGTCGCATCATCCTACCAATTATTATTGTTTAACAATAACTAAAAATACAAATAAACGTGCAGACGAAAAAATCTTATGTTTAGTATTTTTGCAGGGTGAATTTCTTGAAATTTGGAATACTGTTCGCGGCCCGGCGGAATCTCGGACCAATGGTTGGGGAACACTGCTTTATATAATATTTAAAATAGGTGTACTTGATAATACATTTTTTTATAAATGCCACAGTTTGTAATAAATTATATTTTATCACTCTGAAATGTTGATAGGTATTGATTTTGATTTGTTTGACGATATAGGTATTGTCTCTTATGTGACATTTTAGTAAATATATCATACAAAAAATATTAAAGAATTTTTGCATTCATTGATTCAACTATTTACTGTTGCTATCATTGTGACAGCTTTGGCATCTCGGTGCCTGAGTTTGACAATCCCTACATCGCCTAAATTTAGAAATGACAATAAATGAATGCACATAACGTAAATATTATAGTTAATTATCATTAAAAAGAAGTAGACGACAATATCTGAGCGATAAGATACAGATTTTTAGTGAACTAAAGCTACCATTCCATTGTCAAGCCAGACGCGTCATGTGACATTGATCTCCTCGTCACTCCCGCTTCCCGTTTCACTGTCAAAGTCCACTGCATCATCAGCAGCAGCAAGGAGATAATTCCTGCCATCTCCATGACTATTCATGGTATCCAAATTATTGTTATTGGGCACACTGTTCTGGGTTCTACCGCCGTCTTCTGGCATGCCAGGCGAAGCTGGTGATAGTTTTGTCCTGTCCGCTTCGGCGTCGGATAAATCAGGGTGAGGATTGTTCTTGTTGGGGAGAGTCTGCTCGCGTGATCCTCCACTCGCCAGAAGCTCTCGCTCCTTGGAGTTTCTCCACTTCATGCGGCGGTTCTGGAACCAGATCTTCACCTGAAATAGAAAATATATCTATCAATAAGATAATCAGGTGAATTTATGAATATGTTTATAAGGATAGGTGTCAAACTCAAACTAACACCACATGGTGTTGATAATGTGTATATAGATGGAAGGTCAACGGTTTTGGGCATTCTTTCTATTCAGTTAGGGTGGTCACGGGCTTGAATGCCCGATCGGAGACTTACAGATTCATTTTTAAATCGATTTACGGATTTGTTTTCAAAGACATGGACGTCTGTGATGTTGCAATTCCCTCTCACCCATTCAATCCTTAAAAAAGAGATATACCGAGAGTAGTACGAACTATGTTTTACACTTGGTGTTGATAAGGTATCGGCATTTGCCAGTCCTGTAGATGAAAGGTCAACGCTTTTGGGTATTCTTTCTATTCATTTGAGGTGGCCACAGCTCTCAATGCCCGGTCGTACACTCACAAATTCATTTTTCAAGACATGGATGTCTGTGATGTTTACATTCCCTTCTACACATACAATCCTAAAAACGGGACACAACTAGAGCAATTAGCTAATTACCAGTACATACTACTTTCCTCCCCATCGTTCTATTTTTACCCTCTCCGAAGAAGTAAGGTTGAGCATCTTTATACTGTCTATTTCTGTTCTTTCTCATACAACTTCAGTTGAGATGGTCATGAGAACTCACATACTTCTTAACACTCTAGGCAGACATGATAGAAAAATATATATATTGGCATTATAATAAAAAAGTAAATTATTTATAATAATATATGAAAATAAGTTTAACTGACTAGAGTTAATTTTACAACAGAGCTCATTCACACGGCTAAAAAGTTGAGCATAGATAATTAGAATAATCTTCAAGCCAGTGATTTTGAATCGAACAATAACATTAAAAAATCAATCCACAATAGTTTTTTTTTTAAAGCGAAAAGACATTTTTAAATGAAATCGATGAAGTGAAATGGATAACATCATTTTGTAAAATAATTCGACGGTTAGAAGGAAGATTAATAGATGTTATGGCATATTGAAAAAAACTAATGACGTTTAATTTGTTTCGCTAAACAAGATGGCTTACTTTCAGCAGCTGTTTTTGACAGTTTTGTCGAAAGAATGACAAGTCACAAGTTTTTAAAAAAGGAAGCCGTGAAATCTGATAGATATTATTGAAATACTCGTAAACATCTTGGTTGGTTCATAAAAATATTGATTTCATGTATATCGTATGGATTTTTTTTTCTAGATTCTAATCGTTATCGTCGGCGTCCGTGGCGCAGTTGGTTTCGTCGCTGGCTACAGTTACGGGTGTCTCGGGTTCAATTCCCGGTGCGGACGGTTTTCATAGATTGATCTTTCAATCGATTTATGGATTTCTGTTCGTAGTCTGAGTCCTCCCTCCCGCCAATCCCATCCTCACGGGGCCTAACGAGAGCGATTAGCTAACCACTAGTTCTGTCATAGCCCTATCCTTCTATCCCTACTCTCTTCGAAAAAAAGAAAAAAAAAAAGAAAAGAGAGGTTGAGCAACTGAGTGACAAGCAGTTCTCGTAGAAAAACTTCTGTCAAGATACCTCCATTAGGAGACCATATGCTCCACATTGGGAGCGGACATGGAAAAAAAAAAAAAAATCTTTATTGGCATAAAACAATTATTCTTGTTGTAATATTGTGTTTACAACGCACTGATTGTAAACGTTCCAATATAACTAGCGACGTAACTACAATTTAGAGCTGTGAAATCTGTATGCACTCTTGATAATTGGAATTGTATATTGAATCTTTTATAACTTGTAATACATTTAAGATAGAAGTTTATTTTTGATGCCTTATTATATTCTTGTTGAAAATGTATTGGGGTTTATCTATCGAATCACCATATTTTTAAAACAAGGTCCACTTCCAATGCGAAGGTTATGGATTCATATTAGAGTATTTCCACAGAAAACTAACTACGAGGACTGGTATTAAGTCAGCCGCGCAACTTTATTTTTAAAATAGAGTGAACACGATTTTGACATAGTACTAGTTGTTAGTTAATAACTCTCTACGGCGATCGATAAGCATACGATTAATCCGCTATAAATATTCAATTGGGAAGTTCAGATACTACATTTTGGGAGAAGAAAGGATGGGAAAAACCAATGCGAATTAATTGTCAGATAATGATGGTTAAAATTCATTTAATTTCAATATTAAATTTGAATTGTGGTACAATTCAAGTGCACGGATGAACTCAAACTGATATCACATTATTTACTAACTGTCGGTCGTGTTCATCTGTGCACTTAGATGCCGGAAGATGCCGAAAGGTGAAACCCAGGTCTTTAGTGATAAAAATTATGGAAATGTAAAAACCATTAACGATTCAAATTAGTTATAATTAACATTAAAAAATATATGTCTTTTTCTAAAAGTTCACATGTTGCATAATGATAGGCGCAATGAATTCGTTTTTGGATCATATCGATCAATCAGGGCGTACAAGAGCGTAAATCATTTTGCGAGTGATTTGTCAAAAATCGCACAATGGATGCGGAATTTTTTCACCGAAATGTGGAAAAAGGGCGAATTCCGGTTATTGTTCAATATTCGCGCCCCCCCTTTTTTGTTAGTTTGCACAATGAATATCGCATTAAACCGTGACTAAGTGAAATTTTGCAAAAATGAATGATATGCGTGTTATGTTTTTACATTTTGTATCTATAGTTGCAAAAGAGTTATTAGTCTAGTTTTTAACAATCATCAAAATGAAAAATCATTAAAACTTTTGTGAAAATGATACAGCTGTGATTCAGGGCTCGAATCGTCTGGAACGCATTGGAGAGGTGCGCTGGTTCGTGAAATTCGTAGAGAGTAACGCGCCGTCTGCTAAAAAATCAAAAAATCGTAAAGGGCTAACGATTAGGGATAGCTTTAGCAACATTCAACTCAATGCGGAAAGTATGGGACTCACGCTTGTACTCGGTCAGAACCAAGTGCCACCTATTCAACACATGCATTTTAACAGTACTGATTTGCAGTTGCGAGTCATGGCATCTCATTAAAGCACAGCGTAACCGTATACTGTGCTTAGAAAACGGATGCTTGCGGCAAATACTAGGGGTACGGTAGTTTAATTATGTCATGGACTTGGAGGTGAGATAACGGATGGACCCCCTCTTCATTACTTTCACAGTAAAAAAGTGACGCTGGACATGGCTTGGACATGTGTTGCGGATGCCCTAGAGAAGTCTGAATTCCACCTGTCTCCTCTATCAAACGGATGGATTTCGTCACGCTAGAAGGCCGCATATGACCATTTATAGTATGTACTCGGCGAAGCTACGGGACGCAAAGATCACCTGCGAGGAAGCAAGAAGACTGGCGGTTGACAGAGAATCTTAAAATCACCGTATGGTGGCCATATGCTGGCCATATGCTTCGAGCAAGGAGAGGATATTGTTAAAAAATCCACTGAAATAACCATACTTGTCTTAAAACGTCGTTATTTTGACGTCATTCGTAAATAATACTGAAGGTTAGAATATACCAAAAGTCGAAAATCGGATTGTTTGTAAAAAAAAACATGTGTAGAGGCGTAAAGAATTTTGACGTTTTAAAATTAGCACTTAGATTATCAACTAGTTTGATTTTGAAAATAAATTATACTTATGCCGTTTTTACAAGAATCGATTAATATCCAACTCGGCACCTTTTTGGTAATATTAATAATAAAACTGAATAAAGGCAATAATAAATACTAAAGGGGACACAAGCGCAATGTAGGAATCGACCTGCCCACGCGTCTAAAATCATATAATAATTTTGTTGTCAAAAAAAGTATTATTTTATTGTTTGGAAAGTTTTTGAAAATATGTTAATGTTGTATGTAAAATATGAAATATGTTGTTATCCGTAAAAACAAACTGTTAACATGACCGAGTGAAGTTCTCGATTATTAAATGATCAATTGCCATTTTGTATAATAACATAATCAGGGCTCAAAATCGAAAACGTCTCGAACCAGAACGCTCGATAGCCTAAAGTTTAAAAGATATATTGACACCGTTCTGTTGATCGATTGTATATAAATTAAATCTATTTCTTGTTCTGGTCAATATACTCTTTGTATATTGACCAGAACAAGAATCTATCCAGTGATCTTTCAAAGGGTCTCGTGGTTTTAGGACGGTTATCATCCCATGTTCACAAGGTTACTCCATGTTGTGCCCCACCGCCTCTTGCTTTGACTTCATTCTGCAAGGCATATCGCGCTGTACACCAGCGTTGCAATAAATACTTTGCTGCCTTGGAGCTTTTGAAGTCATATTTGAGTATATAAGCAGAATATAGTTGAAAACGACTGTGTTTGTAAGCCAGTTCCGAAGACTTCATTTTTAGAAGAGGTGAGAGTTGAATGATAAAGTAAAAAGAGAAATAGTCGTAAACTAGTATATCTATCTCCACATCTCGTTTCCAAAATCTGTTAGAATTACAAAGAATGTAAATATCGCAGGATACTATATCTTTAAATACAAATCTATACAGAGATTTATAAATGAATGTATGAAAGAGTCCATTATGGGATTCGAGTGGTTGAACGCGTAATAGATTAGGACGAAAAGTTACTGCGATTGAATTTCGGAAAACAAACGGGAGCTCCAGAACAAACAATCCATACAATGATTTCATAAAAGATTTTTTTATAAACGATTAACCACTGAGCTGAGGTAATCGATATGACAATCTTTTATAGTATAATAATCAGATATTGTTGTTATTTGTTTAAAGTATCTAAGTTTTATATATTATATATCCATTGTAATCTTTCTCTCATTCCACTGGACTATCGCGCAAAATGGAAGCGTCCCGGACGAGATTCAATTTTATTCGAAATAAAATTTGAATAAATAATTTGTCGGGAATATGCATGAAGCCTCAAAACAAATATGGAGGCCGCAATAACAATTAAAGGCGGGAGAATAATTTCATTTACTTTTTCGAACACATTCAAATTCAAATTGGGCCGCCATGTTTATAGCGCGGTTATTTTTCCCGCCGAAAAAGGACCCGACATGCATATTGCATGACATATGCATATTAAACTCGGATTGAATAATTAAAATGCTTCTCGTGAAAATTTTACAATTCTTTTATTATCACGTAGACTAACAACCGAAAAGCGGTTAATATAAACATATAATTTTGATTTTATTTATAGATGCTTAAAATATAAAACCTTTTCTAGTATTAGCTACAAATAACTCTACTTTGTTAATGTATACATAGGAAAATGATTAAGAAGGTTTGTATTTCCTTTAAATACATACAGGTTCAGGTTCCGATTGAAAAAAAAATGTTTGCTAGGAAGATACAGTCATCCTAACGTCCAATATTGATCGATCAAAAATTATGGTCATTTATAATCTGCTTTTATTTATTGCTATTAATTTGAACTTTCATAATAATGAAAATTTGCCAAAAATATATTTTTTATATTAAGCCTTTCGCGGACCTCCTGACGTTGTCCACGCACACCCAAATTATTTTTAATTTGCCACAGACCCCCTCAGCGGTCACAAGGAAACCCTAGGGGTCCGTAGGAGCCAGAACCGGAACCAGAAGACATACTACACTCCATTCAGAGAAAAATTCCATTGACAATTCATGAGATTAATGCGACGGTAAATGATTAACGGTTCTAACTGTCAATTCTTGATGAAGAGACATAATATTAAAAACAAAAATAGAGTTTTTTTTTTGATAAAGATCAGTAATGGTTTGAAGCAGGATCGCAATGAGCAAAACCATACCTGATCTTTTTTTTAAATGTGGAATTGCTACAAAAAAAAAAATGTTTTATTAAAAGTATGATTATGTACTAAATTATTAAAAATTAATTTTGTGTTTATGTTACAACATCGCTGATAGAATACACGGTGAATAAAACACAAGTGTGCTCTTTACCACAGTATTTGTATTTAGGGTGTAATTACGAAACCATGCCTTGTTATAAAACCACAAAATTAAACTGAATAATTTGTAAATTTCGCGGATATTGTTCAATGTAAATCCTCGATTGAATGATATTAGATTACAATGATAAATATGTACAGGCAGTCAGTACTGTACCACAATTTATTGTAAAATAACACGATTGGTAATACTGTTATCAGTAACACAATTGTCAAAAAAGTAATTAAATTGTAATTATGTGTAACGTATTTTTTTCCCGCTCCCAATGTGGAGCATATGGTCTCCTAATGGAGGCATCTCAACAGAATTTTTCAACGAGAACTTCTTGTTACTCGGTTGCTCAACCTCTCTTTTTTCGAAGAGAGTAGGAATAGAAGATTAGGGCTAGGACAGGACTAGTGGTTAGCTAATCGCTCTCGCTACGCCCCGTTGGGATGGGATGGGTGGGAGGGAAGACTCAGACTACGAACAGAAATCCATAAATCGATTGAAAAATCAATCTATGAAAACCGTCAGCACCGGGAATTGAAACCGACACATCCGCAACCGTAGCCAGCTGCGCCACGGAAGCCGACGATATGTGTATACCTACAAACGTATTGAGCAAAGTATAAATGGCCACAAACTTTTTAAAAATGCAAACTGCTTTGTTTTAGTTGAGCGACTTCGCGATCTTTTGTTAATCGAGTATATAGATTTCAAATAGCGTATCTCACAACATTTGTTCAAAACGATAGCTGGTTGATTAATGAAGATAAAAATGGGCTTACAAAAGGAAAGTAAGTTAGCTTATCGCTCTTTCTACGCCTAGCTTTCAGGATAACATAGTGGTGGGTGTGAAGAAATGATTTAAACTTAAAAATAGTTTTTTCACGCTATGTATATTGCCTATCTGCCGATTATAAAGTTGGTCGTCGGAATTTACCATCGAATGATAGATTTATATTCAAAGGCATGGATATCTGTGATTTTTACATCCTTTCCTACCCCAGAGGCGGAAAGAAATTGTCCCAGGGGGTCATTAAATTTAAAAATAAACATGATACATAAATAATGCATTAAAAAATAGATGATTTAAAAATAATAAAACGGTCTACCTGGAAGGGTCGTTAGAAAACAGTTGACAGAAAATAAAAACTACAATATATTTATTTAAATAAAAAGCATTTGAAAAATAATAGTATACAATTTTAAATGCCAAATAAGTTATCCTCAAGAGGGTCGGGGGGGGAGATTTTAGCGAGAGCAATTAGCTAACTACTAACATTTACATCTTAATCCTTTCCGAAAAGAGGATCTGATACTCTCCGGGGTTGAGTGACTGAATCACAAACAGTTATCGTATAAAAACTTTTATTGATATAATTTAAGATATCGAATGAGAGTGTTTGATGGAATTTCAATACCAAATTTGATGCGTCATCAGGAGTAATAGCCATACGCTCTATATTGGCAGCTGGGGTTGCTGAAAAAAATCATCATTATCACATCATTTCAACAATTAATTCGTTCATTTGTTAAGTCTGTAAAAATTATTATAATTCTGTAATAAATTTAAATAGCTTCAATTTATTACAATAATGCATTGTATTCCATTACTGCACGATTGTGTAAGTACCTATTTACGTCGCCACCACAGTCTCAGTTCAACAGCCACAACATTATGAATTATTATCATTCGTAAATGGCATAGATAGGATTCGAACCCGTGTCCTCTGAAGTGAGCGACGCGTGCCGCAAGTCGTTTTATCTTCGGCGGGCGTTCCTTTGGTGTCGACGGCAGATGCCTGAAAGGGGGGCCCCCGGTCTAATCGCGTCTGCAGCTGACAGCTACGGCCCTGCCTTGCGAGACGCATGAAGCTCCAGCAATGTAGTGCTGTAGCTTTCATTTTATTTAAAAACAACTTAGTAAAATTATGCACTTAGTTGAAATTCTTTGAATTATATTAATCTACGCCGTACATCAAACACTCTGTGATATTATTTAACTCTACTACTGAATATTCAGAATGTCACATATTCTTGTTCCAGTAACATCGCTATTAGAGCATCCAATCCTGGACTCTTTATGATACCGTGATGTCGGGATTCACAAATTTTCAATACCGGAATTTCGGGTTTTGTCATTAAGCGTAATTTCATTTTTTAAATTGTACATTTACAATTCAATTTGTATCCATTATTGCTTCAATTGGAATGAATATATTATTTTTTTCTTCTACATTAGAATGTTTTTTTTATTCATATATAGAGAATACTTTATTTGTAGATAATAGTTGAAATTGATTTTTTTATAAAATAATGCAATAAGAACAATAACATATATAATTTGGATTATTGAGATTTTGTACACTTCCATGTATTTTGTCACTAACGACCCGGGTTTCGCCTTTCGGCATCTTCAGGCATTCGAGCGCACGAATGGACTCAAACTGAGAGACAGTAAACAGTGTCTAACGTTTATATAGAAGATACAAATGCGACAAATATTATTTACGAGGTAAGATATTATACGTCTGTAAGACAGGTAAGATATTATACGTCAGACGTATAATATCTTACCTCGTAAATAATATTTGTCGCATTTGTATCTTCTATATAAACGTTAGACACTGTTTACTGTCTCTCAGTTCGAGTCCATTCGTGTGCTCGAATGCCTGAAGATGCCGAAAGGCGAATCCCGGGTCGTTAGTGACAAAATACATGGAAGTGTACAAAATCTCAATAATCCAAATTTGATATTGAAGTTCCATCAAGCACCCTCAGTCGATGTCTTAAATAATAACATATATTGTTGTAAAAGTCAAAAGTATCTGTTCCTGTCTACGACAGTAGACAGAGATAGAGGGAGACCACAATACATGTATGTATTAATAATATGGGTATTAATAAAAAAAGTATTTACATACATATACCGAGGTTGTAGTTAATCAAGAAGTATTTAATTTTAAATTTGAACATTTTTACATAATATATGGTGAGTTGCGTTACGAATCTTTGAGATGCACTTTTGTAAATTCTCAAGATTGCAGATACGGGACTATACGCAGGGAGTGTCGATATAATAGTGGCTTATATCAAGTGGCTGGGTCAGATTTTTTAAACCTAAAACCAATGTAAAATGATGTTTCCCTTCCAAAAAGTGGTAAATTTATTTGTTTAATTTACGTCATTTGGCCGAGAACTGTTCTGTCATCTTTAAAATGAGATCCAATCATCAACTCGCTTTCGTATTTTTTGAGGGTTACACCAATTGGCCAAAACACCGTCGATATACACTGAATCCAGAAATCCTGAGATTGATATGTGTATTTACAAAATTCGGATTACGGGATTGACTAATTGACCAGGATCCCGGGATTGGCAGCTTATACGAAGCACAAAAACCTGCTATCAATAATTTAAAACCATTTCACAATATTAAGCACATATATGTTACAAGCCGTTGTAAAGAGTGAATATGTTAAGTCTCGCGTATATTTTCATATTAATTTAATACATAGTACGTGTTCAAAAAGATCTGTACTGTTATTCATGAGTTATTTCATTTCAATTGCAGTGCAGCGATCTAAGCAGTAAGTATGAATAGGGAAGGGCCGTTGGACGTGATTTGTGAACTTCAACCAAGGGCGTCTCGTGAAATAAAATAAACAAGAAACAATGCAAATAATAGCTCCGAACGTTGTGGTGTCGGAGGTATACTGGCAGATCGCATTAAGTCAGTTTTTGATGATATTCTGTTTTAAATGTCAAACTGTATGCAATTTAACACTATATACTGATAAAACGCATGAAGTCATAGAATATAAAACAGTATGAAGTCGAATCGTATTTTTTATTCTGGGAAAAAGCATGGTATAACTATAACTCATAGATACCGAATCTTATGATTTATGTATGTCAAAAAGATTTTTATTTATAATGTACAAAGAATCTATTAACATTATAAAAAACAAACAATTGTACTTGAGAGAATGAGTTCTTCGAAAAATAATAATACCTAAAATGCGATTATCCCAGAACTCGTTTTTATGACCTAATGTGTTCTGTCAGTATAACTTCGATATTGCACACTCGTGCTGATAATCGTGGATTGAAAAATTAACTGTACATTTACATATATATTGATTTTCAATTAACACATAGGTTGTTGATTGAATTGTTTTGTAAAAAAAAAAATGATTAAACTGCGCGAAAATTCAGTAAAGGTAGCAATACGTGTAGTTCTACAAAGATGCACGGTTCTATTGTCATTTTAGAACTTAGTTAAAATATATTGTAAGATAAATTATAGCACAGTATTTAGATTTACTTATAATACATAAAATAATTGATAGTTATTTTATTAAAAATCATAAATATTAAATAAATATTCTTTAAAAACATTCAAATACCGGTAATCAGTTTTCTCACATATTTTTTAGAGGCAGCAGTAGAGTTTCCACATTATAATTTTGCACTCCAGCGCTAGAGTTCGGCCCTAAGATCTAGGAACACGAAATCCATCCATACTAATACACTGCCACGCTGTGTAGTATACACAAAGTGTATCAGTGTAGTAAAAAGTGCAAAGCTATAAAGCATATACTCTACATACTTTGTTGCCATGTCTACATGTCCAGAGTAAAGCAGAAAATGCTATGTATTTTAGAATTGTTAAATCTTTTTTTACTTCCAAGAATTGTTAATCACTTTCAAGGTGTTAAACATTCTTGGCGAAAGGCATTATATTTATAAAAATAAAGTAAAATTTTCTCGCGATGAGCGAAACTGGTCCTGATCGTTATATACAATTGTGGAATTAGTACATTTTATTATAAACATAATTGTTTTGTACTAATCTACTAACATTTTTATAATGACGAGCATTATCGAATGATTTTTAGAAATTAGTGTCTTTGAACCATGAATTGACAGATAGCACATTACAAGTGAATAATTAACGTCTTTCGGTGTTGAGTAAGTTATAATCAGAATCATAACCAATATTCAATCCTCTTCTATCTAGTATTTATTACAAATTAGCATTACAATAAAATTAAATAAAATCTGGCAGACGCCATTGGGCCCATTCGTTCTGTAATACGAGAACATAAGTTGCAGACAGTTCCCTGCTGAACGGTTACGCGAAGCAAATTGACAAATCACACAAAAATAATACATTTAAACCGTGTCGCCTGCGGCACTGAGCTCTCAAGATGTCTCTTTCACTCGCGCGACTGCTGCGAAGGAAAGCGATTGTTCGTCCTACTCTCTCAAGCCGGAAAATAGCGTAACGTTATTATAATTCCAGTAGCGGCGTCAATTGCTTGTCTCGCTCTGACGTTAAGGGCTAATCATTTTGTACTATACTAAAAGGTTATACAATATTTAATTATTATATGTTTGAAGTTTATTATGTCACTATTATTTTGATTATAATCATATAATTTGAATTATCATGTTTTCTAATACTAAGAAGTACTATAGTATCTTTTACAGATTGCGTTGGTATTAACTTGGTTTTTTTTACCATGTCCGCTCCCAGTGTGGAGCATATGGTCTCCTAATGGAGGTATCTCAACAGAAGTTTTATACGAGAACTGCTTGTTACTCTGTTACTCAACCTCTCTTTTACCAAGAGAGTAGGGATAGAAGGAGAGGGCTAGGAGACTAATGGTTAATGGTCAATGAGGACTAATGGTTAGCTAAACACTCTCGATATGCTCCGTTTTTATGATCAGATGGGTGGGAGGAAATTTTAGACATCACAAACATTCATGACTACGAACAGAAATACAACGAGCTTTTTGAAGCATGTAAGCATTGAATAAGGTTGAGAAACACTGCTATAGATGCTATGGAAGACGACGAAAGTGCTAATGATACCCTTTCAATTCATGTGACCAGCCAAGAGGCAAAAAAATAGGCTTACAATTAAATGAACTTTTGCTTAGACCATATTCACTTTCATAAAAATAGTTTTCACTTATAACAAATACATTCCACAAAAAAAAACAAATTCTTTCACTAAAAATAAAGTGATCCCACATAATGTTAAATATTTTAACATTGAAGAAATTTATTACACTTACAAAAAAATATTTTCACATAGAAGACATAGTTTTCACTCAATATAAATACTCACACTTTGAAATCAATAGTTGCACGAAGCTGTAATGAAATGTCACTTATTCTTCTACCCTATATTAGGCCCCCTATATTATCTTTGCTCCACACATTAGAATACATTACACAAACCTAATCAGACTAACCCTCACATAACCTACTACAGCTTAACTCACTTTTTTGTGTTCCAAATGAATACTATCTAACACAAAGTGCAATTATTTATAATTCAAAAAAATATTACACCGTTTTTTTATGCAAGAAGACAATGATGGATGCTCAACATCCGTACTGAATATCTGTGCTGATTTTGTGCAATTGTAAACATAAAAAAACAAGAGAAAGACTTTCACTTGATGAATTTCTGAAGACAATTTTGAATAGATCTGTCGCCAAATTTGCAGTTGACGGCGTCGAGAAATTATTGTTGCCCTTTTCAGAAGAGTTAGGTAATGCGGCTTCTATGACGTTAGATCGCGTTCTGTCTATCGCCCGCTTCGGTCTATCGATATCTGCTTTATACAAGTATCTTAGGTTTTTTTAAAGTTTTGTTAGCTCGTGGGTGTTGTCCGCCGTATTTATTCGTTTCAACACAGTATTTTTAGTAGTATTGTATTGATACAATTTAAAATACCGGTATTGATATATATGTACAGTGAAACATGTCAAAACAGCTGTTAAAAGTCAATAGAACCTTATGATGAATTAAATTCGTATTTAGCTACTTTTTATGAAATTGATAATTGTCAGTAAATAGACGAGGGAGTTAAGATTACAGTATTAATTTGTATCCGCGATGAAAATATATCGGCGATGGTATTCCCCAAATTGACTGATGATACTCCCCACCCACCTAAACAGATTGTTTGATTTCTGATACTATATCTTATTTAGGTAAACCGAAATCTCCCCTTTGCTCTATTAGTACAGTTTACGCTAAGTGGTCTGTCGAGCCGTCTCTCCCCTACGGAATGTATCACAACTCGTGCAGTGGCGTGTATGCTTTATATAAAAATTTTTTCGTGCTCCATAGTACTTAATTATATATTTAAATCGTAAAGGATTTTTCATGTAAGTTATATCTTATGTTTATATTTGTGGTCAAGTATATTGTTTGATGGTATCTCCTTGTGGTTATGACAATTTCAATTTTTTAATTCAGTTCATTGAGTCGAATAACACATTTATTTTATGCGAAAATGCTATCGAAATTTTTGCTTGGTATTTTGCTGTTTTTTTTACATTTAAATTAATACATATTTGTGGTTACTATACGATTTTAAGATAGTTGCATGGTTACGACATCACAGATAAGCTACACAAACTCATAAAGCTTTGAAAGTACAGAATGTCTTTATTTCAACAAACTTTGTTGTAACCACTTGCGTAACTGTTCGTAATACATTACTGGCCTCCATTTAAAAGCGCTCAATGCTGCTGTTTTACTGGATGCGCTAAAAAATGGTTGTAAATCTGTATCGGTCAAATGATGAGAACTTTGGGAAGACATATTGTCGTAAAGAACATACAAAACATCGCTTTCATCCCTGGAGATTTCTAATACGTCTATAGAAGTTAATAACGCGTGAAATTGAAAATATGTAATACAATTGTTTCTGGAAATCGTGTTAAAACCAATAATTCACGTATATTTATATTAGTTCTTTTATTTAGAAACCATGTAAAAAAAGTGTTGAGTGTACTACGCAATGTCGACACTCTCTACGTGTAGTTCCGTATCTGAAAACATGAAATTTTACAGAAGAGCGTCTCAAAGATTCAAAACTCAGTTGAAAAGTAACGTTTCTATCTACCTTCTTCAAAATTGAGAGAGTGCCATTATTTTAAATCGGCTCTCTTATTTAATAGAAAGTTTTACTGAAACGTTTGAACTTAATTTGATTTTAAATGATTTTATGTAAAGACTTTCGTAAATATAAGTGGCTAGTTTTACGTATTTATACTTTATATAAAAAAAAACGGTGAAGTAGGTAATTTTTCCAATGTTTTGTGATGCCTATATATATAACTGAGTGTTAAACAACGAAAATGCAAAAGATGTATAATAACGTATTTGGCACTTACGTAATTATATGTAGAGAGTGACAATGTATGGAACGCTGATAAAATAAATTATACCGCAAAAGAGTTCATAAATAAATATCAGTAAAAGCGATTCATATGAATTTTTACAAAGTATTTTGTATAAATAAAAATGACTTTTTATTTACATAATCACTCGAAGACATCTACAGCACTGCATTACTGCTACTGTGTCAATTTATTATGAAAAATAATTCCCGGCGTCCGACAAACTGTTTGCAAACTCTTTAGCGACATTTGACACTGTAAACATATTGTTGTGTTGTGTGTTTAGCGACATATTTTATTAAGTGAACATGTCATGTTTTGTCTAAATCATTTAGCACGAGCTTGTTTCGCTTTCCTGTCATGTAATGTTGTAGTCCGGCGAGGATCTTAATCTAAGATGAGATATTAAGTGGGCATCACAATAGAAATTATGTACTAATATATAATAAGGCGTAAGAAAAAGATTAGTTGTTAGTTATTGTTATATCAACATCAATCATTTTCAAGATTAGATAGAGTTGAGAATTAATGTTTACAATTTTTAAACTTAACTTAAAACAATAAAAATACAGAGACCGAAAGATATCATATTTTTTTTCAACCATGTCCGCTCCCAATGTTTTTGCTTCCTAATGGAGGTATTTCAAAAGAAGTTTTTATACGAGCACTGCATGTTACTGAGTTGTTTAACGTCTCTTTTTCGAAGAGTGTAGGGTAGAGTGAAGATTTCGCTACGCCAAGTTTTTTTAGGATCGGATGTGTGATCAACGTTGAGTAACGTGGACCGTACCCCATGTAACACCCACAAAATATAGTCTCTCATTTAATAATAATGTTAAAAGTTGAAAACGTCACTGTGGGTCGTACCTCATGTAACACCCACCAAATATAATACATCAATTAATATTTATCTTAAAAGTTGAAAGTTGAAATTATCACAATGGACCGTAACTTAAGTAACATACACAAAATATAGTCCATCAATTAATAATAATGTTAAAAGTTGAATTTTGAAAATAGAATGGCAGCCAGAATGGCTTGTGTGAATTTCACGTCGTTACAGTGTTCTGTTTGGGAGAAGTTTTTGTAACAGACATACATAGATAATACTTGTATTTTCTGCAATATAGTAGAGCTATTTTAAAAACATTGTCACATTTCACGATTTTGTTATATTTCTGACCATAGACAAATATCGTCAGATATTTTTTTTAAATATCACCGATCAAATATAATATACTGTCATATAGATAATTTTACCGTGTAATATGCCTCTAACTATGCAATATAACGGCATACCGACAGCATAAACGAATAATATATATTAAACAATAAATCAGATATAATATTTGACAGTTGTAAGATGATGGGGTCGGTGATTTTTCGACAGGAGAAATAATAATAATATTGTGACTCAGTGATGGGCAGTGGGTAGGTATTCAACTCATTTCCCAAGAATAAATCCCGGATGGACCCGGTTAGGGCGGGAGGGGTGACTCGAGGTAGATTGCGAAAAATGGCATGTGGCCTGGATTGTCAAACTGTCACATTTTTAATCGCGCAGATATGTAATTTGAAAGTTAGACTGGCGATATAATACAGAATATACCCACATAACATTTTTGAAATTTTAAATATCTTGAATGGATGACGAATAATAGCAGACTTAACCTTCAATCATTAGTTTAAATAAAAATATCGTAAATCATAATATAACATTAGAGTTGATAACTTTGTTATTCCATTGTAATTACACTGTTATTCGCTGTGTTACTAAATGTGACACAGCCAGTGGAATAATAAAGGTATCAACTTTAGTTTTATATTAAAAATGAATTTCCTCAAAGTTATCGCCGAATTCATGGAAAATAAAAAGATTATATTATACATATTTGTTTTCCTTCAATTAAGTTGTTGTTTAAATTATTATTGCTAACCAAGCATGTCCGATTCAAATGTGGAGCATATATGCTCTCAAAAGAGCATTTCAACAACAGTTAACTAGCTAGGACTACTGTAAATCAGTCTTTTAATAGCTATCATCAAAGAAGCTGAGTATACAATGATTAAGCTGGGAAAGTACTAGTAATTAGTCAATCTCTCTCTCCGCATAGATAAATAAAATGAAAATATCATAGATTTAGGAATCGAGTGGTCCTTATTTTGTATAATTAATGAGATAAACTTCCAGACAGGTAGTTAACCTTTCTGGTATGGAAGGACTCCTGAGGCCGTGCGACTGTTGAGTGGAATACTATTGACGTCTTTGGTCAGTATGGTAGTGCGCTTCTGCCGCGTGTCTATGCTCCTGTCAGTATTGCCATGACATCTGTGTTGCCAGGGTACGAATTCTTAAATCGGTCAAAAAATCATTAAATTTTGAAAGATTCAAATCGGGAACTCGATTGTACAACCGAGTAATACAGATGCTCAAGATAGCTTACCACTAGACTACGGGACCAGTAATATGAAGTGTGGAATATTTCCATAGCCTATTCCTTTATTCACACCTTTCAGAAAAAAGAATTCTTTGAGGGAATAAATAGTAACAGTTCTCGAAAATAGATTCTGTTGAAATTTTTCACTAGGATTCTATATGCACCGCATTACGAGCGGAGATAAACCATTTTGAAAAAATGTTATTATATTTTAAATTATTTAATATATGTATTTTAATATTATAAATGAGATATTTACAAGTTATTGATTTCATATGTATGCGTATTGAAAATAATTCATTAGTTTAGTTCGAAAATTTTGTCTTTCTATCACAAAAAGGGATGAGAAAACATTTATGAAGCCCTGACGTTGGTATTAGGGGAGGAATGTTTTCCCTGTTGATAAAAGGGCATGAAGACGTCAGAGCCAGATGACGGCCATTTCCCACTTTCCACTGCTGCAATGTTTTGTTGCCAGAGAAAGAAATAATTAATAATGATAATAACTTCTGAGTTTTGACGCGGCGGCCTGCATTAAATATGGATGTGGTAACATTGTCCGTTTTCGGCCATGTTATATTGAAATTTATTAGTAAGCTCGGAAACATAGTAACACTGACACGGATGTTTGTGATGTCTAAAATTCCTTTCCTACCCATCCGATCCTAAAAACAGGGCGTAGCGAGGATGATTAGCTAAGAGATAGTTCTGTTGTAGCCTTATACTTTTATCCCTATTCTCTTCGATAAAGGAAGGTCGAGCAACTGAGAAATAAGTAAATAGTTTCCGTAGAAAAATTTGTGTCGAGAGATCTCCATGAGGAGGTATCTACTCCACATTGGAAGTCAACGCGATTAAAAAAAATGACCCTATATTATAGGCCGGACTGGTATTTGAACCCTTGAACACTGCAACCAAAGAAGACGACGTAGACCATTCGACTACAGTATTAACCGTATAACATTTTGTTTTTATCCAGATTATAATACGCTTGGTTAGTAAATAATTGGTAAAATAAATTGATTGAGGAGTGACTGACTCGGCAATACTTATTATTGCCAGATCAGTATTCAGATTCAGGATTAGCAGGGGTGTATTTATGTCTGGGCGATGATTTGAGAGTGGGCACGTGCCTGAGACCGCTTGGGGCACCTGTTCACGGTGGGTTAACAGCAGTTCAAATAATAAGCCTGTTGTAATCGTTTTGATAATTGAAAATATTGAAGAAGAGAGATATCTGACATACAAAGAATTATTTGAGCTTTTTTTTGAACTTTTTGTTAGTATCGATTACGAAGCAATTTTTAAAACCAATTATAAATATTACTCGTTATATGGCCGCTCAAATGTCTAATATGGAGGCCCACTCGGCTACGGTCTTTAACCCTTACCGCCAACACGCACACAAGAAAGCGCGTATGTGTAATACATAAGGCTGACGATTAACGCTTCGTATCGACAGTTCAAAGCTGAAATTCGAAAGACTAAATATCAAGATCTTTTTTCAAAAATATATTACCTTGTGTTCTACTTGACATTTTCATGATCTGTTGCCTAATTTCTCTACCGGAAGGTTTGAACTATTTTGTAAAGCATATATCCACAAGTGTTTCATTCAAGGATATACGAAATAATGTCTTGGACATGTAAACATGTCCAGTGCGTTCATTGGGTTAAGGAATTAAAAGCAGTTAACCAATCGCTCTCGTTTTACGATCAGATCAGTGGAAAAACACCTTTGCCTTTAAATACAAAACAATAAATGAATCGAAAATCAATTTATGAAATTGTTCATACGGGAATTTAAGCCCTTGGATACTGTAAATGGCACCAACGATGTTGACCACTTGGCTAAAAGCTCAGCCAAATATATTGTACGTCAATTTAGCTAGAAAACTTACCTGAACATCCGAATTTTGAAAATGATCTGAAAATATTCGATTTGAATCCCTGGTCACGATGTAATGTTACTTTTCGAAAGTTAAACCAAATATTTGATTAATTTAGCATTCTTTAATTAGTGTGATTAATTTAATTGAAAGCTTGCGTATTGAACATATTTATCTTTATAACACATTCACTGCCACAAAGCCTCACACCTCTGGAAGTTCATCAAAAACAATCTAAGCCCCTCGCACAATATTTTGTCCATACAAATTGGACTCTCTTGCCCTATGCTTCTCGCTGGATGTAGGCCAGTTATTACAAAACTTTTGCTTACCGAATTGTTTAAGTAAGAAAGAAAACTTTTATATATTTCTGTATTCGACGAAAAATGTTACCGATGCTAAATTCATGAGATTGAAGTGACACGTTAGAAATTTTGATTAATTTGATTCAAAGTATTAAATTTATTAAAAGAAAAAACACTTTAATAGTGTGGATATTTTGTGGAAATCTGCTTTGATGTATATTTTCACTACCAGTAAAATAACAAACATATTTTTTTTACAAAAGTAAGTGCTTTAAAATTTGCATAAAAATTTAAATACAATTTTATGTTTCCTTGTAATTTTTTTAACTATATCCGATTTCAATGTGAAACATATGGACTCCTAACGGAGTTATCTCAACAAAAGTTGTTTTTATACGACAACTGCTTGTTACTCAGTTACTCAACCTCTCTGTATCGAAGACGTTAACCACTGGACTACAAATGTCATTCAGCGCCGCATTATATCTTGACAATATAATCCATTTTGTTTATTTAAACAGCATAATACTCGCTCAAGATACATGCTGGTAACTATTATGTGTTAGAAATTTATACAACTCGCAAAATATATGAAAAAACCATGAATATAATATATTTTATTACATTCATGAGTTGTGTTATTCGAATATTTAAATATTTTATGGATTCAATATTCGATATTCAAACATTTGGAATTAATTTTACGTTATCAAAAATGTGGAAGCGTACTAAGCTCGTCTTTTTATTATAATTATATTATGAAAGAGTTTCTTAAAAGTTAACAATAAGAAAGTTTATTTAATAGAGTAATATTCAATGAATAAAAAAGTTTGAGTGCAGCATTTAAGCGGAGGGAGATCACACATCAGCGCCCTCTCGTCACAAACAAGCCGCCCTCAAAGAAGGACATTGCGTCTGTGAAATATCGACCGCTCCCTTTCTCTATATCTAACGTCTGACGGACAACACATTGAGGGTTGCATGACAACGCATACGAACTGTTAAACTTCCACCATCATCATCAGAGATAGTTTTTACACAATACACAATGCGCCAAGTTTGGGACTCACAGTTGTACTTGATCACAGTCAAGTGCCGATACATATCAAGGGTATACTGACAGATTAACATAAAAAATCAACAATCAAAGTACTCTCAATTACATTTGTTTGTTTTTTAAAAATATTTTTTTGTATATTATAAAGAATAATCTTTTTGGCACACGAATCATAAAACTTGGTGTCCATTAGTTAGAGTTATATATTTTGTCAAATCCACTATACTCTATGACGTCTTCCATTCTACCAGTACACAGAGAGTTAAATTGAAGTCGTTCGTCCACATATACACGATTCACATGGATTAACACGCCAAATATTTTTTTCTTTATGCCATTTTCATTTTTGGACCATATTTCAGAGGCACACTTATATTATAACAGAAGAGATCTGACTACAGCATTTTAGTGGGTCTGGTTAAATTGTAAGTTTTAGATTTTGCCATCGTTAATATCCATATAAAAGGTTTAAGATAAAATTAACTGATTACGTATTTAATTATATTATATATTTTTTCAATGCAGTTATAAATAGTATGCTGCAAGAATGCAATGCATAAAACAGATTCCATTTAGGTAAAATAAAAAAAATTATCATGAAAAGTTTATCGAAGCTTTGCCCTGGATAGTTTGCCAGGTTATGTAATGTGTTTTGGGGTGTTTATATATACCGTGCTGGGGTTGTGGTCGGTTGACCGGAGAAAGTGTTTATGCCATCGACACAACGCCGAATAATCACGGATGAGAATTATTATTTAGAGAGGGGTTTTAAACTGTCATTTAAACAGTAAGCCAATAAATAGACAATGTCTTAAAAAATTGAATGATATTATTCACTAATCTTATAATATTGTTTAAGTAGACATTCAGTGAGACGATTAATTTGTAGTTGTCGAATGGTAATGCTCATGATCTTTCATCCTATTCTGCTATTGATTTTTCAATTGCTTTATTGATTAACTCATTTCTTCGTTTTCAAAAAATATAGAGTTATATCACATGAAAGGATATTTCTTTTAAAATTAATGCTATAAAATTCACTTATATACTAAATGATAATGGGTAGAGACATGTATTTTAAGCATATATTTTTATCAATTTTAGCACTTTGTAGCGTTTTAAATGTTCACTTTTAGCACCTATTTTTATTTGATATACATTTTAAATACTTATCAGTTTCAATAACTTTTTACACTTCCATTAGTATTTACACACAATTTAAAGGCATTAAAATAAAATAAATGATATATGTGATGTCAATTATTAAAATATAATAATATGCAAAAATACACATACAAAAACAAGAATTATTAAAAAATAAAAAAAATTAACTAAGCATGGAACATGTTTTGACATATAATTCTTTCACATAAATTTGACAATCGGTTACGCTTAAATTATGTTCGCAGAAATATCTTTCAACATCAACACTATTTACCGGACACCGTGGATACCAAATTGATTTGATAGTAGCACAACCAAACTCTTCATAAATCATTTTTGTGGCACTTTGTGTTTAATAATTGCAATGTATCCGGTTTTAATCCACCGTTTTTAGTTAAAATTCTCACAAATTAGCATATATTGCGAATTTTAGCATCTATCAAAAAATGCTCAAAATAAATGTCTCTAATAATGAGTAATTTTGAAATTGATCGAATCAAATCATAAAAAAAAAAACAATTATCAAAAAAATCCTTCCTGAAAAATATCCCATAATAAAGATTTAGTTAAAAACATTTAATTTGTAAAATTGTCTAGTTTTAAGAGTATTGTGTGATATCTACATTGATATTCAGTCAAGTTGTTTATACAAATAAATATCGGTACATGCATATTTATACATACATGTAAGTATAACTAGTAGAATGCACCGCTAGATTCAAACGATGGCTAGGGGATGAAACGGGAAAGAAATAAAAAGAAAATCTGACTGGAAAATGCAAAAGAGGGTTGAGGGTTGAATTTCTTTTTTAATTTGCCCTTTGACGTTTATAAAAAGGCATCACTGAAAATGGGAAATACCAACAAAAAAAATTGGTGGTTTATAGAGAGGATTATTTTTTGGTATTACTATTGGTCACTTTTCTTTTAATAGGTTCTCTTACTTCAAAAGTTTGTAAAATGCAGAGAGAGCGATTATCTGACAACTATTCATTTGAAAACCCTCGCTCGGTATCCAAACCGTGTATGAAAGGAGAGGTTGAATGTCTGATTACTAAGAAATTTCATTGCATTAAGTTTGTTTAAACGTTCTGGTTTGAAGTCAATAATTGCTTTAAAAATGAAAATACCAAAAGCAACAACCCTGCACAGATATGTTTCGGTTCGGGAATATTTATATTAAATCTGCTTAACGAAGACGTATATAATTTTGTACTATATAAGGGAAAAATACCCACTATTTAGATCCAAAAGAATTACCTAATATATGAAGTTATAACGGAACTATGATGAACTTGGAAAGCTTCCACGATGATGAGATGCCGAAATAGCTATTCAACTTTAATTCTTGCGGAATTAAATAAAATTTTTGTCCTTATTATACTGTAATATTATCAAGCTAATACAAATTAAATGAAGTTAATAATTATACACTTAAAAAATAAGAGATTTAGAACTTTATTACCTTAGAAAATAGAATACTGTACGCGTAAAATGAAAAGTATGTCTTACAAATCATAAAAATCCCCCAAGTATATTATAAAGGATTTAGTGGCAAAGCTCTGGAATAAAGCGGAAAAAAATCAACTGCTGATCGAGACGAGGCCACGCCCTTCAGCCAACAAAGGTGAGGAGCTTTTACAGTTTTGGCTTTTCCACGGTTTTTCCCCTACCGGTCTTCCCTAATGCACACACTTCCCGTGCATTTAGAATTTCACCCTAGCGTTTCCCACCTGACGGCTGTTATCGGCATCGCCGCTTGGTGGAGTGGTCAAGTTCTGGGTCACGAGCATAAGAATTTAATATTATAATGTATTTAATACTATTATAGCTGCACTATACTGTTCCCTACGGAGTCTCACTGCATCACCTCGAACAGAATCATATTTGCTTAATTAAAGTGGACTGGAGATCACCATCAGATAATGTTAAAAAATTTCATGCTAAAATCGTAAATTTTGTTGGCATCAAAATAACATTAATTCGAAAGATAGCGCAGTAAACATTGCTTTAAAATATAAAACAATTGACGCTCAACATCTGACAGATAAAATATCAAAAAACATGCGCGACGTTAAATTATATATTATGTAAATATCACGAGAACCACTTACGATTTTGATATTTAGTAAACATGTATAATAATATATCTCTTCTATATGGCAGAAAATACATGTATAAATCTGGCTTCCTATCTATCACAAGAATTCCTTCCAAACAGTGTACAGTAGCGACGTGAAATTGTAGCGAGAGCAATTAGCTAACCACTAGTCCTGTCCTAGTCCTATCCTTATATCCCTACTCTCTTCAAAAAGGGGAGGTTGAGCAACTGATTAACAAGCAGTTCTCGTAGAAAAGTTCTATTTAGATACCTCCATTAGGAGACCATATACTCCACATTGGGAGCAGACATGGATTAAAAAAAAATAATTACAAAATTCATACATTCATAAACTACAGTTTCACAAATGAGATAAATAGAACATAAGTGGTCGTGAAATATAAAATACTCGTATAATGTCACGTCTACAATGGTTCACTGAAAACAGTGTCAACTTTAAAATAATTATAATAATTCTCGTTCGCTAAATATTGTTTATGTAATGAGTGTTAGCCGCATTCGAGAAATAATTAAGTTTTGCGAATATTGTCGACCGCGTTGCACAAAATGCAATATGCCGCCTCTTTTAATAAAATTAAAATTCGCGAGCACTTGTTCAGGGAATATACAAACACAAAGGGCGGACGAGATTCGAAATTCAAAAATTGTAAACGTCAAAACATCGCGTGTTTACAAATCAGTTTCATCAAATTTAATATTTTTAAGTACAGATGATGCGTTGGTCGTTCTTGGCTTAAGATTTTTTATTTATTTAATATGAAGTTTATCGTCATTAAATGTGTCAAATGATACAAAAAAAATCACCTGAAAAAGCTTTATGATTGATTTGATATGAAATAAAACAAAAAGTATGTCATTAAAAATACAAATGGCCTTGATCTAAAATGACATACAGAATTACATAATGAAAACATTAATTCATTTTGTCTGCCACCACTTTGTAGAATATGGAGGCTTACTGCAGTATTTCAGCAATACATTCAATTAATATTGTTTAAACCACGTCCGTTCGCAATGTGGAGATCTTGACAGAAGTTTCTTTGCTTTACTTGCTACTCAGTTGTTTAACCTTATCGAACAGAGTAGGGATAAAAGTATAGAGCTAGGACAGGACTAGTGCTTTGCTAATCGCTGTCGTTTTTGGGATCGGATAAGTGGGAGGGAATTTCAGTGATCACAAACATTCATGCCATCAAACAGAAATTCGTAAATCGATTGAAAAATCAATTTATTAAAGAATCCGTACTGAGATTTGAACCCTTGAGATCCGTAACCAAAGCAAACGTCATTGGCTATTGCACCGCGTAACCGATTTTTTTATCTTTGCCTTTTTTTACTATGTCTACTCCCATCATGGAGCATATGGCCTCCTAATGGAGCTATCTCAACAGAAGTTTTCTACGAGAACTGCTTATTACTCAATTGCTCAACCACTCTTTTTTTTCGAAGAGAGTAGGTATAGAAGGAAAGGGCTAGGACAGAACTAGTGGTTAGCTAATCGCTCTCAATACGCACCGTTTTTTTAGTAGCATATGTGTGGGAGGGAGTTTTAGACATCGCACACATTCATGACTACGAACAGAGATCCATATATCGATTGGAAAATCAATTTATGAAACTGTCCGCACCGGGACTTTAACCCGGCACATTTGTAGCCGTAGTCAAGCCGATCTGCCTTTTTACTTTGATAATAATGATAGTTTTAGCATTTATTTTCTTGACTTGAAAAGTACATTTAATTTTGATAATTTTCTTACCACGGACCCGACCTTTCCGTATTGGGATTGAACCATTGCGATACGTAAAATAAAAGCATACAATGGAATTTTAGTCGAGAGTAAGCATGGTAGGGTTTTACATATTACAAGAAAATGTGCAATCTTGTGCACTTTAGTTTGAACAACACTGCACATGCCTGTAGTACAATTATCTATGTGTTTGACCCAGTCAATTGTTGGGTACAGTGCCTTTCACCGGAGAAACAAGTTGTCGAAACTTTATTAACTATTGTACATAATGGCGGTTGGATAAACTCTGAGTACTTGTATATTATAAAATAAATTTTTAATTGCAATCCCAGGAGAATAATTGTCATATTCATCGAGTCGCAGAGTACACCGTTTAACGACTTAAACAGGCGTTACAACATAAACCGTCTCTTTCCGGCCATGCGCAGTTATGACTCTCATTTAAATAATCGCCCGTAACCACCCCACCCTCCAGAAAGTAAACCCCCGCCCTGTCAACTGCATTCCGCTTTCGTAAGGCGACTAATAAAATAAAATTATAATTAAATATCAATCTACAACCGAGAGTTTCCCTTTTTGGGTTGATTTAAACTGCAATAATACACTCGATTATATAGCAATGTTTAAAAAAAAATCTATACCCTCTACCTGAATAAATTGGCGAATTAATTACAAGGAAAATTATCTCTTCTTTGATATTAACAAATATTGATGTAAAATAAAGTTATTGAAATTCACATGAGCATCTGCTGGAATCGGACGAAATGTAATGGTGGCAACGTCTCAGTTGATTCCGGTATTACAGTATTAATATCAGCCACAAATGTGAATGGCGCCAGATACCATGGCTTATTAGTATTATTGTTCTTACCGGATCCGTCG
The DNA here is from genome assembly GCA_022494535.1 of Himalopsyche phryganea. NCBI lineage: Eukaryota > Metazoa > Arthropoda > Insecta > Trichoptera > Rhyacophilidae > Himalopsyche > Himalopsyche phryganea. Next base: position 124,056 of record JAGVSL010000125.1, on the reverse strand, counting down.
TCGAGTGGTCAACGTCATTGACTTCGGTTGCGATAGTCACGGTCTCAAATCCCAATACGGATAGTTTAATTTTCCCAATTGATTTATTGATTTATAATTTAATACATCGACTGAGGGTGCTTGATGGAATTTCAATATCAAATTTGAATTATTGAGATTTTGTACACTTCCATGTATTTTGTCACTAACGACCCGGGTTTCGCCTTTCAGCATCTTCAGGCATTCGAACGCACGAACGCCTGAAGATGCCGAAAGGCGAAACCCGGGTCGTCAGTGACAAAATACACGGAAGTGTACAAAATCTCAATAATTTAAATTCGTTATTGATTTATGTTCGAAGCTATGGATGTAGTTGGTGTCCAAAATTATACAAGTTGATTGCCCCACCTCCACTCGCTATGTGTGTGCAACCGATCTTTCACGGCCACCTTCCATAACGCAATAACCATCAAGAAATGAAATGAATTTACGCATCATATTATTGGCCCGATGCAGAGCTGCACGGGACCGACCTTTTAACCACGTACTATTTTGCTTAAGAAAAGAAAACATAGAAATAAAAAAAGAAGATGTGACTTGCTCAGCCACTTACTTTAAGCGATATTGTATCCTGTGTATCCGTATACTGAGAATCCGCCGTAGCGCGTGAGTTTAATATACTCCGCGTTGAATCTAAAGAGGAATTGAGAATATCCCGCTCCCTATATGATGTTGCAAATTTATCGAATGGCCTATTGGCCCTTATATGTTGATTTCAACTGACCTGTGAATCCTTGAGTCCCAGTTTTTCGGCCAATTTTTTTCTGTCTGGTTTACTGATGTATTTTTGCAACTGAAATCTTCTCTCGAGTCCTCTTCTCTGCGTATCGCTGAACACTGCTCTCCTCATCATCCCTCGTCGAGGCTTTCCACGGGCACCGCCAGCCCAGGGAAATGCCCCACCGCCAACCCCTGACGGTGGTAGGAAGCCTGGGCCTGCTCCACCAACTGGAAAAGAGTTTCTACATGAATTACTGAATACAATATATGCATTTGATAAAACTTCGTATCGTGCATGTTACACAATTGATATTAAAAAAACACATGCCATGCCAGCTTAAAATGACCATTTGTAATTGCGAAATCCTGAGAGTCGGTGATTGTTTATGTGATTATTATTTCCCAATAAAGATTAAATATTATCAAATCAGTATTAAAGAGATAAGAGAGCTGATGAACCAACCCTTTATTACATCCAACATAAAAAATAGTAGACCTGGCCCGGACATGGACTGTGGATGTCCCAAGAGATTCTAAGTCCTGCCTTTCTTTTTTATCAACTGTATGGATTCTGTCGTCCTGTAAGACCGCTGATGACCATCCATAGGATGTACTTGGTAGACGTACGGGACGCTGGGAGGCAGCAAAAAGACTGGCGGGGGACAGAGAATCTTGGAGAAACCGTGTAATGGCTAAATGCTCCGAGTAGACAGCGGATATGTTTAGAAAAAAAATAATTCATATTCACGATCAATGTACTTAATGATAATATTTTTTCTTAATTCATCTTATATATGAACGATATAAACTTTTTCTAACTGTCAGTTTGAGTTCAGTCGTTGACTTAGATGCCTGAAGATGTCGAAAGCGTCGTTATTGACAAATATGAAAGTGTACAAAATTTTCACGATTCTAACATAATATTCCAACTGTAACGATAAACAAGTCAGATTGATCGAGAATTTGGTATTCCATCTCAGTTGGGGCATCAAATTATATACAATTTAATACTATGACGTTACAAATATGTCTTTCTAATATAATAAGGTATATAAAGGGTTAAAAAAACCTTACATTCCTTGTAAAATGTTACAAACAGGTGTACGGTTAAAGTATCAATGATGTACGACCACCGGAGACGTGGACTAAAGATCTTTAATACTATACTGTACAATAGAGGACAAAAAAGATTTCTATAAAAAATGGTGTATTTACAAATAGCAGATCAAATATTTTACACAATTTGCTTTGAGATTAACGGGTGAATTTCGCACGCGTCTTATGAATTGTGGAAATTTAATGATGTTTCGAGTAATGAAGTTCTTTTGTGTACTTGATAAGTTTTCTGTTTCGATTTGTTCGTGTTTCTCAATAACCAATTGGATTTTTCGTATATCCAGAGGAAGTGATTTCGAGACCGGGTTGGATGATTGACGAATATACGAAATGTTAATATACGTCAAAATGAAAGTTCATTTTACTTTACACTTGTTTAGTATAAATATATTGGCTATGTAAAAAAATACATCCATATTTATGATCTATGCGAAAGATTATGTGAAGACTATTATTTGTTCATAATGTTTAAAAATCGAACAATTCACAGATTATCCCACGTTAAATCGTCGTAAATCCCCACCTGTAAGAATTCGTTTTTTTTCACGTTTTATTGGCGGGACCACCCTGGCAACTTTTACGAGAACATAAAAATGGCAATACTATTTATTTATTTCACGAATACAATTATGTTAAAATCTCTTCTACAAAAATTTTCCATTGCAAATTTGGTTTCATTCAGATTCAATTTGTAATTTTCAAAGAAACTAAATTCATTAGCTGCTTGTTTATTATACTACCAGTATAACCGTACCAATCCACAGGTGACGGTATTAAAATTGAAATACTGAATGTCTAAAGAAGCTAGTACGTCGGAACTGTGTGTGCATTGCATAAGATTTTATTTTATACACACCGCGAACGCTTACGTCATGAGGAAATTTCATACCTACATGTGATAATAATAAAACGTCTACAGACCGGTCTGGGCTATTATCTTATATATAATACCCAGAGAACTCTCTAGACGCTTTAGTGCTCGGCCAGAGTCAACGCGCGACGGCGGGGTTGGCGAGGGGTTTTAAACTGAAATGAAAAACCGCTCAAGACAAGACGCGCGTACTTACAGTCCCTACGCATTGACTACGGACACTGCAAAAGCATATTATGCATTTCAGTTTTAAGCGCCGCGCCCGCCCCGCTATCGCGTGTTGACTGAACACTTTATTATTATCACATATCACATATAGTTATGAAATTTTCTCATGACCTAAGCGTCGCGGTTAGCGGTGTATAATCTATATATATATATAAATGAATGTCTGTTTTTTGGTTTTTTGGTTTGTCCGGATCTTATAGGCTCCTAACCTACTCAACCGATCGCGACGAAACTTTGAGGAAGGACTTATTGTGATCACGCCGGGAAATATTATATAAAATAAATGTTTGTTTGTCCTTTACGCGTTACTATACCATTCATACGATTTCGATGAAACTTCGGTGAGTTGTTGTGCACACACCCATGAAGGGTTCTGAAGAAAAAAAATTGAAAATCTAAAATTGAAAAAAAGAATCAAATACGTATATACAGCGACATCTAGAAAAAACCTTCTGATTTATTCGTGTACGCACCAGACGAAAAACAAAAATATTGTGTTATAATAAGTGTGATATTGAAAATCGGGTTCGAGTCGCGAGAGACCTGAAGATGATGGGCTCGAACCGGGTAAGTCTATGAAATTTCGGCCTGTGCAGACCTCTAATCCAAAAGCAGTTCAATAAGCAGAATTAAAACACAAACCCTTTCTTTCTTTGAGTGGCATTGCAACGCATGCCGGGTACTCACTAGTATAAAATAAAATATTATGCAATGGACACACAGTTCCGACGTACTAGCTAATTTATACATTCAGTATTTCAATTTTAATACCGTCATCTATGACGGGTACGGTTATACTAGTATATAAGATATTACCGGAACTTGCTCTGTAGACTTCATTGCCTATTTGTATGTTTTAACATGTATTTGTTTTCCGTTAGTTTCGAAAAATAATCTTATTTATCACTTATTAAAATTGATGTTATATTATAATTAATACTAAAAATAACATGTGGCAGATTATAGGCTGCATAAACAATCTAATGTTACCATTCTTTTAACGATATTTTTATTTAAATTTTGATGTTACTCTACATAATAGATAGATAACAAGGGTACAAAAAATGGGAATTATTTTATGATATACACAATGCAGTCAAAGTATTTTTTACTGTAGTAATAAAAATATATATTTTATAATGTGTGAAATCCCTAAAGAAAACATGGGGCACAACAGTGACCCATTGTGTAGTGGGATATGGGATCAGTGGGGATTTGTGGGGATGGCGAAGGGCGGCTCGTGAAAAAAATAATATTACATTCAATACAGACAGGAAAAGTTTTTTTAAATGGTATATTATTATTAAGCTTAAAAGACGAATTTAGATATCTAAAATTAGCTTGTCGGATACGTAGTAATTGTATTGAAGGGATATAAAGTTGTCATTAAATTTTACAATGACATTCCTCTTAGAACATAAAACAATATAAATTATTTTGATTAATGCCCATTTACGTCGAAAGATATGATGAACATCAGAACGTCACAAGTTTAATTGACTTGTCAATGTGTACAAACATTACAAACTGTAAAATTGATTTAAAAGTTGTGTATAGTTCGGTTATTATAGTGATAAACAAACATCATATTAAGGTGTCTATTCACTACAAAGCTACCAGCTCAGCCCGGTGGATGGTCTGAATTCAATCAGGCATTTTTTATGCCTCATTAAATGTTAACTTCAAGTGATTTATAATCGCAATGGCAATTTTACGATGTTCATTTTTTAAGCAATAGAACGCGATTTTTAGATTTGGTGCTAATCCTAAAAAAATATATATAATCAGAATTATTTTGATAAGGTAGCAATCCTTATAAATTAATATTTATTATCTTACTAGTATAACCGCCGGCGTCCGTGGCGCAGTTGATAGCATCGTTGGCTACGGTTATGGATGTCTCGGATTCAATTCCCGGTGCGGACTGTTTTTATAAATTGATCTTTCAATTGATCAATGGATTTCTGTTCGTAGTCTTGAGTATTTGTGATTAGTTAACCACTAGTCTTGTCCTAGCCCTATCCCTCTATACCTCCTCTCTTCGAAAAAAAAAGAAAGGTTGAGCTACTGAGTAACAAGCAGTTCTAATAGAAAAAATCTATTAAGATACCTCCATTAGGAGACCATATGCTCCACGTTGGGAGCGGACACGGAAAAAATCTTAAATAAACAAGAGTACCCGGCATAAATGACGGTATTTAAATTGAAATACTAATTGTCTAAAGTAGCTAGTGCGTCAGAACTGTCTGTGCATTGCATAAAATTTTATTTTATATTGAGAAACTCTCATACCTACATGTGTTATGTGATAATAATAAAACGCCTACAGAGTGGTCTGGGCTATTATATATAAGATTAAAGCTGCAAAAGACAGGTACACTAGTAATAAGTATAATGTAATAAAAATATTGTCTTTTAAAATGATCAACTTGTAGTTACATTCGTTATGTACTTCTGAAATGAAAATTTTTATAAACGACATGACTTTCATTTAACAATATTCACGCACCCCCTTTGGATTAATTGCATGCGGAATGCATATTTTTTTTGGCCAGTAATTGTAATGGCTATTTAGTGGGATAAAAAAACACCCTTAATAAAAACAGAATGTTATTTCATCGTGTACACAAGGGAGATACCATCGGGGATGACCCTATTTGAAACAAATTATACAAGTATATTTGTATACAGCATTCATAAAGCCTCCATTGGCGATCAAGTCTGTTGGTTAAATCCGAACTATGAAGATTGTATCGCAGATATGGCCGTTTTAGGAGTAAGTTTTTTCAATGCTTCTTTTCCACGTGATCAGTTAAACTTCTTTGTATCTCCAATGTAGTTGTTTAATCATTATCAGGCGTGTTTTATTTTTAAAATACAATGCCTCTCTACCAAGAATTTACAGTAATCATAACCTAACTTTGAAAACGTTTTAATTGCACTTGACCATGTTTTGAGATACGAGCGTTTGAAGTTTTGACAGATCATATTTGAAAGAAAAAATGTATTTTTAATTAGTTAATAAGCATATATTTTTTTCCATGTCCGCTCCCAATGTGGAGCATATGGTCTCCTAATGGAGATATCTTAACAGAATTTTTCTACGAGAACTGCTTGTTACTCAGTTGCTCAACATCTCTTTTTTCGAAGATATTAGGGATAGAAGGATAGGGCTAGGACAGGACTAGTGGTTAGCTAATCGCTCTCGCTACGCCTCGTGAGGATGGGATGGATGGGAGGGAGGACTCAGACTACGAACAGAAATTCATAAATCGATTGAAAAGTCAATCTATGAAAACCGTCCGCACCGGGAATTGAACCCGAGACATCCGTAACAGTAGCCAGCGACGCTACCAACTGCGCCACGGACGCCGCATATATTTATATAAGTATATAAATATGTTCCTTGTTTTCTATATAATTTATTTTAACTAAAGCCTTTATATTAGAAAATAATGAGTATCTAAAGCTTTAATTAGAACTGACAACAATAGTTTGTTTGAAATGATTTTATAGGATATTTCAATTTTATCAAACAAAACCTTCTGATTTTTGAGATATTAATTAATAGTATATATTACCATGACTTGATGAACTATATAAGCTAACAATAACATTGTAATACAACAGAATAATAATACATATATACTTTGAATGTTTGAACGAACTCAGCTAATTTTCGACAATGACCACATCGATAGAACAATAGAAGTAAAGGGTAAAACAGACGCCAACCATCGAGCGAAGAATGTTTGATATGACGTTAAAACCTTTTCAAAAAAACTGTGATGTGTATGTTTTTTTCTGTGAGATGATAATACGTAGTTATACCAATCAAAAGGTCATTTTAGGCCAAAATGTCAGTTAGAACCTTTTCAAAGTAAGTAATGAATTGGCACCTTTAAAGTGATCATAAGAGCATTTTTATTGTATTTAAGGAAACACAGAATTCTCTGAATGGAATCCAATCATATTTTTGATTTAAAAATGACTATCTTTTACTGAGAGTGTGACATATGATGGCTGGGTATATGTGAAGGTCTTTAAGCAGACGTGGAATAGAATATGCATACCGATGATGATAATGGGATAACAAAGAGGGATACTTTAAAACCAGCTGGTATGTACAAATAAATCAAAATATACATTATTATATTAATTTGAATGAACATACCTTAGATGAATTGAGAGCACTTCACATTCTCAAGTATAATATTAGTATTAGAATCTTGATATTGATCTTGGATGATACCACTCAATCAAAGTGCAATTGAACGCGAAGGAATTTATTTGTATTATGAAAAAAGGTATAATTGAACAGATTTCATTATAGAAGAACGGTAAAATAGTTTCCTAGCTGTTTAAGACTTGTTCAAGAAACATAATATCATTCATTTTTTTTTACGAAATAGATGAAAAGCTATTTATTGAATTGATACTTACTCGGTAGAGTTTCATTACAACAAGGTTAAAATTTAACAGTTGTTGGTAAGTAGAACTGATAGTTCTGCAAAGTGCGTGATGCTGGAATAGTTATAAATTATATTTATTTATTTATTATTATGGAACTAAATTCTTTGCATTTTTTTAAAACCTTGTTCGCTCCCAATGTGGAGCTTATGAACTCCTAATGGATATATATCAATGGAATATTTCCTAAGAGAACTGCTTGTTACTTAGTAGCTACACCTCTCTTTTTCGAAGAGAGTAAGGATAGAAAGACGGGGAGAGCTAAGACAAGACAAGTGGTTAGGTAATCGCTTTCGCTACACCCCGTTTTTACGATCGGATGTCGGGGAGGGTATTTTAGACATCATAAACGTCCATGCCTGCGAAAAAAAGTTCATAAATCGATTGAGAAACCAATTTATGAAACATGATAAATTCGTAACCTTGGGTAACGACGTTGACTGCTGCATAGTAATGTAAAAATGGTATTGATATAAATATAACTTTTTTTACTTCATTAATAATGATCGATTAATCGTTGACTTAACTTGAAAACATACTGCGTATTAAAGTTTGGTAAAAATTTAACGGAGTGAAAAAAAAAAAATAATACAATTGATTAAATCTGAGTTTTCTGACTGAATTCTACAGTTTACTAATTTCCATGATTTAATTACTTTATCGTGGAACGTTCTACAAAGTCCATTGGCCTAAGAAAATATTTATAATTAACATAAATGGTATTTATTTGGGAGGTACGTATTTTACAAATTAAGCAGCAGGTTTTATTTTTATCTTTAGATGTTAAAACGTAAATATCCGTCACTATTTTCTATATCAGTAAGTATTGAATTATCTCATTCTTACGATATGACTTATTCCGAGAAATGATTCACTTAATGTTATTCCTATTTGTATCACAACTAAGCAAACGTTTTGTCTTGTATCTACGATACATGACCCAGCCCCCAAATTCTCTGAATTATTGGCGCTTTGTGGAGACGATCAAATAAAAGACGACCCTATAAATAAACCATAGACAAACAATCGGAATACAGGCCGCTGTTTTTGTAAAAGATTAGCGTGAATCGAAAAGCACACACTGCGTTATTTGTTAAATTGCCTGCGAAGTGTTTTGCTAAACGCCATTCAATTGAGTTTCATTTTTTAATCGAGTGGCAACACTGGTGACGTGGTGACGTCAGTGGTGTGGAAAGAGATTTTATATTTTATCAAGCAGATTTATTAAAACAAAAAACGAAAGAGAGATTATAATTATACCTATTATTAGACATGACAATCATATTAATATTCTTATTATACGCATTTTATTATTCGGCTTCGCCTAGGATAGAAGACGCTTACATTTAGATGTTGTCATTATTTTGGCGCTAATTAATGTTGAAAGTTAAAATATCACCGTGGACCGTACCTCACGCAAAACTCACAAAATATAGTCCATCAATTAATAATAATGTTAAAAGTAAGACAATATACATAAAAATGACATGTGTAAATGTCACGTCTCTTCTGTTCACTGTGTGAAAGGAGCTCTTGTGACAGACGGACAGACAGACACGTGTATTTTCGGTTTTATATTACAGACAATATGCGGGATATTCATAAATAATCAAACGTGCCGTAGTATATAATATTTATTGTTTTATGATTTCTTTTGAAACAATTTTCATCCTTTAATGAAGCAATGTAGTATTTATCAGTACGTTTTTACAAAGGCTGCTTATGAGCTAATCAAAAAAATATTTTTCAGTGAAAGGTCGAATGTTTAGTATCGGCAATAACAGTGGTTGTGAAACTTTGTCTATTTGTTTTATATACAAAAAGGTAGTAATGTGATAATATATTTATTACGAAGTGTTAAAGGTTTCCCAAAGTGTAATTAAGCTAATGGAAATATAAATGTAAGTTTACAAGGACCGATTGTCAGTGAATCGTTTTACGCATCGATTACGACTTGTGATTGCTAAGAAGAGTTGCATTCATCATTGAAGCTTATTTTTATTTTTAATAAAAAAATATTAATAATTGTTGGCATCTATCGCAACTGAACTGTCAAATTTCATGGTAAAAAGGCATTTTCATGTATTTTAGTCGTAGTTTATAAAATTTTAATATACATCAAAAGAAACGGTATAAATAAGTCTAATATACACCTTATAAATTGATTTAGGTATAATTAATGTCTTCGTATTGAATTGAAAAAAAATCCTACGCCCCTGACAATGCGGAGATTAATAAAAAATCCATTGTCGTCGTTAAAAAGGTGAAACAACACAGTCGGCCATTTTGTTCCAGTGTTTTCCCGCTTTAAATCATCCTCCATTCCGCGTTCATTGTTCGCCATTTTCTTTTATAATAGACTCATTCGATCAAATGGCCCGTGAGTTAATCTCCAACGATAATAACTTCGAACGCTAACAATGTCGTCAGGTGGGCAAACTGTCAGTCGCTGACAGTTGGCGAGAAATAATTACTGACATATTCCATCCTCCATTCTTAAGAGAACTCAGTTTTATTTTCTTACTCTTTAATCGAAAAGATTACTGAAACATAAGGCATGGAAAATAACTCTTATTTATGACAGCTGAGGAAGAAAAATGAACAGTATTAGAAACATAAAACAGTTTTTAAGCAATTTATATTTGACATCACAATTCACAACGGTGGCTAGAATATAATTATCCATATCATAGCCAGATTCAATTATTAATTTTTAATTTGCTAAGAAATAGTTTTATTCAGTTTATTTAAATGCATTCTTTAATTGCATGAAATATGTAAGGTAGGTGCTCTTAACCCTGTGCACGAAACTATTTTCATACTCCGTATACAAAGTATGTAATAACGAAAAAGTCCGAAGTTAAGCTTAACATTATTTTTTAATAATATTGTTATCAGACATAACCGAAATTGCTAAATTCATACGGGAAATTTTTCAAGAAGAAACACCAAAAATATAAGAGATTTTGGATTTTTAAAATTACGTCGTATTAAAATCTCACGGTTCGAATAAAAACTTGTGAAAACCAGCTGACTATAAAAGTAAAAAAAGGAGCTAACAAATTCTGTTTTGTTTCCACATATTTATGTGAATCTTTATTTTCCACCGTGAACACAATAAAATAAAAAAAAACCAGATCTCGAATTACCAATTCCAACCTTGATGCTTGTTTAGGACTGGGTTTGTCATCAAACACTCCCAACTTTCAGAAATTATTAAATGAAATGCAATGTCAAAGATTGTTCTAACTGTGCTTCTTTATTTTGAATATTTTTTCATTATTGTATTTTATCTAGGTAAGGTTTTCATTAATGTGAAATCTTTTATAACTTCAAAAATTGCTTTGAATCAATAAAACAGAAATTTACTAAATCATTGTTGCTGAGAGCGTCTGACAGTAATTGTTGTCTATGAAAATTATCGAAATACTGTCATTCTAATGCCCATATAGTAAAAGCATATAATTATATTTAAAGCCTCTTGCTTTCATATGCGTCATTTTTTTCTTTAAATTTGTAATGTAGTTATTTTGACACTGAAATTTATTTAAAAGACAGTTATTTTGAATGTGCTTGGCTTAAAAAAACCGCAGCTGTCTTGGTAAACAATGTTTTTTATTGACTCGGTATTTGAAGCTTAACCTTTTTCGTAATGCGTACAATGATTTCCTGAATTAAATAATATAACTGTGACATAAGAAAAGGAAATATTCCGATTTTTACACTTCGTGCAGATTTCAACACACTTATCTTGTGGCTTAGTAGATTCCTGTTTTATTTATCGCTTATTTGTATTATGCGTAATGCAGGTACCTTACTGAGGTTTTCAATTTTGTTGTCAGATTGAAATATCACCAAATCAAATTAGATGATGAATTTTATAGTTTTCTGACCAAGAAAAAAAAGTAGGCAGTTTAAAATACTTGTGAGAGTACGGAATAAAACTGTGCACATTAATAGTGCTCATTTCGTTGCCTGATGATGACAGATCATGAGGATAATCCAAGAGGCAATCTTGCCACAGGCTTATAAAGTTTTAAAAGTAAAAAAACATAATAACCAAAACACTTATCACAACATTTCATTATGATTCCACGAAATGATTTTTTTGTTGTATTGTAACGTTGGCAACATAAATTTGGGGTGACCAAACAATGGATGAATAAGGTTGATTTATCCACGCTTACTAAATATACAAGTGAGATGATTTTTAGACATCTTACCTATTTCATTATTTTTTTGCATGCTTTGTCAATTTTACGACAACGATCGATTCGTGGTGTAGAGCAAACCAACATCAAAAGAAGTATTTCAACAGGTGTTTTGTATGACCATTAATTTTATTTTTCAATATCTTACTGAAATTTAATGTCATCCCCACTTTTTTTTTTGAGGAAATATGTTATGAGGCTTGGTTATAAGCCATTCGTGATGTACCGTTTCCTTTGTGTGGTAAAATAGATATGATGAAGAGTTCCTTTTTTAAAACCGTGTCAAAACATATTTCAACAGAAGGTGTTTTCAAATAACTGCTAACCCATTCCCTGCTGAGCCGCGTAAACGATATTCTACCGTAACACCGAATATTTAAAAAAGTAATTCAGTAGTGTTGGTGTAAAAAAAAACGTACGGAAATTATTAGGACAAGTCAGGGTATATTTTAATCCAAAAATTAGCTCCACATTGTTAACAACAATATATTTGTGCGTATCAACTATCAACGTCTATCAGGTGTCTCGACAGTTAAGATGTTATAGCAGTCAGTGGGTTAAGCGCTCAACAAATTCTAGAAAAGCCGGGAATTGGAATGGGAATATGGAAAAAGCTAGTAATTTAAGCTAGTCGCTCTTTTCACGCTCCTAATTGTAGGTAGGGTGAAAATATCACAAATATAACAGAAATTCATTCCTTTTAATACAATATAAGACATTTATCTTTGAAAGTGCCTGCTCGGTGATTCAAACTACGCATTAAAGAACAAAGGATACACGGTTGTCGTATAAGTCGACTAAATATTACAGCTCTGTTTTAAACATAATAATCCGCAAAAAGTTGTCAAATATATTTCGTACATAGTTTACCTGTGAGGTATGGATGCTGCCTACAGTGCGCCAGGAGTGAATGAAGATGGGGAGGAAACGCTGGAGGTCTACTGGCGATTGGCTTTGCGATTTGGGGCAGAGGGAATCCTGGCAACGCGAAGACAGCGCCTGACGATGAGTATCCATCTGTAAAAAAAAGAAAACATCGATTATTTAGCAACAGATATTTTAAAATGCATGTTAGTTTATTCACAAATACAATTAAATAAAGTACGGTCAATCTGGATAGCTTTGTCCCAGTTCTGAGGGTTTTTCTATTTTTATGGTTCGCCATTGCATTTATGTGTGGTATTGTCCTACATAGAAATGTACTAATGTCTTAAGATGAAATTTAATTAACTTACATTGATTTATTGTTATCATTAATATACAAATATAGATAAAACAAGGTGGGCAAAATTTTCATCCAAATCGGGTAACTTTGGCCCACGATACAAATCATCACTATAATTACTATAAATTCAGTGATTTTAAATTCTTTTCAACTTTTGTTTGTGCTTTCATATATTCTGTACACAATTGAGATGGGAAAAATTTTTTTGGTTTACACAATAGTAACACAAATTGAAAATATGGCTAATCTCATTTATTTCAAAGGAATTTCTAGAAAATCGGACTTCGTGATTGCGCTTTCTTCAGGCCAGCTGTGGCACCCATATGCTGGAAATCATTTTTAAAAGCTGATGGAATTTAATAAACTTTTCAATAAATCCAATATAATGAGCATAATCACGATTATTAAATGTTTTATTTCATTTTAAAGTTCTATACATCTAAAAAAACACCTTTACTTTGAAGAGAATTATTATATATTTCTTAAATTTTAGAATAACTGATAGAATACATATTTTAATAGAAGGTATTTGAAGACTAGATGTAACCTAGTCACGTTTTTAAAGATGGTATTGATAGAAAGTTGATGTTATGCATGGCCCAATCTTACCTTATGTGCAAGTAGTGCAGCGTACGCTAGGCGGCCGATTTTAGGGGGTAGCTAAGCCCAGCTATGTTTTACTTAATATGACTTAACATAGAATGTGAATTAAAGTTTTGAAAATGTGACTTCCTTATCACACAAAAATCGAAATTTTAAACATCGACTGAGGGTGCTTGATGGAATTTTAATACATAATTTGAATTGTTGAGATGTTGTACATTTACATGTATTTCGTCACTTAGTCAGTATTTCGTCACGTCAGAACGTCAGTTTGAGTTCATTCCTGTGCTCGAACGCCTGAAGATGCCGAAAGGTGAAACCCGGGCCGTTAGTGACGAAATACATGAAAATGTACAAAATTTCGAGAATTCAAACGATATTTAAAGCTTAGTAAAGATAAAACGTGTTTATTTTGTATTAATTCCAAAATTTTATTTGAACATCATGATTTGTTTCGCTCATCAGCCAAGCAAAGCCAGTCCTGATAATTTCAAAAAATTGTGGTATTAGTAAAAAAACTTTTGTTTTTATAAATATATTGGCCTTAATTGAATAATATTTAACGTTAATCCCGTTAGTTGTCAATTTTTACAGGAAAAATATAGTTTGTATACGTGTAGCTACTATTGTATTTCATGAAAATGTTTATTTAGAACAGTACGTTGCATTGTGTTAACAGAAAAAAGCACATCGCGTGCAGTCACAAAAAACTGTGCCGTAAAAAATAGATTGAAATTTTTTGCATGTTGATCAAAATAATAAATCGTTGCCGGCAGCCGTCCGTCAAATAAAACAACTAGCAGTTTGATAAATGCACCTAGAGTGAATACAAATTCACATTGCAAGTGAAACAGTGAAAACATGTTATGCCCACCAGCGGAATGCATTGCGCGAATCAGGGTAGCAAAAATAATATATAATAATAATTTAGTTTAATTTAAATATCGCTTTTAATTCATGGTAAAAATGCATTGTTATAATATATCGAGTGTATTCTGACTGAACGCATTAAGTCAGCTTTTGATGGACTGTTTAAAACGTGTAAAACGTTAAAATGTGTACAGTTAAACGCACTAAATACTGGTGTTATACCAGCATGTGAGAAGACCAAATCGATGAGAGGCGAATGTTTGGTTATCAACGTCCGGGATGTCTGGGATAACCAAACAATTGCCAGAGAGAAAACCACTAGTCCTGTCCTAGCCCTATCCTTCTATCCCTACTCTCTTCGAAAAAGGAAGGCTGAACAACTGAGTGACAAGCAGTTTTCGTAGAAAACTTCTGTTGAGATACCTACATTAGGAGGTCATATGCTTCAGACTGTTAGCGGACATAGTAAAAATATTTGCCATGAATTATCGCTATTCTTTCACTGATTAAACGACATTTTCCATATACCGCATTTAAATTATATTGATAAATTTGTTTCGTTCAGTAAGTGAACATTTTCAAGATAATTCAAACGTGAATTCGATTTTAATATTTATAAATAAACCATCATGCTATGGTATCTGGACATAATGACGATATTTTCGTCAATCTGCATACGAAATTATGCAATGCTTCGGGGACACTGTTCTTCAAGGAATAGTAAACAATGAAACAATAACCACGTGAAAGAATTCATTGTTTGATATCTGCAGACCTCAAGGCTGGTAGAGGATATTATAATGAAATGGAGACACCATCATAGTGGTAACAATGCTCTGATGTGAGGAAATGTGACGAAGAAGAAGAGTGTATGTGAAATGCTTGCCAGATTTTTTAAAATTCAAGTCTTATTCAATTATGATTTCAATGCTATTTGCAGTGATAGGAATTATTATTTATTATTAAGTTTATTATCAAACAGCGTTGCTCGTCTTTTTTTGAAGTCCGTTCGCAATGGAATATCTGGACTTCTAGCGGAGTTTACCTCAACAGAAGTTTTCTACGAGAACTTGCTACTAAATTGCTCAACTTCTCTTTTTTTGAAGATAATACTGATGGTTTGATGGGTGGATGGTAAAAATGGTTTTTTGTAATATTTTTTCAATCTTATATTGTGAAAGATGGACATAACTACAACTAACAAATATACATTCGAAATTCTCGGAAATATATTCAGGTATGGTTTTGCATCTGGGTTCACTATCCAAGAGCAAATATTAGCATTCTCCCCGAGTGTACCTGAGAAAATTTATGACTGTCGATTCTGAGAAAACCAGCGACCATCGTGTCACATCATCCTACCAATTATTATTATTTAACAATAACTAAAAATACAAGTAAACGTTCAGATGAAAAAATCCTATATTTAATATTTTTTTTCCAATGTGGAGCATATGGAGGTATGTCAAGAGAATTTTTCTACGAGAACTGCTTTTTACTCAGTTGCTTAACCTCCCTTTTTTCAAAGAGAGTAGGGGTAGAAAAATAGGGCTAGAACAGGACTAGTGGTTAGCTAATCGCTCTCGCTACGCCCCGTGAGGATGGGATGGGTCAGGAGGGAGGACTCAGACTACGAACAGAAATCTATGAATCGATTGAAAGATCAATCTATGAAAACCGTTCGCACCTGGAATTGAACCCGAGACATCCGTAACCGTAGCTAGCGACGCTACCAACTGCGCCACGGACGCCGTAATCTTTTTACGTGGCGAATTTCTTGAAATTTGGCACAGTGTTCGTGGCCCGGGGGAAAGTCTCTGTGACCCGACACTGGGCCGCGGACCATTGGTTGGGGAACACTGGTTTAGATGAAATGAGTGGAAGGGAATATTTGACATCACAAACATCCATGCCTTGGTACAAAAATCTATTGAAATATAAGTTTATAAAACTATGCGTATTTGGATTTGAGCCCGTGAGCACTGCAATTGAAACCGACGATGTCAACCACTCGACCACGGAGTCCTATTATGGCCTAGATTACTTTAACTTAGATAATTGATTGTCAACACAAGTGCCTTTATTACAGTGATGTGAAGTTATTTATGGTTTTTAAAATTGTTGCTTATAAATAGTTTCACTCAATGACAACTTTTCCACACGAGTCTCTTTAATATGAAAATACGGAGAACAATCTAAATAATATGTAAAATTATTCATGTATCAAATTATGCGTACAGTAACGTTATGTTGATTCAAAATTAGCATTTATAATGTTCAAAACATATCGAAGTCATCGATCAAAAGTCTGCGCGAGGAAATCGGCGCCCCTACCCCCACTAATTAAACACTGCCAAACATTTAACTCCAGACCCTCTCATTTTAAATACCACCCACTGTGCGGCGCGCCACCACCTCCCACAACCTCCCAACCCCCTTCCACTCATCACGGCCCGCTGCACTGATCGTGTTGACAAGCGTTTCATTGCAATTCTCGTGTTAAATAAAGTGCATCGGATTTGTGCAATTAATATCAGTGTTTTCGGTGCATTGCAGATTGTATAATGGTGAGTTTTCAAAAGCAACACATTGTTGGATTTGAATGAAGTATTGAATTAAATAATATGCTAGACATTATAACAAAGAATTAATAGATAAAAGAAGCAACCATATCCTTTCTGAGTTTAATAAAGTTGCTGTTTAATTTATTCACACAAGATAAATAAAACCTCCATAATTTACCAGTATTCGAAAATAAGCATTTCATTATCGTACCAAAGAAGTGACCAATTGATAAATATTTTATGTTTGTCCAAAATAAAATGAGATCAAATTAATGATTTAACATAATCTTGATATAAAATAAATTTTAAATTCAACGTTTCGTCGCCAATCACGTTGTCCACTGTGATTGTATTTTTTCACCACGATTGTTCACTTCTAGCGTAAAATGTTAGATTGGACAAAATTTGGGCCCAGATTATAGATATGCCAATAATTATGAGTATCATTAGCTATCTGTAGAGAAAATAAATCTTTTATTTGATATTGCAGTCATATAAATATTAAAAATCAAATATGTTTACAGTAAAAATCTCAATATTGATTCTTACTGTAGCTATAATATGTAACGACTAAGGTAAGCGAGCTATTTTCTTAAGTAATAATATTATAAGGAAGGCGTCCGTCGGAAACGGTAGGGCGCGAAGGCGTCGCCGCGTGAGGGCGTCGGCGGAAATACTTCTCGACACTTCCGTTTAGCGAAACGAAAACCTCCGGAGGGCGGATAACTTGTAACAAGTGTTTGTTTTAAGAGGGCGAGTGTCTAGAGCTCGGGGAGATTAACGCCGAGCTAAAGTCATAGCAACATATCAAATTAAAATTTTTTTATTGTCAAGATAGTAATAATATTACGAATGTGTTCCAATCGTTTTTCATTCCATAATAATCAGTATGTTTGACACAGATTTCTAGTTGTTGTATATTGTTAAAATATAGTATACTTAACTAATTTGGTGACAAAAATTTGCCCGTAGAAATCCACTATTAAAATACAAACCTAAAAATGTTACCCATTTCATGATTTTTTAAATTATTTTTTGTATTGTTTCTGTCATTTTTACATCTTCAAGAAATCAGTGTAGTAAAAGATGAAACATTGAAATTGATTATCACTATTAATTTGTAATTTGAACGACTAAGGCCTATCAAGGCAGTATCTAGGCTAGAGGGAATCTGGAAAATTAAGGAAATAACCAGACACATCAAAATTCGTCTAGTACGAATGTGGTCTACTCCATATGCCTTTACGGCGTGGAGTCGTGGACTCTAGTGGTGCTGGAGAATGGTAAAAACTATCTATTCTGAACGAGCTACAGATCCAGTATAGACTCTCGGACGTTTTAACAAGATGCCTACTCGGCTTTTTTGACCATATCGACTACAGACAATCTTGAGAGGCTCTGAGGAAAGATCGAAGGCAGAAAGGAACGCGGAAGAACCCCAACTCACGACGAAGCGACCAAGTGAAGGACGCCACAGGCGTATCCTTAACAATGACCCTTAGAGCAGCGGAGTGCAGGAGTGAGTGGCGAAGGATCGTTAAAGGAAATGAAGCTGTTGCGATAGGCGGATGTCGTGACCTTCACAGGTGAGGAATACGACTAAAGAAGAAGCATTAAAATTAGAAGTGTTTTTTACCATGTCCACTCCCAGTGTGGAGCATATGGCCTTCTAAAAGAGGTATGTACTCAGTTGCTCAACTTATCTTTTTTGAACAGAGTAAGGATAGACGGATTATGATAGGACTGATTTACTGATCACTCTCGCTATAATCCGTTTTTAAGGTCGTATGGGTGGGAGAGAATTTTATGCATCATAAACATTCATGTATCGTCGGTGTCCGTGGCATAGTTGGTAGCGTCATGTGCTACGGCTACGGATGTCTCGGGTTCAATTCAATATTTGATTAACGATTAATTTCATTATTTATTTTTTTGTTTCGGCATATATAAAGACTTCTATAGGAAACTGAAAATTTGAATTAAACTTGTACGATTTTGATAAAAAATAACCTAGGCAAAATCCAAAATCATTTTAATTTATGAATACAGAATTTCTTCAGTTATTCGCTATGTATTATGCATAGCAGAGTAGTGTATGGTCCCCTAAATGGTCATTCTTTTGAAATACGATAGACGGTATGGAGAAAATGCGAAAATATGCATTTTTGTTCAGTGCGCGCGCATAGGGCGGATTTTCCCAATCCCCGCCCTGCTTGTTACCGCCTTCACACATAAACGCACGCCGCATACACAAGCATAAAACTCTTTTAGAAACAAACACCTTGACAGTTAGGGCTAATCCATCTAAGCGGCGGAACACAATCCTTAGTGAGTTTAATGATGACTGTTAATCCTGGGCGGCAATATACAAAATCTCAATAATCCAAATTTGTTATTGAAATTCCATCAAGCACCCTCAGTCAAAATTATATGAATCAAATAAAATACATATATTGCACATCCTGAAGAAAAGTGTAGTAAATCAAAAATTTCTGATTTACGATTTATATCGGAATATTATAGTAAACATAATAATCTGCACCCCATGAACACCGTATAATGGTCAATTCACTAATTCACCGCAAGACCATTTGTATGAAGATTTTAAGTTTTTTGAATTTTGTTTTCGCTCTCCTTTTTTTTGATTTACTATACCTTTCTTCGGGATGTGTGGGCAAAAAAAGGATAAATCTGCCT
Organism: Himalopsyche phryganea; assembly: GCA_022494535.1. Lineage (NCBI taxonomy): Eukaryota > Metazoa > Arthropoda > Insecta > Trichoptera > Rhyacophilidae > Himalopsyche > Himalopsyche phryganea. Next base: position 104,442 of record JAGVSL010000125.1, on the reverse strand, counting down.
GTCCTTCACAACAACTCCTCCCAAACGGCGTACAGTAACGACGTGAAATTTCGCACATGTCATTATGGCTGCCATTTATAGGTCAACTGCACCATTTTCAACCTTAAATTTATAACATTTTAATTAATTGATTGATTATAATGGTGCAGTGGTCAAACTCGTTGCCTTCGGTTACGCATCTCGCTGGTTTGAAACCCAGTAACTGTTAAGGTGTTGACTGTTAATTCTTGGTGGAAAAGCGTTATATTTTAAAAAGTAAAACACAATTCATTTGTATTAATTCCACATGTTTATAATGATCTGGATCGGTTTCGCTCATCACATGAATTATCAACTGATGATGCTCGTTGATCAATTAATAATGATCATGATGAGCGAAACTAGTAGTACAAATCAGTTGTGTTTTATTTTTTAAAAAATTTAATCCCAGTACTAACAGTTTCATAAATTGAGTATTCAACCGATTTATTGATTTCTATTCGAAGAAATTTGGGATGTCTAAAATTACGTCCGTCCCATCTGATCCTATAAAACAGAGCGCATCAAGAACGACTCAGTAACCATTAGGCCTGTCCTCTTAGTCAGTAAATACTTCCCAAAGAAGGAAAACACGTGGCACACCTGTTAACACCTGTCACAGCCAGTGGAATAACAAAAAGATATTTTATATATTAAATATTCAAATTTGAATTGTTGGGATTCTGTACATTTCCATGTATTTTTTCACTAATGACACGTGTTTCGCCTTTCGGCATCTTCAGACATTCTAAAAAACATAAATTAATAATCAAAATAATGATACTACAATATTAATAAATTCATTTCATAAGTATAAAATCACTGGTAATTCTAACATTAGTTGGCCACCGGAAATCGCCACTTTGTAAATTCGTTTGTTTTCCCAACAAGGATTAAGGTTATTCTCGGGGTTTTTTTAACTCAGTGTGGGTCCTAGACTTATAATATTTTATCTTATAAATAATATTTTGTCGTATTTTTATCTTATATATAAACGTTAGACACTGTTTACTGTCTGTCAGTTTGAGTCCATTCGTGTGCTCGAATGCCTGAATATACTGAAAGGCAAAAGCCGGGTTGTTAGTGACAAAATACACGGAAATGTACAAAATCTCAATAATTCAAATTTCATCAAGCACCCTCAGTCGATGTCATAAATTATATTAGATATTCATTCAGGTCCTTACAAATAGATGGAGCATGAATATAGCGTTAAAAATTCCTACTTCTTTTTAGAAAAAAACAAAAGTGTTCTTCATCAATAATTATGCTTTCATGACATTCCATTTAGAAACAAGCAACAGCTTGAATACAAATGTCTCGTTATGTCTTTTTTTGAACTTATCATTATTTTTACCTGATACGCTAGCAATGACGAGGGAACATTTATACAATTTGTTTATTTTAATTTACTGTCGATATTTGTCTATAAGAAAAAAGATATGAAATATTTTAGAAACTATACACCGTAAAAAATGTTACCTTTTTTTTCAAAAACGCTTCTACGTTTAATAAAACTAGAGCTAGAGAAGTGAAATGAATTTTCTCACAATAATATTTAATTTTTAAATAAATTGAAAATGTATTGATTGAATTGGGATTTACTTGTTAGACCTAAATTGGACGTATTTCTGCAAACACGATCTAACTCTCGCTAGTAACATTCTGAGATAATTCAATATTTGTGTAAGTATATGTGAATATTTAATTTTTCAAAAGTATCCTATCTGATGTAAACATATTACTCAGCGATATGATAAAAAGAGGAATTTTTAGATAGGATGCTTTGGATCTAGCCTGAGTAATATTTATTTTTTGCAAACCAGATTTTCTCAAAATATCGTTTTACAGAAATGTCGTCAGAAATGCGTTGGTATAATGAAACTCAATTTTGGTGATTTTGTTGGTTGGATCTTGTTTGCAGAAAGACGTAAAATCATAATAAAGTAAAAATAACAATGTGCTTAATCCACGAGAATATTGATATAAGCACATTTTTATTTTTACCTTATTAAGTAATTAGTCGGTCTGTATGAGCCCAGAGGTTAAAATCGTGCTCTTAGCTTGCGGTGCACATAGGTTCGAATCACAGTACATACACTATCGTCGGCCTCTGTGGTCTAGTAGTAAGTATTTGCCCTAACGATCTGGTGGGTTTTGGTTCAATTCCCAGCTAGGTCAATGTCAAATTTAGCTTTTTTAAATTTAAATTTGTGATCTTGGACATGAATGACTTCTAAAAATTCTCATAGAGTTTATCTCGTATGATTTTCTAATTATCAAAATATTTGGCGCATTGGCTGTCAGCTGTATTGCCAGATATTTTTTTTCTTAAATAAAATTATTTAATATATAAATTTGTATAAAATTTTACTATCATAAAGTGATTTTTTAATCGATTTATGGATTAGTATAAGGTAGCATGGACGTCTGTGGTGACTAAAACTACCTTTCATAAATCTGATACTAAATCGGGGCGTAGCGAAAGCGGTTAGCAAACAACTAATCACATTACTTTTAAGGTGTTAACTGTCAATTATTGGTGGAAAGGCATTATTTTTATAAATATGAAACATGATTTTTTGTACCACTTCTACATTTTTATAATGATCAGCATCGGTTTTGCTCATAGCGATCATTATCAATCATTCATGTCATATTTTAAGGTGTTAACTGTCAATTCTTGGTGGAAAGATATTATATTTTAGAAAATAAAACACAAGTCATTTGTACTATATACATTTGTATCATCAGTTGATAATGCTCGTGATGAGGGAAACCGGTCCTGATCATTATAAATATGCGGAAGTAGTACAAATGAATTGTGTTTTATTTTTTAAAATTCATGTCATAGTCTTACTTTCTTACTCACTTCGAAAAATGAGAGGTTAATTAACTGAATAGCTTGCATTTCTCGTAAAATAACTTATGTTGAGATGCCTCCATTAAAAATCCATATGCATTAAATAAAATATTTCTCTAGAATTCTCTCTTTGACATTTTAAAAATTATTAATTATTATCTAAACTTATTAAAACGAATCCAAATGTAATTCATTTATAGTAAAGTATTCATTTATAATTGTTTATTTTAAAATGTAGTCGATATAAAATATAAATCGCCTAAAAGTTACGAATAAAAAAAGTTTTTACATAGATTTTATTCCCCAAAGATAGAGTCGATAAAGAGTAAAATCATAGCACTCAAATTGGTTCTTATTCTTGGCTGATAGTCTTTCTGATTCTGCTCGCCTTCCCTCTTTAAACACATCTCCCCTTGTTATAGAAGCTAACAGTCGTTTTTATGAAATCAGTGGTTTTTCATCTTTCGTTAACAATGAACATAATAAATTAATAATAATTGGGTGCACACTATTTATTGATTTATTTTTCTTCGAAGTGAAATTATTGTTATAATTTAAGATATCTACTGCGCGTGCTTGATGGGATTTCAATTTAAAATTTGAATCGATCAAATTTTTTATGTTTCCATACGTTTCGTCACGAACTAAAAATTTACCATAATAAACCCACCAATTTAAAATCAGTCTATTTTTAATTTTTCCCAATTATATTTTAATGATGACTGTATCTTATGATCACCTGTAATTGCAAAATGCTATAGGTTTGTAATTGTTTATGTGATTATTTTTCTAATTATGTTTAAAAGTCACTATTATCAAATCAGTATAAAAATTAATTTAGATATCAATGTAGTTCCTAGACTAATCTGTCTTATATATAAATGTTTTTAAACTAGCTTATCTATATATACTGTTTTAGAAGAGATAAACAATATTATACCGTTGATTTATAGGTTAATTTAAATCACTTTTTAGGTGTTAACTGTCAATTCTTGGTGGGAAGACAAACAAAAATAAAACACAATTCATTTGTACTACTTCCACATGTTTATAATGATCAGGACCGGTTTCGCTCATCACGAGCATTATCTGAAATTATTTTTCATTATAAATATGTGGAAGTAGTACAAATGAATTGTTTTATTTAAAAAAAAAAAGGTTAATTTAAAATTTAAGTTAAGGATGAAGCCGTTTTTATAGTACAGTTTCGTCATAAGATTTTAGTTCTTGAGTCATGTAAGTTAGGGAAGGTGAAAAAAACTACAACAGTTATTCAAAACTGGCAAGACGAACGTTTTAAGAGAAAAATAAAAAGTCACAACACGCTGCTCTAATCTTAGCAAGATTGTAACCGGATCTGTGTTTAAAAAATGGCTTTGTTAAGTCTAAAATATTACAATTTAAAATAATGACACTAAGATAAGAGAACATATATTTTTTTTCGATATTATTATCCATCTAAATTATTATATGTCAAAAGTTATGTGTGTATAATCTGTCTTATAATAGTTGTAATTCATATGATTGAGAATCCGTTGTGCAGAGCGAGTCGAGGCAGTAAGTACCCCGAGAGGCTACGCTATGGACCGGCCGGGGTGGTGCGTGGATACCTCCTTAGTCCTTTAGAAATAGCGGTGCAAGTGGGCGACCAGCTGACGCCATTTACCTACCCCGCCAGATATCATAATAACGACGCTAAAGCACTCACAACTGACGTCGGGACGGCGGAGAGGGGGCACCTACGACGCGTAGCACTGCGTTGATCACAATTATTTGCATAATAAGATTCAAGGTATTTTAGCAATTAAACAAACAGTTTTTACAGAGTCGTAAACTTCAAGATCATAATAAAAATACATATAAATTTTGTTTTTACGACAACTGTAGTCTGGTGTTTAAAACACTACTTGACTATCAGACAGTAAGGTGATTCAAATATTTAAATTACTCCGTGCATTGACAATAATTGGCAAACCAAGAAAATTGTAATGTTTTATCCAAATTCACAAGATTTTATTGCAGTGTTCCTCTTCTCGATATATATATATATATATATAATATGACCAGAGTAAAGGTTTCAACGTCTTTTTTTGAAATTGCGTCAGACATCTACATATAAATACTGTTTAATACATTTTTAATAGATATTTTCAGAATTCGTCGGTAGAAATATTTTTTCTTCTAAATTGAATCAATCGAAGTTTGTACATTTCTATACGTTTTGTCACTAACGTCTCGGGTTTCGCTATCTCTAGGCATTCGAGAACACGAATGAATTTAAACTAACTCATGAAAATGCACAAAATTTTAAGGATACAAATTTGATATTGAAATTTCATCAATCATCCTCAGTATATCTAGTTTTATTTTTCTGTTCTTTCTTTCTGTGACCCAGTCACACAGCAAAAGTAATTAACATACGAATTTTGTAGTTTTTTAAAATATATTATAAACAAATACTTTGTGTTTCGACGCAGAAACCTTTACCCAAACAGAGAGGTACTGTAGCCTATATAAAATGTTAAGTATTAAGAGGGATGAATACTCATTCTCCCTTCTTCCCTTCTTTACTTTATCCCCTTACTACTTATTTCTTCTTATCCTCCCTCCCTCTTTAGCCTCACATCACCTTTTCATAAAAACATTACAATCATTAAAGAATAATATGTCAACCTGATTAAAATTTCATTAGCTTTTAATATAGTTTTACGTCATACTCGATTAAAACAATTAAAAATGAATATATTGAATTTAATATAATAAAATAACTTCTCGGGATCGATAGAGGTAATATGCTTGTCCGATATAGCTTTGTATGAGGTTACATGAGAGGAGATTCAGGTCCACGAAATTGACATAAAACTTTGATTTATCATATCTATTTTCCACTAGTGATTGTTAGTGGAGTAGCTAGGGTTTGTGCCGCCAGGGGCGGTCCTTGAATTTGCCTTGAAAACTGTTATATTTTTTTGAAAAATATCTACTATATTTTTAAAATCGTGACAAATTATATATTTAATATTAATAATTTTTCTCCAAAACTGATGATTTTATATTTAAAATAGTGTTGGGTGAAGATTTTATTTTAAATTATCTACTTTTTATTTACTTGATCATAACTCATTGCGACAATTTTTTTTTAATGTATAAATAAAATTTCTTCAAAAATATGTACTACATTTTTACAATCCTCTCATTTACAAATGTTATACGTAATATTAAATTTTGTAGAGTTCCGAAGGTTTGTTTTTCAAATGTCGAAAAATCCATGTCATTTAAATAAATTTTATATTTATTGTTATATAAAATTATTTATGTACAATACATTAGAAGGTATATATTGTACACAAAAACGAATTAAAAATTGTGAATCAATTTAGAACAAGATATTCAGTAGATTTTACTAACATAGCATTTAAAAAAAATGTACAATTATTAATTAAAAACCTTTGTTTTCTATCAAAATTACTTCTTGCGTGAATTTTGGGACATCCTATACATATCTGTTTACTTATATAGTGTAGAATGATAGATAGATTTTTATGCTATCTATGCAATTTATAATGAACATTATGGACTTGTTTGCTACTATCCAAAGCTTGAAATTTCAGTAAAATCCTTTAAAAATATTTTCATATCGTCATATTTCATGTGAATAAATAGCTATTAAAGCGAAAAAGAATTGCATTTTTTAAATATAAACGTAGAGCTTAGCTGAGGAAACAATATAAAGAAATATTATTGATCATTAACTTTTATTCAACCGCAAACGGCGCTTGAGTGGCCATTTTATTTCTCGTTAACCAAAACAGGAGCAAGGAAACAAATAGAAACTTAAGACATTGAAATTACGGAAGCTTGACAAGGAATTAATCAGTACAGTGCTAATCTTGAATTATTGTCGCGAAGTGCTTTTAATTGATTATTCAAAATGTATAAACAATAGGATTTAGTTCATTACTTTTGCAGTTTTACATTAAATTACCAGAAGTTACTGAATAGTGTATTTAGTGCCGTGATGACTTTTCCGTGTTGACATTTTTCAGCGGCCCATGAAATGTGTATACCGTCTCTCTATGAAATTTTTAAATTATGCAATAATTAATATGTAGTATTTTTTGCCCATATTTTGCAACTGATCTATATATATCAGCAAAAATGCAGCCTAATATAGCATTTGTTGCGCTCCAAAATAACATGTAATAAGCAGTAAAATGATTTAACTATTAAATTAAAAATAATAAAATGCATAAATTATCTAGTATATCATTATGTTCCAACACTTTTACCCTTTGTGAACCGTGAAAAAATAGAAAATGGATAATCTGGCCCTTCTTTCAAATAGACTGTGTACCACTGATATATAGATATATGAATGGAATGCCGGTCTTTGGTTTCTTAGGTTATTGGTTGTTTATTAGTTTGTCATTATTAGCCAGATTGATAGTTCTATCACTACGACACTGTATATTTAAGCGGCCATGTCCGTTCCAAATGTGAAGTATGTAGACTCCATATGGTACATTTCAATATAAGTGTTTTTACTTGTTATTCAGTTACTCGGGTTTTCTTTTTGTAAGATAATAGGGATGGGGCTAGCAATGAACTTGTAGTGAGTTAGCCCTCCCCTAAATATGCCTGGTTTTCAACATTTAACGAGTTGGCAAGAAATGTAAACATCGCATACATTCATGTCTTTGAACACGAATTCATAAATCGATTGAAAATTAATATTTGAATGTCCCCAGACATCTGAACCCGTAGAGACCGTAACCGAAAATAACGAACGCTCAAAAGCTATACGTAACATGAATTAAAACTTTCTGTCCTTAGTCATTTATGGAAATAAAGAGAACAATTAGCAAACTGCTAGTCCTAATAACCCCTTAAATAATCTTCATAAAAGAGGTGTCTGAGATAAACGTACAGCCAGGTCTTATCACAACAAAATTCATTATACTCCATATTGTTAATCATCGTCATGAGAAAAAAATGTAGAGATTTGTTTGCGTAAATCTTCTTTAAAGGTTATCATATTTTCTATGATTTAAATGCGTACTTATATTTCAGACGAAACTGCATCAACTGTCTACAATCAAAATGGCTGAAGTTCTGCAAATAATTGTCCTTTAATCGTCGTATCCCTCCACATATCCGTGTGATATTGCCCGATCAAATAAAATATCGCATAAAAGAGGCACTTAAGCAGTCGCTTAGCGATCGTCTTTTGGCGGGAAACTGTCGAACATAAAATGGCTGCCATTAAATAAAATGGCGGTCGGTATATGAGCGCTTTTCTACACACACAAAATGTATGCAGGTATTTGTAAACGCATTCGATAAATAATCGTTATCGGTTTTGTTAATGGAATCATTAAAAACAATATGAAAAACGCAAAGAGGCTGCTTTTTAACCCTCAAATCTGTTTCATTGGTGTTGTTATAACGACCACTGTTGTAAATAAATGACGCTTCGGCCTTTGGAGTTTCAAACATACATGTAGCAGGCGCGTGTGATGGCTTTATCTCTTTCTCGTGCACATGCAAGTGAAGGTGCAAGTGAGATGTAAGGTTTAGTTGTAAGGTCGTAAGGTCGTAAGGTCGTAATGTAAGATTGTAAGGTCGTTTAGTTTAGTTGTAAGATTGTAAGGTCGAGATGTGACATTTAGGTATTTTCATTATACAGATGGACTTCGACTTTCAAACTTTCAACTTTCGCACAATTTGCTATGTCACACATAAAAAAAAGCATAATTATGAAGCACAGTTCCGACGTACTAGCAACTTTACACATTCAGTATTTCAATTTTAATACCGTCATTTATGACGGTTACGGTTACTTTAGACATTCAGTATTTCAATTTCACCATCATCTATGCGGTTATACTAGTATAATATAGAACTGGATCAACTTCATTGACAACAGTGTCTTTGGAGAAAACTCCGTTTGTCAATTGGAAAATTGGGATGTTCTTCCGAGCTATAGCGATTGTTCATATTTTCTGTAGCATTAAATAGTATGAAAGCTCTTTCTTATACTGTAGAAGGACCAGTTATAAGGGAAGCGTTTGCACCAAAAGCTCACCCCATCCATACTAAATTTATGGTACTGAGTTCTCGGCATCACGTAGTAAAATGTAATGATTTCGCTTCTGACATTTGAAGTTCTTTCGTGTTATTTTCCGGCAGCCAGACGGTATCAAGTCACGTCATTTGAAAGCGTTTTCCATACCCAAGGGTGTTAGATTTCCACTTTCCACACGTCGTCGGGGTGTGGAACTCTGGCAAGGGTGTGCGGAACGATTTGAAGTGAGATTTTTACTCCTATTAGGAAGGTCGTGGGAATGTGTCCAAATCTATTGACTTTTTATGGAATGTATTTTATTTTAAATTATGAAGGGGTTTACTGTTATGTTGCAAAATGATGTTACAACTTTGATGCAAAATAACGTTATTCACCGAAATGAAATTCATGTGCTACTAGATTTGAGCTGCTCGGTGTCAAAGTATGTTATCTCTTTTACAGCCTAGACCAAATACATCATCAATCTCTTTTATGATCACTTTTAAGGTGTTACCTGTCAATTTTTGATGGAAAGGCATTATATTTTTAAAATAAAACAAAATTTGTTTTATGCCACTTCCACGTGTTTATAATCAAGACCGGGTTTGCTCATCTGGGGCATTTTTCGATTTTCTTCTGGGTTGGTTTGCTGTGGATTAGAAAATTCAAAATTTGTCAGATTTCTCTGCGGATCACCACTTTGGCTACAGCTGTACTATAGTATTACCAAATTACTTCGCCGCCAGTAAGGGCGCCGATATTGCGTTTAAAATGTTGCCATATTCAACCAAAATTATTTTGTTATTTAACTAATTTTAAAGCTATAAATGATAAAAATATTTTTATACACATTCATAAAAAGTGTGGAAATTAAAATTGTGTGAAAAATACCATTCCAACTTTATCAATTTAAATTTTATATTGAAAATGAATTTTCACAAGTAAAAACTGTATCTATAAAATATTTAAAAAAATATGTAGAAAGTTTTTATAAAATATAAAGAAATATTTAATAACGAGTAACTTGGCAACACTAAAAATTCGATTGTTTTGTAATGGCGGCATATGTAACTGATGGAAATTGTTGGTTATTTACTAGATTTTTACGTTAGCAGAACTGACAAACGTTACATATAACTTCCTTGGCTTTCGAATGGATTCGTTTTGAACTATTTAACATGCCGTGGTCACTTATTTCCACTGTATTTTTAATAGAAAAATTGTTTTTGACATAATATGTACGCTCGTATTTGACAGTTGCTAAGGAATAGTGTCAACTTATGATAAGACTGTTCTAAATGCACGCCACCAAACTTTAATATTAATAAATCAACACTTTCTTTACGTTAAAAAAATAATTTTTCATAAATAAATAATAATTGATATTTTAGTACAACGCTTTGTTAACGTAAAAACAATACTCTTATATTTTAGCAATGGTTACCAAAAATAGACATTAATTTTCTAAAGATATTTATTTTGTATAAAATGGCAATTGGGGAAATTTATCCTAGAATGAGAATTTTAGTTCCAATTTTGGCGGTGCCCAAGTAATGTTGGTAATACTGTAGTAGCGACATCGCACCATGCGTTAGAATTCACGTAATTAATTTCGTATTGGAATATCAACAAGTGTGTTTGCCTAAGTGATACAATGCATTTGCACTATGTGCTATATAACTATTCTTGTGCTAAACGCAAGGAGGGTAAATGAAGACTTGATTTATTTTGAAGTTTCAATTGAGTTAGGATTACCTCAAGGTTCTGGATGGAAAGAGAATATGTTACAGGTACTTATAAGAACAATTTATAGCTCTCTCGTAATCGAAAATTTTGAGTTGGAATCGATCAGCTGAAAACTGTAGTAAATTATTTCATGCGTGTTTATTTGTATGAATTCTAATCACCGTGGTCGAGTGTTCGCATTATCGAATTGACGATCAATGTTTCGAGTATACGTTTTCATATATTGATTTTATAATATATTTAAGAATGTTTTTAACGACATCTACCCAACGGCCCATGCAACAATGAAGAACAGATCGAGAGAAAGAGAGCAGGTTATAACAATTAGTTTACTCATAAATTGATTTTTTTTTGAATTGATTATAGAAAATTACAGATTAAATTATTATAAATACATTTACCATCATTTTGTATAAACGGTTTATTTTGAATTAAAATTAGACGGAAAATTGGTGTTATATTTATAATCAAATAAAGCAGTTGATTGATTGAAGTTTTGATGAAAAATAGAATTATTACGACAATTTTGCATGCCTTATACATTATTTTACAAGTGGAATAAAATCGTTAATAAAAGTAATGAACAATTAATTCTATCTTTATCGAAAGTTACTGGTACTTTAATGTATAATATAATATCATAATATAATAAATTGTATCATAATTGGAAGTTTGTAAAAGTAATAAATTTTAGTTCAGGAAATATCCCTTTTAAAATCTTAACTGTGACTTATTGGTGGAAAGTTTTATGTTTAAAAATAATAAAGCACAATTTGATTTGTAGTACTATTTAAAAAATTTTACATCCATCATTGCGAGCATTATCAACTTATGAAATATGAATCATAACAGAGTGATTTATCCAAAATTGAGTGTAAATAATTACTAGATATATAAAACAATTGGTTCAAGAATTTACAGAAGATAATTATACAAATTGTATATCATATTGAAGGCACGTACTTTTATTTTGACTAAGTATTATAGTGGAATAGTTAATTGGCTGTTTGCGTGAACGTTTTATTTGTCATTGTTGTTTTTATTATAGATAATAGTGAAATTGCAAAGGTAGCAATGAAATAATCATGACAATAATTAATAAAACCATTGAGAAAATCAACAAAATTCTAGCACTAAACTTTATTTCTGTGGCATATGAAGCAAGTTGATAAATCAAATTTACCTTAGTTTACAGGAGAAAAAATATGAACCTTGGAAAGTTATCAAAAATTGAGATTTAATTATTAAGTTATTATGGATAATATACTTATTTAATGGATTTCCTTTATGGATAATGACTAGCAAACCGGATTTCGCCACCACATGCTGACGAATATTTTATTGTGAGAATAAACTCAATGCGGAAAGTCTGGCACTCACGGTTGTACTCGGTCAGAACCAAGTGCCACTTATTCAAAGCATGCATCCTGATTGTGTTGCTTTACGGTTGCGAGTCATGGCACCTCACCAAGGCACAGGGTAACCGTATACTGTGCTTTGAAAACAGGTGTTTGCGGCGAATACTAGGGGTACGGTGGTTTAATTTTGTCAGGAACTCGGAGGGAAGAGAGCGGACGGACCAGCCTCTTATTACATCCAAAATAAAAAAGCGGCGATGAACCTGACTTGGACGCGTGCTGCGGATACCCCAGGGGAGCTTGAGTCCTGCCTGTCTCTTCTGCCAACCAGATGGATTCCGTCGCCCTGGAAGGCCGCTGATGACCATCCATAGGATGTATTCGGCGGAGCTACGGGACGCTGGGATGACTTGGGAGGAAGCGAAGAGACTGTTGGGGAACAGAAAAGCTTGGAGGAACCGCGTGATGGCCATATGCTCCGAATAGGGAACGGATATGGTTACAAAAAAAAAACCAATACGACAGAAACGGACATATCAGCTTCCACAGATTTACTTTGAAAGGTTTAATGGAACTTGAAGTTGCAGTGGTCAACGTCGTTGGCTACGGTTACGGATGTTTCAAGTTCAAGTCCCGGTACGGACAGTTTGATAAATTGATTTTTCAATCGATTCATGGATTTCTGTTCGTTGGCATGGATGTTTGTGATGCCTGAAATTCTCACCCACCCATCCGATCCTAAAAACAGGGCGTAGCGACACCTATTAAATTACTACTAGTCTTGTCCTATTCCTATCCTACTATACGCACTGTCTTCGAAAATGAGAGGTTGAGTAACTGAGTAAAAGCAGTTCTCGTAAAAACTTCTGTTGAGACACCTCCATTAGGAGGGGATTTACTCCACATTGTGAGTGGACATGGTAAAAAATACTTTACGTTGCTTCTATCAAAATGAGACGTTTATTTCATCTATGTCATGGGTGGCCAAAATTTCAACCACTACGGGCGACCTGATATTGAAATTATTGGCGGCCGTCTACCAACACTAAAAGTAGAAATTTAAAGCCAAAAACAAGTTTAAATTCAAAACAAACATTGATAATACCAAATATCCAGTTATTTTAATAACCTTGAATATTCACAACGCTCACCGTGTCAGTCAATGTTTTGTTCATTCCTTGAAGTTGCAAATTTAACTCATTTAGTTTGCCTGTAATGTCAAAAAGAAAAGCAAGATAAAGCACCCACTTATCATATTACAATTGACGATTTGATTTATTAGCTGTTGTCATAAAGTTCTGTATTTCAGGTAAAAGACCAGAGAATATTTTTAAAAACTTAGCACGGCTCAGCCACCTTACATCAGTGTGCAATAGTAATTCACATTCTTCTAGTAATACTCTGAATTTTCGTAAAAAAAAACTTGAACCATTTGATAAAACTGAACGGAAATTCTTTAAATATACTTGAATAGCAACACTAGTGTAATAACGCCTTGATTTTTTCCCACACAAAACCCTAACGGACCGTTATATCGAAGAAAAAACACGAAAATCAAATACTTTCATACATGAGATACATCAGAGTTAAATAAAGATCACACTATCTTCTGTTCTATTCCATTAGGAGGTCTCTTTGTTCGGGTTTCAATCAAGTAAGAGCGGGACGAATGCTAGGAGATGAGAGAGACGGCAACACCGCGCCGGCTGTCAAGCACATAAGGGGCAGATAATGTCCTCAAGGGGCTACCACCGCAGGGCTTATAAATTCCGGGGTAATTTGTTATACATAAATATTGAAAAAAATATTAATTTATCTGTGAGGTGGAAAGATACATGAGAGACACATGAAGAAAATTTCTACAATTTCGTTAGTTGTGAACAAAAGAATTAATCGTTCTATTTCCACAGTGTTGTCTTATGTTTAGCTATTGTGGTTGTGGAGATTAACGCTGCTAAAACTATAACATTGCTAGTTTTAAAGTGGGAAAGATATGATAGAAAAAGTGTTAGGTTAAATTGAAGATGTAAAAAATCATAAATCGAGAAAAAACTTTATATTTATTTTTCAACTTAGCTTATTCGATTATAAGTGATTTTTCAATGAATATTAAGGATTGAAAATTGGTTGACACATGCGTCTAAATTGAAAATAAGTTTTCAAATAACTTTTTTGAGTACATATTATTTTTTGGTTATGATGTCTAATTCTTTCTATTTATAAAATGAAACAACAGTTGACTGTCACAAAAGGAATTTGAGTACTATAAGTTAAATTATTTTTTAAAGAAAATTACAATTGTACTTTTAAAAATAAATTTACAATCAGAAGAAGTAACGTTACAGCTTGATCGATTTAATGTTGCTGAAAAACCAATATAAGTACAGGCGGCAGGTAATAAATTAGCAAAACACACAACGTATCAACACGCGACCTACTGCAAGACTAAACCTATTAATATGATTTTTTAAAAACGTGCGAAATAGCTAATTGTACGTAAGTCGAACGTGCGAAAGTTGAGAGCGGCCTGTATATTAAATAGAAAATGTTGTTTGTCTAGAATTCAGACTGGTTTGTGTTTGATTATCAACACAGGATGCTTAAAATGATGGCTGTGAAATCGTTTACGACCGACTACGAATCCGATTTTTATCTTATATATAATAGCCCAGACCGGTCTGTAGGCGTAGATGTAGACGTTTTGTTACTATCACATACACATGTAAATATAAAATTTTCTCATGACCTAAGCGTCCGCGGTGGATATAAACAATACACACTGTTCTGACGTGACGCAAATTCGTGAGGCAAACAAGTAACAATCAGTCCATCAGTATGGAAACTAAGGAACAGCTACTTTAGATATTCAGTATTTCAATTTCAATACCGTCATCTATGACGGGCGTTCCCACTAGTAATATAAACGATTCAAATGCTATGCGTAACCCTATTGCCAAACACATAAATAGTTGTAATTTTATCAACCACTTCGGCGAGTTGGCTATTTATTGTCTACAAGCAGTAGACTGAAAAATGTATTTTATACCATCTTTTATAGATTAATAATAGACAATATAAAAAGAGCTGTCGACGACCAATTTTTGACGACTCAATTTACGACCATTAATATCATAGATCCATGACTCAGAAATTAGAATATAAAAATCGCCAGTCGGGTAAAAACTAGTATATGAAAATGATACGTTACGATATTAACACAAAAAAAGGAAATTACAAAGATATTATATTCTGGACCTAAAATGTACAGAAATCGTATCTAGTCCGATCAGTGTTATTTTTTTTTTTAATAAATGTTGTGTCATACTGATGTTTGTTGCACCTGGTTTTATCTTGGGAGGAGTTAAGGAATAAGGGAGGGAATGCGGAAAGGGACAGAGTAATAATTCTTTCTTGTCTGGCCAAGTTATTAATTTTTTTTCGTATAAAGCAGTGAATAATATAACGATAAAAAAGATTTGTTAAATAATACCAAAAGTTTACTAAGCGAGGATAAATTTTTTCATTCACTTTCTCGAAGATTGATCGCTTTTGCCATCATATTATTCAAAATATATCTAAAAACGTATCATCGTTATTTTGAAAGAGGACACTAACTGAAAATACTACTTTTGAGTAATTGGACTATGAAGTTTTTAAAATGTTTGAAATGTTTTACCTTTTTCATTTAGTTTGTTTGTACAAAACTGTTTTTACTAAACCAACTCAATGTGTAATTTTTTCGATTAAGTGTTTTCTTCTAGAACAGCGATGATATAACAACAGAATATGTCTACAATTTCAATCTATAGCATGCCTAGATTATGCATTTAGCAAAATAGAGAGTAGCGCTCCGGTGGTGTTTTTTTGCAACTAAACCGAATGTCATTGATTATGTAAGAACATATCAATCAATCTCTACAGTGACATTCATTTCCATTTACCATGCACAAAAAATCTAGAACTATAATGTGACGACGTGCTAATTTTATTAAAATGTATTTTCGCGATTTGCATCGTGCGTTAGATTAGGTTAGGTATAATAAATGCAGATTTACTTAAATGACACTACATTCAGCAAATTTACTAAAACTGTTACATGTCCAATCAATGACACAAACTTCTTTCAAACGAATTTCCAGCATCTTAATAATAATTCTAATAAATCAAGCTAAATTTGACATGTCTATTTTCAGTTCATCAATGAATTTGTCAGTTCGAGTTCATGCTTGCACTTGAATGCCTTAAGATATCAAAAGGCGAAAGCCGAGCCATTAGTGACAAATCTAATAAAAGTGTACACAATTTTAATGATTTAAATTTGATATTGAAATTTTATCAAGCACCCTAAGTCGATATTTTAAATTATATTAATCTAGTTCATATGTCACTATAAATATGTTTCTGACTTTAAGTCAACATAAACGGTGTAGAATACATTCAAGTCTTTGGTGCTTCCTCGATATCTATTTATCCTTATTAACACGTGTGTGGGCACAATTCTCCCTCCCGCTAATTGACTCGTGATGGCTTCAATGTGGCCGCAGGACGTGTACGGACTTTTAATGACTACGGTAGTGAACCCTAGGCCATATGTTACGAGGAAAGCATTTGAAGACTTCTTCCGTAAAAGGGGATGAGCAAGAGTTTTGTGAAAATTACGTTATGTATAAAATATTGATATAGATGATTCAAAAAACAGTGAATAATATAACAGTCGTGTTCCATTTACGTGAGAATTAAAAAAAGAAAGACCCGTAGCCAAGTGGTAACGTTAAATGCTTTCGTTCAACTCAGTTGTACTGGCAAGAGTTCAAATCCTCGAACAAACACCTTCGTACATTATTTTTTAATTAATTAAAAGATTTTAATTCAAATGTGTGGATTTCGTGGATACCTATGATATTTTTATTCCATTTGATCGTGATTATTTAGCAATAGTTGTAATTTAACCGTCTCTCTTATGTTTTGAATGCTTCTCAATCCACTCAAAACTAACTCTTTGACATATCAACACTATCATCAGCATCGCATCAATTCAGGTCAGGTTTTAGCATATTTAGAATGTAAATTTTATTATTTACTATCAGTATTTGTAGTGGTTTCTATTTTTACTCTTCCCCACTCAAAGTTTTCAGCTGACAGCATATTTAGTTAATCTGTATTCCACTAGAATATATGCGAGACATGGTTATAAATACACACCTAGAAGTGAAATATCCAAAAAATTGACAATCCATTTCGTAGGGTTCGCAAAGTTTTAGTTGATATTATAGGTAGGATTTTTACTATCAAAAGGTGTATCAAAACCATGACGCATAATCAACCCTTTTATAACACGGATAAGAGTTCCGTGGTATAGAAGTTTAGAGTTACATACAAAATTTTGGGTTAGTCTTTTTTCGTTATTTATCAAATTACACAAAATCAAGAAACAATAAATTTTCCTATCAAAATATTTTCGACCGACTAACCTTAGCTCATTATTTATAATTAGTAGATCACCCCTTATAGATCATTGCATTGAAATACTGAATGTCTAAAGTTGCAAGTAATAAGTTAATGTATAGTTCCGTGTTGTGTGTGTGTGCATTGCATAACATACCTAAATGTGATAATAATATAACGCCTACAGATCGGTTTTTAATTGTAAACGATGTTTCAACTTTTTTTCTTGTTCGTCATTATTATATTCTGTTAGGGTCACTTATTGCTCCTATATTGCTAAAAATATACTATAGAAAATCGTGTTACATATCGTCCTTGTTCTGGAAGAAGACATTAACTGAAAAATACTAGTTTTGGGTAATTAGACTTCGACGTTTGTCAATTTTTTAAAAGGCCATACCTTTTTCATTTTGTTTGTCTGTACAAAAATGTTTTTAAGTAAAAGTATACTTTATAAAAATAAGTTTGTTATGTCATACGATAGAGTTTGAAATAAGGAACATTTCGGTAAAACTAACTTAATGTTATTTTTTCGATTTAGTGTTTTATTCCAGAACAGCAACGATATACTCGAGTTATATAAGTATTCTAACAAGAAAACAAAACCTCATCGATGATATTTTTTTGTTTGTCTGGTACTCGTATCAAGACTTCATGTATTTTAGTCATCCTCTTTACCGACCAAGACAAAGAGGCTAAAATTGAAACGCAATGTTTAACGAGTTGATAAAGTTTGCTATGAAATGTATACTCGTCGAACGAGATAAAATCTGGTCGAACGGGGCAAATTGAAAGGGGAAATCCACCCCCTAATTGACTCTTAATAGTGGCAAAGTGGTTGCCGATCGTGTTTCGACTCTGAAATGAAACGTTGGCTGATTTTCATGGCAACGTATGTTACATTATGATAACAACGTAAATGATCCCATGCCTAAGCCGTGTCAATTCATGTGCTGAGATTATTGTAACTCGTAACCTTAGATCGAACACATATTATTTTTAAATTAATACGAGTGAGTAATATAATAGACGAAAAATTGTTATTTTTATAATGCAATTTTTACACGTAATGATAAGATTCTCGTAGTTCAGCGATCAATGCTCTTGGGCATTCGTGGGCTACTTATTCGGTTGCACGGTCAAGGGTTCAAATTTCTAAATACAAAACGACACACAAATGGTATAGTGGGTGGTGTGTGATATTTTTTTATTAGTTTAAAATATTAATTAGTAAAATTTGAATTGTTGAAAACCTGGGTTTCGCCTTTTAGCATCTTCACCCAATCGACCACACGAATGGACTTGAACTGATGTTAGTAACGAAATATATGAAGATGTACCAAATTTCAACCATTCAAATTTGATATTGAAATTCCATTAAGCGCCCTCAGTCAAAATCTTAAAGTATATTAATTTTTAGTTGTTATACAAACAAACACTGCAGGTCCTGTAGCCGGATGGTCAGTGCTATTGGGAGTCTCATACGGTTTTTGAATTAATGGTCTGGAATCCCTGTACGGACAATTTCGTGAATTGATTTTTCAATCGATTTATGGATTTGTGTACAAAGTCACATATGCCTGTGATGTTCAAATTTCCTCCAACCCATCCGAACGCTTTCAGACACGAGAGTCCTCGAATTGATGATTAGGGTTGTAAATGTTAGATTTATGGAAACATACAAAATATTAATTATAAATATGTAATGTTAAATTTCTTCAAATACTCCTAATTAAATAAACAAAAATGATAAATATTTGAGTTCATGAAAATGAATATATATGTTATACAGCGTGAAATTTGAACAATTAAAATAATATATATGTTATATCGTCATATAAAATTTAAGTATTTCTATTTACAATACCTTAACCATTATTTATTAAACTAACAACATTATGAGATTCGTTAATCATTTACGAATTTAATTTAATTGTTAGTAATTCGTTTTTATGGTAATCTTAAAAATACTTTTTTCCTTTAATAACTGTAAACGAAATCGACTTAATTCGCATTGATATCGTCAAATCACGTACAAAATACATGGAATATGGCTGAGCTTGTTTTTTCAAACCGTGCTAAAATCTATCGTACTGCATTCGTAACTCAAAACAGCCGATTTTCGAATTATCGCCTTCTGCCACTATGCCGACGATTTAAAGAGGATATAAATCAGGCGCTGCGCACATATTTAGAATGCTGGTTATCTGTTATGGTCACAGTTTTTCACATGACGTAACACCTTTGAAGTAAGTAATGGATCGTGTTTTGAAAAACATTTTGTAACCTGGAAAAACTCTTTGTTGACCATTCTAAGAAATCATGTCCCCAAAAATATATAAAATATTAAAGGTAACTAACTGTAAAGGTGACATAAAAATGAGTCTGTATTATTTACTTATGTGACGATGTATTGGTTAAATCATTTAAAATTCCTAATAATGATGGTCAAAAATGACCGCAAGAATGCTTAAGAAATTCACGATTTTAAAATGATATTTCACTATTTGTGACATTAATACCATTGTTTATATTGTGTTGCTATGGTAATGATCAACACGATATAAAAATAGTTGTTTAATTGTGATAATTACCCATAATATATATATAATAATAAAAACAGCTGTACGAGGTGATGTACCGTGATACCGTAGCGAGCAGTGCCGGGTAGCTAGTAAAAGTAAGTGTCACTCACCATGATGTCCCATTTTTGCAGCACCCGATCCTGCATTTCTATCAGCACCAATCCCGTGATCATTTCCCAAGATAGCATTCACGCTAAACTTGAGAACAGGCTTCGGCTGACCGCCAGCCTGGACAGCTTCTAAACTCGTACCACATCTCTTCATCACATCAGCCGCAGTCACCAAATGACCATCTCTGTCTTTCACCAGCCTGTCATCGGAACCTATTTCGTTTCTAATGGGCGAACCGAACATTTCTGAATTAATATTTCTATCTTCGTTTATAAAACGTCTTTCTAGTCCATCGAATCTTCGCACACCCATACCGGATAAACCATACGAACTTCTACAGCTTGGATAAAATGGATTGCACTCAAATGATCCACAATTTGAGCAGACACTTCTCATTCTTGTTTCTCGTTCGTTTCTGTTAACTGTATCAGGATCTGAATCGTTATTTGCATTACCTTCATTGTCTTCAGCAAATTCATCTTTGCCGAAACTCTTTCTTTCTTGTACCATTGCTTCATCAGCATGTTCAATATTCTCTTCTTTTTCATCACAGTATTTACTATTTTGCTGATAATTATTGCCATAAAAACCACGATTGTTGAATGATGGAGACAACTGAAATTCGTTTTTGATTGACGAAGATGTTCTTGCGTTTACTGGTGAACCAACAGGAGATTCTTCAGTATATCTATCTTCATCAGCAGATCTAGAATTCTCTTCTCTTATATCTCTATCGTCTCTAATATAATTCAAATTTCGTGTATCTATGTTTTTAGAAACTATCACATCACAATTGACTGTTTTACCAGAATCACAGTCGTCTATTTTTCTTTTACAATTATCTGTTGTTTTAGGATCTTCTTCAAAGCTAACTCCTTCTTTATTAATCTTTCTTCGTCTTTCTGCATTATTGCTTTCATTTAAATTCTCATCGTCATCTTCAAAATCTATTCTAGGAGAAGCTTCTTCCGATATCGGAGATTCATTTCTTGAGTTTCTCATAGGAGAAAAACCAGACAACCTATCCAATGAATTCTTTCTAAGTTCTTCGTTATTTTGAAAATTTTCATGAGGATTAATGGCTGCTGCATATTTCAAAGCTTGCTGATGCCTCACATGGTTCTGGTGCATTAAAAACTGATGATGTTGCTCTTGAATATATGAATGTATTTGAGAATTCACAAACTGAGACTGAAAATTGACTGCTTTTTGGTGCTGCAGCAGGTTGTCAACGAAAAATGGTGATGCCATGGTCGTAATCGGGTTGTTATTAACAGTTTTTATCATGACTGGAGGATATCGAGGCGGTAGGGGCGCCAAAGCACCTCCAAGAGCAGGGTTAGTCAACTGTCCCGGCAATGGCTGGTTAGGATACATTATCCAAGGACTATCCTAGAGGATGGTGACTTTTTGCCTCGTCCATCGGGCAAATTATTAGAACAGAATATTCCACTTCGAAAACATTATAGTTTCTAATTTTAATATTAATCACTTTTATTGTTTTACTTATTGTTCACAAAAATCCTGTATTAAATAAAGAGAATTTATAAAAAACGATAAAACTCAATGATATTGGAGAAGAAATAACTATTTAATTGACTATTTTTAAAATATTGTTCAGTAAAGCATTTAATTCAAAATTATTGAACGGTTGGCAAGACGAAAAATATTTAAGATTTGCTTGAATTGATATTGGGATGGTGGAACAATAGAATAATTTTAAGATACTGTTTATTTATATTAATTAAAACGTGAAAACCTTTTAAATAACAAATTAGTTCGTAAAATATGCTGTCATACCTAAAATTGAATGTTATTAAATCTAAACATTGTTATTTTATCTTTATTATGTCCATTAGTATTGAATATATTCTTTTTTAACGAAGAATCTATGCCGTAGACTATATGACATTCAAAAATGTTTTGTCTACGCCGTAGAGGCGATAAGTATACTCATTTTTTTCACCGTGTTTATTTTGTATAATATTGAACATATTATTTTGAGTATAATAAATCTGTATTAGTAATTTCATTACCACGTCAAATGAACAGTTTTTGTTTATATGTAGGTGTGTATTTTTAATAATTGGTTATGTCATTGAAACGTTGGTAAATAAAAAGTGATTATACTACAATATAATCTAGTAAGAAAAACCGTTCTTGATCTTTAAATAAAATAGAAATGGAACATTTACTAAAATATATAAATAATTTATTTCTTTTTAAAAGATATGACTACTTTCAAAGACTGATAACGTTATGTTAGTGATATTTTTCTCTTAGCTTGGTTCAATTGTCAAATTCACAAAATTGTTATTTATTGGCAAACACTATGTTATGATGGTAATTACGTAGTGTAGCAACGATCAAAACCTTGGAAAGGTTCTATTGCAAAACGTTGTAGAAATGTATAGACATAATTTTCACATTGTTTGCTGTGTGACCTAAAAATGACCTAAAATCAAATCTCTGCTACTTATTTTATTGATTGTGTTTTGGCCAATTGATATAACCCTCAAAAAATACAAAAATGAGTTAATGATTGAATCTCATTTTAAAGACATTAGAAAAATAAATTGACCACTTTTTAGCAGGGAAAAATCATTTTATATCGGTTTTAGTTTTCACTATTATATCAACACTCCGTACGTTTAATCGCAAACATGAGAATTTACAAGAGTGAATTTAAAAGATTCATAACGCAACTCGCCATATAATGTTATCGATAAAAACAATTTTTATTCTCTCCTGAACAATTAACTTAATTTTGAAGGTTACATGAATTGGCTAAAAAATCGCCGATATATAGGTAATAAATAAAAAATATTTCTTTATTAATAACCACAAAAGGCTTAGTTATCGAATCAATTGTAAAACTATAATTAATGATTAAAAATATTTTTTAAACTTTTCCAACTGATAATTAAATATTACATTATTTTAAAAACAATTCATTAGATTTTTTTTAGTGTTAAATGCTAGACCTGTAGCTGGGCGATCAACGGTGCTGGAACTTTAATCTTATTCTGTTGCTGTGTCCACAGGTTCACGTCCCCGTACGGACAATTTTATGAGCTGATTTTATCGTCAGTTATGTTAAAATTGCTTTACACAACATTCAATCTTAAAATAAACTACTCTTTTACTAGCTTCTTTCTTTTATACTAGCCCTCTCCAAAAAAGAAGGTTTGAGCGATTAATGTTAAGTGATGCGATTAACCGGTGTTGTTTAAATTGCTTTCCACAACAGCCAATCTTAAAAAAAGGAATAGAGCGCGGTTAACTACCTGCTACTCTTTAGCTTCATTCTTTTATACTAGCCCTCTCCGAAAAAGAAGGTTGGAGCAATTAATAAACACCATTTCTCATAAAATAAATTACGTAAAAATAATTCATTCATATGTTTGACATTTGTAGTGAAAATGGTCAAATAAAATAAATAACATTTTTACGTGTCGTATTGAAGAATAAAATTTCACTTTAATATTTTCTTTTGAATTAATTCTTCACTTTTGAAAAAAGTTATTTTTGACGTTAAATCAATGTTTACAATAAAACACTTGTTCGCGATCGATCTTAATTAATTCATTCGTCGATGGCACGACAATGATCGCGTTTAAAAATTCAATGCACAGACGGCGGCGTGCACCCCGGCCAAATAATTGAACGGTACTGAATAACTACTAGGGGTGGCTACCCCCTCCCCGATAAGGGATTATGAAAGACCGGGCACACGTCGAGGAGCGAATAAAAATATTCCGACCAATGGGGAGCCGGCGAATGGGTGGTTTAACTTTTGATTATGCGGATGTGTTGGTGTGCGCTTTTTTGTACCTACATAATTCAGGATATAACAAGGCATTGAGGATATGAAAATGTTATATTGCTACAAATTAATGTTGTAATAAATTTTCCGTAGGATCATATTTACTTATACAGAGCGACTGAGATATAAAATGTTGACATAATTTTCTAACAGACATCAACGATAGAGTAAAATCACTCATTATTTCAAACTGATAAGAGCTATTTTTTCTTATTGAAAGGTGGTTTTTTTAAACCTTTTCCGCTACTAATGTGAAAATAATGGTCTAGTTGATAGAATCTTTTGACGAGAACTATTTGTACGACAGTAGATAGAGAAGTATTATGTAAGGATTATCTACGTTTTTAATATCGGGTGAATAAAAATCGATTCAAAAACCAATTTATGAAAGAATTTGTACCTCCTGGGATTCAAACCAGAAGTCGACCTTACCAAATGGATCTTTTAGACATAAGACTAATTGAGATAGATAGAGAGTGAATTGGTTTACTATCAATGCAAGAAGTCTGCAAGTAACATTTAACTACCACGAATGAGGTATTTGGAGAATTTTTTTTTATTGCGCATCATCCTGTTTTAGTTTTGTCTTTGGTGACCTAGATCATAGATTTATGTTGTTTGAAAGATAACATGATGCCGAAATAGCTAACAATATTTTATAATTCCAGTGGAAATTAATACTTTACCCTTTTTTATGGAACTTACTGGAATTATAAACGGTATAAGAATGTTTAGTTGTTAATCGTTACTACTTTTAATGAAGAAAGAAGTTCCATTACACACTTTTAGTGTTTAAAGATTTGAATACGAAAACTAGCACTGAGTAGCATGGGTAAATTATTGACAGTCCCGTAACCGAGTGGTTAACCCTCCTGAGGCAACCTTCAATGGTTCGAATCACTGAATGGACATTTTTATTATCTTGGTTTTTTCAATCAATTACCGATTTTATCCAAAGACACCGTTGTCTACGATGTTTTCATCCTATTATAAACCCCCTTGGCCATGAAAACTGGCAGTAGGGAGAGCAGGGATCAATTTTAATCGTGCCAATCAATACGTTAGATAGCAGCAAAAGTTTTTTTACCATGACCGCTCCCAATGTGGAGCATATGGTTTACTAATGGAGGCTTCTCAATAGAAATTTTCTACGATAACTGATTGTTAGTCAATTGCTCAACCTCTCTTTTTCGAAGAGAGTAGGGGTAGAAGGATATGGGTAAGAAAGGACTAGTGGTTAGCTAATCGCATGTCGCTATGGATCGTATGAGTGGGAAGAGAATTTTAGACATCACAAACATTCATGCCTACGCACAGAAATCAATAAATCGATTGAAAAATAAAATATTTATGAAACTGTCCATACCGGGGCTTGAAGCCGAAACATCCGTTACCGTAACCAACGACGTTGACCACTGCACCACGGACCCGACATGCAGCAAAAATATAATGTTCTGTTTTTTTTTTCTAAAAAGTACCAATTCTGCGATAATTTTTTAGTGACACAACAAAGCGTTGATAATTAATCCAATTATTGTTCTGATAACAGCGATGTACTGAAATAAATAATAACAATATTTGATAATTTTGACTTGAATGACTTAAAAAAAGTGTTTGATTTTCCTTGATTTTCTTGTCGGAATATAATAATTATAAAAATGAAAGTTTATATACGCCTGCAAAAAGGCTATTTCACACATCATAAGCCTTGTAAAATGGCTTCCATTGTATATATAAAACAAAAAACCAATAACCCGCAAAAACAACGAACCAAAAAAAATACACATTGCTAATAAAAATAATCCGAAAACTTTGCTCTTCGTAATAGGCCCCTCCCACACGGAATTCGGAAAGAACAAGACAAAACCGAGAGACGTGTATTCGATAGCAGTGTGAGTGAAAAGGATGGGAGTACTTTTGATTCGGTGTACTTGTAAGAAATAGGGGTGAAGGTGTGTTTTTATTCGAAAAGAAAAATGAACAAGTTAGCAGGTGGGAGAAGGATGGAGATATACAAGGTGACTGAAAAATTGTAATCCGATTGTTTTGTTTTATTTCTTTTGACTAAAATTTTAAATTATTATTGGCTTAATAACATAACAGGAAATAAATATATTGCCCAAAAATAATCGATTTCTAACGTTAAATAAATGTTTCAAAAAGTCATGAGTATACATTTTTTAAAATAAAAATGGTGATATGTTGGTAAAATACATTTACTGACATTGTATTAGTACGGCATCTAATCTGACGCACCTTAAATGTATCGTAACCTTTCTCCGCGCTTTACGGTCGTATGCGGTTACTAGTTACACCAAGTCTATATAAATAGCAATTGGAAGTAACTGGACAACAAATGCAGTTAAGCAATTATCAATCCCACCCATAAACGATATTGACAACAGATGAAATTGATTATATTAATTTTTCCAACATTTGTTTTCCATGTAAATTTACATTACAATATACATTTGACTTGATTTTTCTATCTATACGTAACGCAGCGAACTCACACAAACATTTCTTAGGCGGGAGCGTAGGTTGATGTAGAGTGAATATTTAGTGCACAAAACACACTCGCTTTCCCACTAATTTTATATCTATCTCTCTCAGTCTGTGCATCGTTCGCATCAAGCGTATTGCACGACAGGTGGCACTTCCTCCCGGTACCTAGTTTTAGTAATGAAAGAATATATTGAACGACAGACATGTTTACATGCTTGTTTTGGAGTCCGTATGCTCCACATTGTAAAAGGAGATGGATAAAAACAGTATAAACTACGCTGACGGATATAGTATAGACAGTATGAACTATTTTTAATGTATCAGTACAATCGGTTGCTATCACGAAACTTTTTCAGTAAGAGGTGGTGTTTATTATTATTGTCTACCCCTAGAGATCCCTCATTAATAATATGGATCCCCAAGATTTACAGTACCCATAGTTTGTCAATACTTCATTTATTCATAACTAGTGAGTACCCGGCATGCGTTGCAATGCCACTCAAAGAAAGAAAAGGTTTGTGTTTTAATTTTGTTTATTGAACTGCTTTTGGATTAGAGGTCTGCACAGGCCGAAATTTCATAGACTTACCCGGTTCGAGCCCATCATCTTCAGGTCTGGCCCGACCCGAACCCGAGTTTCAATATCACACTTGTTATAACACAATATTTTTGTTTTTCGTCTGGTGTGCACACGAATAAATCAGAAGGGTTTTCCTAGATGTCGCTGTATGTACGTATTTGATTCTTTTTTTCAATTTTAGATTTTCAATTTTTTTCTTCAGAACCCTTCACGGGTGGTGTGCACAACAACTCACCGAAGTTTGGTCGAAATCGTATGAATGGTAAAGGAACGCGTAAAGGACACAAACATTTATTTTATATAATATTTCCCGGCATGATCACAATAAGTCCTTCCTGAAAGTTTCGTCGCGATCGGTTGAGTAGTTTAGGAGCCTATAAGATCCGGAAAAACCAACAAACCAACAAACAGACATTCATTTTTATATATATAGATGTCACTTGAATTAATTTGTAAATTAAATTTGTTCAACTGAAAAACAGTTTATTTTTAATTGCTTAAAGATTTAATAATTTTTAATCATCCTGTGTTTATGTCGTATTATTCAGAGAAACGTAACTTATAGAAAGAGAAGTGTATATAATAAGAAATAATTACTTTGAGTAGTGTAGATATATCTATAATAACAATATTACTAAATTAATACACAACAGCGACAGAACGTAGAAACAATTAATTTAAAAAATGCTGTCATGATATTTACCATAAAAACATTTTAACTGAAATCAAAAATAAGTTCACATTTATTTTACATGCCAGTTCGTGAAATCTGCGGAGGGTAGCGAGCCATCTCATACAAAAATAAAATATTGTTGATATTATATTATATTTATTATTGCCGAAAATTTTGATAAAAACATGTCGATATTTTGTTCCGGTTCGTAAAATTTTCCATTTCAAGCCCTGATTACAATATTATCAATTATCATTACTTGATATCTCGGATGCTTATGAGCTGTAGAAAGATTGACTCACCACAAGTAATCGTGAAATTACAAATAATTCTACCGTCCCATTATGTCATTCTTACAAGTCAAATTATCCATTTCACTGCAATAAAACAACTTAGAAAGAGACAAAACATTAATAAAAACACACAAGAAAAGCATAACGAGCAAGATAAAATCATACATATATTTACGTGAAGAAATGAGACAAATATACATTTAACAAACGAAGATCACCCTTAGCTTTTTCCTTGTCTTATATTTCATACGAAGGTTACTATGAATTATATGAAACAAGTTTTTCATAAAAAGTCTAACGTGTAATAATAACCATGCAACAATATACCTAAATTCAGATGTATATAAAGCATATTTTTGTTCATCACTATTTTCAAGGACTAAGAAAAGTATTGGAAAATAGTCTCGTCAATAAAATGACGTAAGCTGTTGAGAAGTATTCGAATTAAAGTTCTTATGTTTTTAGTTGATAAGAACGATAATCCTTTCTCGGATCGTGGTTTTATTTGAATCTTAGCATGCATTGAAAAACGTTGCAAGGCTTCATTTTGTGTTCACGCTAAATGTGGCGTTTAGCGTGTGTATTTACGGTCGTTTTTCCGTTGCGTTTTTAAGAATTTTCTTTAATGTTCGAAATTTTTCGTATTCACAGCGCCGTAGATTGCCCCCGCGGGGAATTTTATGCCCTATGTATGTGACATTAAGGGTCATAATCGTCCGAAAATGATGTTTTTTTCTCTCGAATACAATAGATTTGGTACAAAATACACAATGGCTTCGCAATTCTGCCGTAATAAAGAGTGAAAATTGTCTCAGCTATTGTTTCGCGGGATGGAAATATTATTTGGTGGCGTGGGTGTGGGGGTACACAAGGGTCGGGATTCGATGGGACGAGGTTTACATCTGGTGGGGGGTATTAGGTTTTATGGATTTTCGGGGTTTAAGGCCTTTTAAACGCGGCGAAATGGCGACATTTATTGAATTGCGTCATCAGATTCGTAGAATTGTTTGTTTTGGAAGAAATAAGTCTGTATTACAAATTTTATTTACACTGGACAAATTATGAAAGTACTTGTCTGTTATTCCGCCTAAATAAACTTGTTTTTGATATAATTTAAGATATCGACTGAGGGTGCTTGATGGCGTTTCAATATTAAATTAGGATTGTTGAATTTTTGTACATTTCCATGCATTTCGTCACTAATGAGTTTGGTTCGAGTTCATTCGTGTCCTTGAATTCCTGAAGATGCCGAAAGGCGAATCCTGGGTCGTTAGAGACGAAATACATGGAAATGTACAAAATTTCGACAATTCAAATTTGTTTTTTTGAGATTGTATTGTTTTGTGTAGGGATATATGATACGAGATTTAGTTGCGTAAAATAAGACTGGTTTTGAGTCACCCAACATATTTTTCATGTAAAATAAAGGGTAAGAACAGAATTGTGGAATTAGAAAAGGACTATACGTTAGCTAAACGCTGTCTCTGTGTTCCATTTTCTGAATTGGATAAGGTGAGCGCATCGACACATTTACCTTCAAGCTAGCTAGGCTATAGCCAAAGGCCTCAAAGGTCCCAAGAGTGGATCGATATTTTTTGTTTGCTATATAAAGTAAATAAATATGAAAAGGAAAATAAAAATTCATTAAATTTCTCATTCTTGTTTTCGGGCACCGACAAAGAGGTATAAGTTGTTTTACTGCAGGATTCGAGCATTAAACCCTCGTTCTTTCACTTTTTTTAAACCGTATTCGCTCCCTATTCGGAGCATATGGCCATCACGCGGTTCCACCAAGTTTCTCTGTCCCCCTTTCTCTTTACTTCTTCCTAGGTCATTCCAGCATCCCGTAGTTCCGCCGAATACATCTTATGGATGGTCATCAGCGGCCCTCCAGGGCAACGGAATCTATCTGGTTGGTAAAAGAGACAGGCGGGATTCAGACTCTCCTGGGGCATCTGCAGCACGTAGTTAAGCCAGGTATATCGTCGCTTTTTTACTTTGGACGTAGTAAGAGGCTGGTCCGTTCTCTCTCTTACCTCCGAGTTCCTTACAAAATCAAACCACCGTACCCCTAGTATTCACCGCAAGCATCTGTTTTCAAAGCAGTGTATACGGTTACCATGTGCCTTGGTGAAGTTCCATGACTCGCAACTGTAAAGAAGCACCGTTAGAATGTACGCGTTGAATGGGTGGCACTTGGTTCTGACCAAATACAATCGTGAGTCCTAGACTTTCTTTTACTTACTTGTTTATAAATTTTTACAATTCTACGTGGGCCACGGTGAAAATATTAAACGGTAATCACGCTCTTGTTTAAGCTAATACGAATAGGGTGTAATTATTGGAAGGATCTCACAAACAGAATAGACTAGAGCCTCTCTGCATATAAATCCTGCTCTGGTGAGTGGAAAGAGATGATAACATCGATGATGTGAATTTGATTCCTCACCATAAACTTTTATGAGAAATAAAAGGTATCCAATGATGATGTTTGGGTAGTCAGATGGAAAAATGGCCCATCTACATATTGGATTAATATGCAGATGGGCCATTTTACCATCCAAATACCCATTTATAAAGAAAACACAAGTTGTACAAAACAATATTTCAACAATTTTATCAAATGATCACTAATGGTTTCAGTTCACGGTGAGTATTTTCAACTTTTGTCCGTGACAAGTGAAACCGGTCCCAACCATTTGATAACATTGTGGAAATATGAATATTACAAAACAATGTGTTTTATTTTTACAAATGTACATAAAGTCTTGCCAACAAAAATTTACAGTTATCACCATAAAAATGATACCCATTGATCAATAACATTTGACCAATATCAAATTTGAATTATTGAGATTTTGTACACTTCCATGTATTTTGTCACTTACGACCCGGGTTTCGCCTTTCGGCATCTTTAAGCATTCGAGCCTGAATCATGAAGAATGCCTGAAGATGCCGAAAGACGAAATCCAGGTCGTTAGTGACAAAATACATGTAAGTGTACAAAATCTCAATACTTGAAATTTGATATTGAAGTTCCATTAAGCACCCTCAGTCGATGTCTTAAATTTGACCAATAGTTCAACTTTGATGATACTGTTTGATACAACGTTATTCCTCGCTAGGAAAAAATACTGTTATTTTAATTTTTGATGTCGCATTAAAACTATAAGAAAATCACAGTGAACAAAATTTTTATGGAAAATCAATCGTGATATAAAGCTTTATGTTAAGTCTTTCGGAAGTACTCAGTCCGAAGAGCGTATTATCAAATTCGGTGTTTCCCAATCTGTGGCGCCTTAAAAAACAAGACTGCCGCTGTGACTGAAACGAAAAAAATTCGTCCTTGATTTTGTAACTATTTTATAATGTGTTAAAAATTGCACATTTGCGACAATGTTTTTCTTATCGTCATAAAACAGTGGGAACTCTCGTTTTATTCGTTCTTAGAAGTCTGAGTCCGTGGTGCAGTGGTCAACGTGGGACAAAGTCGCACCGTTCAGTTGCACCGTCGCACCGAACCGCACCGCACCTTTTCAAAGTAAGCGAATTTATAGATGGTTGTGGTAAGACCGGATCGCACTTCTGAACACAAACATCAGGGCGCCTTTCACGTTTTGTGGGACTTGCCCAAGATGAATGCCGAACGGGAGAGCTGTTTCCCCGGTTTGCCGTGGTCCGTCCTCATACGAGCCCAATATTTGCCCGATATGGGCCCCAACGCTGACCTCATTTCAATCAATGCCAAATTTGAGGTATTCGATAAATTTCCAACATCATATCGATGGCCCAGTTCCATAAGATTATATTCAAACACCGCTTTTCTACAGTTCCACAAAAGCACAGCTTGTAAAATGTACAGGTTTTCTCTCAAAAAGCAGATATTTGCATAAGGAAATCAGCAAAATTAAACAATTTCTCAGTTTCATATATCAAATATCGAAATGTATTATTATTGTGAATCGTGGTGTGTCATAAATAAACAACCATTAATACTAAAAATATAAACTATTGACCACCTATTTGAATAAAAAGTAATACAAATAATAAGCCATCACTTTTTACGAGTCAGTTAAGATGAGTAAAAACTTTGATCGGCTATATCTCAAAACTACCGATTTCTAGTTTTATCACTATGGAAATAGGCCATCGATATGGTGATTGGAATATTCTTGAATCCTCTTTATATTTGATTAAGTCAGATTTTCTTTTTTTAATCAAAATAGTGCAGGGTTAAAAGATCGGTTCCGTGCAGTTCTGTATCGTACATTATGAAAGGTGGCTGTGAAACAGCTGCTGAATACACATAACGGGTCAAGATGGGGCAATCAAATTATATGGTTGGTAGTACTACTATAGTCTCTACTCTTTCTATTTTTTTTAGATTATTTTCTGTACCATTTGAGGAATTATTTTACGGACAGAATAAAGCGATATATCACCGCAGCGAGTGCTCGATGGGGGGTGGGGGCTAAAGGGGGCCCAGAATAAGTGTGAGGTGTCACCTACAGACGGCGCAACTACACGCAGCGACTCAATAAGTGAATACTGGATCGACTCACCAACACTAAAACTAACACCAATACCAATCCACACAGCACACCAACACAGAAGAAATAGAAGAGAAATTGCACACATTTCAATTCAACCAACATCCTTAAGCCATATCTTACAGGGCTGGATTGGTAGATCCACTACATACTTTAGAGTACTCTACGCTTTACCCAACACCACCCACTATGGATTTACAGCTTTACATACTCTTTGTAGGATTGATTTCGAAGAAAAGATCCGATTTTACCTGAACCACTGACGCAGCGCTCTGGTTCGTTTAATTCACGGAGAGTAGCGTGCCGTCTTAAAAAAAAGCACAATTACTGTTCCGGTTTGTTTATTATCAAAATATACGAATTCAATAATAAAGGGCAATATTGAACAAAAAACAGTTGATAATTTAAAAAGAATGGAGCGTTCCGGTACGTGAAGTTGACCGTTTCGAGCCCTGTACTTTCGTGTCGCATGCATTAAACTGTATATTTTTCAAATTATGCAAAAAATAAAATCATATTAAGGTTACGGAAGCGCTTTTATTAGTCGAGATCCATTTGCTCTAAATAGGACACCGTAAAATTTTTGAATGCCTCGAAATGTGCATTCTGATTTCTCATTAACAGTATTCTTCTACATCATCTAAACTGGTGTCCTGAGTCTTACTAAAATGTCTATCCAAATATTTTACTTTCTATTATATATAATCTGTTTTTTGTCAGTGAGCTATTCAATGATTCTGTACAAGCTTGGCATCTTTTTTACGCAGTTTTTCGAACGTGTTTGCAGCGTCCACGGTCCACGTCATTGGCTTTGGCTGCAGCCTTCACCGATTCGACTCCTAGTAAATACCGTTTTATGAATTGAAATTTCAATCGATTTATGGATTTGCGTTCGAAGGCAATGCTGTCTGTGGTGACTAAAATACCGTCACACCCATCCAATTCTAGAAACAAGATGGATCGAGATCAACTAGCTAATCACTTTTTCTGTCCTAACCCTGCCCTTCTATACCCACTCTCTTCAAAAATTCAGGTCGAGCAAACTCAAAGTAGTTCATGGTGAAAAACTTCTGTTGAGGTAAACTACATTAGCAGTCCATATGCTCCACGTAGAGTAATCGGTTGAACTTAATGCAATACATGGCTATTTCCAACCGTAGCTCCTACCTAGAAAGTTATCGTTTTCTTTCAGCGAGTATTATAATCCTTCAACGACCAGTCCTTTGCGACACATTTGTACTGGTGATTAGATGGTAAAATATGTGTAAAGCAATTGATCGATTATTAAGCTTAATAACAACAAGCAGTTTTCGTGGAAAAACTTCTGATGAGATAAACTCCATCAAGAGTCCATACGCTCCACAAAGAGGGATCGGCGTATACCAAATCCCTCAATCCGTTTCTGGTAAAAATACTTGCATACTTCGACACATTCATAGATGGTTTTATATTGTCTTGAGAGGTTATGGGGAAACTGTGCAGATGTAATATTTGTATGACGAGTTATTTATGACAATCTGCTAATGCAGCGTTTGAGAACCACAGTGTCAAATAGATTTTATTTGGATACTGGATATTATATACTAATTATCAGATTTGAAAAGTAAATAATGAAAACATTTATCTATAATGATGCGTTATAGTGTTAGGGATTTCAAATAACAGACAGTTAACACCTCATATTTTTACTTTTAAGGTGTTAACTGTCAATTCTTGGTAGAAAGGCATTATATTTTAAAAATAAAACACATTTTTTTTGTACTATTTCAGCATGTTTCATCAGGACCGGTTTCGATCATCACAAGCATTATTAACCGATCACTTCATCAATACAAGTGATTTATACAAGCATAATTAAAAAAATAAATGATTTTTCCATATAGTGACAACTGAATATCAATGCTCTCAATTGATTTTTTAAAATAAATAAATATGTAATAAAACTTTTGGCTTATTAATGATGACTAAATATGTTTAAATGGTAACTTATATTGTAGTAATCAAAATCTTCTCATTAGAAATTAGAACAATTTAAATTTTCTATGTTATCCTCTTCGGAAAATATAAGCTTTTCCTAACCCATGTTTCACATAAATTCTGTAGTTCTGCAATTCTATAATATTATAAGACGTAAGTTTGTTTGTTGAGGGCGCAACAGAATCCGCAGTGTGACTTCAGACTTAAAATGCTTCTTAAAGAAGCGAAACGCGCTACATTAGTAACAGAGCCAGTGGAATAACTAAGTTATCAATTTTAATTTAATATCAAAAATGAGTTCCGTAAATTTACCGCCGAATCCATCGTAAATATTATAATAGAGTTTACATGAAAAAATGTTCATCAAATTCAGTATGTCGTAGCGCTGTCTACACCGTAGCTGACTATAATAACATCTACGAAAATATTGTTATGATTTGTAGCACTGTTTAATTTTTGAGTTTTTATCGTACTCAGCGCATAGATTATGAACGTCTATTCTGGAATATAAAAATAAAAAGAGGATGGTGGGGTATTCGGATCACGGTTGAGACCGGTTAGTGCGCGCCGGAAGTGAAGGATGTGGGGGTAAACGGGGCTAGTGGTCCGCCTAATACAATACCACGGATGAATACTTCCAATATCGAATAGCTAGTTATGAGAAAATCTTTATATTATACAACTATGGCTGAAATATATAAAAAAAATGATTTTTATATTTGACAGGTGAGTGTTGTTTTTGCGTATACTTTTACATTACTAAATATGATAGTTTCTACTATATCCGTTGCCAATGTTACTTTTGAGTGAAACGAAACGATTATACGACCTCAAGATCTTAGGTTGAAAGCGTTATAATTATTTCTCTCGTTCTTCGGCTTGTTGCGATTCCCATTTGAAAAGGTTTCAAATGATGATTTCACCTTTCTTACCTTATACACTTATGGGAAAATGGTGTGCAAAACTTTACTATCACTGATGGTACTAATGCTTAGCAAATAGTTCACGATCATTCATTTTTATAATGTCATATTTGTTAGCATATATTTTAATAAAAAGTAAGTTTTAAAATTGATGAGTTTTTGGTAGAACTCTATTTTCATATGATTAAGCTAGCTTTATATTTAGCAAAAAAACTGTGAAATGTAGAAGTAGTACAAACAAATTGTGTTTTATTTTTAAAATACAATCCCTTTCCACCAAGAATTGACAGTGAACACCTTTAAAGTGAAAATTTTGTATAAAAATTAATAGAAGTTTACAATGGTGGGGTCTAGTGTCATAACTCATAATCTCCAGCATATGCAATAAATGAGTTATGAATGCAGCATTGTTATTCGTGTTCACATCTACCATTTAAATTATAATATATCTGTCTAAACTTGCAAGCTTCCATCTAAACTAAATGTGAAAATATTTTTTATTTTCAAAACTCATATTCTCTAATATCCTATAATGTTATAAACTAATAATCTCGATTCCAGCCTACGAGAGTGCAGCATTGTACTGTCATGGCCACCAGTGTTTGCTTTCATATCATGGTGTAAGCGTCTGTTCCACAGTTTTATTAGTATCAAACTATGCATTTGTAACTATGTGTGACATTTGTTTGCAAAAAACAAGCATTAACAGAGTTTCTCAGTTATGATACGAGAGCCCTCAATTTTGTTACTAGGTATAGTACAACATTTAAAAACAAAATCTAAACACGTTCCGATTTTGTTTTGAATTTGAAATGTACAAATTTTGTACATTTCCATGTATTTCGTCACTTATGACCCTGGTTTCCCCTTTCGGCATCTTTAGGCATTTGAGTACACCAATTAACTCAAATTGATAGTTGGTAAATAGTTTATATCGCTTATGGATAAGACAAATTAAAAAAACATATTAGCACTACGCTTAGGAGCTACACTTTTTGTAATATGTTAAGATTTTATTAAATATCTTTATTATAATGAAACATCTTACGTTACAATTAGTCTGATAGTAGAATGGTGATAAATATTAATTTTATATTGAAATACAATTTCCACTAAGTTACCGCCGAATCCATCGAAAATATGAGTTAAAAAAACATCGACCGTGCATTGGCCAATTTATGTAACCATCAAAAAATATGAAAATGAGTCAATGATTGTATCCGATTTTAAAAACCAGAGAGCAGGTCTCGGCCAAATGATGTAAATTATAAAAATAAATTGACCACCATCATTTTACATTTGTTATAGCTTTAAAAATTCTGACCCAGCCACTTAATGTAAGCCACTATTATATAGTCCGGTATCTGCATTCATGAGAATTCACAGGAGTGCATTTCAAAAATTTACAACGCAACTCAGCAAATAATGTTTTCGATAAAAACAATATTTACTTTCTCCGGAAAAAATTAAATTTTTAGGGTTACATCAATTGGTCAAAACACCGTCGAATTATTATGGAATTTTTAAGGAATTTAACGCATTACTATTTGTAATTAATTACGAATGAAACAGATTTTCAATTTCCATGTCTATTATTAAAGATATTCAATATTTAAAAATGATTTGCTCATTTTACATACAAAAACAAAATTGACAGTTTGCTGTTTGGTGCTCATAACCGCGATACCTTGTAATCCACACTTTGGCAAAAGAGCCCCCCGCGTGCAATTAGCACGTCACTGCAGGCGCCGGGGCCTTTCCCTTTAACACGGGAACAATGTTTTATGTTGGCAGGGACGGCGGGAAACATACGTAGAATATTTCCACCTATTGAGAATAAAGTAAAAGTGAAAATAAACGATATTGTTTTCTCAATTTAATAAGTATGGAAGCTACATTTAGGAATTGATGAGGTACTTTTAATTTTTTTCCATGTCCGCTCCCAATGTGGAGCATATGGTCTCCTAATGGAGGTATCTCAACAGAATTTTTCTATGAGAACTGTTTGTTACTCAGTTGCTCAACCTCTCTTTATCGAAGAGAGTAGGGATAGAAGGATAGTGCTAGGACAGGACTAGTGGTTAGCTAATCGCTCTCGCAACGCCCCATGAGGATTGGATGGGTGGGAGGGAGTTTTAGACATCACAGACAGTCAGACTACGAACAGAAATCCATAAATCGATTGAAACACTAATTTATGAAACTGTCCGCATCGGGAATTGAATCCGAGACATCCGTAGCTGTAGCCCACGACGCTACCAATTGCGCCACTGACGTTGACATATTATGGAGCATACTGGTCAATAATCTCAATGGAAGTTTTTCTACCGCTCAAACTCTCATTTTTTAAGAGAGTGCGGATAGAACAATGGTCCTAGAACAGAGTTATTAATCGGTCTTGCAGTGATCTGTTTTAAAAATCAATGAGAAATACACATATTACTTCTTTATATAACTACAGGCCCTGCAATTTCTAAGTATTCCTGCCTACCTCAAATGCCCCTTTCTCATTGCTAATCGATGGATAAAAATATTGTTACCCATTTTAATCGTTACGGGCCGAACTAAATTTCGTCAGCAACGCTGTTTGCCAGTCAGTCATTGTTTTGCTATCATACAATAGAGTCGTCAAAAAAACTTCAAACTTATCCGGGAAAATATATAGTCTAAAATAGCTTAAACCCTAGAACACTAACAAAATAATATAATCAAGTTACCGGTGACGCCAAATAGTGTACCTAAACTCGCACAAACTCTCAAACAGTTGGTTACGATAAATATAAAATAACTTAAATTAAAATGGACATTCTATTTTCAGTAAAACATGAAATGCAAAAATTTATTCCACATGAATATATATATTTAATAGCTATTTCGGTATTGCCAATAGCAAAGAATTGCTTTTTAAAACAATTATATTTGCATTTCAAACATTTATTTAGAAACAAAATTTTTGAAAATATAACTAAAGTAAAAAAACATGGCACTATATATAATTGATTTATTATTGCACTGTTTATATTAGTAGGTGTGACACGTGTTTCTTCTCTTTGAGGTGCATCATCCGACGGGAGACTCCTCTTTGAAATATACACAAGTAATTAGAATTGATATTGTTATTAATTTTATCTTCTTCTTACCTGCACCAAGTGAAAAAAACGTACCACTCGAAATTTCATATTTATCTCTACTAAGAGTGAAGAATCAGAATTAATGTCTACGTTATAATTAAAGATCTTATAATATATTACCGCTGTTTTGGAAGAAAACACTAAATCGAATACATGACATATCGAGTCAGTTTAAGCAAAATGTTCCATATTTCGAACTCTACCTTAAGGAAGAACATACTTGTTTTTATAAATTACTAGTGAATACCCGACATGCGTTACAGTGCCACTTACAAAGAAAGAAAGTGTTTTCTAATTAATTAATTCTGTTTATTAAAGTGTTTCCTGTCTGGTGCGTACACGAATACATCAGAAAGTTTTCCAAGATAGATTCTAGATATATCTGGATTGTAAGATTATTGATTTTTATTTATAATAAGACCTACTGTAAGTTAAAAATTAAAATGTTGAGAGTTAAGCCTGCTGTACTTTGCCTATACCCTTCGCGCAAGTGCAAGAAATAACTTGACAAAGTTTTATCGGACTCTGATGAACGGTATGGCAGTGCATAAGATACGTACAAACCCACATTTTTATATATTAGATTAGATGATTTAACTTAAAACAGTATTGCACAAACAAACTAAATGAAAAAGATATAGCATTTCAAGCATTTGAAAAACTTCAAAGTCTAATTACTCAAAACTAATATTTTCAGTTAGTGTCTTCTTAAAGAACAACGACGATATATACGGTATAGTTGGTCTGAAGACATGCTTCTCGAAGACGCGAAACATATCACGCACCTAGTAATAAAACTAGTGGAATAATAAAGTTATCACTTTTAGTCTTATGTTAAAAATGAATTAACATAAATTTACCTACAAGCCAATCGAAAATAGTGTTAGTTAAAATGTGTGTGTGTGCGCCCTTGTATTATAATAAAGGGGACTACAACATTAAGACATCCTTTATTGTGTGTGGTGTCAGTTGCAGATTCACCTTCAAGCTGCCTTAAGCCATTGGTGCTATTTGAAAAACTGAAATGGTGGGTGGATATATTTTAAACAATTAAATATTCATGATTCCCTTAAGCCCAAAATTTCTTCCGTGAAATATATGTTTTCCCGCGATTTACGACTGACATATTGCCGTTGTTCTATAAGAAGACACTAACTGAAAAAATACCAGTTTTAAGTAATTGAACTTTGAAATTTTTCAAATGTATGAAATGCGATACCTTTTTCATTTGTTTTTGAGTAAAAGGACAATTTATAAAAAAAGTGTGTTCTTCCACACGGCAGAGTTCGAAATAAGGAACATTTTGGAATAACTAGCTCAACATGTCATTTTTTAGATTTAGTGTTTACTTTCATAATACCGACGATATGTGGAGGTAGTACAAAACAATATGATTTTCAAAATATAATGACTTTCTACCAAGAATTGACAGTAAACACCTTAAAAGTGACTAATTTCTATTCTACTGAAGATTTTGACAGTTGATACCTTTCAATGGGGAAAACAATAAAGAAAAAACTCCTTACGAATACTGACTGTATGTTCAGTGAATAAAAGTGTAGAAATTTAACGAGAATTTTTTTGCGCTCATTTTACTTAGTATGCTATCAAAAGCAGTATAGATGAAATAAAAGTCTTATTTTATCAGAAGCAAAATAAAGTATTTTTTATTATATCCGCTCCCAATGTGGAGCATATAGTCTCAGAATGGAAGTATCTCAACAGAAATTCAGAAACAGAAAATGAAACTGTCCGTACTGGAATTTGAACCCAAGACACCACCAGCGAGAAGCCAGCGACGTTAACCACTGCACCACGGACCCGACGAGTAAAGTATTGCAACGTAAAATTACTACACATAACAACATTTTTTGTCGGATGTTAATTTATAAAAAACACTGAAATATGAAAACGTAATACATTTCTATTGTATTACAACATCAAAAAAACGATCTAACTAGAGAGTTTGTGGTTTCCACAATGGAATGGTTATGCCTAACGCTTCCCGAACGGACTTGGCAACCGCGTCACAATGGATTATGGAAATTCCATCTGGTTCGTGGAACAGATTACATGTGGAAATTAAACTGAGCACTTTGAAGGGGTATTCTGGCGATTGCTTTACTGAAAGCTGAATATTTGATTGCCTTAATGAATTATTAGCGGAAAGATTATACATTCAAATCTGAAGATAATTAAATTATAGCGGTTTATTGCTAATACGGCCCTTCAAATTTATCCTTCAAGACTGAAAACGTGGTAAATATCGAAATGGATTCGATGATTATCGACATAAAAGCAACATAACGATGTCTCAGTGATAAGAAGTGAATTTTCTAAAATTATACAATGAGTTCATTGATGATAAGCCAAAAAACCTATTTTTGACAAAACGTGTTTTGAATAGTTACGTTTGTTTTTTTACAGTAAGAAAATCCCAATATATTGAATTTAAATACATCCCATTTACTTTTTTCGTGCTTTTGCCAGCCCACTGAATTATGGAATTTTACAGCCCTAAATTCCCATTTAGGGCTGTCTTTGTTTGTGGAAAAGATTAAAGAATAACCCTTTCAAAATTACTGAGAGTCGTTGATAGTCAAACAACATATTTACATGTTTAATTTATTTGTGCATTATCTGGTAACGTTATTATAAGTTTTACTTTAAAAGTTTACTTATCTGAACAATCATTAGCTGACTTACAAGCGCCACTCATGAGTTATTTAATTAATCGATTTCTTTTACTATGTCCACTCTCAATGTGGAACGTATGGACTCCACATTGGGAGTATCTCAACAGAAGTTTTTCTCTAAGAACTGCTTGTTTCTCAGTTGCTCAACCTCTCTTTTTCAAAGACAGTAGAGATAAAATTTTAGGAATCGTTTTCCTATTTTTTTATAATTAAAGAGATTTACTTTATAAATAGAGCAGCCGTCGACCTGTCCCGAAGCACGGACATTCCTGCGCTGCCAAAGGCCAGTAAAATAGTATTGACGTCTTCTTGTCCGTACGGTAGTGCGCGATCTGAGAGTGTCTATGCTTCCTGCCAGTATTGCCATCTTTATTAATTAATCCCCCACAGAAGCATACGGCTAAGACAAGACTAGTGGTTAGCTTCTAGTTCTCGCTACACCTCTCTCCAGGGAATTCTAGAATCACAAACATCCATGACTACGAACAGAAATCGATAAATCAATTGAAAACAAATATGAAACCGGACTTGAACCCGAGAAATCCGTAGCCGAAGCTGACGACGTTGATACTCCACCACGTTCCTAATTATATCACATAATCATAAAAATATGGTACATTTTTTGATTTATTTGATGAAATCTCTTTATAAAGAGACCAACGATTTAATGGTTTCCTGTAAAGTTTTAATTTACGGAGTGACACGCTGTGCACTTCGACAATTTCAAATAAAATAATTCTTTCTTACAGCTTATGTTGTCATTTTATTTATATTAAAAATAAATGAGACGTGAATAATTCCTCCGCCAGATGTGCCCCCCCCCTTTCTACCGTTTTGCGATTATAATATTTATTAATGTATGATATTTTTAAAAGCGTTGATAATCAAATTAGGCAAGGGAGGGATAAAAACAGATAAAAAGCTAAAGGCGTTTATTATTAATATGAGAAATGATATAACCCATTAATTTTAGATGAGATTTTAGTTAAATTTCACTGTATGTATTCACTCGGTGTTTCAGAAATATTTATTCGATGTATTGTATACTAGTTTTTTTTATTAAGCAGAATACGCACTGTGTTTTGTATCGTCCTACAAACAAACCTAATTATATAATTTAAGACATCGACTGAGGGTGCTTGATGGAATTTTAATATCAAATTTGGATTATTGAGATTTTGTAGACTTCCATGTATTTTGTCACTAACGACCCGGGTTTCGCTTTTCGACATCTTCAGGCATTCGAGCACACGAATGGCGTCAGTTCGAGTCCATTTGTGTGCTCGAATGCCTGAAGATGCCGAAAGGCGAAACGCGGGTCGTTAGTGACAAAATACATGGAAGTGTACAAAATCTCAATAATCCAAACCTAATTATAATTTAAGATATCGGCCGAGGGCGCTTGATGGAATTTGAATATCTTATAATATCTTTAATTTGAATTGTTGAAATTTTGTACACTTTCATAAGTTTTGTCACTAATGACCATGGTTTCGCCTTTCGGCATCTTCAGGCATTCAAGTGCACGGATGAATTCGAACTGACAAGTTCATTGATGCACTGAAAATATGGATGTAAAATTTAGCTTGATTTATTAACATTATTATTAATATTAAAATGCGGGATAGTCTCGGGTTTAGGTTCTGTCAAATTTAAAACTGATTATCACAGATTTTCGAACGTTCTTCTCATATTATAGAACATTACGTGACCACTCCCAGTGTGGATGATATGGCCTCCTAATGGAGGTATATCGATAGAATTTTTTCTATGAAAACTGCTTGTTACGCAGTTACTCAAACTCTTTTTTTTGAAAGAAGTAGGAATAGAAAGATAGAGTTAGGGCAGGATCAGTGGTTAGTCAATC
This sequence comes from Himalopsyche phryganea, assembly GCA_022494535.1. NCBI lineage: Eukaryota > Metazoa > Arthropoda > Insecta > Trichoptera > Rhyacophilidae > Himalopsyche > Himalopsyche phryganea. Next base: position 61,231 of record JAGVSL010000125.1, on the reverse strand, counting down.
GCTCTCGCTATACCTCGTTTTAAGGATCGGATGAGTGTGAGGGAATTTTAGACATTACAGACATTCATGCCTACGAACAGATATCCATAAACCGATTAAAAAAATCAATTTATGAAACTGTTCGCACCGGGAATTGAACCCGAGACATCTGCAATCGTAGCAAACGACGTTAGCCACTGCAACACTGAGTCGACATGTTAATGTTTTTGTATTTTACATGTCATAATGTATCAAAACAGTGAAGTGAGCTAAATACAAATTGCAAAAGTTTTTTATTCTATAAGAAGTCAACTTCAATAAAGTGTAAATAAATGTAAAAAGTTCATTAGAGCAAAATTTTTAATAAACAAGTTTTATCACTTGGTCGATTTGACCTCTCAGGGGCTCATGCACTGAGCATAAAATTAGCTGGGTCCTTAGTCGAGTTGTCAACGTCGTTGGCTGCAGTTGTCATCAGTTCGAATCCTAGAACGGACAGTTTCATAAATTTATTTTTCAATCAGTTCATTGATGCGTGCTCGAGTGCATGGATTTCAGTGATGACAAAATTTAGATCCTACCCAACTGATCCTAAAAAACGGGGTGTGGCGACGTTAAACACTAGTCCAGTCCTATCCTTACTGTCTTCGAAAAATACAAGTTGAGTAACTGAGTAACAAGCAGTTTTCGTAGAAAAATATTTCCACATTTCACATGACTATGGACCCGACAAAGTAGCATAGATACCAAAGATGAATGATACAAATTTAAATGCTTGATTGTTTTGTAGGGGACTAATCAAAACGAATGGCAACACAGGCGAGCTGTCAACACTGACAGACACACATTGACACGGCGATACACTCACCGTCGAACGAACAAGTCCGTCCAGACAGGTAAGCTACCGCTCAATTCTTAACGTCAGTCTCTGTAATAACACAAATTAGCAACACTATTTCTAAAGTTTATTATGAATGCAGATTATATTACTTACTAACCCGAATATCGATAGTGAGTTTCTTAAAATCTTACAATTAAATGTACTTTTGTTTAGATCATATTCACTTTCATAAAAATAGTTTTCACTTATAACAAATACATTCACTATGTAAAAATAAAGTGAACCCACTTAATAAAATAGTTTTCACTGAATATAAATACTCACACTTTGAAATAAATAGTTGTACGAAGCTGTAATGAAATGAAAATACTTGTCGCAATTCTACCCTATATTAGGCCGTCTATATTGTCTTTGCTCCACGCATTAGAACACATTACCCAAACGAAATCAGACCAACTCTAATATAGCCTACTACAACTTAACTCACTTTGTTAAAAGAATCCGTGACTATGTGGAAACTATTAAAATCAAAGTTTTTAGTGTACTTAGTCAATACTATCTAATCCAAAGTGTAAACTATCGAAATAAAAGTTCAAGTGTACCAAGTGAATACTATCTAACACAAAGTGCAATTATTTATTACCCTTTCTTAAACACCTTATACCGATGACAGTGACCTCTGACGAATCGTTAAAAGTCTGACCGAGTTAAACTTTTGGGCAATAATTCAAATCGAATCTGTGTTTGTGTCACAACAGGCGATTGGCAACGCCTGAGCACGCGCCGCTCACCAATAAATAAAACACTACAATGAGAGCGATTCGCCGCGGTACGCGATTGCGTACCCCTTTCTATATACGTGCAAGTGATTAACTATTTAAATCATTTCAACGTCGCTAATACGTGAAATTGTTGTAACCATATGAAATGATCTCAACCAGGTTTTGATGCTAAAGTAAATGCACGAAAATATCAATTTATTTTGATCTATATAAAATTGAAAGAAAAAGGTACCCATAAAAAAGACTATATATGTTCTTAGATATAAACGATTATCAGATAATATTTATTTCATTAATAATTCACTGTAATAATTATTAAAAGCATATCCGTTCCCAATGTGAAGAATATTGACTACTTACTAATGGAGCTAATAATGGCTAATAATGGACTAATCTCAACCGAATCTTTCTACGAGAGCCGCTTGTTACTAAGTTGCTCAACATCTCTTTTTAGACGAGAGTAGGGATAGAAGAATAGAGATAGAAGTGCTAGAACACGACTACAGACTGGTATAATCAGTTTATGAAGCTGTCCGGACCGGGAATTAAACGCGAGGTATCCGTAATCATAGAAAACGAAGTTAATCACTGCACAACAGAGCCGCATATTTACTACTAATTGAGCTTATCTAAATAGAAGTTTTTTTCGAGAGCCGCTTGTCACTCGGTTGCTCAGCCTGTCTTTTTCAAAGAATTCTAGGGATATAATGATACTTATGGTTAGGACATGACTAGCGGTTAGCTTTGTTGTTTTAGACATCTCATGTCTTCAATCAGAAATCCATAAACCCTGTCGTGTCCTGTTTGATATAATTGTGGAAGTAGTACGAAAAAATGTTTTTTTATAATGAATATCAGGATACTAGTGATTAACTCGTATTATCAGAAATATGTTTTTGGTTATGTCGACCCGTGTCTGGTTCGTGGTGCAGTGGTCAAATCCCAGCATTCTGATCATAGGCATGGATGTTTGTGATGTCTAAAGATACCTCCCACCTAGATCCTAAAAACGGGATGTAGTGAGAACAATTAGCTTACCAAAAGTTCTGTCCTAGCTCTATCCTTCTATCCATATACTCTCTTCGGAAAAGAGACGTAGAGCACCTGAGTAAAAAGCAGTTCTCGTGAAGTATCTCTATTAGGAGTGTAATCCACATTGGGAGTGGTTATAGTATTGTAGAAACAATTATTATGGTGCTCAGTCTAACAACTTGAATTTGTTGTCAAAAAGGAGCAGTAAATACACAAATTAAAAATACAGCTATAAATCCTTGATTTTTTCAATTAATTTTTTTCCAATGAATCTGAAAAATTATTTATTTGGCATATAATACCACAAAACGAAATTAGTTATGAAGGAAATAATAATAATTCAATGCAATACGTCACCAATGTCGATTTAGAAGTTATTACCACATATTGTCATATTTAGCAATAATATTAAAACGAGCGCCCTTGATTGATAGATTAAATTATCCCCCAGTAAATCTGAATCATTATTATTTGTCGAGATGAATTGTCGCCGAGTAGCGGGGGACGGAGGGGCGAAATTATTTATTAAAAACTCGCATCCGCCGACGTCTTATTGGGGGTGGAAATTGGCGACATCTGTCCGAAGCAATAACGAACAGGCGACACGTGTCCCGATGGCTGGGGTCTTGGCTGGCGACATATTGTCTCTGACGGGATTTGCACTCTTGGTCATCCGGTTGAGGAGACAGGCCGACGAATACGAGTTTATTTCATGTGTCAAGATATGCATGTCAGCCTTTGTAGTTTAGTAGTATAAGTAACGCTTAGCAATCCGAATATCTAAGTTTCAAGTTGACGTCCGTGGTCTACGTGTAAAAGCTTTACCCCATGAGGGAAGAAGAATAGCAAATGTAAATTTGCTCACATTTAAGTTGAAAAATAGTTCTGAGGATGGCGTGAGGCTCAAAAAGCTATCGCAACCTGATAAAATTCTTTTGGAACTGAGTACTTTGTTAAGTAAGTTCCAATTCAATAAATAGATTTGTTCACTCTAATATTTAAGATCTTAGGCCTGGGAGCTTATGATGACTCTTATCCTTGAGTTTAACCCAAAATCTGGAACTTTGGCTGTAATACCAATTTATAAATATAATAATAATTCATTTATGATCTAGCACTTTTATGGCATGATGTCTTTTCTCCTCGAGTTGAACAAACGTGATCTTGTTAAATTTATCTCTGATTTTTTGTGACTGATGACTGGTTGAAACTGATAATACTAATGGCTGGGGAAGCGGAGTGTAGGATGAAGAAGAACGGAAAGGTCTGCACGACGAAGTCAAATCCAATAGCAGAATATTATCAATAATTTTAATATTGGAACCTTTTCATGTCAAATGCTTGCATTCAATTATCTGTCTGTAATCTTATATGGGCGCGTTCAAGAAAGTAAAAAAAAATAAATTCAAATAATTGCAATATGAACAGTTTTTTGTTCCTCGTGTCATAAATTTTGCGACGTGATACGAGGTTGAGTTAGAACAGCAACTACATGTTTGCTGTATGACAAGACGCAGAATAGATAATTTACATTAATAAAGTTTATCATGTATGGAAGTATATATACTTATAAAAAGCATTGAAGCAATTGGTGTTTTTTTTACTTCTATACAATTTGGTACCAACGTGAATTGTTCAAATTTTATATATTTCCATGCATGTCGTCAATAACAGCAGCCTGGGTTTTTACCTTTCAACATCTTCAAGCATTCGAGTACATGATTGAACTCGAACTGAAAACTTGGAAATGTACAAAATTTCAACAATTCAAATTTGATATTGAAATTTCTCAGTCGATATCTTAAATTATTGATACTTACTATTCAATTTTATTATTCTTTGATCCCGGAATCCCGGTCAATTATTCAATCGTGTAATCCCGGGGTTACGGGAATCGCTGTAAATGTTAAAAAAATAATTAATATATCAATTTAAAACTACCTGATTAACTACAACGTGTTCCTCGGTTTGTTCATGTACATAGTTTTCTTTATAATACCTATAAAATGAATATAAATTTATTGTAGTCTCCCTCCTTCTCATATTTCGTAACAGCCGTTCCTAACCAATTTGAATTGGAGGACAAATTACGACCGCTTATTAATCGAATAGAGAACGATATTTTAACGACAAACTGAAGGACATGTCCTATTTTTAAATACCATTTGGTAAAACCTACCATAGTAATGCAATAAAAAAAATATACAAAATCATTTTGATGATTACGTTTTTTTTTAAATATGGACGAAGAACTGTCTGATTTTAAATCAACAAAAAAGAGTTTCCGTGTACAAAAAACATACTTTATCATATTTATACATACCAATAATAGACACATATAAAATTTTAAATACACAATTTAACACACGTGATGAACAATCCCGAGATTGAGAAATTCTGAATTCCAAAATCCTGAGATCATAAAAAGGCTTCGGGATTGGATACTATAATTGCAGCGGTGGGTATATTTATACGTTTAACTATAACAAAGCAACAGGTAAATAAATCGAAAAAAGGTTTTTATCAATACTGTACTAAGCACATCATAAATCGATTATTTTCTTGTACTTCGTTTAATTCAATTTACCGAACCGCTCTTTCGTAGATGTATTGAATTGAGGTGGGGGTGGGTGGGTATCTAAATTCGCTGCTTATAATACATTACGTTCCGTTGATAGGAAAGCGGTTTAAATTTAATCCAGTCAAAGAGTTTGTTTTAGCATTCGCGAGATGTCAATGCCAGAAGAATAAATACGCGGAACACCCTCCTGATTCCGGAATGCTCTACGCTGCTACGCGAGAATATCTACCAAAGAAGCATTGCCGTAGAGGCGTAGCGTATGGATTTTGTTGTGTGCTATTAGATGTAGGCGTAGACAACTAAAAGCACAAAATCTCTAATATCAATTATAACGCTTCGTGCATATATTCTCAAATATTTCGGATACCGTGGGTCAGGTCCGTGGTGCAGTGGTCAACATCGTTGGCTTCGGTTACGGATCTCACGAACTCGAATCCCGTAGAAGAAATTGATTTTTTTAATTGATTTACAGATTTCTCTTTGAAGGCATGAATGTTTCGTGTTGTCTAAAGTTGTAAATTCTTGGCGGAAAGGCATTAAATTTGAGTTGTCGAGATTTTGTACACCTCCATGTATTTTGTCACGAAGACCTGGGTGTCGCCTTTCGGCATATTCAGGCATTCGAGCACACGAATTAACTCGAACGACAGACAGTAACCAGTGTCTAACGTTTATATATAAGATAAAAATACGACAAAATATTATTTATGAAATAAAATATTATAAGTCTAGGACAGGAATTATATTTTAAAAATAAATATAATTTGTTTTGTATTACTTCAACATTTTTAAAATGATCAGGACCGGTTTAGTTAACTGATGAGCGACACTAATCATTGTAAAAATGTGAAAGTAGTACAAAACGAATTGTGTTTTGTTTTTAAAATACAAAATTCATAATCTGATTGAAAAAAAGAATTTAAGAATGCATTCGTTCAAGGATTTGAAACCGTGGCTACAGCAGTCGAAAAGATTCAACTCTCAAGAGTGTTGGCCACTTAGACCGGTTTTTTTTAGATTTACTAAAATAATATTTGTATCAATATCACAGCATTTATTCTATATAAAAGACTTTTTTAATGTTAAGTCATTAAAAGGTTGATTGTCCCATGTGAAATAAGTCAACCCCACAAATCAGGGGTGATAAAACTTCGCGGAACGTATTGGCTAAGCTGAAAAGCATAAATAGAGAGAGGAAATCCATAGATAATAATTCCTTTGTGGTTGAATGCAATCATGGCCGTTCACCTATTCATACGAACGTAATATAGGTTTTGTTGAATCCCATTAACACTGTTTATGATGTTTTGAATATAATTTGTAATATGACAAAAATAGATATTGATTTAATGTGCATTAATTATGTCCAAGAAGATGTAGAATAAAATATAATATTATTAAATAAAAAAGTCTGTTCGAAATATAAATTATCTTAAATAAACTTAAAATAATTAACAAAGTGATCAACGTCGTTGGTTTTTGTTACGGTGCTCACGAGTTCGACTCTCTACATGGACAGTTTCATGGATTGATTTATCAGACGATATGGATTTGCGCTCGATCGAATGGATGTCTGTGGAGACTAAAATTCCCTCCCACTGATACGATTCTAAAAAAAAGAATGAGCTAACCACTGGTCTCGACCTCTATCCTGACTCTCTCAGAAAAGAGAGAATGATCAATTCAGTAAAAGCAGTTCTCGTAGAAAAATTCTGTTGAAATAATTTACATGATGAGTCCATATGCCTCAGATTAATAGCGGACATGGTTAATTTTTTTGTTTTGCGTTGTTTGTCATATTTGAGAGTTATTTAAATTCTTTCTGTCAACATTTTTTCTCTTCTTCTTTACGGACAATGTCTGCTTCCTATGTGGAGCATATGGCCATCACGCGGTGTCACTTTTTTTGCATTTTTTATACAGTTTTTTTATACTAAAAGAAGATTTTTATTAGAAAAACTATTGAAAACTGTGAAATATTTTAATTATTGTAGTAGTATACACTAGGAAGCAGTGAACCATGTAAATATTCGATACACACACACACACTCGCACGCAAACTATGTCTCTCTTTTTCTTGTTTGTGGTGCACCGTACGCAAATACGGCGCTCGCGTACGGTGCGCTGACAGACAGATATATATATACATATAAATATGTATATATATCGGCATGCGGTAGATGTACCTCTATCCTTATTGCACAAGTAGGATAAAAGAGTAAACGCCAACATGCCCTTATATCTCGCTCGCACCCTTCACTTTACATGTGATTGAGCGAGTAAGAGAAAAATTCCATTCACGCACCTGATATAAATATACGTCTTGTTGAGAAACGTTGCTGTTCAAACGGATATTGAAATATGTTTTATATTGACGTGAAAGGTATCTTTGATGTAATTCCTATTCGTCAATAAAATATGATATATTATAGTAAAGGAAATGTTCGCAGGACATTTTGCAGTACAGAATGACATGCTAACAGCACCAAGTTTCAATTAACTCATTTTTTCATAAAGTATGAAGCAAATTGTAATTTAAAATTTGAATCGTTTAAATTTTGTAAATATCCATACGTTTTGTCACTAAGGACCCAGGCTTTGCTTTTCTTTATCTTCATGCATTAGACTTTAGAGTATACGGATGAACCTAAACTGATAATCTTATATATAATAGCCTAGAGAACTCTGTAGACACTTAAGTGCTCGGCCAGAGTCAATGCGCGACGGCGGGGCGGGCGCTGCGTTTGAAACTGAAATGAAAAACCGCTCAAGACAAGACGCGCGAACTTCCATTAACTACGGACATTGCAAAAGCATGCTATGCATTTCAGTTTTACGCGCCGTGCCCGCCCCGCCGTCGTGCGTTGACTGTGGCCGAATACTTATTATTATCACATACCACATGTAGGTATGAAGTTTTCTCATGACCTAAGCGTCGCGGTTCGCGGTGTATAATATAAAATAAATTTTTATGCAATGGACACACAGTTCCGACGTACTAGCTACTTTAGACATTCAGTATTTCAATTTCAATAACGTCATCTATGACGGGTATGGTTAATTCAGAAATTCAGTATTTCAATTTCAACGTCATCTATGACAGGTACGGTTATACTAGTCAGTAAATAGTTTTATCGTTAATATATCGTCGTTGCTCTAGAAGAAAACACTAACTGAAAGATACTGGTTTGAGTAATTTCACTTTTTTTTTTGACGTTTTTCAAATATTTGAAATGCACATCTTTTTCATTTAGTTTGTTTGTACAAAACTGTTTTTAAGTAAACGTATAATTTATAAAAATAAGTGTGTTCTTCCATACGGTAGAGTTCGAAATTACGAACATTTTGGGATAACAACTCAATGTCATTTTTTCGAGTTAGTGTTTTCTTCCAGAACAGCGACAATATAAGACAAATTAAAAAAAATATTGATTAAGTCTAACAACAATATTGATAATTGATTTCAACCATAATTGGGAAAATAGTCGCATAAACAATTACAAATCAAATAATAGGATTTTGCAATTACAGGTGGTCATAAGGACTAAGTATAATTGGGATGAATTTTTCACTTATAGCTAGCATACGGAACGGGATATAAAAAAATAAATTAATAATTACAACTAATAAACTTTATAGGTAAACAATGTGTAATGTCAATTATTGGTGGAAAGACATTATATTTTAAAAATAAAGCACAATTTGTTTGTACTACTTTCCACATTTTTATAATGAAAATATATGTTTTTTTAGCCATTTCCACATGCAATGTGGAGTTTATCGTGTCCTAATGGAATGGAAGTACCTCAATAGAACGTTTTTTACAAGGAACGCTGGTCATTCAGTTGCTAAACCTCTCTTTTTCGAAGAGAGTAGAGATAGAAGTATAGGTCTAGAACAAGACTAGTGGTTAGATAATTGTTCTTGTTACGCTCCGGTTTATGGATTGGATGAGTGAAAGGGAATTCTATACATCACAAACATCCAAGAACATAAATCTATAAATCGATTGAAAAATCAATCTATAAAACTTGAAATTTGAAGCACAGACATCCGTAACCGAAGCCATTGACGTTGATCACTGCACAACGGATCCGAAACGGTTGTGGACATAATTTTTTTTATGACCCACTACTGTCAACCATTCTGTGCGCCAAATCCCGACGCAAATACATACATAATTACACACTAAACATATCTATCTATAAATGCATTTCAAAAGTAAAAGATACATCACCTTGTTGGCCAACTCTGCTATTAATAATAATGAATTAATAATAACTAATAATGACGAAGCAGATATGAATGTCTACCTTCACAACCCCCCCCCCCTTTGTTGCATTACTGGTATATAAGCCTGCAGTTATGCTACTGTATGAAAAATCGAAAAAAATGTGTTTTATTTATAATTTTCTTCACTACGTGTTAAAATTAATCAAGATTATGTCGATCCCTAAATATTTTTTTCAAATGCTGTGATGTAAGCCTTGGTTGCATTCAAGTCAGCGTGGCCTATTGGACCCGTGTGAGGACGGATCGCAGCAAACAGTTCTGCTTGTTCAGAATTCATCTCAGAGCAGTACCACAGAGCCCACAGTCGTGGAGGAATATCTTGTCATTGTTTTCGATCTAGTCAGAAATATTTTCCTGCACATGACAAGTTTAAAAAGCATATTGGAAAACCTTTTCTTTAAAAAATTGTCTAGCGTGACAGGTACTAATATATTGTCGCTATTCTGGAAGAAAACACTAAATCGAAAAAATGACATATTGAGTTAGTTATACCAAAATGTTTCCTATTTTAAACTATATCGTATGGCAGAGCACACTTATTTTTATAAATTATACTTTTACTTAAAAATAGTTTTGTACAAAAAAACTAAATGAAAGAGGTATAGCATTTCAAACATTTGATAGACTTCAAAGTCCAAGTGTCTTCTTCCACGATATTTTCTAGTCTGTAAGATAATATATTATATTTTATAATATACCATAATCAATATTTTAATTTTTAAATCGAAATGACCAAAGGCGAGAAAAGGAAATATACTTTTAGGTACACGGGTACGTGTAACTATAGACTATTATGTTGAGAATTGATTTCCAAACTGTTACAATGGATTTCGTTGAAATGTTTTTTTCCTCCCATAAAAGAAAATAAAAAAGTACGGTTTGCAGTTGATTTCTTCCATTTGTCGACACTGTGCCCACTTTCAGAATGTATAACTTTAGCATTTCATGTGATTTTATAAGAAAATAAATTCTTTTTACTTTGAGATCGCTTCACAGGGCGCTACAGAAACACAAACATTTTAATAATATTTGTAACATATAAAAAATTACTTATTTTACGTTAAATTGAATTAATTTATTGTTACACGCCAAATATTTGAATATCAAATCACTGAAAGAGAATAACATTGATTCAATCTAGATTATTATGAAGAGAAAAGCATTACTCCAAAACTCTTGTTTTGACTTTGCTATAAATAGAATAGAATTTGCTATAGAAGAATAAATGAAAGTATTGAAATTGAATATCTTTCGTATTGAAATATTGTAACCACATACCTGTATTATAAACAAGATGACAGTTCCAGAGATCTTCACATTTATACTTGTATTATCTACTGTCAAATCAAATATAAATATTGTTTAAAAACTCTTAATTTGGTGCCACTTGGTAATTTCGAGTCAAATAATATTCGTTAAGCGCCGTGGTCGAGCTGTAGCTATAATGCGATGAATAGTTTAAATCACACGAATGTGCTAATTGAATAACTGTTACATGTTCTTTTTTGCAAATATTTATAGTATTGTATCTTCCCTGCCCTTCACCATTTAATCCTTAATTGTTGCCCCACCATAGAAAGTTCTGTGTATTTAAATTAATTGCTAGTTGACGACTTTAATATAATTATTGTGTACTCATCATATTCCTTCAAATGTTACATTATTATTTCTTATTGTTACTTATATTATAAATATTTGTTGTGGACTTAACGTATCATTGAGGAGACATGATCTGTATCTGTATCTTGTATCTTGAAACCAAAAATATAGATTTATACGATGTTTTCACCCCTTTTACCTCCATATTTTATTACAGCGTCTAGTATTGTATTAAATCCACATTTTTTAAAAAAGAACGTCAGCGGTTTCATTCAACGAGTTAGCATTTAAAACTGTTTAGTACACGAGCGCGAATAATATTGCAGTGTCATACGGTTAGCGAGCACATTTATCAACCCATAGAAGCTTTCCATTTCACATTGCGATATTTGTTTGAGTCATTGTTTATAACTCCTGCAAAACTTCTGGCTATCATTTAACACTGCTGCGTTACGAAATACTCTCAAAATAACGTGCTGTCAATCCGTAGTGGTTTGTAGCAGGTACAATGTAAAATGTTAACTGACCCTTCAATGTTCGAAATGTGCCCAACGGATGAATACCTTTCAAATTATATTGATGAAGTACTTCTTAAATAAGTACATAACTCTCGATTAATAATTGTGTGTTTTGCTGTTCATTTATTGTAAATATAACAAATTTACTTTATTTAAAGGTTTTCGTTTGACACGTTTCGTTTGCATGTTAAGTATCCTGCGATGATATTTAATTTATCTGACTATATATTTAGTGCGCTCAAGTAAAATGTGGTTTTTTTGGCTCTTTCTGTACCATCCATTCCCCTTCTCGTTTTATACATTCGTTCGGTTTCTTTAACGTCGTGGGTAGGTGGGGGAGTCCCGGCGCGGAATAACGACCTGCCACTTGCAGGGACTTGGCCCACACCCCGTTGAGGCCCCCGGCTGCCTTCCCGGGACCCCCGGGGGTGAGGCCCCGCTCGCTTACGCGCACTCCGATTGGAACAAAATAAGCAGGAAGAAAACAGCGGAGGAAAAACTCAATGGAAGGATTAGCGACGGTTGTATTTAACTTTATTTGAAGCTAGGTTGAATAATCGAGGAATATGTTTTCCCATTAAATATATTTGAATTCGTTTAAATATTTTTGTAGAGGTATTTTCATCTTCTTAAGGAATGACGTGGTGTATTTTGTTTGGGAAATGTGCTGTCAGGGATTATTTAAAGAAATGTAATTTATGATATCGACTGCGGGTGCTTAATGGAATTTCAATATAAAATTTTGTACAACTCCATATATTGCGTCACTAACGACCCGTGTTTCGCCTTTCGGCATCTTCAGGCATTCGAGTACAAGTATGAACTCGAACTGGCAGACAGTAAATAGTTTATGTATAAGATAAAATACGACAAGATATTATCACTAAGTCTAGGAACCACACTGATATCTGAATTAATACCAACACCTACTTACCCGACAACAATGACCCTTAATCCCTATTAGGGAAATAAACGTTAGTGACAACATACATGGAAATCTTCAAAATTTGAGAAATAGTAATTATTGAACGTTTAAATTAAAGTAAAAATGAAAGATGTGTGTATGGTTGATATTTTTTTTTCCATGTCCGCTCCCAATGTGGAGCATATAGTCTCCTAATGGAGGTATCTTAACAGAATTTTTCTACGAGAACTGCTTGTTACTCAGTTGCTCAAACTCTCTTTTTTTTCGAAGACAGTAGGAATAGAAGGATAGAGCTAGGACAGGACTAGTGGTTAGCTAATCGCTCTCTCTACGCCCCCTGAGGATGAGATGGGTGAGAGGGAGTTTTAGACGTCACAAACACTCGGACTACGAACATAAATCCATAAAAAGATTGAAAGATCAATTTATGAAATAAATGAACATTTCAAGTTCACTCGTGTACTCGAGTGTCTGAAGATGCCGAAAGACGGATTCGTGCCGTTAGTGTCGAAATACATGGAAATGTACAAAAATGAAAAATGTAATTTTTTTACACGATCACGATTGCTGTTTTATACGGTCTACGAACACCGAAAAAACGACAATGTCAAAGAATATTTTCCTTTTCCTACATCGGAAGACACAAAATAACTTAAATTATACTTTAAACTATCATACTGGGCATAACAGTTTTTCGTGAATTACTCAAAAAACCTTCGGGAGTGTTTGTAGCGACTCAACGACTTATATCAATAAACATTCAAATACGAAAAAAGGAGTATGCAAAGCTTATCACTAAATACGTAGGTACAACTTTCTAGGCTATGTATTGATTAGCCGGGCAGCCCTTTTAAAATATTCTATTTCTTCTCTGACACCACAGTCCAGGGTGAGATCTTCAAGTCGGTTCAACGAGCTGTTGAGCCTACACGCCATTCCGACTTGGTAGCTAATAGGGCAAAATATAATGCCTTTAGCAACTATGTGGCGTCATACAGCGAACGAACGGATATATACAGATAACGGTACGCCATTTCTTAAGCTAGTAACAATCAGTACACTAAATTGCAAGCCGTTTAGTCTTGGGCACCTGTTGCCGACACAATCCCTGAACAAAAGCTGAAAGCGGGAAACGTCTGATGAGGGGATTACAAACTTCATTATGAACCCTGGGTGCCTTAACCAATCTCTTCCACTCCTCCGCCTTCTTACGAAAATCGCTGAACTCAGCACTATTAGTTTTTGTGACAAGTCATCCGTCCAATGAAGTTGCAGTTTTCCAAAGCTTCCTTGGGAGTAAAAATTGTGAGATGTTTTAAAGACTACCACTTAGCCATTCGTGGTAGTATAAATATATTCGGCAAATCAAATATTGACAAATCTCACAATCTCTGGCTCATCATAGAAAGTGTTCAGCTCATACTTCTGCCAATGCCACCAAATGCCACGTTTACAGAAAGCACATCCATTGCAGCTAGCGTCTCATTTGACCAACGCGAATAATTTTAAGAAAAACAATGTTATGTTTTTGCGACGTAGCTAAAATCAAAAGCGTGTCACTTTATAGTCAGTTTTAAGGACAGAGATTGAAATTATTTTTTCAGTGGTACAGAAAAGTTAATTTACCATCTGTTTATATTAGCTCATTAATACCACTTTCATGCCGAAATCTTTGGGTTCTTATTTTCCAACGTGGACCATATGGAGCTTCTTTTCTTTGAGAACTGTTTGTCACTCTGTTTATTCAACCTCTCTTTTTTCGAAGAGAGTAGGGATAGAAGGATGGTGCTAGTACAGGACTAGCTAATCGCTCTCGCTACACCCCGTGAGGATCGGACGGGTGGGTGAGTAGGGAGTTTTAGATAACACAAACACCCAGACTACGAACAGAAATCCATAAAACGATTGAGAGATCAATTTATGAATCCTGTCCGCACCTGGAATTGAACCCGAGACGTCCGTAGCCGTAGCCAACGCCGCTACCAACTGCGCCACGGACGCCGAGAAATTGGGTTCTTATTAGTGTTTATATTTGTTGACAATGCTCACTGGCTAAGCGAATCCGGTATTTTTTAAAAAATAGTTATTTATCGAGGGTAAACCAACAGAACGTATTCAAAGTCAGTTTTTGATGGTTTTCTGTTTTAAATGTCAAAATGTATGCAATTTGACTCTCTACTTACTGGTAGAACGCGTCAAGTCATAGTATATAATTGGCTTTGAAATAGAAACAGTAATGTCATATTGTTATTTTTTTATTCTATCAGAAAAGATAAGATCGATACCAAATCTTATGATTTGTATACCAAAAAGGTTATTCTTCATAATGTAGAAAACATCAATAATAACTGTGCTAAGTAACCATTAATTTATTCAAATGCTTGACAGTTGAATATTTATTGGAATTGTCTTTAATTATAATATACCTACTCGATATCCTAAATAGAGTTTTTTTCATTATAACTTATAACGTCTTCCCACCAATGGATTCACGATAAGAAATATTAAATGTATAATATTAAAACGATTCAGAGATGTGGCCCTTTTGTTGGCATTATTGCCAAATGACTCGAATCTATTTTGTCAGATTCTCTGTACACAAGTTTCAACAATAGAGCAAATATTTGGCTAGTGAGACACAAGTCGTATGTGATGCATACATTAATGTCTTTGTAGGTGCAAAATTTTACAGTGAACCGCAACTGAAAGCACAAGGGCGATCCTGGAAATATATCAAATCAAAATTGTTTATTTTAAACACCGCATTTTTTTCCTGTGTCCATTCTCAATGTAGAGCATATGAACTTCTAATGGAGGCATCTAAGAGGCAACTACTCTGTTACTCATTTGCGCCTATTTTAGGCGCATTGACTTTAGAATGCCAAATATTTATTTGTTTACATCTTTATGCAGTCATAAACGATCAATATCTTCCGTTTTATACATCTATATATATAATAATGAAGATTTGTTTGTTTGTGTTTGCTTGTTTGTCCTCTATGCATTCCTTTACCATTCGTTCGATTTCGATCAAACTTTAGTGAGTTGTTGTACGGACACCCGTGAAGATTTTTGAAGAAAAAAAAATAATCAAATACGTAAGACTAGAAACATCTCGGAACCATACGGAAAAACAAAAATATTGTATATCCAAAATAGAGGTCTGCACGGGCCCCGGCTTAGCGCACGAACTTTTACCCGGTCTAACCCGTGGGTCGGGCTCGGGTGGGTAAAGACAATTCTGATTCGGGCTCGGGCCAGGCCCGGGCATGGAATTCAAATTTAAGAAAAATATTTCGTACCATGTTCGGGTCATGAGTCAGCCATAAGGCAATAGTTTTCATAGCTTAAATAATTAATTTCACATATGCTATAAATATCGATGGAAATATGGAAACAATAACATATATATTTTTTGAAAAGTATAAATGAATTACTATATTAAAAAATAAATCCGGGTTTTTTTGGGATGAGAAAAATAAATCTGGGCTTGAGGTCGGGTTCGGGTAACAAGTGTGATATTGAGACTCGGGCTCGTGCTAGGCCGGACTCAAACCGGGTAATTTTATGAAATTTTGGCCCGTGCAGATCTTTAATCTAAATACACTTTAATAAACAGAATTAAAACACAAACCCGTTCTTTCTTTGAGTGGCATTGCAACGCATGCCGTGTACTCACTAGTCATATTATAATTAACGGGTTAAGTAAAAAATGTTTTGTTCGATTTTAACATTTTTTGAGTCATTGTCATTTCGACGTTGTTCAGGAAGGAGACACTAACTAAAAAATATGAAATGAAATGCTCTATCTTTTACATTTAGTTTGTTTGTACAAAACTACTTTTAAGTAAAAGCATAGTTAATAAAAGTAAGCGTGTTGTTTCATATGCTAGAGTTTGAAATAAGGAACATGTTCGTATAACTAACTCAATATGTCATTTTTTCGACTTAGTGTTTTCTTCCAGAACAGCGAATTTAAAAAACAACGACAGCAGATACTGATAGATGTAATTATTTTTAGAGAAAAAGCATTTCCAATAGTACAACATTATTCATTTTTAAACTCTTTATAAGCATTACATTATTTGTAAGATCTATACAAAATAACGATTTTCTTGTCGGATTCTCTTCACATTTGGTTGCATATTTAACAATGAAATCGTCGCTGTTCTGGATGAAAACACTAAATCAAAAAATAATATATTGAGTTAGTTTGATGTAAAGGTTTGTCACAACTGTAGGAATTATAATTTATGCGTGTATCCCTTAGTCAAACATACAGGGTGGAATTCGGAATCAAATTATGTACCTTTACGTTTATGTAAATGACGGAAACTGATATTGTATTAAACATTAAACGGTGTTATCCCTTGCAATTTAACCGACCGTTTAACTCGGGTTTGTTTTCCGACTCAAATACTTGATGTGGATGTGGGTTACCCTTCCTGCTTATGCAAACATCAACAAAGAAACAATTAAAATCAAATAAAATTGCAGCATTTTTTTAATATTCAAATATTTGAATACCATGTCAGAGATACGGTATTCGTGTTATTAATCCTGGTTATTTGATCTATATAAATAAAATACAACTTTTTGTGCTTACCCCGCAATTTTTTTATACGATCGAGATCTGTTTAACTTAGCGATGCAACATTTTAAAAAAGCTGAAACATACACAAAGACATTGACTCTCTGAGGACATACGGTTATGATAAAAATGTTTTTTTTTGTAAATAAGCACTGCATATTGAGTTTCAATATATATCTATCAATACCTCACTTCCAAAGTGTAATGATTCATAGAAAAAACATAGTGCACAAGATTTTGGACAGGCAGTATATTTTATTGAAATTCTAAGATTATCTAAAAATTATATTTATAATTTTGCAGACATAATTATATTTTTTTCTATTATTAATAATATGAGTTTTCAAAGGTTTTCACAGGATTTTCGTAGTTGTTACAGTGTGGATCTGAAATAACCACAGATTATCACTTGTCACATGTTGTAACTTGTAGACATCGATATTATAAGCATTTCCTCATATTTTACCATGTCCGCTTCCAATGTGAAACGTCTTAATAGAGGTATCTCAACATACGCTTTTCTACGAAAACTGTTCTTTACACAGTTGCTCAACCTCTCTTTTTCGAAGAGAGTAGGAATAGAAGAATAGGGCTAAGACTGAGCTGGTGTTTAGCTAATCTCTCTCGGTTAACTAATCGTTTTTTGGATCGGATGGGTGGTGGAAATTCTAGACATCACAAACATCCATGCCAACGAAAAATCAATTTATGAAACTGTTTGTATCGGGATTTGAACCCAAGGCGTTCGTGACCTCAGCCAATGATGTTGACCACTGCATCACTGACCCGACTTTTTTTAAATAGTAAACTAGTATTTATTACCTGGCTTTGCCCAGGATAGAAAGTGCTTCATTAGGCTTTGTAGACATTGGCGTAATTATGGCGTTATTTTAGTGCTAGCTAACGTTTAAGCTTGAAAATATCGTCGTGGATCATATCTTATATAGCACCCAAAAATAGAATCCATCAGTTAATATTAATTTGAATGTTGAAAATATTGCCGTGGACAGTACTTCATGTAAAATCCACAAAATATAGTCCATCAATTGATAATAATGTGAAAAGTTGAAAATAGCACACTTGGCTTAGAAATTGCAGTCCGAATTTCGCGTCGCTATTGTTTACCGTTTGGGAGGAGTTCTTGAGGCAGGCAGACACTCGGACACATTTATCTTCTGTTTTATATTATAGATACACAATCAATATAAATATGTATCATATTATCAAACAAAGTGTAACATTATAAGCTATAAGAAGCTACCCCCTTCAATTATAAATAAAAATTGGTCGCTATGTCTTCAATAATCCAAAAAGAGGCGTTGTGTAATAACAAACACAATACAACATTAATAAATAACATATTTTATTATTTTATCTGCATTTAATAACAATAAAAAAAATCGTTTATGACCGACGAGCGGCAATCCATTGCCTCCGATCGATGACAAATAATATCCCATAATGAAACAGGGACATAAAAATTCCACATTATTGCTAAAAAATCGCCGATAAATTGCAATAATCCGATATCGATTCGAACCCAATATTAGCATTACAATGGCGTACGTTCCTCGTTATTAACAGTGTTATTTTGAGTTACGAGATATTCAGTTTTTTTTTATGCCGCTCTTTTTGCGTTTTATTCGGTTTTTATTTTTTTTTTTTTTGCGCAGCGTAAGTAGTTCTAGTTTTGTTATTTGTTATTCATCCAATAACAAAGAGAATTTGTGTTATATTTTTGTGAATAAGTAAGGGGAGATCAATGAAATGTTTATTATTGGTTCATCTTCTTTTATTGTCGGGTAAATATGTTGTTTTAAATAAATTCGTCGCTGATTTTACGGTAATTAATTCGTGTAAGTTTTAATTAAACTTTGTAAACATAAAATATACTACACTACAAGTATTATTTAAAATATATTACTTTTGGGATTGAATACTGGCAACACAGGCGGAGCGAAAATTCTGAGAGCGAGGATTTGACGTAATAATCTCAGCGTTCGTAGCGCTATGACGTATAAGTCTTGATATAACGGTTGGACAGTATTCTATCTCGTCGCCTCAGGTAAATAAAGTTCCATCTGTCGTTTTTTTACAAAATCACTTTTAAATGCAGTTTTATTCGCATTAAAAATACGGTTCTATCTGCATTTAAAAAACCTTACAATTGTCCGACAACCCATCGAAATTCAATTTAGAAAAATGTTCTATCTGAAATATGCAAATTTTACATCATTAGAAATTCCGCGTGCAATAAATCACAGTCTCAAAAGTGGTTGTCTATTTCTTTCACGTATGTGAATGCATAAGTGTATTTCATTCACAAAGTTACATTTTCTGAAATCTAATATTGCTTTTCCTGAACAGTTTTAGTTTTTGCAGATAGAACCTTGTTTACACAAGGGGACGATATACTGAACAGGCAATCGGCGTATCTTCAGTAGTAGTAGAGTGCTGGGTCTGTGGATGAGTGGTGAGCTTTGATTACAGTGCTAACCGGTTCAAGTCCCAGTAAGAACAGTTCCATAAAGTGAATTTTCAATCGATTTAAAAATTTGTATTCAAAGGCTTGGATGTCAGTGACGTATAAAATTTTCTCACATCCATCCAACCTCCCTAAAAACGAGGTGTAGCGAGAGTGATTAGTCTTGTCCTAGCGCTGTCTTTCTGTGGGTGACTAACCAATATGGATGGCATGGTAATACTAACAAGAAGCATAGATAGGTCCCATTATTTTTCGAAATAAAACTATCAAACTGTAGACCCACAAAACAGTCAAGAGTTTTAATCAAATATTACTTAAAACATAATAACTTATTGTGATGCTATTCGATTAAAAAAAATAAAATGGACGAAATAATCTTATTTCAAGATACATACTCATAACGTCATAACTGATCTTTCAACAAAAACATTACAAAATAAATCTAACAAGAATTAAATAAACACATATTCAAAAAAGCACTCTGAACCTCCCTATCTGTAAGGTTAACTTATGCTGTGTTTATTTTATTCCAAGTTATTGGAACGTTATGTTGGCAACCCCTTTTCGTACATTCTTTTGCAGAGATACATAAATCACAAACCCCCATAATAATTTGTTTTTACCATTCCAATTTTAAATATTTTTATCTTGATACAATACTGGATTCATCGTTATTTTCAATAGTAACACCTACCGAGATATTTGTCATGTTATTTCTTGGTGAGTATTGTAGTTCTATAAACTAGTATAAACTACCAAAACATCGTGCCTCCTAAATTTGAAATGATTATATATTATGATTTTCAATCGATCGTCCAGTTTTAACGAGCAACTTCGCCTCTGCGATCACGTGCGAATTCTTGTCGAAACTTTTCGAGTATTTGCACAAATATTGATGACGTTTTTTGGGTTACCATCTAATACATTGGTCTCCACACTCAATTAAGGTGTGAGCTACTTTCATAAATTGAAATTGTCTGGTGAGCTACTTCATACATATTCTTACCATTGCTTCTATATAATTTTTTGTCATCGTCCTTTAACGAACCATACATAATATAATTATATTACCTAAAATAAATAAGGACATCGCGCTTCCAATAAAACATAAAATACGTGCTTTGATTATTTATTTATAAACAAAATAATAATATCTTGAAACAAGTGTGAATAAAAGTAAAAATAATTAGTGAAAAGAATGGCATTCACTTTTCTCCACATTTTTTTTCAACTCTCGGTGAGTACCTTGTCACTCCCATCCGAATGCAATTATCAAGATGTAAATCTGTGAGTCTGTTTCTATATTTACTTTTAACAATTTTCATAGTGGGAAATGTTGATTCACATAAATAGGTAGAACAAAACAATGCCTTCATTTTGAGCGCAGTTCGAACTAAAATTGGATACTTTACTGTTGAGACGAAAGGCCATACAGATCCTACAGCCGAAGCAGCACTCACTCTTAAGCGACAAATCTCATTTAAATTCTATCAATTCCATTTCTGATGAAGGGTCATCTTCTTGAAAATTTTCGAAAATAGATGATAAAACATCTTACGCGAGCTACTAGTAGCTCGCGAGCGACCATTTGGCGATCACTGGTCTAATATAATGAATGGATTGATATACAACATATCGAATGTATACTGACAGAAGACATCAAGTTATTAAAACAAGTACATACAAATCATAAGATTTGGTATCGATGAGTTAAAGTCACATTATCATGCTTTCTTCCAGAAAAAAATAGCACTATGACTAAATACTGTTTTTTTTTTAATGTCTTCTATGACTGTATTGTTCTACCAGTGCTTAGATTGTTAAATTACATACATTTAAAACAGAAAACCATCAAAAACTGACTTAATGCGTTCTGTCAGTATGACCTCGATAATGTTTCTTTAAATAGAACAAATGAAACGTACTGTAACGCTATTTACGTTTTAAAGTTAAAATTCAAAACGAGTGAAATCCAAAAATAGGCATTTAAATACAACTGAATAACGTTTTAATTCTTCCCAAAACTTACCTATTTATAGATAACGATTCACCGAGAGTTAATGTTTTTTATCTTCTGAAAAAAGAGATATTGAGACACTGGCTGACAATTAGTAAAATTTTATTTGACCTATCTTGGTACTGTATGCACAAGATACTTAATATCGCTTAAACTAAGTGGCTCAGCAAGTCACAATTTCTTTTCTTTTCTTATGCACAATAGTGCGTGGTTAAAAGATCGGTCCCATAACGGGTGGAGGTGGGGCAACCAACTTGTATATTGGCACTGT
Organism: Himalopsyche phryganea; assembly: GCA_022494535.1. Taxonomy (NCBI): domain Eukaryota; kingdom Metazoa; phylum Arthropoda; class Insecta; order Trichoptera; family Rhyacophilidae; genus Himalopsyche; species Himalopsyche phryganea. The sequence continues at coordinate 39,317 of JAGVSL010000125.1, read as the reverse complement.
TAACAGTTTGGTAATATTTCCTAATTCACGACGTAAACTGAAATAAACTCAATGTCGTCCGTTAAAAATAGATTTTCAATAAATACAATTCAATTAACGTACGGCTTGCCTAAAAAATATATTAAAATGTTATGCCTTTCGTACATTGCAACTGTAGTTATGATTTCATTTTTAATTCATCGCTAAATCCCCACATATGTTTTAAATAATATCAACCCCTAATGTTTACGCTGTAAAGTCAATTCATCCCTTTGTAAGGGGCTTTGTCATATAATATGTCACCCCTATTTTGAATCCTCGATTTTATCTCTGAATGATAAAAAAAATGTTTTATAGTTCCTAACATTAAAAATGTAATAGGTTTTATTTTGATAATGATTTTTTTCCATGTCCGCTCTCAATGTGGAGCATATGGTCTCCTAATGGAGGTATCATACCGGAATTTTTCTTTGAGAACTGCTTGTTACTCAGTTGCTCAACCTCTCTTTTTTTTCGAAGATAGTAGGGGATAGAAGGATTGAGCTAGGACAGGACTAGTGGTTAGCTAATCGCTGTCGCCACGCCCCGTGAGAATCGGATGGGTGAGAGGGAGTTTTTTAGACATCAAAAACACTCACACCTCGAACAGAAGTCCATAAATCAATCGATTTATGAAAACCGTCCGCACTGGGAATTGAACCCGAGACATCCGTAACCGTAGCCAACGACGCTACCAACTGCACCACGGACGCCGACAGCTACACAAGCTCCATATAGTTTCAATGAGTAAATATATGTAAATAGGCAAAAATTTATTTATTTCCGATCGCAAATAAAACTATTTAGAATAGGAGTTCATTTATATCTCAAAATAAAAATTCACAAACCAAAGAATTGTTAATTTTAAAACATACAACTTCATTGCCTCTTGATTATTTTGCATTTATGTATCACAATTAAAGCATGTAATATATCAAATTGCTCACACATACTTGTTCGCTTAACCAATACACACGCGCCTATCTGTACAGTTGGTGTTCTTGGTCCATGATAAATGTTTAAACTTTCAGCAACTACAAATCACAGAAGCAAAACGTCGTTTTATTTGGCCATTTTGAGCTTTGTGCGTTGCAAGGGGAGACCCAGTTAGTATTAAATGCTCATTAATTACATTCCACAATGCGATTCAGTACGGCCCTTTTATACAGGGGTGTATTTAGAAAATAACATATATTTTTTCAATAAATTATTAAATTATTCGTTGATCGCAGTGAATGAGTGGTAACGGCTTAATCCGTTCGCTGCTGATCCGTGTTAAGGATATTGCAATATTTCAAAAATGAATTTAGTAGTATTAGTGTTAACCATACTTATGAAGATTATCAGGAAAAATCAGGCTAAATTTTAATACAATAATTAGCTTGTGTACAGATGATTTGACAGTGTTAACCGTATTATATTTTTGAGTATCATCTAACAACATACTGAATTCTGCCGTCTCGACAGTAGAGACGTTAGCAGTCAGAAGGTTAAAACTATCATGCCCAAGAATACAGATTTGTATGGATTGATTTTTCAACCGATTTATAAATTTTATTATCCGGAAGTTTGGATATCTGTGATGTTTTTATCCGTTCTGACCCTGTTCTAAAACAGGCAATAAGCCACCCTTCATAAACTCATATGTTTGCTATCAGTACAGCTAATAACAACCAATCAATTCATTAAGGGGCTTAATACATTCTGTTGAAAAGTTTGACAAGAATTCCATACCGAACACCACGGGAATGAATATTGTTGAAAACAACGTTATTTTACCGTGTATTAATAGTCCAAAACAGAGGTCAGCCACCTTGTTACTGGACGGGCACCGAAAATGGCTGGGTGATAAAGGGCACTATATCATAATATTGCTAGAAGTGCATAAAATATATTTTATTCGCCGCAGTCTCCTTAAAAACGCTTTGCGGTAACTTTGGTGACCGCGAGCCTCTGGTTTCCGACCGCTGGTCTGAAATATAAACTTTATTTTAATAATCAATTTATGGATTTTTTTATCATTAAAAAAGTTCAGCTGAAATGTTCCTTAAGTCTATATTGTGCTTCATGTGGCTGGAAAATAAACAAAAGATGAGATGTTTATAACACGATTTATCGACATTTTTTTTTAGTTATCACATTGACTAAATTTGTTCAGTTTTTAAATACACCCTTTCAACAAAATTTATATTCGAGTACGGTCCTGTATTTAACACTCCCATCGCCGAAGCGAGCATTGAAAAATTTTTAAAAACCTCTATACTACATTCATTCGAGCTTTTTTTATTGTCCCCATTGTATTGGAAGTGTTGTCTAAAAATTCTTTCCTAACAATCGTATTTATTCGCTTAACCATGAAATGCGCATTTTTTAACATTTTGAAATCAATTTTGAGGATCATTAGTGGACACAAATTTAAAAAAAACGTTTAAAAAATGTCACATCCCGATAAAAAAATAAATACAGAAGTACGATTTGGAAGTGTGTAGCGTTGCGTTATAAAATTTTCAGTTTTTGCTTATAAATCGTACTTTAATGTATTCTTATATCTTTTATTAGTTATTTCTGGAACAATCTCGATTGATGTGTGAAAAGCACCAGAAGAAAGATTACCATAATATCGATGGCCTAGTTACATAGTGATACAACTGGAAATTGGTAGTTTTGAGATATGTCATATAAACTGACTCGTAAAAATTGATGGCTTATTATTTGTAATACTTTTGGTGGTCAATAGTTTGATATGTATGTATATGAAACTGAGAAATTATTTAGTTTTGCTGATTTCCATATGCAACTATCTCTTTTGAAAGAAAACCTGTACATTTTACAAGCTGTACTTTTGTGAAACTGTAGAGAGCGGTGTTCGAATGTAATGGCCACATTAATTCAAATCATCAAATTTTTGACTTTTTGTTTTATGGAACTGAGCCATCAATATCATTATGACATTATACGAATGATACTTTTTCTCAATTCTTTCTCAGAAAAATACTATCGTTTGCTACACCATGAACTTTAATAGTTTCTGATACATTGGAGTATACCCTTCAACAGTATTTATTTATTTAATATTATGTATATCGATACTTCAGTTTCCAAGTTTAATAGCTCAAAAAGCATAGTTCTGAGATATTAAAAAAACAGTGTATTGGACAGGTTTAATATTTTTCTGTACATCTAATTTTTGTAAATTTTACTGAAATTCTAGGATTACATAAAAAATATATATTTATACTATTATAAACGTAATTTAATTTTTTTATAGTATTAATACTAGGATTTTCCAGAGGTTTTCGCAGGATTTTCGTGGTTGTTACAGTTTGGATCTAAAGTAATAATAACCACTGTCATTCTAAAATAACCACAGATTACCACTTGTTACATTTTTGAACTGGTAGATATCGGTATTCTAAGAATTATTCATACTTAACAAAAAACTATCATTCAATATATAAAGGTTTTTTTTCCATGTCTGATAATAGAGGTATCTTAACAGAATTGTTCTATGATAACTTCTTGTTAATTAGTTGCTCAACAGGGCTAGGACAGGACTAGTGGCTAGCTAATCGCTCTCGCTACGCCCCGTGAGGATGGGATGGATGGGAGGGAGGACTCAGACTACGAACAGAAATCGATAAATCTATTGAAAGGTCAATCTATGAAAACCGTCCGCACGGGAATTGAACCCAAGACATCCGTAACGGTAGCAAGCGACGCTACCAACTGCGCCACGGACGCCGACGAATCGAGAAGTGTAATCCAAAGAGAAATACATTGAAAAGGTGGGAGCTACAAACCCTATTATAAACATATTACAGACTTCACAAAAAAAGACATTTCAAAAGCAGCCATATCCATGTTTAGGTATTTTCGTTTTTTGTCAACTGCTATCGACCTACATGCTTTTAAGGTTAGCTAATCGCTCTCGCTTCGTCCCGTTTTTGAGTATCGGATCGGTGGGAGGGAATTTTAGACATCACCAACACTCTACGAACAGAAATCCATAAATCGATTGAAAGGTCAATCAATGAAAACCGTCCGCACTGGGAATTGAACCCGAGGCATCCGTAACCGTAGCAAACGACGCTACCAACTGCGCCACGGACGTCGACAAAGGTTAGGTGAGGCTTAATTTAAAAAATAACCGTTTAATTGAATATCTGACCATTTTATATAAACTACTGGGGGTTTATTTTATTAACTGATCACGTGTATACTGAACATTTATTATTTCTTACTGACGAAAAATTTAAATAGTTACGGACCAAATAAAAGCTACGTAGAAGATATTAGAAAATGTGAAAATTAGAATAAGTATTTACCAAATTTTGCATTGTTTCAAAAAATATTTATATACGTACATGATACAACGGATAACTCATGATTGCGTTATACCAGCTCTACTGAATTGAAGTGAAATATTGTAAATAATTTTACGCGGCGACAAGTTGCACCATTAATTTTATTTCCCGCTCTAAGTGTCAAACCCCATGTCCCAAAGTGTCTTTGCCCGCCGGTGGTGTCTCGCCTCACTGTCACAGCGTTCTAATGTCAAAGTGTTACAATTCGATACTTCAGTTCCAAAGTGTAACAACTCAAAAAGGATACTTCTGAGATAATTAGGAAACAAGATTTTGGGCAGGCTTAATCTACTAATGCACATTTAATTTTTGTAGATTTTAATGATATTCTATAGATGTACCGATTTAACTAGGCCGCTAGTGAGGGTGCCACCGTCACGTCAGGAATGTTATCATACTCAACCAGAACTGAAATTTTAACGATGGTTATTAAAAGTAGATAAGCTATTTCTTTTACGTAAAATGGTAACTGGAGAGAATTATTCTAGACAATTATAATCAATTGTTAATCAAGATAATTCTAGTTTTAAATTCGGCAGCGGCCAAGTAATGTTCGTAATACTATGGTAATATTCAAAAAAATATATTTTTTCTGTTATTAATAGGAGCTTTCAGAGGATTCACAGGATTTTCGTAGTTGTTACAGTTTTTATCTAAAGTAATAATAGCCACTGTCATTCTAAAAAAACCACAGATTACCACTTGTTACATTTTGGAACTGTTAGATATTGGTATTCTAAGAATTTCTTCATTAAGTATGAAGAAACTCAAAACTGCAAATTTTTGACTTGTTACACTTTGGAACTGAGTTATCGAACTGTTTGCTTATTAATTTTGTTGAAAAAATAAAATCACCATTTTTTTTCACAAAACTATAATCGACTGTGTTTAGACCAATTGATGTAACCCTTAAAAATGTTAAATTTTAATGAGTGTGTAAATGTAAATGTTAACCCTTTGAAATTTTAAATGAGTTAATGATTGGATCTCATTTTAAACACGACAGAGCAGGTCTCGGTCAAAAAATGTGAATCAGAAAAATAAATTGAACACTTTTTGGGAGGGAAGCATCATTTTACATTGGTTTTAAGGTTGAAAAATCTGACCCACTTGATGTAAGTCACTATTATATCAATACTACCTACGTATAATTCGGTATCTGCAAACATGAGAATACGCTACTCACTATATAATTTTTTCGATAAGAAAAGTTTTTACTCTCTCCCGAACAATTTCAATTTTGAGAGCTACATCAATTGGCCAAAACAGCGTTGGTATTATATTATTACGATAAATGTGGTTGCAAACAATGCGATCTAATATATTGGTTTTATGTGAGTTACTTTATGATTTACATTATATTACACCAAATTAATAATGGGTATAGAATTTTTAATTTAATATTGGTAATTTTAGTGATGTTTTTTTATCCTCGAGTTGAGTGACTTAAAAATTACCACCTTGTTCATGTGTTGTACAATTTTTAATATCTTGTAAATACTGATTGAAAAATGAAAGCATTAGTGTTATTTGTATCACAATTAAATGAATTGTTACTTTTTACTTAAGTAATGTAAACTCAATCTTTTGTTGGTTTAAGAGTTTTTGCTCAACTCTAGTGTGGACATTAAAGGAGAATAATACATAAACTATAGATTTTAAATAATGAAGCGTTTAATTTCATTACTAGTTAGAATTTGAAAATATAAGATGTAGAATACCAACCACGACGGTATTAGAACGTAGCTAAAATAATGCGAAAATAAAATGAGGGAAACCATACCACTTCACCCCTTTTGTGACTCTGTAATATTGTTTAAATAAAATAATATTTTGTAAGGCTTAAAATTTATTGAAGCGGAAGGAAATATTTTAATGCCTTTTGTGTAAACAAACGCATCCCAAACAAAGAATTCGCCTTTTTTACGCGGATGATTTATTTATAGAAACGTGTTGATGTGAATACACTGTAGAAATTAAAGCTATTAGCAGAATGACAAATTATTTATATTATTTTGACAATTAGTTGTTTCATTGAATCTGTACATACAGTTATATAAATGGTTAATGGAATAGTTACGAGTAAAAAAGGTTTGGTGTTGTTTTACGTACATAATAATATATTTACTACTGCAATATTGAGGGTATACTGACAGAACGCATTGAGTCAGTTTTGATGGTTTTCTATTTTAAATGTCAAAATGTATTCAATGTACTGGTGGAACTGGTCAAGTCATAGAATATGATAGAATGGTTTTGAAATAGAAACAATATGGTCATATTCTTACTTTTTTATTTTCTCGGAAAGCATGCTATGACTATAATAACTCATCGATACTAAATCTTATGATTTGAATGCCAAAAAGATTATTCTTAATAACATGCGAATACTTTGTCGGCGTACGTGGCGCAGTTGGTAGCGTCGCTGGATACAGTTACGGATGTCTCGGGTTCAATTCCCGGTGGGGACGGTTTTTCATAGATTGATCTTTCGATCGATTTATGGATTTCTGTTCGTAGTCTGAGTCCTCCCTCCCTACCATCTCATCCTCACTGGGCGTAGCGAGAGCGATTAGCTTACCACTAGTCCTGTCATAGCCCTATCCTTCTATCCCTACTCTCTTCGAAAAAAAACGAGAGGTTGAGCAACTGAGTAACAAGCAGTGTTCATAGAAAAATTCTGTTAAGATACATCCATTAGAAGACCATATGCTCCACATTGGGAGCGGAAATGGAAAAAAACATGCAAAAAATCTTTTTAAATCAAACAATGATTGAACTTTAGAGAGAATAAAGTTGAAAAAAAAATGATTTAAATGCGATTATCTTGTTTTATGACTAAATGCCTTCTGTCAGTGTAATCTCGAGATGATCATTAAAATGAATGTCTACCTAAATGTATTGAGTGATAGTGAAGAAGCAAGAAGTAAAAAAACCGATCGCTCTGGCTAACGGTACAATGGACATGTACTATATTTGTTTGTAGTCTAGTGGCTAACGTCGTTGGCTTCAGTTACTGTTTCAATAATTTATATTTCAAACGATTTATGGACTTCAATTCGAAAGTACGGTTTTCTGTCTAAAATTGACTCCCATCTACCAAATCTTGAGAATGAGATGTAGCGACAGCAATTAGCAATCCATTGCTCTTGTCCTATTCCTATCCTTCAATTCTTTCTCACTTACAAAAAAAGGATTGAGCAATTGAATAACAAGCAGTTCTCGTAGAAAAACTTAAATTGAAATTAATTCCATTGGTAGTCCGTATGCACATTTAGAGCGGACATGGTAAAAATGCGCACTGAAACAACCTACTGAACTACCTAAAAGAAGGTTTTTACCTTACGTTATCTATAAAAAGTATTCAGATCACTAATAAACATCGGCTCCGTGGTGCAGTGGCTAACGTTGTTGGCTACGGTTACAGATGTTTCAGGTTCAAGTCCTAGTCTGGACAGTTTCATAAATTGATTTTTCAATCGATTTACGGATTTCTGTTCGTAGTCATGAATGTTTGTGATGTTTAAAATTCCCTTTCACTCATCCGATCCTAATAACGGGGCATAACGAGAGCGATTAGTTAACCACTAGTCATGTCCTACACTTATATCTCTACTCTCATCGAAAAAGAGAGGTTGAGAAAACTGAGTAACAAACAATTCACGTAGAAAACTTATGTTGAGATATCTCCATTAGGAGCCCATATACTATACACTGAGAACGGACATTGTAAAAAAAAGCATGAATTGCTAAATAAGCTAAATGCATATTTGAAAAGGGCAAAGTATTTGAGTAAGAATTATGCTTTTAGTTAAAAAACATATTATTTGACTAAATGTAGGGCTATGCACAAAGGTTTATAATCTAACTTGGAAATAGCATATATTATTAAAAATAATTATAGTGAGTCCTTCGTGAATATTTTAAGTCATCCAAATACTGTTTCATATTGATATTGTGTTTATTAATTTACGCAAACCAAGCTCCCTGTTTGATATTGTAGGTGTTGTAGACACCGTAAGCGTCGAAACCGGACATGACGTCAAGTGCAAGTGGCAGGCAACGGACTGAAAAAGGTTGTCGTTGAGTGCAGGACCCGAGTTAAAAAGCCCACGATGACCCCCGTGGCGTCAATTCGAGACCACAATCATACATTGACGAATCTCAAAAAACGACTATATAAATAATGAAATACAATTCCATTTATAGGTAACTTTCCTGTCGAAGTAGATCAAAAGAAAAGTCAATATTGAAGTAACTTGCTTACCTTTCATAATGGCTATGTAGCTTATAAGTACTAAATAAAATTACACCTGGAAAACTAAGACCTTCTTAACGCGTTTCAGTTACGGAATATATTATCAATTAATTAAATTTATTATCTATACAACCTGCAGTTATTAAATATTAAAATTTCTTTTGAATTTTGTTATGTACATGAATTTAAATAAAATATGTATTTTATCGATTAAAAAATCAATTTATGAAACTGTCCGTACCAAGACTTGACCCCAAACATCCGTAAGCGTAGTTACTCCGTAAGAGTTTTATTTCTACCCTGTTCTGAATTTCTACAGTTTTGTTTTGTCATGTTCTGTTTTATCATGTTTTGTTTTATCCGGTTACCGAATTTCTGAAACCGCATATAGTTTGTATCATTGTCACATGCCCAGTAATTTGCGAAATTGAATCTCGGAATGGAAGCGTTCATATACTGATTTTTAAATCTATAAATGAATTTGTACCCAATGCCTGTGATGCTTCCATACCAGCCCACATCCATCGATTTTTCCTTACACTCTTCAAAGATAGATTGACCGAATGTGCAACCAGATCCCGCAAAAACAAGTTCTGTTGAGGCGATAGATTAAGAGTCTGTATGATTTACATTGGGAGCGGACATGTGCCTGTTCCAGGATTTTATAATTTTAAGCATCATGTCGTGACCATTACTGTCATATTGATTATGATGCATTTTCATCAGTTTTCTGTATTGTCACAGTATTCTCTTCAAAAATCTTTCAGTTTGTGTCATTCAAAAAGACCATGTACCATAGAAACTTCGGTCAAAATACAATCAAAATTTTTAAAGTCCGAAAGTTATTTTATGTTGTTTTATATACTCTGTACAGTGATTTCAAATAGTTCTCGTCAACCGAAGAAACGGTAATTTTTTAGATTTTCTCTTCAATCATGTCAGCTGCCAATGTGGAGCATATGGCATCCTAGTGACATTTTTACTGCTTGTTACTCGGTTGATCAAACTCTTTTCCTTTTTTCGAAGATAGTAGGGATAGAAGAATAAGACTAGTGATTAGCTCATCGCTCTTGCTACGACCCGTTTTTAGGATCAGATAAGTGGAAGAAAATTTTAGACATCACATACATCCGTACCTACGAACATAAATCCATAAATCCACATGAAAAATCCGAACCCATAAGATCCGTAACCAAAGCTAACGAAGTTGACCACTGCTCCATGGATCCGATTAATATACATTAAGTGTTTTTTAATAATTTCCGATATTTTTGTTAAAATAATTTCTTCACTTTTAAAACGCGTTCGTTAAGTACACTTTTCAATTAAATACGTCAAAAATAATAAATTCAATTTATTTTCTTACATTATTTGATTGAATCAAAATGAATTATAATTAAATTTACCTGGCGACCTATAATATCACTCAACACCCTTCAAAGATTTTCAGGAAAAATAATAAGACAGCAGAGAAGGGAGACGGATATAGACACTGCTATGAGGGCGAAAGAGTCGGAAGCGTTTTAATTGGAGTTGCCGGAAACGCCAGGACGTTCCGAATTCAAAATGAAAATAATGTTATGTTTAGTGACGTGCGACTGAGGTGACCATAAGCAATGGAAATATTGTATCGATGGTTTATCTAGGTAGGTAAATAGCATTGCATTTTATAAAAAAATTATACATAGTTCAAATAAAGTAATTACATTATTTGATTTGTATAACTATTATTATATTGTTTATCTTGTTGATTTTTGGAGAAGAAAAATGATAATTTTCACTGACTAAGAGCAGTCAATTATGTTAGGTAGATTAAAATAACATAAACCGAAGCTATATGCTCAATTTCACAAGCTTATTTAAGTTTTGGTTTTTAATTTAAGCAAAGTTATCTTGTATACATTAATTGTAGACGCATTAATATTTTATTTCGCAATTTACGGCTTTAGAGAACAGCAATTCACTTCATGATCGCTTGACTGAAAATATTTGAATGAATTTATTTAGGTTGACATTATTTTTAGACTTTGCTTTACAGTCTTTACACTAAACTTACAGTGGGGCGAAAATCAAAATCTTTTAACGTCATACTGTTCTAATACTCTGTTGGAAAAAAATATTTTTTAGCAGTAATAGTTAATATTATAATAGCAGGTAATATATGAGCCCTCGAGAAGTGAAGTGGGCCAAGTGACAAAATTGTGAAAATCGTTTATTGAAATGAACTTCTTGCATTAAACACATTTTATTCATTTAAAAAAATTAAAGCACAATTCATTTGTACTACTTCCACATATTTGTTGTGGTGTGGTGGATTTGTGGTGGAAAAAATATGTGGAAGTAGTACAAATAAATTGTGTTTTATTTTTTAAAATATAATGTCTTTCCACCAAGAATTGACAGTTAACACCTTAAAAGATATTTTATTCAGTTTGACTTTTAAAAAACAAATTACTTTTGCATTGACCATTTATCGAATTAGTTACTGACCATTTATGGAATTAACTACTGACCAAATAATTAGTTATCAGTAAATATCGACCACTTAAACAGTCAAGGAAAATGTGTTCCGCGAGAGAGACCAAACACGTTTTGGTGGATTGGATGAATAAGCTCTCCGTGGTAGGAAAGTTTTTCCACAATCGACCTGGTTCGAGCATAAAACCAAATCGCAGTCGCGGAGGTAGATATGCAGAAGAGATTTATTGCACTTGCCTGAAATGCAGATACAATAACTGTGATAAACACGACAGTACTAGTTTCAAAAGTAGTCCAGAGTTGAAAAATCAATGGTCGTCTTATAAATGCCGGAAGCGAGGATTTGGCGGGAGCGCAATTTTGACAGCGGCTCTCTCTCTCTCCATTTCCTCTCCCGTTACCCGCGGCCATTTTGTGTTGCGGAAAGAAATGTTGAAATAATTTTGAGCGCCTGAACAGCCTCCACCGAATTAATTTGATTGACGTTTTTAAAACAGGGCAATGAAATGGTTCATCCTCTTAGCGACTTGAACGATTTCAAATCAATATATCAGAATTAAATCTGTAATAAAATGACACAGGAAAAGCACATTATATAATCAAAATTTCATATTATATGAGCTGCTTAGTCGAAATGTTATTGAGTTCCATTGATACTTATGTTTATTGTAAAATGATCAGCATTGTAGTTATTATTTTTAATGAAAAATTGGCCTTGAAAACATGAGAGGCTTTGGTCTTGTGCAGGGTTTCCCAAAATTTTCCTGCGCTGGAACACTTTGCAGATCCTGACAATGACTGCATGTCCTTGAAATGCAATCTTTTTGATAACAGGCACAACATTAGAAAATTAAATTCTTATATTTGGTTTGTCGTCGAGACTGTTTCTGGATTTTGATTTAGTTGTAGCGCAATAGGAAAATACTGCTTCGCATAGACATGTCGTAGTAAACGAAAGTAAAACAATAATAGCTTGATCGCGAAACATATTTGGAAACCCTGGCTTAGCGGGTCATCAGCTTAATCATTTTGTAGCAATAATTATCAAAATAAACCTCTAAATAACGTGGTAACTAGTGTGTTCATCGAAATATTATATCGATGGTGTTTTGGGCAATTCATGTAGCCCTCAAAATTGAAATTGTTCAGGAGAGAGTAAACTGTTTTTATCTAAAATATCATATTGTGAGTTTCTTTATGAATCTTTGAAATTTAATGCACTCTTGTAAATTATCATGTTGCAGATACGGGATTAAAAATAGCCACTATTAGGCTTACATCAAGTGGCCGGGTTAGAATTTTTAAACCTAAAACCAACGTAAAATGATGTTTCCCTTCCAAAAAGTCGTGAATTTATTTTTCTAATTTACATAATTTGGCCGAGACCTGCTCTGTCGTCTTTGAAATGAGATCCAATCATTAACTCATTTTCGTGATTTTTAAGGGTCACATCAATTGGCCAAAACACAGTCGATATAGGAAGGCAAAAAAGCAATCTTGTAAAATATTGACTTTCGTCGTTTTGCTTAAACAACTGCAATAATTTTAAAGTCACATTTTATTAACATGTCATTATAATAATTTTTTTTCGACCTCTTAATTCATCTTCATTGACAGTCTTATAGTTTTAATAAAATTTTAAACTAATTGCTAATTTAAATATCAAATTTACAAATACGATTCAAACACGACAGTGTGAATTCTTTAGTTTCTTTATATAATAAATAATTATTACTTTTGCTTCATCATTTAAACTTTAAGCTGACTTGTTTTATCCGAAATCCTATTGAGCGTAGAGTAATCGTCATTGTTCTGGAAGAAAACACTAACTGAAAAATACTGTTTTTGAGTAATTGAACTTTTGAAGATTTTCAAATGTTTGAAATGCTATACCCTTTTCATTTGGTTTGTACTAAACTGTTTTTAAGTTGAAGTGTAATTTAAAAAAAGTTTGTTGTTCTATTCGGTAGAGTTCGAAATAAGAAACATTTTGGTATAACTAACTCAATATGTAATTTTTTCTATTAAGTGTTTTTTTCCAGAACAGATATGGGCAATGTTACCATAGACAATAATGCCTGAATGAAAAAAATGATGTAATGAGATTGATTGTTTACAAATGAAATTTTAAAATATTGTTTTCCTGTTCTATTTCATGCGGTTAGATTTGTATTATGTACATTTATGATAAAACATGAAACATTAATATAAAACGTTATACTTATAGATATAGATTATCAAGAAAGACGTCTCATTTGAATAGGTGTTGGTACTAGATCACTCTTTTGCATTCGCTCCATTTTTGGTCATGTCTGGTGCAGATCATTATGCCGCTCTGAACTTTAATAATAAGTAAGGGTCCCGCAAACAGTCCTAACAATATAATACGGCGAGTTATATCTATATGTGTCTTGATTGTGTACTAATATTATACCTTTAATTCCCTAAATGTGATTACTTAATCTATCGTTATGGTCCTCGCGGGGTCATCGCCGGCAATGGAGAATCCATCCCCCGGCCGCCCGTTAGCGGTAACAATTAGTGCTAAAATACATTTCGTTTCGCGGGACGGCCACAATAATTAATTACTTTTCACTCGATGACGTGGCGCCGGCGTTCCCAGGAATGTGGTTTTGGCATGTGACACCCTTCTCCTCATCGCCATCATCATGCTCGGTATAACCACCCCGACCCTCCCTCAAAGTATTCTGTTTATTATTTACAGCGTCGGTTTTAAAACAAAACTGTGGCGTTGTTTGTTAAACATCGTAACGCCGGCGCTAGCAAAACTGCGGGGCGCGGCTGAATATGATAAATATTTTGAAAAATGGCGATTTACAAGGAACCAGCCACTCGTCGATGTTGACATTTCTAGTAGAAACTTGACTTTTTTTTAATATACTAATGGAGATCGATTTTATAAATACATAAGTTCAGCTGAAAATATGAAACATTCACTCGATTATTTATTTTTTCACTCACGATTTTATGGTATAAAATTCAAGCCAATTGGATACTATCTCATCTTCATAACATAGTAATTCTGCCAGTTAATTGATTGACCCGCTATATTTTCTATTTAAAATCACTTACCTTTGAAGATTTTTACTAAAATGTCTTCACACTGGGGATCGATAGATCTATATTATTATAATGAAATCTATAGGTAATCAGAATCATAATTATTTCTTTGGTGGCATACACTTTGAGCAAAATATTCTCATTTTTTTTTATTAAAATAGGTGTATAAAAAGTTGTGGTACATATTATCGCAATTGTAGTATTCCATTTCAATGTCTGATAACAGAAACTGTGACCCCGTGAGTTGAACTTCACCAGTCTACTGTCTTGTTTATAATAATTAGTTTCTGACGATCAATTTTTAAACATTTCTCGATTCTCCAGTAAATCTACCTTATGGAAATCTCTGGTAAACTGTGGAATTACGATTACTCGTTCTTTACGGGGCTTTAATTAATTAACTAGTACAACCGTACCCGTCATAAATTACGGTATTGAAATTGAAATTCTGAATGTCTAAAGTAGCTAGTACGTCGGAACTGTGTCCATTGCATAAAATTTTATTTTATGTTATATACCGCAAACCGCGACACTTACGTTATGAGAAAATTTCATGCCTACATGTGATATGTGATAATAATAAGTGTTCGACCAGAGTCAACGCGCGGCGGCGGGGCGGGCGTGGCGATCAAAACTGAAATGCAAAGCATGCTTTTGCAATATCCGTAATTAATGCGCAGGGAAGTTCGCGCATCATGTCTTGAGCGGTTTTGCATTTCAGTTCAAACGCCGTACCGTCACGCGTTGACTCTGGCCGAGCACTAAAGTGTATACACTACAGAGTTCCCTGGGCTATTATATATAAGATTTATTAATTTAACACTGTAGGGATTGATCGGTATCATTTGTCGTGATCAAAAAATACAACGATAAATGCGAGAACGATAATGTATCGGCTTTCCACCGTATTATGTTTATTTCATTTATTCATTTTCAAATGCGAAAAACGATGAAAATCGCAGCAAAGCCTGTTGACTTGGAGATTGTATGGAGAACTATGTAATCTTGGTTGAATTGTGCTTTGTAAATTGCTCATAACATTTGGTATACAGTAAACTCCCGATTATCCGTGTGTTTATTATCCGGTTTGCGGATTAGCCGTGCATGGATTGAATTCGTAAAATACTAAACGTTTGGTGATTGGAAAAGCAATAAAACCAAGATCATTTAAGGGAACAGAAATAAGAAATTTTTCTGTTGATTATTACATCCAGAAAGAAACATGGACGGATGGAAAGATCTTTAAAAATTGTTTCAAAACTAAATGGGTACCACAAGTGAGAGATTTTTCGAAATGTAAGGGTTACCACAAAAAGCAGTGCTGTTATTAGAAAACGAAATTTCTCATACAAATGAAAGCATGTTAAAAACTGGCGATGGTCATATACTTGAAAATTTTGTAAAACATCATTATTTTAACCCATGAATTAAGGGGTTATTTCATTAATGAAACGACATGACCAGTACCTTCTTAAAACCCTTCGTAACGGAGACGATGATTTGATTAAATTCTGGACATGACGAAACTGGATGCGATACTTGGTCCAGAATAAAGTCAGTAACACTCGTTTGATGTGTAATGTGTTTGAAAACGAAATAAATATTAATGATTCGGATTATCCGTGCGGACGCTCTCCATAATTGGAAGTTTACTGTACATAATTGACTTGATACTAATTATATGATACTCAGTAAAAAATATTCCGTAGAAATAGTGAAAATACGTTGGTATAAGATACCCTCTTTAACAAATGAAATCGTTAGTTTTGAAACGACATTGCAATCATTGCAGGTGTAAAATAATTAATAATATTTCAGACGTCCGTATTCGAGTCTAACTCTACGGGGCTTACTTCCGCAAAGAAAGGAAGAATAAAAAAGAAACGCTCAAAAATGGCGTCTGGCGGGAATAATTGAAGTTCATTCAAGCGACAAAAGATGGTGGAAAAGCGCGCGAAAGTAATTTGGCGGGAGTCAATCACTTACGCCTGTCTACCTCTGAGCTGTTTATTATTTTCCCCCCAACAAATTATTCCGGGAAAACTCACGTTTTTACTATAGGGCTATATGTGTTAAGCAGTAAATCAAATGAGGTGATAGTTAATCGCCAGCCATAAAGCGAACATTAAGATAAAATATAGTTTGTATAATTTTATAAACTGAGCAATAATTATTGTCTAACCTTAGGGATTGTTCATAAATGTCGTCACAAGGATTTGACTATTTTCTCTCCTACCGCCTATTGTCTTATTCCGTCACAAAACGGATTCAAGACGTCTCATTGTTTTACAGATACCTGACCCATTTGATGCGTGATTTTTTATTTGTTTGCATTTTAATAATTATTAATTGTCACCCATTCATAATGTAATTCGTGTCAAAACAAACGCGGTAAGTTTTCATTGAATTTCGATTCAAGACAATACGGGATACTGAGTATTAATTTAGTGTTAAAATTTGGAGACAGAGAATAGTTTCGTAATTAAATGAAGGATTTTTAACACATTGAAACATAAATATATTTTTGTTTTACTTATTTAATACATCGAGGGTATACTAACACAACGCATCAAAGTCAGTTTTTGATGATTTGTGTTTTATATGTCAAAATGTATGCAATTTAACGCTATATGTCTGGTAGAACGTGGAACGCGTGAAGTCGTAAGATATACGTAATGGCTTTGAATTTTAATTTTTTTTATTACGATTACACGATATAACTATACCTAATCGATATTAAATCTTATTGACTGTGGAAAGAAGGACGTAACCCACACCAAAAAATATTGTGTATAACTCACACAAAACGTACTAATACACTATATTTATATATAAATATATAATATATAGTCTGTAGAAAGGCAAAAGGACTTATCTATCCGTCTTTTCAAAATCTTTTATTTTCTATAATCACAATTTAAACAGATTAATATACGTTTTGTTTGGGCTATACACAATATTTTTTGTGGGTGGGTTACATCCTTTTTCCTTTCCACATTCATTATGATTTGTATGCCAAAAAGATTATTTTTATAATGTGGAAACACCTTTTAAAAATAAAAACAATTGTACTTGGGAAAGAGGGACGTTGAAAAAATTATAGTCTTTATGACTTAATGCCTTCTGTCAGTATGCCCTCAATATATATACATATTTTCCATGTCTGCTCCCAACGTGGAGCATATGGTCTCCTAATGGAGGTATCTCAACAGAATTTACTCAGTTGTTCAAACTCTCTTTATCGAAGAGAGTATGGATAGAAGGATAGGGCTAGGATAGGACTAGTGGTTAGCTAATCGCTCTCGCTGCACTCCGTGAGGATCGGATGAGTGTATAAGGAGGGAGTATTAGACAACACAAACACTCAGACTACAAACAGAAATCCATAAATCGATTGAAATATCAATTTATGAAAACTGTCCTCCCTCGAGACATCTGTAGCCGTGGCCCACGACGCTACCAACTGCGCCACGGACGCCGATAATATATACATTACAAAAAATAAGTTGCTTTTGCTATGTAAAAAACGTTTAAAACATTCTAAAAATAGTAAACATTGGAAACTGGCAAAGAAGTAAGAGCACACAAAATCTACTTATGAAAATAGTGTTCTGAACTCACTCACGTCCATGTGGAATATGTAGACATTCAAAGCAATTCCGTTGAACATTGTTAGGGCTATTCCCAGTGGCAGAGTGGCTCTACACTTTGGAAGAACAAACAATTTTTGTTCACAAATTCCTTAAAAAATGATCAGGAACATAAAGCTTGACATTCTCAAAAATGGCGGAATTCCCACTTTGGTTATGTATAAGTCGAAAGGAACATGTAGAACATTTTTTTACTAGCGTTCAAACTGTTAAACTAGAGCATGCCTAAGAGAAAGTCAGTTGGATGTGCTGTACGTCATAATATATTGAAAACTTTATCAAATTACAAAATTCACTCGTTAAATGATGTTGACCGTAACATAACTTAGTAGGTTACCATACGTTGTGTTTGATTCTCAGCTTGTCCAAAAGTCACATCAATTGTTTCAATAATTAACTTATGTACCCACTTACGCTTTTTTAATGTCTTCAATTTTTTACTAATACATAATGGTGTATACCTGGGAGATTCTGATCTCTGAATGCCACCAATTAGGGGAGTAAGCTACTCAATGGAGCAGGGTGGAAAATCTTCCCTGGGGCAACAAAGTTTCACTTCGAACGCTGATGATAATCTCCACTGTCCTGGAAGACTATCAAATTGATCTATTAAGTGGAACTAAAGGATTTTGTAATGACTTGGAAGGAAGTAAACAGATTGTCAAGAAATCTTTGATATAAGGGGAGGATGATTTTAAAAGAAAAGAAGATTATGAATTAAATAACTTTTATTTAAAATTGGTAACACAGTAATAAACGTACAATTCTGATTGAATACTTTTTGCAGAAGACATACAATTGCGTATTTAATAGTTATAAAATTGTATACAGTAAAGAAAATTGAAGTAATATTGCATATTGAGGGTATACTGACAGAATGCAATAAGTTATTTTTTGATGGTTTTGTTTTACATGTCAAAATTTATGCAATTTAGATGATCAATAATGAAGTCATAGGATATAATGGCTTTGAAATAGAAGCAGTATTATCATATTGTCATTTTTTTATTCTGGCAGAAAGCATGATATGACTATAGCTAATCGATACCAAATGTTATGATTTGTATGCCAAAAAAATAATGCTTTATAATGTAAAAAATCTTTTCAAATCACTAACAATTGTAGTTGGGAGAGTACTTTGAAAAAAAAAATAATGCTGTAAATGCGATTATCTCAAAACTTGTTATTAGGACTTAATGCCTTCTATCAGTATACCCACGATATATTCAATAATACCGACCTTGACCTAAAGAGGTCATCCAAAAATGATCTCCATCTCTTTCAGTGTCACATCTTTTCACAAAATCATTTGCGCCTGTCTGATACTAAACATTGTTGAAATCCTTCACTTAAAATCTTGTAATGTGTACGCACTACATGAGGTCACACAATTTTGTATATTTCGACTCCAATTCGACAAAATAATGTCAGATTTTTGAACACTCATTAAAAACTTGTATTATAGTAATTTTCTCATGAAATATTTTACTTTTAGAAGCTAACACTTTATAATATTATGCCGGTTTTGTGACTGCGCGGTGTTATAATGCCACTGACTTAAGATATGATTCCCCCTCCCCACCGACACATTAAAAATTTGGTGAAAACCCCCACGGTTCTTTTTGCGAATTTGTTGGAAATCAAAGAGTTAAGACCCTTCCTCTTTTGGCGATGTCATCATATATTATGGACAGCCCCTTGGTAAAACAAATGGACACAATAAAAGTTCTTTAATGTACTAACTGTAAACATTTTAATAAATAAATTTGATTATGATAAATTAATTTACATCTACATCAACGATTGTATAATTATTCCTTAGTGTGTCAAATAATAACGAAACAATTTATTATGAGAAAACAAAATTGAGTTATGAATAATGATTTTAATATTTAACAGAACATAAGTACGCTTTTAAAATTATTGTAATTTGTAGCATTGTGTACCATCTATTGTCGAAACTTTCAAGTTTCATAACTAAATTTAAAAAATAAAAACCTGTTTATTTCATACTTCTATGATTATTTCAGTATTATGGACCAGCCATAAATTTACTAGCCAAAATATTGATTAATTAATTCATTAGTTATATAATATAATAACAATAAAAATTTCTACTTTATGTCGATATACACACTAGATGTCTTAATATAATTTTATTCCAAACTTAACGGTGGACTATAGACAAAATCCTCTTTAAAATGACTTTCCTTATCTTTATTATTACTGCAATTGTCAAAGAAATCATCCTGAGTATAGGCATCAATGTCTATTACTTTTGAATCTTCATCTTCTTTAACAGGTATATTTACTTGACGAGATGACTGATTTTCCGTCATACTTAAATTAAATTTGGGAACAACAAAGTCTTTTTTTAAACGATTTGAAACATTCAAAACTAAGGGAGACAGTTTTGGAGGTTCACCGTATATCTTCAGACGATCAATTCTCATTTCTGCATTAGATGGACTACCAGAAGTACTTGAAATTTCATTATCTTTAAAACCAGCGTAAGAATTATTACAATTTAAACTTGAATTATTTCGTAACTTTAATGAAGCGTTGATAGAGCTGTTATTAAAACTGTTTAATGTTGATTCAACAAATGTAGTTTCGAAATCTAAGCCGGACAATGAATTTTCATTTATATTTTCTTTCATATTATCAATTTTATTAAAATTTCTAGAAGAAATATTCGATTTGTTATTAGGTCCTGATTGATCAAACAGTCTGTTAATATCTGATTTTGAAAACACATTACTACTAGTTGAGCCACAGTCATTTTGAAAAGAAATAACTGTTTTTAAATTTTGTTTTTGAAAACATTCATTTAAATTTAGACAACACTCGTCAATATAATTAGGTACACCTTTTACTTTTATAATATGTTCTAAGCTTTTTAAACTATCAACAAAATGTGCTTTTCTAGGACATTGAGTAAATAATGAAAATTCTGTTGCGTACAAGTGCCGTATGCGTTTCCTTGAAGTCTTCGGTCTATGTTGTAAATTTGAACACGCCAAAAATACGCCAACGTCAATAACTTTCTCATATCCAAACTTACATATACCTCCCCAGAAGTTAACAGCCATAAAATTCGTAAACTCGTCAGCCATATAAACAGTTTGAACATTGGATACAACTGTGATGGGATCGTTTGTTTTGTTGGCCGCATTCAATTCTAAATCAGATGGAACTATTTTAAAAACAAATCCAATTGTATCTAGTTCATTGAAGTCAGGAGAAAAATTTTGTTGGTTCATATCTCGGATAAAAATGCATTTTCTTTTGAGCTTTTCCAATTCAGGAAATTTCTCTAAGTAGTTTTGGTTTGGAACTTCTCTAAAAACGGTTCGCTTGTTTGCTGATAGATGTAGTTCACCCAATCTGAAATAAAATAGAAATTTTAAATTTGAATACTATGGAACCTCTGGAAATTTTGAATTCTAAACTTTATATGTTTTTCTTCTCTTTAGGTTTATATTGTGCGAAATTATAAAATTCTCCTTTGGTTTACCATTAATGATTTAATATTTTAAAAATATCTGGCAGCAACACGTAAGAATTTTGTTATTTTCTAGATTGAAGGTTGTTAATTGTAAATTAAGCAATTGTCCCCTTTACCGCTATACAAATATTCAATGCCCCCAAATGCAACTAAAAAAGAGATTTTAACACTTCTTGAGCGGGCGCCCGGAACAATAGACTCTATCCTGTGGCGGGCGTTTTTCGTGATTAGCGCAAAAATATATTGCTTTTTAAAATTGACACAACTTCTAAACGAAACAATATTTTCGATTGAAATTTTCAAGAACTCTCTGGACATCGTTTTAGCAAAATAAGGAGTTTCAGTTGTTGGTTCTGTAGACCAATACTCGCCCCTTATATCCTTGCGAACTTGTCCCATCAAAAGAATAAGCCCCAGAAACTTTTTCATTTCTTTCAAAGTAATATTTTTCCACTTTGCCGATTTTTTACATAATTTATAATTATGGGAGTTTTGGTGGTAATATCTATTAGATTCGTTTACAAAAAATTCAAACAAATCATCACCGATATATAAATTTACCGCATCACTTACAGTTTGAGGACAATCGAAATTTGAATTAGAACCGCGGTGGCCTAAAAATGATTCCAAAACTGGAAGATTATCTAACGATGACCACTCATCCACATACTCGTCTGAGCTCGTCTCCGAATCAGAATCACTTGGAATAGTGCGACGGTGAAACGTTCTAGGTCTTGATATTTGCTCATCATCACTCGATTCGTTGTCTGACAACTCTTCAATATCATTATTCCATGAGCAATCAGATAAATTGTCGGCATACACTTCATCGTCACTATCATTGGCTTGTGAAGACATTTTTGTAGGGATAACGTCTTATACAATGGTAATATTATATTCGAATAATAAAATACGAAACAGTATGTAAACAAAACAGCGCGAGCGATATGAAAAATAGTCCGACACTTGAAACGACTCAAACTGAACTAGAGATTGAGATATCGAAACACATCTATACGACTGTTGATTTTCACCCCTTATAATCTAGCAAAGAAGTAGAACTAATGATAATTAGTTGCGGCGTTTTATTTCACGCCGATATACAAACCCGTGAAATGCCGTCTCCCGCCAACAACCGATAGTCAACAAAAACGACTTTTGCCGTGTCCCGCCTTCGACCGATAATCCGCGAAAAACGGCATTTGCCGTTTCCCGCTGTCAATGTGTTAAAATTACATTATTTTTGTGACTTTTAAGTGCTAAGGCATTATATTTAAAAAAAAAAAACAAAATTTGTTTGTACAACTTTCCCACGTTTATATTGATAAGGGCAGGTTTCGCTCATCACGAGCATTATCAACTGACGAATCAGTAGTACAAACAAATTGTTGTCAGTCAATTTATATTAACACAATTTTAGTGTAGAAGAACTCGAACACATTGATGCAAAAAATGAAAGTGCCTGTCTTGACTGGTTACATTCATCGCAATATATTCACATATGTAACTGCCTACTTTGATTTCAGTAGATATGAAAACGCCCCTGTTAACCCTTTCGCCGCCCGGCGTATATTAAATCCTTGAATACACTGGAATAATAATCCCTCTTCCCACAATTTATTAGACTTATTTTCTGCTTTCAAAGCATAGTCGTTTCTAATATTAAACAGAAAAAAAATACATTTGGTCGATTGAAATACCTGAAAATGTCTGTCACTAGAATGTGGGCACTGTATAAACATGGGCGTCTTATAAACTTATATCATGGGCGTCTAAAGGGTTAAGAACACTGCTCTACTTATATATCTATTTTCCCAAAATGGCAACATACCCTATCTCAGGGTGTATAATGGATAAAATATTACATTGGTTAAGGCAGTAAATTTTTTTATTAAGAAACATAACTTCTAGATTTACAGAATTAATAATTGAATGAATTTACTGACACTTTTATGAACACTAATGCCCGTTAGCCCCTTGAACTAAAATCGCGAGTGACAATCGTGGTTATATCTACCAAGCATATATGGCAAACATTAGCTCGATTAAATAGTTTTATATGGCTGATAATTGAAGTTATGCGTTAAAGACAGAAATGCAATTTTGACAGAGACTTTGGACATCGTAAGCAAGATAAAAAAGATATTTATACAGTGTTGCCTTGAGTTCAATAATTACCTTATTCCAGTAGGCGTAGATCCGTAGACATCAAGATAAGCACCTTCTCTCACCACCTGCGTAATACCTTCATCAGGCCGCCAGAGAGTGAGCATGCCGATCACGGTCTCCTTCTTCAGTCTAGATTTATCTGGTTTCAAAATGACCGCTCTCGCTTTGTGTACTGTGACAACTTTGCGTGTGGACGCAACGCCGAGATCTTCCATCATGGTTCTGACGCGCGTGTCGATTTGGTCGCGCAATTCTGCAGAGCGCCGCGACATTGCTTCACGCAACGATTCATTTTGGGAACTTGTGAGGGAACTCTGAAAAAAGATAATTAACACATTACGACGGGAAAGGTATAAATACCATTTTCGGCGACTGGTATTTTAACCGTTTATGTAGTCTGCTGGTTATCATAGGGCAAAATATTAATACCTGAGATACATTGTTAAATATTTCGCTTAAACTGTCTAATGAGGGTCGATTTAAGTTATATAACAAAAATAGGGTCTTCTGAAGGTATAGGATAGTCAGAAATAAATTTAAAATTAAAAAAAAAAAGATGAGAGAAGTAGATTTAAATAGATAAAGTTAAGCTAAACTTTAGCTCAAAGCTTAACACCATTTTTGGTTGCGGTGTCCATGGGTTTGAATCTCGGTAAAGACACTTCCGATTTATTGATTTGTCACTTTTAAGCTTATTATATTTAAAAAATAAAGCACAATTTGTTTTGTACCACTTCCGTATTTTTATAATGGTCAGGACAGTGTCGCTCATCGCGAACATTATCAATTGATAAAATATAAATCATAACGAGCCTATCTATATAGAACTGAATATTAACAATGACAGGCAATCACATAACTTCTTTGAAAAGAAATATCATGAATATGTGGATCCTTTATCATAAATATCATTACCATAAAATCTTGAGGGTCCACAGCTGATTCCATCATCGCAGCCAATTCCTCACCAGAGGCATTGGCCTTGGTAATAGCTATTACCGGATTGATTAACCTTTTTTTGGTCTTTTTGTAAGACTGCTTGGATATATCTTTTTCCACTTGACTGTATAATTTTTCCACTCGTATTTGGACTTCTGATTCGGTTTTGGCAGAATGAATTTGCTCCAGTTTGTCAGATCGCGTAACTATAATTATAAATGCATTGATCATTAGCAGGTGTAAACAAGTGTCAAATTTAAATCCAGAATAAATAAATATTCCTGAGCGAATAAATATTATTTCACACACAACGACCAAGGGTTTTAAACTATAATTAATAAATGTGAACAGTACCGGTAATGGTTGACTGTTTAGCGAGGCGCTAGTGTCTTGCGAGGAATGTTGGCATACTACTTTACCTGTCATGGCCACCGTGACGTGATATACACGACGTTATTGTCTAGAATTATCAATTCTTTTAAGAATTTTCAACAAACTCTTAGCATCTTCTACGCATTGCCACAATTTATTTTCTAAGGATTTTTCATATATAACTAATAAATCTGATACATATGTATAAGTGTACATTTGATAGCCAATAACCCTATATTGATTACTTTAGTTCCGAATTCGGGCAGCGGTCATGTTACAGTGGTTGATTTTTTCGTGTGCATATTGTATATTTCCTAAGAGTATTGTGTGGATGATGTGAAGGTAAATCCTCACTCAAAATTTTCACCAAACCTAAGAATCCAAAATATATGTGAATCGCTTTCATATAAGTGACCAAATAATATTTATCTAAACATTATTTGAACACAAAAAAAAGATTTATAGTCATCCAATAGAAATGTGAATTTCTGAGAGAGATGCTCTGTTGGTGACCGGTGTGCAATGAAGTACAGATAGTCCTCGACTTATGACAAAATTTTTTAAAAACATTTTTTTTTGTAATTGCATTACGCAGCATCACTGCCAAAGGTGGATGTATACGGAAAGAAAGATCAGTAACAGCATTTTCAAATTGAAATTCATGAATATTTATTTATACAAATATGCATACGTACCACCATCGGTGTGCGGCGGGTTTATCTCTATCTTTATCTATATTTTGAATTTATTTATTCCTGGAGTAAAGCAATATTGTAATCAGAAAGGAATTTCAAAGCAATTCTTGCAGCTAAACCTTATTCCAACCACTTGTGTTACAAGGGAAATAATAAAGCTGTGTTCACAACCTTCTATTCTGTGATTTATTTACTAAAAACAGAGGATTGGCGGGCCAATTTGCAATAAAATTGTGATTGTTGTTTGACAGCTACAATATAAGATTTGAACGAAGCGCGCTCTGATATGTTACAATTTTTGGTTGTAGCTGCTTTATTACCACAAATGAAAATGACCTGAACTGAACAATATTTAATTTTAATATTTTGTATGTATGTACACCATACGACCAAAGTTCAAGAACGTATTTCGGTTGTGAATCGAAGACAACCTGTATGCTAAATGCTGCTAAAGCAACAGGCTCCCAAAAAAAGCGCTCTTTGATATATATCTGTCTGGACAGAACAATTGAGTTCTTTGTACACTTAATTAGAAATTTTTCAGCATTATATTACTGTGAAGTAACACATTAATAATAAAAAAAAGAAAACGCTATATCAGTGTATGGCATATTGGATTTATGGGTTAACAATTTTAAATTAACATAAACAATTAGCTTAGAACAGTACCTGTGTCACCTGATGGTAGTTTTTCAATATGCAGTGGAGGATAAACTTTCACGATTGCGAGTGTCAGGATTGGTGCTGGACCGGCAGCTGGTATTGGGTAAAATGGTGGAGCTCTCGAGATCCCCGCGCCCAACTTTTCATATTGCCGGACTCGCCTGCAGCCGTTGGCGTGGATTTTCAACGAACCAAATTTAAATCCTATAAGTTTAGAATTTAAATGGTGTATTCTGAATTACAGTAATTAATGATTTGTCATCTTAAGAGACATAATTCTTGACGACTTATGTACAGTGCATTTAACACTAAGAAAGAAAAAAGTTTTTGTACATCATCATTGTTCTGAAAGAAGACACTTAGTGGAAAATACTAGTTTTGAGTAATTGGACTTTGAAGTTTGCCAAGGGCTTGAAATGCCATACGTTTTTCATTTTGTTTGTTTGTATAAAACTGTTTTTAATTAAAAGTATAATTAATAAAAATAAGTGAGTTCTGTCATACGGTAGAGTTTAAAATAAGGAACATTTTGGTATAACTAACCCAATATGTAACTTTTCGATTTAGTGTTTTCTTCCAGAACAACGACGATATTTCATTCATCTTTAAGTTCATTTGTCAATTCTCACTGTCAAGTCATGATTTGTTATGT
The DNA here is from genome assembly GCA_022494535.1 of Himalopsyche phryganea. NCBI lineage: Eukaryota > Metazoa > Arthropoda > Insecta > Trichoptera > Rhyacophilidae > Himalopsyche > Himalopsyche phryganea. Next base: position 12,470 of record JAGVSL010000125.1, on the reverse strand, counting down.
AGTACAGTGCAATATTGAATTGACAATAAATATTAAATAATTATTAATATTATGTACCAGATTTATATTACTTAGTACAGCGAGACAAATAAATATCGTAAAATCTAACAGTGGTAAAGTTGTCGATGAATTACCTCAAGCGGCGACTTCCCATCCTGGCAATTCGTGAGCTCAGCGCCATAAACAAGTAGCTTGGTACCGATTTCAATCTTCTTATTCACTATGGCATTGCACAGAATCTTGTCTATGGTAGATATGACAGAATACCAACCGTCTGTCAACTCTATTTCAAACTGGCAACCACTTGGAATATTTTTCGCTTCACTGAAACAAAATTTGTTCTGAATAAATTTGATAGAATTTTCTGTGCTAAAATTAGTGTCGGTTGTGTATCCGAGTGTTCAACGCTCTTTGATATCCATCCTATTCGGTTGTGGTGTCCATGAGTTTGAATCCCTTTCATACATTGATTTTTAACACATTCACTAGTAAATAATCTAACACTAAATTGATATTGCACTAAAATGCACCAAGAAATCAATCAAGATGACAAATTTTTTTGATTAACTATGTGGTCTAAAACTTCTGCGAAAACCACTTGTCAGTCAATCTCTTTATTTTTCGGAGAGTAAGAATAGGATGATATGGTTAGGGCAAGACTAGTGGATAGCTAATCGCTCTCGCAATGCACTGTTTTTAGTCACGAATGAGTGAGAGGGAATTTAGGCACCATAGAAATCTATGCCTTTAAACACAAATCCATAATTTGATTCATGAAACTGTCTGTACTGGGATAAAATATCAAAGTATTTAGTTCAACAAAATTTTTATTAGGTAGTTGATAGCTATTTCGGTTTAATGTCATCGTCTGAACTATACTAAAACTTATTTTAGCTTAGCTATACATCAAATTTGAATTGTTGAAATTTTGTTCATTTCCATGTATTTTGACACTAACGGCACGGGATTCGTCTTTCGGCGTCTTCAGACATTCGAGTACACGAATGAACTCGAACTGTTCATTTATTTCATAAATTGATCTTTCAATCGTTTTATGGATTTATGTTCGTAGTCCGAGTGTTTGTGACGTCTAAAACTCTCTTCCACCCATCCTATCTTCAAGGGGCGTAGTGAAAGCGATTAGCTAACCACTAGTCCAGTCCTAGCCCTAACCTTCTATCCATACTCTTTTCGAAAAAAGAGACGTTGAGCAACTGAGTAACAAGCAGTTTTCATAGAAAAATTCTGTTGAGATACCTCCATTAGGAGACCATATGCTCCATGTTGGGAGCAGACATGAAAAAAAAATATACTTTGATATTTTCTCCTATTATAATGGAGTTCTACTAAATAAATGCCAATTCAATCAATAAAAATCTTACCTTATAACTTGCTCGAATGGTATTTTTATAATCCTAGACACGCATAAAATCATTCTTCTACTGGCAACATCGTCCTTTTCTAGAATTTTCCTCAAGATTGGTCTCTCAGTTTTGAACAGTTCCCTGTCATATCTGTACTTCAATTGTTTCAAAACATTTGAAATTGTCAAAACTACACTATCAAAGCAATCAAATGATCTTTCATACACGGCTAATTTCCACATTATCCATTTTACATGGTTTAAAATCCAGCCTTTCGGTATTAATGTTTTGTCTACGTTTGGATGTTTCTGAAACAGGTCTTCCAGAAAACTAACAGAAACTTTTGTATAGGTAGAATCTAATTTTACATCAATTCGATGGCTATCAAATATAAAATCAAGACAATTTTCTGGATTTAAATTGAGAAGATCTCTAGATAAATTTCCTTTCAATTGAACACGTTTTAAATCTTTGAGAAGAATTTTGTTATTTCCTCTATTCAATTTTTCACTGTATAGATCTCCTAGCATTACATCTAAATTGAGATCTTCTACAGTATTTAATATTTTAGTTATATTTGGTGTTACTTCATCGATAATATTAGTTTTGTCTATTTGTGTTGATGTTTTTTGTGACAGCATTTGTTCAAAATCCACATCGGTATCTTCCACATTACCAATTTTTCTGTACGGTACTTTAAAAACCTTTTTCTTTTTCGGATTACTTTTAAATTTCAATATTGGACTTGTGCATGTTTCGGATGCCGTTTCTTTTAAATCAGATGAAGAACTCTGCTGAGCTTGAGGGTCCATTATAACAGTGGCATCTTCGTCAGCTAAAAATGCTATTGCACAATCGGATATCTCTTGCGTTAGTCCTATGAATGAAGCTGTCAGGCATTGTCTTTTAGCAGGTTTTTCAGAATCTGATATGGTTTGTTTCTTTCTATTTTTAACGTTGTATTTCCTTTTACCCAAACTTGGCTGTAAAAATTCATTTTCACATTCAATAAGACCATCGATTGACTCATCTTTTGTAGGAATAAATGCCTTATCAAAATATTCATTAATAACTGAGGATATTTCTTCTTTAGTATCTATAGTGGAGAATATATCAGCGGAATTGACTTCTTCAGAATTTTCATCTGGATGTTGAACACCTGATGTAAAATTATCGTAAGATTTTAAAGTTTTCTTTGCCAATGAGCCTAAGCTTGGGATAGTAGTTTTGTTTTTATATTCAATACCATCATTTCTAGCATCTTCAGAAGATTTATGATTCATTTTAATTTTTTTAATTTCAGCCGTAGATGTCTCGTCAAAATCACTACTTTTTGTTTTCCGAGCACGGCATTTGATCATCGATGGATTGATATCATTGGCTTCATCAATACCATCAAACATACCTCTGACTTTCGACATAGCACTTTCAGATACAGCAACTTTTTTAGAACTAGCTGTCATAAATCCAGAAAATGGCACATGAGTTCGCATCTCTTGAGAAACTAATTTGTTGTCACCTGTCATATCAGATTCTTTTCCAAGTCTATTTCCAGAGTCAATATCGTCAAAAATATTTGTTACCGCCAAGAGAGCTTTTTCAGAAACTTCAATTTTATTATTATTGGCAGTATGAAATCCAGCTAATTGTTTGCTAGATTCTATATTCTTTAACAGTGATTTATTATTAAGATTTCTTTGTGAAGCCATGTTATCCGCATCAACTGTATCACTAAAGATGGTTTTTGCTGCTTTAATTGCTTTACTTGAGACGGGAATAGTTTTATTGTTGGCGGTCTGGAAACCCTGAAATCTAATTGAAGAAGACTCCTCTTTCTGAGCGTAATTTATGGGATATTTATTATGATCTTTAAAGTTAGTATTTCCTGGAATATCACTAATATCGTCAATATCTTTAAATATACTTTTCGCTGCATTTATTGCTTTACTAGAAACTGGAATTGATTTATTGTTAGCAGTAAGGAATCCCTGAAATTTATTTGTATCGAGGACTTCTTTTGATTCTATATGAGTTATTCCAAATATTTCATCATTTTCAAGTTTATCTTCTGTTTCAATACTTTCTGAAGGATTAATTTCTTTAAATATACTTTTGGCTGCATTAATAGCTTTTTTTGAAACAGGAATAGGTTTGTTACTGGCGGTATTAAATCCTTGAAAATTATTCATAGTAAAGTCAATTTTTTCGATTGGATTGATTCCACAAACGTCACCATGTTGATCTTGACGAGGATTGATTTCTTCAAATATACTTTTCGCTGCATTTATTGCTTTACTTGAGATCGGAATAATTTTATTATTAGCATTCTTAAATCCTTCAAATCTATTCATAGAAATGATTTTTTCTTCTGCATAGCTAATTGGAAATATGTCTTCAGAATCAACATGGTCAGGAATATCTTTAAATATACTTTTGGCTGCATCAATTGCTTTGAGTGAGACTGGGATAGTTTTATTACTAGCAGTCTGAAATCCGTGAAACTCTCTTTTGCCATAGACTTCCTTTTTATCGCCAGAATTTATTACAAATATATCATCTTGAAAATCAGCATCTCTTTCGATATATTGAATAGAACCGATTTCTTTAAATGCGTTTTTTACTGCATTCATTGCTTTGCCTGTTATAGTTTTATTGCTAGTGGTTTGGAAATCCTGCAATTTATCTTCATCTGTTGAAATAGTATTTCCAGGAATGTCTCTTATATTTTCGATATCTTTAAATATAGTTTTCGCTGCATTTATCGCTTTGCTTGACACTGGAATAATTTTATTGCTGGCGGTCTGGAAACCCTGAAATTTACTAGTAGAAAAGATCTCTTCCTTGTGGGAATTTATTGGACATTTATCTTCATTTATAGAAATAGTGTTTCCTGGAATATCTCTTATATCTTCGATATCTTTAAATATATTTCTTGCTGCATCTACTGCTTTGCCCTGAAATTTATTTGTACTGAGGTCTTTTTTTTCCTTAGAAGAGCATACTTTAAATACGTCATCACTCTCAAGATTAATATTTCCATCAACATTTTCAACAGAATCCACATCTTTAAATGTTTGTTTTGCTGCGTTTATCACTTTGCTTGATACTGGAATAATTTTATTATTGGCTGTCTGGAAACACTGAGATTTATTTATTGTGGCGTCTTTTTTCCTATTAGAAGACTGTACTTCAAATATGTAGTCATTATCAAGATTAAAATCTCCATTATTTTCTACAGAATTCACATCTTTAAATATTTTTTTTGCTTCATTTAATGCTTTTCTTGATACTGGAATAATTTTATTGCTGGCGGTCTGGAAACCCTGAAATTTATTTGTAAAGATTTCTTCTCTGGGAGAATTTATTAGAAATTTATCTTTATCTTTAGAAATGGTATTTCCAGGAATATCTTCAATATCTTTAAATATACTTTTCGCTATATCTATCGCTTTACTAGAAACTGCAATTGATTTATTACTAGCAGTCTGGAATCCCTTAAAGTTATTCATGAACCCAACATGATCCTCCTTGCTACTTCCAGGGAATGTGTCATCATCTTCTTTAAAAATAATATTTTCAGGAATATCTTTAAATATAAGTTGCCGCTGTATGGCTTTATTTGAGTCTGGTATTATTTTATGGCTTGCAATCTGGAATCCTTCAAATTTATGCAAAGAAGCGACTTCTTTGTCATTCAAATTCATTTCAACCCTATCAGCATCTTGAGAAATACCTTTCATACTTTCAACATAAACCGGTTTACCAGAGACTGGTGTTGCTTTATTACGAGCAATCTGGAATTCTTTAGTTTCATTTGTTGGAAATACTTCTTTCTCAGCAATATTTATCAATAAAATATCATCTTTTTGTTCCTCATTGTCTTCAATATGAAAATCTTTGAAGATATTTTTTGCTGCATTCAAAGATTCGGTTGACACTTTAATAATTTTATTACTGGCAGTTCGAAAACCACCAAAGCTTTCTTTCCCTTTTGAAATCACTTCACATGTATCAACATTTGCAAGAATTGCATTATAATCAATATCTAGAATACGTTTTTCTGAATTGTTAGCATCATCAAATACATTACTAAATCCTTCATATTTTTCAACAGGCAATCCATCTATAATTCTTGAATTCATTCTAAATACGGCATCATCTTCGACAATCAAATCTCCCATTGAACTTATTCCTGCGTCAATATTGTTGAACAAATTTGTTGCTGCATTGAGGGCTTTGGCTGATAACCGAATTGTTTTATTACTAGCAGTCTTAAATCCTTCAAATTTTTCAGTAGGCAACACAAAATCAATATCACCCCCAGATATATTCTCTATAATATGTTCCAATTTGACATCAGCTGTAGCAGGCACTTTAATCACTTTGTTACTAACAGTAACTGATAGATTATTTGGAAATGATTCATTTTTTTCCATTGTTAGATTATCACCTGAAGCATCAATGATGTGGACGTTGTTTGATGATGTTGTTTTGGCATTAATTGATTTGTCAGTTTTTATAATTCCCTGCCGTGAATGACAAGTGTTTTCTGTTGTTTGTTTTATCTGAAACACATCTTCACTCCATTTTGATCCAGGTATATTTTCAAAAGAATCTATCTCATCTGAAAGTTTCTTAGAAACAACTGCATGGTTATTACATACTGAGTTGGTATCATTGATTCTTTTTGTATATTTCCCATCAATTTCTAGAATACTATTTTTATTCAACTGCTCTTCAGCATAATGTTTTTCTCTATTCATATTTTCATCTGACGATTTGATTCTGTCTTCTGATATAAGAGTGTCGTTGGAAAATTTTGTACCAAATATATCATCAGGAAAATTCTTGACAGTCTCGTTGAATATATTTTTAGCAGCCTCCATTGCCTCATTGGAGACAGAGATCATTTTATTACTCGCAGTAGTAAACCCACAAAAACTGTTTGGAAGTGGGGATATAACATCTGTAAAACTCGACCCAAAAAAATTGCTATCGATAGCATCCGGGTTATTTTGAGAACTGTCGCGGCATTTGGTACTCGGGAAAACATTTTTAGGTTTATTCATATCACTATTTCTCAGATGGATTTCTTTGACATAGAAACTGTCAAATCTTTCCAAAGGAAACGATTTCTCAAGGATAGAATCTGAATCGAAGGGATGGACGTCTTTATTCATAACGGCGACTTCAAAAGAATCGTTACTTTTGAACGTGGGCAACCACGAGTCAGCAGATTGTAGTAAAACTTCTTGTGGCGTCGAATTCATGGGAAATATAATTTCACCTGAGAACATTTTGGCATCTAGTGGATTGTCTGTATCTATATCTTTAAAAAAGTCAACAGCCGCTGATATTGCTGTGTCAGTAACCAGAATCGCTTTATTACTGGCAGTATAAAATCCTCTCAATTGTTTTCTAGAAGCTTCTTTTGCAAGATTATTTGTGTTTTCTAAAATATCAACTTCCTTGGTCGAGCAATAACTCAATTTATTTCCAGATGAACTTCCAATTAAGGATCCGAAGACATGATCTTCTTCAGTAAAGATAGTATTTAAATCTTTTTCTTCATCAACATTTTTGAATAAAGTTTTCGCAGCATTCAATGGTTTAGTTGAAATTTTTGTTTCTTTATTACTAGTCGTGTGAAATCCTTTAAAATTACTTATTGACGATCCTGCTTCTGTAGGTCTGTAATCTTCATCACTTTTAAAAATAGTACAACTTCCATCTTCAACAGTAGTTTCGCACTTGTCGGAATTGGCAGAATCTTTAATATTTTCAAGAATAAGTGTATTATCATTTAAAAAAGTATTTGTAATATTTATGTCAGAAACATTGTCTTCGAAATGACATGTCAACGTTGTGCAAAGGGATGTTGAAATACTGGTAGATAAATTGTTTAAATTATCATTGTTAATCATATCTTTCTCTTCAGAAATAGCATCATTAAGGGTAACTTCTTTTACAGATTGTTCTGCAGTATCTATAACATCAAAATGTGAAGAAATCATTGGACTGAGTGAGGTATTATTGTCGCCGATTAAACTCAATTTATCTTCTAGTGTTCCTTCACAAAGATCTGTCGGAATTCTTTCGTGGATTGCTACATTTTTCAATTCTTCAATAAAAAGTTTACGAGCTGATTTTAATTGTTTGGATTTATTCTTTTTATTACTCTTAGAACTGGGTAGAGTGGTGTCATCCTTCGAAAAAGATATCTTTTGAAAGCAGTTTAGAATATCCCGATACCCTTATTACTATTGCGACTATTTCGTCTGGAGTTTCTTGCCATAGCTAGTGACACAATAATAGGACTACAACATCTATTTTTATCAATAGGAAAGTTTGTTGAATTCAGCAAATTGTCAACACTAAAATCAGTAACTTCTTGTTTAATAGTCACTTCTTCATGAATCTTTGTCTCATATTTTTCATCAATAATTTGACTATTCACACTGGAACAAAAGCTTTCCCATTCATCAACGTTCACTACAGTAATCGGAGAAATTATTAACATATCATTAATGTCGTCTTTACTCGAAGAATCAACAATCATTTTCAAAACATCTTTTTTATTAATAGAATCAGAAGACTGATTTTGATTAAAACTAGAGTCTGGAATCTTTCTTGCACTCTGTTTATTTTTATGATGCTTAGATTGGTAACCATGATCGTCTTGATGAATATTTTTGCAATCTTTTGCTTTTTTATCAGTATCTTTGACAGATATTTCTTCGGTTGACTCTTCATAATCTACAACTTTATTGGCAGTAACAGGTATCGATGAATCGTCCATATCAATTGTTTGAAAAAGTTTTTGCGCATTCTTTATAGCGTCTTCTGTTATATTTATTTTCTTATTGCTCGCAGTAGTAAACCCAACAAAAATCTTTGTATCAGATGAATTGCTTCCGGTACTAAAGTAAACATCAGTTTTTGATGAGGGAAATAAAGACGGATTAGGACAATTTTCAGTATTATTTGAATTCGTGACTTCGTCACTAGGTTTGCTAACTTTTTCAATAATGTTTTGAATACATTTTGGGCTATCTAATTTAATACTGACTTTCCTCGCTCTTGGAGACTTTGCTACTAATTTAGGTATTTTAAATAAAGGGGTATCTGTAATGATAGTGGTATTTAAGTTATTTGTGTCATCTGGGAATACCACATGATTTGACTCGGACAAGTCTGATTTTTTCCGGTCTACTGCAGCAACACTTGTCTTATATTCTGGATTAGTATTTAAGACTTTAGATTTTAACTTTGAACAGTTTTTATTTTTCCAACTTCCATCACTTTTTGTTGTAGTGTTTTCAATGTTGGGAGTACTTTTCTTATCATTATTACTTGAGCCAGCTTTCTCGGTGAATGGTTCGTGGAAAGAATTATCCATGTCATACGTCTGAGTCATTTCTTTGCAGCTCATCAAATTCACAATGGCATCCGCATTATCTGCCAGTGCTGCCAATTGCGTATCGCACCCCCACTGTGATTCAAACTTGGGCACACTATCAGATATGGGTACATTTTTTTGAACAATATCATCATTAACGGAAAATTCTTGGCTGAGAGTATCAAAAGATACAAAATCTTTTTCTTTTTGACTGCATGATAAAACTAATTTTGTTTTTTTTCTATTAACTTTGATGGAAGGATTTATGACACCGTTTTCTAATAAGCTAACTGTATTGGTTATTGTATTAACTATATTATTAATATTTTTTGCAACACTTGAACTTTTCCTTGTTTTTTTTAAACCACCTTTCTTTATTTTTGATTGATATGTATCATGTACTTGAGATTGTCTTATTTGCATGTATCTACTAAAGGAGCCTTCGTCGTAGTCTAAGGTTACACATTGTTCCGAGCTCGAACCACTTGAAAAGTCTCGTGTATTATCCATACTTCCTTCTTGAGATACATTTTCATTGATGTTTGAAGAAACAGATTTGTCGTCATCCATTTTGATAATGCCTTGAATGATATCAGAAAATGAAGAATTCTATAATGCAGTATTTGAAGTTCATACTACATAAAATTGCATTGCAATCCTAATCTGAAATGGAAAAGATTATGGTTAGTTTATATGACTAAATTAATTAGTTTAGTCTGATAATAGGATTCATTAACAAATAGTGTGTATGTATTATTTCTCGTAAATACTGTATAACAGTGGTCGCCAACCGGTGGTTCATGGAGTTGTTGCAGTTACGTCATTGGATCCGAGAATCCATAAACTTATTTTAAACATGCAGCAGCAAATATTTTTTATAATTAAACAAACGTTTCTACTATTTCATATTAAAAAAAATGTTTATACACATAAACGAGAAACGATAAATATTTGTATTGGTGGACATTGTCTAAAAATGCATTTTTTTCATCAAAAAGTGCGTGAAATGTTATGTTTTAGGGTAGAATAGTCTTTCATCAAGTTAAATATATTCAATAATGACGAAAGGAAACATTATAAAAGTGGTTTATCGCATAATAGTTGTGTATGTCACAAACTTTATTTTTGACCGCCATATTGCAATAAACTCAGGATTGGCCCCGTGAGAATCCGCCAAATTAATGTTTGAGAGTATAAAAGTTAATAACAATTATATATTCTAACACATTTAAATACATAATTTAATCGTAAGCATCGAATTTTACGTTGAATATCGCCGGCAGACTAAAACAAGATACGTAAAAAAATAAAGATAGTTGAATATGTAGGAATATTAATTTAGTATCTTATTGGTTTCATGTACACATGAATATGTTTGGTTTTTAGGTTGGCAATTCTGATTTTATAACCGACATGGCTGGGAAAATAAAGTTTGACATATGAAACTATTACGCTATAAACCAGTCTTATAATGCTTCCTTTCGTCGTTATTGGGCATATTTAGATTAATAAAAGACTATTCTAACCTAATTATCATCATTTCGCGCAGTGTTTGGTGAAAAAAAATCATTTATAGACAATCTCCACGAAAACGAACCTTTACCTTTATAAGAAACTAGTGTTTGATACATTGAAAAGAATCAAGAACATAAATATACTATTAAAGATAGATATGCAAAAGATACAACTAATAATGATTCACGCAAAGGAAATATTACACCTTCTCACCTTCGAGTGATTTCCACCCAAAAAAGTTTGACACAATCCATGATAAATTGGGAGACGAGTTAATCTTGTGGTATACCACTACTACAAATATTATTACAGGTAAATTTATGATTGAATTACCAACATTATTCAAAACAAACTTTGGAAAATTGGAAGAAAAGTTTAAGACTGACACCACAATGTTATGACAGATATTATAATGTTGCTACACGTACATATCAGCAGAAAATCGGGAATCAAAACGTCGGGTATACTTTAACAACTTGAAATACTTCAAAATAAAACTAGTTTTGTAAATAAAAAAAGTGTAATTTATTTTTGTAATCCAAGTGATGTCGACTAAAAGAACATATGTAAACGATATATTTTATAGACAATAAATAGGTACATTACATATTATTCAATATAATTTAAAATATATTTTATAAGTAATAGTATAGCTTAGTAACAGAAGCAGTGACAAAACTTAAAATTATTAAACATTTGTAAGAATTGGGCAGAAAATAAAACAATAGTAATATTTTGTTTTATGAACTTAACACAGCAAGTTTTGCGTTTTAAGATTTTTCAGAGCAGAAACATTGTAAAATCGGAAAATCTTGTACATTTCAATTCAATAAATAACATTTAATTGAAATGTACTACTGAGTTTTTCATTTTTAGTAGGGAATTTATTATTAACTAATATTAAAAATATTTGCAAATATAGTGGTCTATTTGCAAAGATTTTAGAGCCATCTGATGGAAAATGGTTTAACTGTATACCTTTACAATAAAACGCCATTAAAAGACGCAAGGAAAAATGCATGATTTTATTTCATTTCTGTCATTCTCTTTCTGTTGTATTATGCTGCTTAACACCGATAGCGTGTAACACATACATTTATATAACTCGCTCTAAATTATTATAATATAGTAATTTTTTTATGATTTGATCATAATACTTAAATCTAGCAGTATACAATAGTAGTCATAAATTCACAGCAAATATAACACAGGTTTTAAAAGCTATTATATTCAAATAACATTTAAAGCTTAATATAAATAGTTAGTTGTATAATTATAAATCTAGATTCTATCCCATTTTTGAGATTTTTCTGAAGTGTGACACTGGCAACAATTGCTATTTTCTTTTAATTTTCGAATAGGTTGAATATTTATAATATGAAACTTATCGACGGCCATTTTATTGCAAATACTACGGATAACTGTCAGATATTAGATGGGTAGTTTTTATTTTCAGAAATCGAATGTTGTAGTGGTGCTGATAATTATTATTATACACCACATTAAAATAATTAAACTATTTAAACACAATCTGTCAAACATCTCGAACTATACTTAAAACTATATAGGTATGATTTTATGGAACTATTTTTCAAATATTTATTCAAACAGTCCTCAAAAGAGCAATTGATTGTAATATCAACATTTTAATATTATTAAAAGAAAATTACTTATCACGTGACAGGGATAATTAATTTTATTCAAAAAGTTTTATCCATGTAAGACGTTTAACGTAAATTAAGAAAGAAGGACTTTTTGATTCGCAAAATACATTCATTTATAGTGCATTAAATTCCTATTATTAAAATATTCTTATCGGATCGTATAAATCTTAAGAAAACACAATAGATTTTTTATGGGTGTACCATAATACTAAAACTATATTTATATATAGATGATAATTAATTTAATTTATTGGTAGAACCATGTACTTGCTGGATACGGTGTTCATATTCCCGAAGCCTGCGTAGTATTTCTCAGCCAGCTCTTTGTAGGATATCTCGACGACATCTTGGAAGCCACACTTTTTAGCCAAGACCTGAGATTCAATGGCCGTGAAGACTGTGCCCGTTAATTTTAAGCCGACTGCTTTGCACAAGGGAACTCTGGAATAAATTGATTCTTCTGTTTTTATCGTTGCCAATTAAATTAAAATTTCAAATAGGTATCTAGATAAGTTTATCAGATTCTGT